>JAINUG010000096.1:2587684-3268306 GCA_029706075.1 Aldrovandia affinis | reverse complement strand
TGTTTCAGAGCGATGATGCATCGGCCGCTGCCGCCGGAGGTGCTGGGGCCCCCGCAGGTGCCAAGGGTGAGGCGTCCCGCGGAAACGGCCCCCTCCCCGGGGGCGGGGGCCTGATGGAAGAGATGAGCGCCCTGCTGGCCAGGAGGTGACACTGAACACAAGATACCATACATGGCAACAGGGCTTTTAACCTTAGGAAAGAAAGCAAAATATGGTAGGCAGGGGCCTTTAGAATGAAAGTAAGTTAATGATAACCGTGTGTTTGAAGGAGCGGGTCTCCTCGTAGTGCTGTCTCAGCTCTGATAACGCACGCCGTGAATGAGATGAGGCTATTTTTTATCTTTGATCTGTTACCTTTAAGACTAATCAAATCACTTTAGCGCACACAGTCACAGCTGAGATTACTGAGGGGACTCTACTTTGCTGAGCTGTCAGATTGAGATCTTTCCCCTCGGCCTCGATGCAGGAGAAGAATTGCAGAAAAGGGATCGTCCCCAGAACCAGAACAGAAGGACAAAGCTGTGAGTATTGAACTGGACAGAACTGCTTTCTATTGATTCTCTCTCTCTCTCTCTCTCTCTCTCTCTCTGTCTCTCTCTCTCTCTCTCTCTCTCTCTCTCTCTCTCTCTCTCTCTCTCTCTCTCTCTCTCTCTCTCACTCTCTCACTCTCTCTCTCTCTCTCTCTCTCTCTCTCTCTCTCTCTCTCTCTCTCTCACTCTCTCTCTCTCTCTCTCTCTCTCTCTCTCTCTCTCTCTAGCTAGCTGAAAACAGGATTGATTGCATTCCTTGCTTCATCATAAAACATGAGTATTAGGTTTTTAGAGTCGATCGTTGTCTCTCACTCTTGATCGGGTAGGGAGTACATTTTACATTTTAGGCATTTTAGCAGACGCTCTTATCCAGAGCGACTTACACAGTTTACATTTCTTTTACATACAATCCATTTATACAGCTGGATATTTTACTGAAGCAATTCAGGTTAAGTACCTTGCTCAAGGGTACAACGGCAGTGCCCCACCTGGGAATTGAACCAGCAAAGTCCAGTTCCCTAACCATTACACTACACAGCCGTATTCATATCAACGAATAGTGTATCCATTTGCTTTTGGACTGATTAAAACCCGGGACCTCCAACACAGTCAGGAGCCGCTGAAGTGCTTCATTAACCCAGATCTATTTTTGCGTTACCGTTGTCGGAAGATTGGCATGTTTACGCAAGGCTATCTGTCATCGAAATGTTTTATCCTTCGACTGTCGCCCCTTTGACCCACCTCTCTGTCCACAGGAAGAGGCGGAGCCCACAACCCCAAAAGTCTCTGCATGTAATACACCAGGTGAGGCTCAGTATCTGTCGGGTTCACAGAAGGGCGCAGGCAGACTATGGGCGCGAGCATGGATCCGATGCATTCTGATGAGGAGAACTCCAGCCTGGAGTTTGGTATGGAGTATGGAGTTTCATGCCATTATGTGAATCCGGGCTGGAACTGATCGTTCCCTCTTAACCAAATATGTGCCGTAAATATTTTTGCAATATGATATTGTACGTTTAAAACTCCTGTCGTTGACTTTGTCCTTTCGTGAGGGCCATCCGCACTGTTAACTGACGATTCCTTCTATGTTGCTTTCATTTCAGATATGCCCAGGAAACCATGGGAGCGGACTAACACTATGAATGGTAGCAAATCTCCGGTCATCGGAAGGTAAAAGTTACCGACGTCTGCTGGGTCTCGTGATTTGTATTCGTGCCATTAATGTAAATGTAGTCAGTTTCTGCACATCTTTCATTTCCATTGACTGTATCACATTGGGATGGGTGTAAGTGAGGACGCTTCCCCTCCCTGCTCATGTGAATCACTTGACTCATACGCTTAGCATCACCTGACTGTTGGGACAAGTCTCCGAGCAGAGCACGGCACAGTGTTAATTGTACCCCTCAGCTGGCTGGTCAGGTAGCGTTTAACATTACTAAAGCACATTGTGTTGCTTTTTGCTGAACCCTCCTGTCCATTTCGGTAGGCGTTTTGGTTTTTAAGTGAAGCGTGTCAAACCTACATTTGGAAACCAGAGCTGTCCTGAGAGCTGCGCAGTTCTCGGGCGATTGCGTATGACTTTATAAATGTATACGTTCGACTGTCTGCGGGCAGCAACTGTACAGTAGGCTATGCATTTTATTTGGTTAAATATGTTAATGTTTTTTCTTCAAAGTAGCTTCTTTTAAAAAAAAAAAAAAAAGGTTTAATGGCAACATTTGAGGTTAATCTAATAGTCAATCTGTTTATTTAGGTAGTAGACTTTGGTGTGCCAGGGGAAATCTCATTAGCCTGCTGCAGCCAGGTGTCCTGGGTCGGGATGGGTGGATTGGGAGGTTGGGGTTGGGGGTGGGGGTGGGCTTCAGGCCAGGGCTTTTACAGGCAAGTGTCTTTACTCTCACAGACGGGACACCCCCTGGAGAAATCAGATGGTTACTGATCCATTAAACAGGTATACAAGCCTGTAGAGTTTGAGAAATCTCTTAATTTACCTTTCCATATGTTGCTGTGTTGGAAGTGATCTGTGTGGAGGGAGGGGTGGGGCTGGTGTTTTGAATGTGTTTTTTGCAGATTATTTTGTAATTTTTAAAATCTTAACATGCCAATAAGGTAATCGCCACAATTACATTTCTACAACATTGCACAAAGCTTCCCTTCAACAGAAGTGTTCTCTCTCTCAAAAGTTTGGACTGGCGGCCACAGAAAAGTGACGCTGGTGACATACGAGACAGGCCCCTCCCAGCGCTGTGCAGTATGAGCTAAGCATTATCAAGGCAACCGAGTCTGTCGTTGCCAGCTCTCTCCCAGCAGGCCTTGTAGATAACGCCACACTCCCCTCGAGCATACAGATGGGCGTGTTTAATTTCTCACCATTAAAAAGAGCCTCAGTATCTTCTGCACAGAGGAGCCAAACAGTCACTGAGGGAACACAAGAGCCAAGTGTCTGCCAAGTAATATTTAGTAGAACACACGTTTTACATATTTAACCTCTGACACATAAACTCAACTCGGTTCAATGCAAAAATAATGCCGCTCTATCCCTATTGGATAACGGATTATGTATAGATATATATCTTTTATGCTTGGAAATCTTGGCCAGCCAGTTGTACAAATAATATTCAGTGTCATGCCCCATCTTTTGGGTGTGTCCTTTGCTATGGATATCATGTTCGTGGACTTTGTTTCCATGTTCATCAAATATTTAGATGATGGCCTCGTTTCCCTTTGTCACCTGAGACGATTACCTTGTTGGCAGTAGTTTAATGTACGCAGTTACTCCTTTGGCAGGGGTGCATGACCATGTGAGGCTGCCCTACTATGTCTGCATGTCTTGAGTGGAAATCAGTCTTCTGTCTCCCCCAACCCCAGCCCCTCCCAAACCCTGTTTCCATGGCACTGAATGCACTTGGTAATGGAGTGTTGGTTGTCATGGAGTTTTGCCATGCTGGCCTGTATTAACAGTGTGCTAACTGACGAGTTGCGGTGTGAGAGCCCTGCGGCTGTTGTGGCAACCCTGTTTTTGTCTCAGACTTGGGGTAATTGCAGGTGTCACATTTTCCCGTTTGGGAACTCCAGGAGTTTGGTTTGGGTCTGGTTTGTACAAGCTCTTGGTTAATTGGATGCAGTGCCATCTAGGAGTGTTGTATCATGCAAATTGTTTTATAGGTGCTCTCCATCACAGAAAAAAATTAATTGGAAGAGAATTACCAGTTCTTTTTCGCAAACTAAAAGAAATTATGAAAGTTCTCACTCATACTAAAATAAATGATTTTCAGAACCTAATATTTAGTCAGTGTGATAGCCTATATATGAGTGCCAATATCAGCACTGGTTAAGCACCAACAACAACATACAGTAAGGGGAAGAAGAGAGAGGGGTTGCAATGCTGTGGAGCCAGGAACACTGTTCAGTGTGCTGTGTGGTCACATTTATAGAAGTGTTTAGGGGGAGATATTGAAAACGGAGTGACTGTCGAGTGGGTACTGTGCATGGGACCAAAAGACCCCAGTCAGTCCCACGGCTGCTCTCCACTTGGAATATTTGTAACACATAACACAGCAACTGCAAGTATCATTTCACAACCCACATTTACCATACTGTAAATGTTGAAATTCAGTCTATTTATTGCATTGCTGAATTAATTCATTCATTCATTCATTCATTCATGCATGCATTAATTCATTGCCTACTTTATGTAGCAACAGGAACATTTCATGCAAGCGAACAAAATATTATAAATCCTAAAACAGTTTGTATTTTCAGTGTGTAATGTGCTTTGTGCAGTGCATTTTGCCATTTCAGAAATGATTTAATTGGATTTGAGTGTCTAAAGATGTTCAGTTGGTCTTTCGTTGCACCTTTCGTTAACTAGTATGTTTGCGTTTCAGTCACTAATGAGTTCAGTTAGCCTTGTTTTACCAGGATACCAGGATTTTAAAAGGGAATGCGCATTAAATGTCGGTACAGTTGTGACATATAAACGCACCCTGTAGATACCGTGAGCTCATTACTGCCGAGTGGTGTTTTCCTACGTTTCTGCAGATTGTCTGAAGATTTCAGCGATGCCCTTCAGAGATCACGATAACTAACTGCTCTTAATTTGTGCTGCTCTGTCCCTCAGACCGAAGTCCACGCCCACACCAACTGGATCCCTAAGTGCCAACGGGGTGCCAACAGAAGGTCTCGACTATGACCGATTGAAACAGGTATGGAGACCATTCGATTGGGTGAAGAGTTTGGGTGGGGCCAGCCTTCGTTCGTGTCGCCGGCATGAAAACCACAGAACCGCCGGAGCCCCGTCAGCCGTCATGGCTCACGTTCGCGCGGGCAGCTCATGTTGTGTTGCACAGCGCTGAGAGGGTGTGCTCGGAGAGAGCTGTGCGTCGGGGAAGTCCCTCCTCCCTCCCCAGTGACTGAGGCTGCCAGAGCTCCTGCGCTGGCCCAGATAACTGGAGCGTCTCCACATGCCCTCGCTATCTGTGGACCCAGCAGTCGGTGTGTAAAGCAGGGCCAGAATAAAGGCGCGTGGAGTACCGAGGCATTAATGAGGCTGGAGGACTCCCTCATTACCGGGCAGCTATGCCGGGGATGGGCTGAGCAGCTGTTCTCGGCCCACTGTTGTCGTCACTGTTTTTTGTTGGGGTTTTTTTTCCTCCTCGCCGCTTTTTGTTATGTGAATATTTTTTCAGAAGTTTAATCGGTGGGAGAAGCCTGCCTGTTCTACCTGGACACTGCATTGTGCCCTTCTGTAACATGAATTAAGTTTGAATACTTAAGAAGTAATTCAACTCTAGAATGGTATGTGTTGATAATGAGACCTGCAGAATAAAAACGTTTCAATCCAAGCAGTAAGGAATTAAGAGCGTAGAATTGGCAGGTTTAGAGTGATAATATTGTCCTTTGAGAAAATTACACACGCCCTTAAGAGCAGAGAAACCCCTATAATTAAGCCTTGGGGCATATCGGGCAGTTTTCTCAAAACAGTGACTCACCTGTTTGCAGATTAAATAAATACATGAAAAATAGAGCTGTACTGTACTGAGCTCTGAAATGGCACAATTTAACTGCCGTTAATGAGTGATTCCGTTTTATTGCCTGATCTCAGACTTCAGATGAAGCCTCATTCAAGTGAAGTATTTTTTGTCTCATGTTCCTGTTCATTCAATCCTTTCTTGCAGGACATTTTAGATGAAATGAGGAAGGAGCTTACAAAGCTAAAAGAAGAGCTAATTGATGGTAAGCCTCAGTAAAAGTCTCGCCCACATGCACACGTACTCGCACATGTGCACACACATGCACAAACTTTATCTGTTCGGTGGCCCATCACCAAGAGGGTCATGTCCAGTTCAGAACAGACTACCAAAAAGACATTGTCATTGTACCAGTGTGTAAGATAAAATGCCTTTTCTCTTCCATGTTGATCCCGTTTTTCTCTTTGTTCACAGCTATCAGGGAGGAACTGGGCAAGTCCAACACAGCGTAGAAGGATCTGAACTCCCTGTACATTAACCCCTGACCTGACAACTCGAGGTTGACTTCAGTTATGACAATATTTTAAAAGAAACGGAAACGGAAAAGGAAAACAAAACAAAAAAGTTTAAAAGGTGGTGATAATAATAATACTATTAATAAAGAAGACACGTTTGTGGTTGATGGAGAGGCGTCAGAAACACAAGTTGAGTCTGGGGAGAGGGAGACATGTAGCGCCGGGACCTTCTCCTCTTTTAGAAGCCCGACAGCTCCGATATTCCCGAGGACTTTCCCCAGAGTGCAGGACACAGTCTTAAGGAGGAGTGACTGTAATTATGCAAAGATGACTTTCTTTGTTCACAACACAAGAAAATCAAGGAAAATAATTTTAAAAACAAGGTAATGAAATATATACTGTATTAATCATCACAGTGTGATAAACAGACAAACATTCACACTATGAATCTGGGTGGTTCGCATATACTTGTGAATTCATGGCGAAAGGCACGTTTCGAAGGTCTGTGTGGATGACTGAGGGAGGAAGAGGGGGTGAGGAAGTGTGGGGCTCAACCTGTTTTGGGCTGTAGATGAGGGCTTTCTATCTGGATGAAGGACTAATGGACTGGGTAAAGTCTACAGCTGCAGGACTATGTAAAGCTTGTCTTCCTGAAATACTCTTTTACCTGAATATGTACATTTAAACAAAAAAAACAAACAAAAAAAGATATCTGCAAGTTGTTTCTTCATGTCTGTTATAATGTATGGCCATATCAGGTAGCGTAATGGAATCATCATGGGATGGCCAGTTTCTTGGTCTTTTTTTGGCTTAATATCCTGAAAACATTTATTCTTTGGTTTGGTTTTTTCCAGAACTGAGAGCTCAGAAGTCGAACTGTGCTGAGCCTGTGTATGGCATTTATTTTCAGTGTATGCGTGTTACAGATTGGTGGGACAGTCACATGAGTAAATGCCTTCCTACTATACATCATTGTAGCTCTTTACCAAAATCGGAGACTCATCCCTCATTCAAAGCGTTGGTCAGCGTTGCATATCGCCAAGACCGGATCTGTAGATAGAGCTCTTTCAAACGACTTTTTTTTCTCTCCATGATTTGTTTGATTTGAAACTCTCCCTTTTTTTATTTGTCAAATTTAGTGCATGTCAGATTTTGTACAGGTGAAGGTCACATTTCTGCCACGAAACTAATTATTGTCTTTTGTCGTTGTATAAGCAATAAGTGTAACATTGCCGTTTAGTTGCCTTTTTTTAAACGATCTTCATGGCCCTCGTAGTTTTTTTTCCACCCTCCCCCCATAGTGGAGATTGCTTGACT
Source organism: Aldrovandia affinis (assembly GCA_029706075.1). Taxonomy (NCBI): domain Eukaryota; kingdom Metazoa; phylum Chordata; class Actinopteri; order Notacanthiformes; family Halosauridae; genus Aldrovandia; species Aldrovandia affinis. The sequence continues at coordinate 3,260,974 of JAINUG010000096.1, read as the reverse complement.
CTAGGGCTTTTCTTAATAGCCACGTGATAAACTCAATCAAATACATTAATTTTATTCTGAAAGGGGAGGTATATTTGTCGGGAAGGGGGAGGGGGGTTTTCTGTGTTTATAGCCATATTCATAATTAATTTACTGAGGAACAGCATTTGTTTCTCATGTGTAATAGACACTATTTTTCTTTTTGGGTTAGAGAATGCTACATTCAGATTGGCATTGAGGTATCCTGTTACAAAGTGTGACTTGGCCTTGGAATTGTTGTCTTTTGGAGAACAGGGCAAAGGACCACACTCCATGGTATCAGCCACATTGAATAACAGACCTTATTCCTAAGATACCCAAACATATGAAACCTATGTCAACATGGCAATTCTGCAGACACATTTGTGCCATCAAAAAATGTTTTCACTTGTGGTTAGTGATATTATCTATTTATGTTATATAATTTTGTTTGCCTTTGTTTCCCTTTTCACAAAAAAGTAGTCGGCCATTTCTGCTTCTCAATGTTTCCGTTAATGAGAGCAATTAGTTTTACACCAGACCTGAACGCTCTAATCACTGGAAAATGTAATTTCCTTAAGGAAGGTATTTTTAAGTGTAACGATTCTCTAATCCTGCCATCTCAGTGTAAAATTGACAGAGGGACATGAAGCGCGTCTAAATAACAATGTTTCAAGATTATAATGTTGGGGATTTACCATGACCACAGTAGGGTGATATACCTTCTACCCCTCAAAGTTTCCCACAAAACCTTTCTCATGAGTTTTTCTGGACAAATTCTTTTTTTCCCCCCCATTATAAACGTGTCTGCATTTATATCTTCAGTAAAGGATTGCGTTGGAAATCGACAAGACTGGATCGATGGTGATCAACACATTTCACCCTTTACATATGGTCGTGTTTTTATTCCATATCATTTAAACACCATCTCCCTGGATCAAAACATTGGGAAGCTTGTACGAGTGTTTACAGCATCGATTGCACTTTAAAACCCCATTGAAATTCATATTATGGTACTTCTTGCAAGATGCAGCCATTGCCCAACAGTGTGGCAATCTCACCAAAGTTTTCAACCATGGTATCATCGTAAGGAAATGTCATTCTCTTCTAAACTTTCTTTGTTCCGTCATTGTCAAGAGAAAGAAAATCTATAAAATTCTATGATTTGGGAGGTTAATTATTTTGATCAAGGTAAAAACATTATACATGGATAAATCTGTTTGTGATCTTCATGGTTTGTGCCTTGTTCTGAAGTTGCATTTAACATGTCAAAGATTAAAATGACTAGTAATAACTGTAGAAGCTGTCATAAACTCAAACATGATGGCTTTTTTTGTGTTATAGTTCTTTCAAAGGGAGATTTGAGGTTGATATTTGTTTAGAATACAGTTGCATTCATATTTTGTTTTACTTCATGCCATTTGTAATGACGTTGCAGTAAGATTTGTGTCACAGTGTGAGATTGTGGGTTTTTGGGAAATCTAAAATCTCTTGAAATTCTCTGCGGTGAAATCAGTTGAATGTTGAAATCGAAATGCTGGCTGTGAACTCCCATACAAGGGACTGCAAGACCTGAAGGGGCTGAAACTGGTGTACTGTTCACACACTGGCTGGAAGTATTCAACTGAATGTTTCTGAAATTCATTATTAATCAGTTTCCTTATTTTATATTCTTTTATCATTCACATTGTACCATACCGTTACATTTAGAATTTTTCTTACATGTTAACATTGTTTTGTTTGAGCAAATGAAATAAAATTGCAATACATTATCGCAACGTCCGATTTATTCTGTGTGCTACTGCAAGGTGTCGTTCTGCAATATCCCATGGTCATTTGCATGTTTAAAAATGTCCCACCTGGATGAAATTATCAGAGTATAGAATGTGTTGAAATCTGGTGGCCTTGCAGCATCTACTGTGAGAACTCCAATGTGTCAGAGTGGCATTGGGCTTTTCTTATTGAAGGGAGCTGACATGGCAATCAGTCGTACAGCTGTCGTCATAATGAATTACATGCAACAGGAAGATGGTGATCCTATTAGTCCTGCAGTATGTGTCAGTTTAACACACCCAGACACATTTCACATCTGCACCAATTTTGAACCTTTATGCCACTTTGACCTAGGGGTCAAAGTTTATTTAACTGAATGGTACACTCACTTCCTGACTTCAGAAACCCAATAAAAACAAGGAAATTGAGCAGTGTTCCTGCAGGAAAGGGAACATCTGACTAGGAGAAGCCACGCTACAATTTGAAAGGCAATTTCTTTATTCACTTGGATATGATAAATGGCAAACAATAATGGTACACCAAAGGCTGTCCTCATAACAAGTTCATTGTTATAGAATTACTTCTGAAAGGGAGTTTTCATTTGAGAAGGTAATGACTCCAGTGTATGCGCCATCATTCACCTTCATATATGGCCAATGTCTGCAATGGAGATGTCCCAGTGGAACAATTTCTGAGTAGTTCCGGAGCTGACCAATCACACTGCAGATTACGTCAGCCACATTTCATACCCCATTGAACATAAATCTAACTTCTTGTTCCCGCAGTTCTGCTGAAGTTCAAGTGAGGAGAACAGGAAGTGGTTTGGAGGGACCGAGCAAAAGCTAAGCTGAGGGCTGTCACTACTGTTACAACGCTTAAGGGTCTGAGAGCTGAAAATATGTTCACAAATGAGTGATCTAGACTGGTTGCAACTTTTGCAACAGCATCAAAGTCTGTTTTTTGTTTTTTTGCTCAGTTGAATGAAAAATTATTCTGCACAATGTTAAATGTTAATACACTGCAATAAAACCCCTGTGCAAAGACTCAATTATTTGTTTGCCTCCATCTGCAACACACCACAAATGAGTTATAAACCATCCTGAAGCCTGAAGACTTTCTACTTTAGGTGTGTGAGGTCTGCAGTATTAGAAGTGGAAATCTTGTCGGATGCTGAAACGGAAACTACTGCAAAACAGGAAGACCAAATACTGCTGCTAGTGTGCTGAGAGATGTGAACGTAATTAGATTGGAGGGTTTGAATTTAGTGTTTTTTCAATCATCACAATGTAACGCATATCCCTTGGGCAAGGCGGGAAAGCAGAGAAAATGTTTGACATTTATGACAAAAGGGTCACAAGCTGATAAAACTAATTTACAAAATATATTTTTATATATTTATAAAGTATATACTTTATAAAATGTCTGTACTGACTACACTTCATTTTTTCAGTTGATCTCTGGTCATGTATTTAAAATGTTTATATGTATATATGTGTGTGTGTGTGTGTGTGTGCAATGTTTTTGGAATATCAAAAGCAACAGAATTTTTATCTCAGATGCATTGTCTTCCATGTCTTCCTTTTTTATTTACAGTGGCCTCCAAATTGATTTAACAGGATTGCATGTTTGAAATCGGCTAAATTAACATTTGAAATATTGTAATACTACGCAACTTGAAGTGAATGTTTTACAAATAATTGTTTTTTTTATAATGATTAAATGTATTCACACATACCATTTTTTACTTTGATGACACAGAACACATCCTGTAATCTTTTAGGTTGGGTACTTTCAGGAGTGATTTTTGCCCATTCATTCATAGAATTTCTCAAGTTCCCACAGATTCCTTGGTTCTTGCTTGTAAACATTTTCAAAACACAGGTATACTGACAGATTGAGTTTTGGAAATTACAATGGCCAGCCAAAAACTTTTGTCTTTCCATATAGACAAAATATACATGTTTCATAAATCTTGATGCAAGATTTCCATCGTGATACTGGAATATCTTTTTGATAACTGAGCTTGAGCTTCCTAATAACAGAAATCAGGTTTTTAACCAAAATGTCATTGTATGTGTTTCAATTCTGATAAGGGCACCAGGACTAGAAGAGGTAAACCAACTCCAAAGCCAAACATCCACATCCATAATTCAGAGGGAAAAACATTCCTTTCATATTTTTGGCATTAATCACAGCTCTAGCATTTCTAGCATCTTTGGCAATATGCAACTGAGGTTTTGGAGACGTTATACTTTGAGCATCCCAGACTGTTCATGATCTCTAATCCACGTGTCGTGGTATAATTTTCTTGTTGTGGCATCCTGTTCTTGTTGAGGGAGTGATCATTCCAGTGTTTTTTTTCAGTAAGTCACCCTTCAAATTGGTGTTGGTCAGAGAAACTTTTGAAATTTTCTGATCGCTGTCAGCTACTAATGCAGTGCGTACTCCTGTGCACATCATCCTTTTTCACCTGAATCAATTTGATGAACGTGTTTAAAAAACAAAAAGGGTGAATAGTTTTAACACTCTACCTATTGTTTTATTTGTGCAAAGACAAAAAACTGATTGCACACTTGCATTTTGTATGGTGAATCATCTTTTTGTTACAAAAAGGAGGTCACTGTGTATCTGAAATATAAATATTATTTAAATATGATGTTGAAATATCCCTTTAAGTGCTTTCCCATTCAAGTTTACTTTTTGGTGTTATTTTACTTGCAGCCCCCTACTGGTCAAAAGATGGATAATTAAAAGTTGTTAAAACAATCCATATAAACATTTTTAGGGCTGAAATATATTTGTTATTTGATTCAGGGCCCACGGAGACTGCTACTTTAGATAGGTATGATTCGTGTAACATTTTGAACTGTGCTCAGCATAAGTCTACAATTATCAGAGCAATGCTACCTACTGGCTCTGCAAATTTACGTCAACTGCAACGTTTCTAGCAAACGCTGGGAATGCATCTGAAAGATTACTGAAAGAAATAACTGAAAGATTTAGCTGCATGACAAAAGTATTGTGTGCAGCTGTGCGTCGATTAATCGTGTCATTGAAACAGGTAACGTTAGCAAGTAAAATACGTTGATATTCACTTTCAAGTATTAAACGTACCCTATGGCAGGTGTTGCTCATTTCGAGTTGCACACCAATTACGATAATATAGATTGTAAATTACGCCCAGGCCTGTTTGAGACATGTACTATGATATTTTATTATAAACATAAAACAAAGAAAAGCAAACCTGATTGAAAATGACGACACTTGAAAACTGAGATTTGCATTAGTTACAATTAGTTAATAGCAATATTTTCCCAAGAAGTTTAAAGCTAACTAGCCAGATATATTATACAAGCTGTCAGTAATTTTATAATTAGTTAAGGTTAACGTTAGTGGCTATGGCTCATGCAAAACCAGCCATATATGTGGGAGTCTGAATCAAATAACATTTTTAAAATGTATTTAGCTACCAATAATCATAGTGAATGACAGTATAGCTCGCGACTTCTTGCCACTTATTTCACATATTCTCAATTTTCTACAGACAACGGCAGTTAGTTATCTCCCTATTATAAAGTTGGTATGCTATTTTTTCTTTACCTTTTGCGTGAGTATACGAACACGACCAAACAGAACTTAGTATAGCTGGGGTAACTACAACTCAGCTAATGAACTGCTAACGTTAACTAGTAGTGACAAGCTAGTTGGCTCGCCAGACGATACACATTATCTAGCTAGCTAGCGGTTTCCTAAGATAGCTCGCAATTATGGATAATTGAAATCGTTGTTTCGTAAAGCAGCATATTCATTACCCTGACACTGCACGACGTTCTTGTAGTATACACAACTCCACAACAATCAGGCAGGCATGCTAGGGTGGTCTGGTAAGAAGCTTTGTTTTGGTTTCACATTTTTCCGGTGGTATGAACTGTCAAACTTTGGTCTCCATTTTGTTTCTGTCAGGGAACTGACACCATATATAAAAAACAAGGACATGCCGGTTGGAGTTCTGGTATAACCAATCAAAACTCATGGCAAATCCTTACACAGCCAATCACAAAATTAAATAATTTAAAAATAAAGCCCTATCAGCCAATCAGAGTGCTTCGCGCCATCGTCGACGCTGGTAGGAGCTCACTCAGAGAGAGGGAGGAACGCACTCGCGCAGTTTTTTTTAAATATTAACGTTACTTTTGTACGTTTTTAAAGGGATACTTTTCTATTTGTGGTAGCTATTTACATTTCTTCACGCGTATTTGAGGTAAGGACAATTGATTATTTGTTTGATTCAAGTGTCTAAAATGTAACATTTTAATAAAATTACATTGTTACGACTAAATTCGAGGTAGCTAGCGAATTATTTCGTTAGTACCTACGATTGCAAACGGTACGCTCTATTTAGCTTGTAAACAATAAAAATTGTGAGTCTACTTAACTTTAGCCAATATATTTTATAAGTTGTTTTAGCCTTGAAACTCTTATTAAAACTGCGAGTTTGTTTAAAATCGCTTACATTTTATTTCTATAGGTAAAGTTGTATTCCGCTATCCTCGCATTAGGACGTGACACGGCAGAGGGATAGCGGACGTTGACGCACAGTGCTCGCTGACAGATTTGAAATATTGGTCGATAATTAAGTAGCTAACGTTAGCTGTATTAGTTGGCTAACTTATTTTTATACTTGCGAAAATCCTTATATTGTGTACGCACACCCCTCTTCACCTTAACACAGTTTACCAAACGCTCCTAGCGAGTTGGGGAAACTAGACAGCTGGGAAACTGTAACGTTAGCTAGATGTCAAACTGCCGTGAATCCGGCGACAGTTTAACCGAACCGTTAGCTCCCTAGTTAAATTAGCTGTAACGTTCACTGTGGTTATCATTATTCACGAATAACGAATTTCCTTTCCATATTCCGTAAATAAGCTCGCTAACCACATCTGAAATTTAGCTAGCTAGATATACTTTAGTACGCGCGTTTTTGTGTTTGCTTTATAACTATAGTAAGTTGGCTCGTTTGCTAATATTACAACGTGCACATGCTTGATAGAGTTATAGGTAGCCGGCTAGCGTTAGATTGCAGGGTTTGAATACATGACGTTTTCCCTCCATTCAGTTGTCACTCTTTATTGTCTTTAAAGGAGCAGTAGCTGTCATAGCTAGAGCTATTCCCGTTGGTGTTTCTTTGGAATTTCGCTATCCAGCTTCATGGCTGGATTGTTTTGCTTTAAAGCTGAACGGAAAATATTATGGATATTCCTATAGACCGTTAACATTAGCTAACAAGTAACAACGTTAGCAAACCGTTAGCTAGCCAAATTAAAAATCCCCTAACTTACCAAACATTTAATCATTTATTGACGTTTGTAGTTGGCTAATGTAAAATAAAACACATAACCTTAATGTATTTATATGGTTGGTGCATTTAGAATGAATGTATGCAGCAATATATAACATTACGTTCGCTAACTAGGCGAGCGCCGCTATCCCTTGTCCATACACACCATGAATGTGCACTTGATGCAGACCGATAGCAATTAGCTAGCAGCTAACGTTAGTTTGGGTGAATCGAGGACACAGCTTTGTGTCGAAAATCGTTGCTTAAATCTGGGGAAATAATACAGCCATAGTATAATTAAACTGGTTAGCATTTTTGCTAACTGAAACGTGCGATCACCTTCTATTTAGTAGTTAGTAACTGAGTTAGCAGCGATTAACATTGGCTAATAATAAGAAACGCATGTAAGTTATTCCAAGTTCCAATGCTGCCATCGGATGTCTAGCGTAGCTAGCACAAAGGGCTTCGGAATTGACTTGCCATGTCAACGCCCCACCCCTACCCGACCCCGCATCCTTTAATCTTTTGAGGCCCTAGTTTTGAGGCTTTCCCCAGCTGCTCTCGCTTGCTTCTCTTTAATCACATGGAATTCAGCACGGACAGGACCGCAGCAGAAAGCCTGGGTGTGCCTGTATTTAGTGTAGATGTTTTTGGAATGTGGCTGAATTGGATTACGTTGTCATTATGAAGGATGGTTTAGTGGATGCACTGATTTCTGCATGTGCGCATGACATCTGAACTGGCAATTAGGAGACCAGGATAAGTTACTTTCTTGTTGCGTTCACTTAGTTGTGCTAACGAAATTATGTATTATTTGCAATTGTTTTAAATCTCTTTCGATGTCCAGATGAAAGTTTCTGAACACCTGGACTAGCGAATTAGTGGTGTGCGTTTGTTTGAACATAATGGGTTGAGTTTTGCCTTTGTAATGTTGTTTGTGTTATTGAATGGATTTGACATCGTTATCTTACTTGTACAAGAGTATTGCATTCTATTAGAAGGAGAAAATTGTTTCTCAATAACAAAGCTTCTTGTATTTCATAAGAACAATTTATTCAAATCTGCAATTCTACAAGCACATTGAGTGACAATGTGCATACATTTTAGAGGCATGTCTTTCTACTGAAAAGTAGCTACAAGTATTACCTGTATGTTGCTGGAATGCTATGTACAAAAGCTATTGAAAGGTTAACAAAAGGGGTTGGTTTGGCAATGACTAGTTTAAAACTACAAACAGAATAAAACCTACTGGGGACAGACATGTCAGCGTTTCTGTGAGAAACAGTGCCCTCCGTACTGCTGACTTGACAGCTTTATTGTGTGTAATGCTATGCATGTCTGTTCCATTTACAATTTCTTACTGTGTGGGGCAAATATCTTATTTTGTTGTCTAGTTGAAATTAGAATGGTTATACTTTAGTTGGTAAATAATTTGTCTGGATTGACTTTGTTTTTGTATTGGGTAGAACTAGGCTTTCATGAAAAGGGTCTTGTGTCAAAAACATTTTTTTAAAAAAACCTTTTTTGTTGTTGTTAACTAGCCAGGGTAGTTGATAAAAAAAATAAAAATATGTTCATCAGTTTGATGTGAATTAATTTGATGGACTTAGCCATCAGATGTGTAATAGTAGGCCTAAACCTTGGCAGATCTGTAACGTTACTTTTAGAAAGAATGGACTGATAACAAACGTAATGTTTTAAGAGATTTTAAAAATTGATTTAATTGTCAGAGAGAAAAAAATCTTTTAAAATGATTAAAGACGCCATGTTCTACAGTGTGTAGAACACCACAACTTAGTTAAGCCTCACTTTCCTATTTGGGTGAATACCAAAATCAAACGACAGCATGGTTGTACCTACAGTCATAACCACAGCTTTCCAGTGCATTTAGCGAATTCAAAATATAGCCACAGTATTTTATGGTCAAGTGCAAAAGCTTTTATCCACCATATTTTAAAATATTTTTTTGGCCCTTCACCTTAGGTAAATGAGAATGCCGAGTAACAGATTTCAGAGTGGGGACATGGTGATGGGCCGTTGGCCAGGCAGCAGCCTGTACTACGAGGTGAAAGTGATGAGCTGCGATGCCGCCACTCAGCTCTACACTGTGATGTACAAGGATGGCACAGAGCTGGAGCTGAAGGAAGGTGACATCAAGGTAAGCTAACCTCTATGAAACTATTACTGCTATAAATGTAAGGCAAGGATGCCAGTAATACGTTTTTTTTTTTATAGTTTGAAATTTGAGATTCAGGAATAGATTAGCACAACAAGTGCAAAAATCTCTTAGAAAGTTCTGACCATTTACTGTAAAGCATAGGCCTGAAAGAGTGTACAGCCATCAATTACTCAGTAGGTAGAGCATGGTGCTGACAACGCTTCGGTTGTGGATTCAGTTTCCATTGGAGCCACATGTACTGAAAAATGTATGCATTCACTGCTGTAAGTCACTTTAGATAAAAGCGTCTGCTAAATGGCATATATGTTATGTTAATTCTAAATTGACACATGACCTCAAAGTCAATGTCTCCTGTCATTTACCATGACATTTTGGCATAACTGGAATTGATTTGAGAGATGAAAGATTATATACTGAAAAGGAAAAAAGCAAGGAACATTTGATTCTCATCTTCTGGTGGCATATCTCTTAAACCCATTGTGATCCATGTTTTTCCTCCTTTTACACAAATGGCTTCTGTTCAATTGTCTTCATATCATTTTCTGTTGTATGTCAGTAATTGAATGTTGTGTTTTGAACAGAGCCTGACAGGGTTTCGTCAGAGTGGGAGTCGTTCTCGCTCTCGCTCTCGTTCTCGTTCTCCGTCTCGGCGACGGAGTCGCTCCCGGTCCCCGGGCAGGTCCTCCCGCCGTTCCTCATCTCGCAGTCGAGAGTCACGCAAGGACCCGAAGTTGAAGGAGCTGCTGGAGGTCAGGCTGTCTCCTGTGGTATGAATACCACTTCACCCTCTAATGTGACCCTTGTCCATTTCAGTGTCTTCAGTCATTGAGGTCGACGTGATTCCAAATGTTTTAGAACTTTGCCTGTTCTTCAAGGCATCAAGTAGGACACTTGATTTTTTTAATACATATTTTTTATTTTAAATAATTAGAATTTTTCAATAGAATTTAAAATGACTTCAGGCTACCCTTAGCTTAGAATTTGTATCACATTTTGTGACTACTTCTATTTGTGTATGCATGGAGCAATTGAGTTGCGAGCTTATGTCATTAATATTGATTATCCTGTTTATTCACTATATCTTGGACTGCTGTTCAAATTGTTTTCTATACATAATTTCATAGCTGTTTCCTTGCATCTGGATTTTTCTTTTACATCTCCACTACATTTTAATTTGTTACAGGCAAAGCCAGTGGAGAACAATCGCAACAATAAGCATGAACAGAAAGAGGAAAATAATACTGCTAACAAGGTAAATGAGGTGAGATACAGAACATGCCTCAAAAAGTGTATCAGTGAAAAGCTGAGTGCCCAGGTGCTGTTCAATGTTAACCCTGAATTGCTTCAGTAAAATATCCAGCTGTATAAATGGATTGTATGTAAAGAAATGTAAACTGTGTAAGTCGCTCTGGATAAGAGCATCTGCTAAATGCCTAAAATGTAAATGTAATGTTTCCATGTTTTATTCTATCAATATTTCTGTATTTAAAGCATATCACATTCCTTAAAAATAATTGTTCACTGTCACTGTTGTGGAAAACGCTAAATACATTTTGAAAACCCTCTGGAAACTATATGTACATTAGAAAATGTAGTTGTGGTAATGCTTTATCTGGGAATTTCAGTAAGCAGTTCTAATGGCTACACTTTGTGAATGGTCCTTTAAGTGCAGGAATGTCATGATGCCTGCATGTTGCCATTTTCATGGCTATGAAAACAGTTCAGGAGCTCTGTCTCTGCACAAAGCTCCAGCTTACAATTGCAGAGAACTTGGAATCCTGGAATTTTGCATTTCAGTGTATTTGAACCTTTTGTCTTGTTGGCCTAAAATGACCAGTAGAATAGCAATTAACACATTTTTACGGAATCCCACCTACCAACACAGTAATACAGAACTTTCTTGTTGGTTGCTATGACTAATTCGTATTTTGTGCTATCTGATATACTCAAATTCTCTACAGTAACATAATGATCGATGAACAGGGGCATTTCTTCAGATCGACAGAGTTGAATTGTCGTGATTGCTGGATGTTAACCGCACTAAGCATTTGGCAAATGCTGTAGCAATAAGTTTAATTGCCTCGTGTAACTGGAATACCAATTATTTTCAGTTTTCTGGCTTTGTACCATTCTTGGACATCAAGAGTAAACTCTGGACTTTAAATGAGACCAAGGGATTAATTATCCCTCTATCTGGACAAGAAATGAGCGGAAACTTAATATCAAAATAAGTATGCACGAGGTGATTCCTCCTTTTTAGGGCCCCCTAAGGATACCCAGGAAATACTTAACACCAGATTTTATAATCTATAGGAAGTGGCTGTTCCACTTGATGCCTTTTGAAGTTCGGGCAGGTTAAAAGTTGTCAAAGACTTGCATTAACACGTCTGTACCACTTTGTTTATCGACCAAAGGTGGAAATGGCTTTGTATTGCAATCTGAGATTGAGCTTTGTATTGCTGTTGCAGAAGAGCGAGAATGATCCAGAGAAGAGCCGCGTGAGTGCACGCTACAACCTGCGCCAAAGGAAGGATGATGTTGCCACCAAGGCAGCCCAGCAGGAAGACCTGGAGAAGAAGGAGGAGGAGCCAGTGCCAAAGACATTAGCAACAGGGAAAACAATGGAGCTGGAGTTTGGAGGAAAAATAGGTATGGGCTCTCAGTCCACACACTGGCATGCCAGGCCCTTGTATGGAATAGTATTCTCATATTTTTTGTTTTGAGGAAGGTACTCTTCCACTCCGTTGCTTGCCACCTTTGCCCTTTCTCTTGTTAATCCAAGGTATGCGTGTCTCCTTTCCCAGGGGCCTTCTTTATGCTGCTCTTCCTCCCAGCCACGGTTTTTGTCCTCTTGCTGACCTGCAGCCAGGAGAATGCAAGCATCCTGAATTTCCCTTCACCCCTCCCAGCTCTGCACACCCTGTGGAGCAGCCAAGTGTTTGGCATCATGCTTCTTTGGTTCCTCTTTCAGGCGGTCCTCTACGTTCTCCCTGTTGGGAAGGTAAAAGTGCTGCTGTGCTGTGGCCTGGTTTAGTTAACTCGATACTGCTGGTTGAACTCTTCACATGATCACATGACTTAAGCCAGGGCACATGACAGCTTTGATTAGTGCCAGTTAACTGGAGCCCTGGCCACAAATTGGATTGATTATCATCATGAATATGGTGCATGTTGTACATTATACACATAGTGGAAGTGTTTGTTCCCCTTTTTACTTCACAATCTTTAAGACCTATCCCATTTTTTTCTGAAGGTTGTGGATGGAATGCCTCTTAAGAGTGGGAAAAAGTTGAAATACAGGATTAATGGTGAGATGTCCTTTTGGTATATGCTCATTCTGTTTGTAGTCTTGGGTTTATTCCCCAGCTTCGCTTTTGAATTATAGATTTGTATTTAAAAAAAATCTTTATTGACATTTTTAGTTATGCCCTGTATGTAATTTGAGTTGAATGACATGAAATCCTTGTCTTGTTTTTGTTTTTTTACACTGGGGGTAAATTCAGGTGAAGGTTATATATTGTGGTTCTTAAACAGCTCTTTGTTGAAAATACATCTAACTATTATCACTGCCTGGGAATAAATGGGAAGATATCTGAAATTGAACTTCAAAATATAACATCCTAGTATCCTGTATGACACAGCATTGGCACTGTATTGAAAAGCTTCACTATTAGCAGTGTTCTTGTGTCTTACATTTGTGTGAAATCTCTGTCCATCTCCCAGGATTTTACGCATTTCTCCTCACTGTTGTGGCTTTGGGAGCAGCTCTGTACCATGGAGTTGACTTCAGCTACATCCACGAGCACTTCCTGCAGTTTGCCACGTCTGCCCTGGTCTTCTCCACACTCCTTAGCATGTACCTCTGCATCCGTTCTCGCTGGGCAGCCAGCGATGAACTGTCTCCGAGTGGAAACTCTGGTAAGTGTTTCACCTCGACCTCAAAAAGTCAACATTTCAGCAAAGACAAGCACGAGAAGTGATTTGTGCAGAGTGGAATCTGTCGTCTGATATTGTCATGTCATGACTTTCACAGCGCTAAAGTGGTTCTGTGGTTCCTTTCCAGGTAATCTTATTTATGATTTCTTCATGGGACGTGAGCTCAATCCAAGAATTAAAAGCTTTGATCTCAAATACTTCTTTGAAATGCGTCCAGGTTTAATTGGTTGGGTAAGTCTTTTAAAAAATATGTATTGTTATTCTTTTTTTTATTCCTTTTTTGTAGTTGAATGACATTCTAGTGATGTTACATTCACATGCAGTCTGAATAAGATTAGAACCCGTGGAAATCTGTGGCAAACTTAAGTTATTCAAATTAGAAAATGCCAAATGCATCAGTTCAATTCTCTTTTCAAAATAGTTGCTCTAGCTACTTTCACTTGTGACATCCCAAAAAACCTTCGTTGGCATACTGGTGTGCCATACTTCTGATGAGAGTGCTCTTCATCGAGGCCGTGCACAAAACACGGCTCACCCTAAAGTGCACACAGTTAATCGACGCATACAATATAGTCAACTAGCTTGGTTTGTAACATGAGAGACATCCGTGTTCTGGTTATGTCACCTCTGTTAACAGAACTTCCAAAATGCTACTCTACACTGACCGGAAGTAGTTGTGCCAATGAAGGAAGTTGGTTCTTAAAGTAAGGTTAAGACCATACTTTAATGACTTAATGAAGTCCTGTTTTTTTACACTGGGAGTAAATTCAGGTGAAGGTTATATATTAAACTTTGTATTAAAATGGCCATTAACACCCAGTGGTATCTTTTGGAAGAAAGCACTGTTTAAACCTGGGAGAGATAATTTTGATGATAATTTGAAAAAAAATTGAGCATTTTGATGCACTTTTATAGTATGTTGATATTTGGATTAAAATCTGATGTATTATGTAGCTGTCAGATAAATCTGGTCAATCCTAAAGATTTTAATTATCTGTGTACATTGCACCCTCTAGTGGTAAAAAATGATATTTCCTTACTATAATGCTACTTTTGCATTCTTATGGTCACAGGTCAGTGATAGATTTATTTGTCCCCCCTTAAATTCATCCTTTTTCAGTCAAGAAGGGAATACGAATACAGTGTTCTACCATTCTTGGTCTACTGCAAAAAAATGTCAGGATATGTTTGGGGAAAATGTATATAATGGAAGCTTATCTAATGTAAAAAATTATAATCATCTGGCTGATATGTTAAATTGACCTTTACTGTTTATTTTCTTTTTCTTTTTCTCTTTCAGATTGTGATTAACTTTGCATTGTTGCTTTCTGAAATGAAACTTCACAATCTTGACTCCCCTTCACCGGCCATGTTGTTGGTCAACCTCTTCCAGCTTCTATATGTTGTTGATGGCCTTTGGAATGAGGTAAACCTTATTCAGTTAAAATAGTGAAGCTGTCCTTGTGGCTTGTGAATTTTTCTTAGTACTGGTGTTATTACCTTTGATGAGAAAGTTGTTTTTATTTTACAGGAAGCAATTCTGACCACAATGGACATTTCTTATGAGGGCTTTGGATTCATGTTGGCATTTGGAGACCTGGTTTGGGTACCTTTTACCTACACCCTGCAGGCATTTTACCTTGTGAACCATCCCAGTGCCCTCTCTCTCCCATGGGTTGTGGCCATCTTTGCATTGAATGGTGCGTCAGACCTTCATTGAGAATTGCTGTATTTGAATGACTTTGAACTTTGAACAGTCAGAGTGCAGTTTCCATGAAAATGCTTCAAATGCTGTTTCTCCCAATTTAGTGGAAGTGGAAAGTTTAGTTTAGTGGAAATGCAAAAACATGATCAGAAGTATTCTTCAAGCATTTCTTTTGTCCTTGCTCACGTTGATTTCCCAAGCTCTGGCTTATTGTTGGCCCTTTTCACATTTTTTTATAGCATTTGGATATTGTGTGTTCCGTAAAGCCAACTCACAGAAGAATTCCTTCAGAAGAAACCCCTCTGACCCTAAATTGTCTCGTAAGTACTGTAAATATATGTTAATCATTCCTGTTGGTCTATTTGATTTGATTTGATTTAATTTGATTTGATGATACTTTCGTCCTGACAGATCTGCGGACTATTCCTACCGCGACTGGGAAGTCTCTCCTGGTCTCTGGCTTGTGGGGATTTGTTCGTCACCCAAACTACCTGGGTGACCTCATCATGGCTTTGGCATGGTCTCTCCCATGTGGTGAGTGTCCAATGTTCTACATTTCCCCATTTGCTGGTTTACTAACTGCTGATGACCATCTTTTCATCATTCGTCTGGGTTTTCTGGTGGTTTACTGATCCAGCGTTGATCCAATGACTATTGTCCCTTCAGAAATTAGATTTAATAGTTTATTTATAGTAAAATAATATAATGCCAGTGATTAAATACTTGAATACTGATGGTTCTGCCGTGAAAATGTCCTCTTTTTGCAGTCTTGAAGTCCGATCATTCATTCAAATTATTTTTTCAAGCTCTAAAATATACCAACATTTGAATTTGCTGTTGCAGATACAATTGGGAAAGTTCTACTACAACAGTAGCTACGCTATACTGTTCTAGAATATTTGATAAGGGTAAATATGTACGTGTTTGTGTGAGAGGTTTTAATCAAATCAAATGTATTTGTATAGCACTTTTGCCACAAGATGCTAAGGCAACAGTGGCAAGGAAAAACTGCTTTGGTCGAAACGATAGTGAGAAACCTTGGGAGGAACCAGATTAAAGGAGGGGGGCTATCATGTTCTGGCCGACAGAAGGTGTATCCAAAAAAGACTGTATTAGAGTCAGTCCAAAGGAGACGCTGAAGTTAGGTTTTTACTCACATTCATACATGTGATGCATACATGCATATGATATGATGTTCTGATTTTCATTCAATACTTCGCAGGACTTTCTTGAGATAAAATGATTTTGTTCATATAACATTGAGGGTGCCGTGCACCTCTTCACACAAGAATGGGCATAAGTATTGCCTAAATGCTTGCTTTTCAAAAAGTAGTAATTCCTTAAATGAAAATCAATTGAAATATTCTTATACGTGATTTTCTCTTGTAGGCTTCACCCACATTCTTCCTTACTTCTACGTGATTTACTTTGCTATCCTACTGGTTCACCGTGAGGCTCGTGACGACAAACAGTGCAGAAAAAAGTATGGAGCCGCATGGGAGGAGTACTGTCGACAAGTGCGCTACCGTATCATTCCAGGCGTCTACTGAGATGGGGAAACCACCGACCTACATTCACGTCTGCAGCTCATTTTGTGAAGGCTTCCAAAGACTAGAGGCAAAAAGTAATCTGAAGTGGATTTGGAAGCAGTAAAATTGCGTTTTTATTTAAAGCAGAATAGATATCCGAAAGACTTTGAGGAAATCGGCTTCTCACAGTTTTTTGACATTGGAAAAGTTTTACTCTATTTAACAATATTGAAGTTTAAGGTTTAGTGAAAAGGAAAAGATTAATAGACTGGCTTTATTTGTATTTGTTATTTATTATTTTGGTTAATGCCTTCTGTTACAAAAAGAAAGTTTACAAATTTGAGCAACAGCATCCTAACCAGGGAACAGTCTCATTATATGATGTATATTTATGTACATACATTATTATTATTTTTTATTTTTTTTAACACACACACATGTTACCGTAACATGAAATGAGTCATCTCAAAAGGTTTTCCAAATCACAAAGTGTTGCAATTGTTTTGCTTGGCTTCTTGTTTTTCATATTTTGAATTATACCATTTGGTATAGCGCTTGTGTATATTGTATTTTATGGGGTATAAATGCTCCTTTTTTTTATTTTTATAAATCTGTACAGTTGAAATGGGTCTCTTGTTGCCCTCAGGACCAGGACATTGTGGGGAAAGAATTTATTAGGAAGGTTTGTCTTAATTCCTGTATGTATTTTTATTTAGATATATAATTTTAAAGGAGAGTGTAAAAATTTAGACAGCGTTAAATGCACTAATGTGAGATTGTGTTTTATATCCAAAGTCTTTTCAATTTGGCTTTGCTACCTCAAGCTCACTGTCAATTGTCCACCCAGAGCCTGGATCATAAGCCTCTATTCAAGTGCAATGGGATTTTTGTCCTTAAATTTGGGCAAAGCAGCATTCTTTTGGCAGTTGCTTAAATGGAAACATATTAGCTTTAAATGCTTTCATTTTTGCCAATATTAAGGACTTAGAGGACTTAGTTTAGGTGATTTGATTGGTATTGTTCCAGTTTTGAACGGATACTTGTGTTTTCACCGTGAAGGTGGCCTCTTGATTCCACTTAATTGTATTTAAAACCAAAATGTACTCGTATAAACATCAAACACCAGTAACCTTACTATATACAGACAATAGTATGAAAATGTATACACCAATCCAATGTTAAGTTTTCCAGAATGCTTAGTTTTTGCATGTAGCATGTAAAAATGTATCTCTAGCATTTGCATTTAAAGGCAGCAAAAACTTTCAAATGAAGACAATACTGTGAGTATAATGCACAATTCAGAGTAGCTACGTTGTTATTCTAGCTACATTGGCATTTTCTTGTCATTTCAAGATCAAATTATATTTTTGTATGCTACTGTAGATGAGCAGTTTAGCAGTGCATTCATTAGAAGATCAAATTTTGTGAGACAATGCATTGTACATATTATAGATGACTTGTTTTCCTTGTGTTGTGATTTTAATTATAAAAATGCAAATTCCATTAGTAGTTATAGACAATCTTATGTTCTGCAATAGATATATAAAGTTACATATTTTAACAGTTTTTTTTTTACAAAGAAATAAGCTGCCTGGATTACCACTGTAGCCATCTGAATTTACACGTAGGCATGTCTCTTTTGAACTACAATTCAAATTAACTTCCTTGCTACCATTCGTAATTGATCACGTGCTCTTCCTGCACGTCCCCATATTGGAGGTGTTAACCTTTTCTGATTGGGGAGGAAATTAAAGATTGAAGCCTTTTAAGATAAACGTTACACTATTTCATTGATAGGTCAGTTGTTTATTTAAAAGCTAGTATGTTTGGTATGAAAGGTCATTATGAGTGCACTTAAGTGGGGCAAGAACATGTTTTTCCGTGCACCTTAATGAGGGAAGAACACGATTGGGATTATAGTTCAAATAGACATTAAAATCTGAGGTATTGACTGAAAAGCTTTCGTTGTACAAAATGTTTTATCAAAAAAAATAAAGGTTTACATTATATTTCTCGGCAATCTTTCTTCTGTACATTGGAGATGGTTGATATGATAATATACAAGCACTGCTGATGAAATGGTGGAATTGTATGAGAACCATGTTTTTTTGGATCTGATGGTTTGTGTTGAAGCTCCAGCCAATGACCCCCTTATAAGATACACTGCCATTATTTCTGGAAACCTGCAGACATGGCACAGAGGAGAGCACTGTCGTGATGAAATTCATTGGCCGAGTCCACGGTCCACAGCTGAGTCATCTGCGGACATCTGGACTCGGAGAACATTAATTCAGTCACTGTGCGAATCAATTCATTACTGCATTACATGGTCTCATCCACATTCCTTATCACAATGCCCCAGTTTAGATGCTGATAATAACGTTGAGGAATCAAGTCATATTTTGTAACTCTTTACACCTCTGGTGCGGTTTCTGGAAAGCAGAAGAAATGTGTATCTTGCCTCTGGGGTGGGTGGGTGTTGGTGGGGGTGCCTGCTTGTTCACTCCTTCCTGATTTGATTGAGGATGCCCACAGTTGCAATTGCATTGAAAATTCTGCAAGTAACACCCAGCCCCAAAATAGAGCTTCTTACAGGGTGCCTTGGAGCAGAGCAGAGTCCAAAAAAGCCTGTACACCAGCACATCCTGAAAACCTGCTAACATGCATGTATTTTGAGTACAAGGCATGTACTTTGAGGTCAAAGTAAGCAGGTATCACTCTCAACTACGCAAATAAGAGGCTTCATTTAAAGCGTAGTTCTGATGCAGAAGTCATATTTGGACCTGAGCCAATTTCTCATGAAAGTGACTTGTCCGACTCTTGCGGTAAACATTGAATGTTTTAAATGCATGAAATCCGTAGACAAAACCACAATGTTGGCAGGTCTGATGCTAGTGCGCGTGGGTGAGGGGGGGGATCTGCAGTAGCCAGTGAGGTAGGTATTCAACACGACTTGTTTCTGTAGTTTGATGCATGAAGATAAAAAGATGTGGGAAGAAGTAGTGAATAATTTGTGTGAGGGAAGCCACATTGTCTTCCCTAGTTTTACATACTGACTAATTTATGAAGCTCCCAGGTCAGAGAAAGTAATGTGAAAGCCCATGTCAAACTAGGTTTTGCAACAAGAGCAAAATGACTACTGACTTAAGTTGCACTTTCCTGGGCCCTGGCTTTGCCCAAAAGACAATGTCTCCCATGCACCAGATGAGAGACCAGGTTCATGCCTGTGGGAGCACACACTGTCATAGACATACACAGACATTTCAAACACATTGTCATGGCCACACAGAATTTTAATTTTAATTTTACATTTTTTAACCAAGGTTTAAAAGAGACAAATTCTATACAGTTTCACTATAACTTGGTGAGACAAAAGCTGCAGGTATTCTCTTGTATAATCTGTGTAATTATCTCTTTATTTTCTGTAATTAGGTATGACCTTTTAATGCATAACAGTTGAGTAACTACTTGAGGAGTTCAACTGAAATTATTAACAATGCTATACCTACCTGTCAAATGGCCCTTTAAAAAAAAATGTATTTCAGATTTTTTCCCACCTATTTTATCCCAATTTTGTGGCCAATTGTACCCTCTTCTAGTTCAACTCCCCCCCCTCGTAGTGAGTAACACATACTCTGCTATGAAGCTGCATAGCCAACATAAGCCAGACTCAAAAAGGGATAGAGGTTACAGGCTTGGCAGAAAACTCCCATCTCCCACTGCTTCCCCAGCAGCAGGTAGGGCTAAATAAATTCGCACAGCAGACAGAAGGACCACAGGTGAGCTGGCTTTGTGGTCACTGTCAGGACACTCCCAGAAAACGAAACCAGACTCCCAACTCCGTTCAGTTATAGAAATACCACTAATCATACAGTTTTGTACACAGCAAGAAAAATGATCTTCTTAAGATTATTTACAAGAATGTGGCACTTGCTTGATAAAGATTTATCTGTTATTGCTGTAATGGCTGTAGTTACAACAAACAAGCAGCAGGTGTCACAAGTAAGCTTACATTTCAGTTTTTGTGTTTACTTTGTATGCTCAACAAAGATAAATGTTAATCTGTGTATTATTTATGAAATATTTGAACTATCTCACCATGATCAATATACTGACTAAGCCCTTCATTCCATTCAGTTTTTTCCAATATGCCAGCCAATGTTGCTGAAGGTGAGACTGTCATTCTATGTATATCTGTACACAAACACAGTGTTTCCCACCAAAATGCTAATTGTTGTGATTGATCTGCCATGTTTAACAATACACCATGAAGCAAATGAGACCCATTGATTTGCAAATAGTTCATAAGATACCTTCAAGAGAGAAGAAGAGGCCACTTCCACTGTGAGAATATGTCCAAGGTTTAAAGATAAATAAAAAGGAGATAAAGTCCATTGTAAGAGGTGGATGAGTACTTTTACACTGGCTTTGGACTTCCCATTGGCACCTCTGGGAAACATTGTGAAACATTTTGCCTGTTGATCATACTTTCTGTTTTCACATTTCTCACATTTGCTTCTATACGAGGTTTGGATTTATGACTAAAATATATGTGAAGCATATTCTTTGAAGATTAAAAGCTACTTGATACAACAAAGTTGTTTTTACTTCTGCTAAAAATGGTGACAGCAACCCTTTAAGAATATATTACCTTTGTTCTCTCTTTTTTATAATCATGTATCACTTGTTAATTTGCACATTTTAATTGCACAAAGCTGCTTTTAAGTACACATTGCATATGCATAATAGAAATAAATATTAATATGCAATTACAATGAACAATGATTGATCATACCATGTATTCATGCGCATCTTGTAAGTTGCTCTGGATAAGAGCGTCTGCTAAGTGCTTAAAATGTCAAATGTAATGTAATGCAATTATGCAACCTTATGCATCTTTTCAAACCAGACCTATGTTGATAGCTTACTAGCCCTTGAGCATTGATAGAAACATTTCTGACAGGTGTGAAAAAAAAATCAATGCCAGTATATTCCTCCCACTCCTGCATGTTCTACAGTTACAGTGACCTCGATGCTGTGTGTTTCAGTCAACTGTGTGAGGAGGAGCTTCTGTTGCTCTCCCAGCTGGGGGCGCTGCTGAGAAACCAACCTACATAACTGCTTCTAGAGGCTCTAAAACAGGGGTGCCCAAGTTCGGTCCTGGAGAGCTACTGGGTGTGCAGGCTTTTGTTCCAGCCCTTCACTAACACACCTGGTGTCCACTAATCAACTGCTCCCACGTGGAAGGCAATGAATGTTCAAATCAGGTGTGTTAGTGAAGGGCTGGAACAAAAGCCTGCACACCCAGTAGCTCTCCAGGACCGAACTTGGGCACCCCTGTTCTAAAACCTCACAGAAAAGTCACCTACAGTAGGCAGAGAGCAAGGACTGAATACTTGAGAAGTCGGTGAGACACATGAACACAATAAGGAAATTGTGAGCTTAGAATAATATGGTTTCATCTGACATTTTTTATCAAAAATGAATTGCACATGTGAAATGCTCTTTGTTGTGTCTTTTTTGCTATGCAACAGATTAGGCATCAGAAATGTCTTTTGTAAACATAATAAAACTACTGTAGATGCAATATAAAACAATGCAATGACATGAGACTTGAAAGCCTGATATCTCAAAACTATACTATGTATAGATAGAACCCTATAATCCTAAACTCTTGACGTCTCACCTTTTATCACCATTGTGGAGAGAAGCCACTAAAGGAATGATTGATAAGGGCTGGTGGTACACAAAACAGACAGCCCTTCACCACAAGTTGATCTCACAGTGACCTTCAAAATATGACATTTACGTCATTTACAGCAAACCTAACATGAAAGAGGGGCAGAAGTCCATTTCAGCCTTGGGAGATATTCCCTCCTGTAAAATAATGTCATGGACTAAGACTGTCCAAAGAAAGGAAAGGAGACATACAGTATACTAAAATGAAAAAATGAGGAGAGCAATTTTCCCACTAACTAGACCATTGTTGAGGTGTTATGGCTGAACAGTTTTAAATGATAACAAATCTCCCTCTCTATATGTATCATGTAGTTAAGATTGTCAGCAGGCTCTATTCTGAACTCCACCCCTCCATGCATCTTGATGGTCTGTTTGTGATCAACAAGAAGGGGGGAGAGGGGTCTGGTCTTTCAACAATAGCATTCTCTTTGGTTTTGGGGTCCAAACCTGTGATTAGCCAATCGCTAATCTCAAAGCAGAAGGAGATAGACAAACTCTGTCTCATGACGGGCAATCATTGCCATTGGATCACTTAATTCCTCTGTTAACTTGAGAGTACACTTCAGCTTTAACCGCTTCAGTGTTCAAATGATGTAAAGTGAATTGGGGATTAGGCTGCCACAGTGAAATGAACATAATCAAGACACAACAGCTGTCTGCTAAATCTGAGTCTCTCAATGTGAAACTCAGCTTCTGTTCTCGGTCAAATTTGAAAAACTGCTCTGTAATATATGCATTTATATAATGACTACACCTGGTAATCAATCATGCTTCTTTCTCTGATATTAGTTTTTGACAAATTAGCTAAGCCAGAAAGTATGGATTCAACCAATGATGTGCCATTAAGAAGAAAATAAATAAGTATATCAATACTGAAAATATATATGTACAGTGCCTTGCACAATTTCCACATTTTGTTTGTTCAAGCTTTAATTTAGAACACAAGGTTGTGAACAATCATATAAATCTAGAGGTTTTACCACAAAATCCTAGTTTAATCTGAACCAGTCTTTTCTTAACTGAAATAAAGGGTCTGTCTATATGTACTATTTAGTCTTTATTTAATGTTTCATTTCATTTTTAGAAGAAATTGTGCATATAGTAGAGTAAAAATATGGAAAAAAGAAGAAGGAGAGAAGGAGAGAAAGAATTGTGTCATCAGCATAACAGTGATAGGAAAAACCATGAGCAGAGATAACAGAACCAAGTGACTTGGT
The DNA here is from genome assembly GCA_029706075.1 of Aldrovandia affinis. NCBI lineage: Eukaryota > Metazoa > Chordata > Actinopteri > Notacanthiformes > Halosauridae > Aldrovandia > Aldrovandia affinis. Next base: position 3,237,561 of record JAINUG010000096.1, on the reverse strand, counting down.
GTACAGGGAGAATAGGAGGGGACCTAGCCCCGAGCCCTGTGGGACACTGGTAGAGAGGGCTGTGGGGAGAGGAGAGGGAAGCCAGGCCACCAGGTATGATTCAAACCATGCCAGTGCAGATCCTGAGATTCCTATCTCGGTGAGAGATGAGAGCAGGATCTGGTGGTCAACGGTGCCAAATGCAGCCGATTTTATTGTGAAAACAAAACCATTGTTGAAGAAAACTCACATGAAATCTCAACTAGAGTTTGTGGGAGACTCTCAAACCAAGTGGAGGAGGTTTTTCACATTTTTTTATTTGAAATTAATGTTTAGAAATTTGTATAATTTTTTTGTAGGAAGTTGTAGAGTAAAATGTGTAAATAAAGGTGGAAAATAAATCTGATTTAATATTTTAATTTCAGGCTGTAAGGCAACAAAAGGTGACATTTTTTAAATGGAGTGTAGACTTTAAAGGGGCGCTGTATAAAACATTTCAAGCCAGGAATATTGCAGAGAGGCCCTATTCACTCTTTTTTATTGTCTGACTGACTATGTCTGACCATATTGACCAGGTGACCATGATGTCAAACTGAAAAACAATGCGCAATATAACATTATAACATTTTTAAATGTTGATATTAGAGGATGCGCTTTCTGCACTCTCGGTGGTGTTGACCATTTATATCTCTCCAGCTTTTCTGGGACATTGTTTGGTTTTTGGACATCCTCTTTCACGGGTGAGAGGCAGCAACACTGCTACACAAAGCTTGGAATCTGCAGGAATAATTCTGCCGCTCCAGATGGTGCCCATATTGTGTTGCTGTTGGCTGGGCATAGAAGCACTTTCATCTTTAGCATACTCTCAGAGGTACCCCAGTGCTCTCATCAAGAACTGCTATTCTTATCAAATAATAGAATCAAAAGAAAAAAATATTGCCCACTGAATAGTACAGAAAATTGATCTATATTACTTACAGACTAAATGACATAAGGATATAACAATGTCATTTTAATACAAATAGTATGAACTGGCATAAATAGCACATAATAAATCACACAGTCCCCCAATAGCAACTAATGTAGGCCAGGAACATGTTCAGCTGGGTGCGCCACATGAAAGCCCTTCGAAGACAAACGTTTCAATCCAAAATTGTAATCTGGATATTTAAAACTTCAGACCAGCTTACCTCCTTGTTCTCGTATTGTGATTAGTTTAAAGCTGGGGTGGCCAGCACTGATCCTTCGTTTTTGACAAAAGATCAACAAAAATTCATTAATTAATCACATCAAAAGACAATGGTATATACATGCAAAAATATTTTACTGCAGATTTCCTAATTTGTCATTTCATATGGATATTTGATGAAGGTTAGACCGCAATTATTGTGCTTTTATTGGTATAACCTGAGAAGAGGACAGGTGAAAAGACCCAATCGTAAATAAGTCATTACACTTTGTGGTAGATTAGTTAAACATTCCTTAATCCACAGCATCAGACGTGTGTTTATTTCTGAATTGGATAGGGATTTCAATCCCTGCATTGTATTAAAACAGAAGATACATTCTCAGTAATTTGAGAGAGACTGCACACCACAGCACTGAAGAGATGAAGGAGTTTTTCCACTGCACCAACACAGCTCTGCTCATTAAAAAGAGTGTGAGGTGACTGATTTCTCTTTAGAGGAATCCCTTTCAGCACGATGCTCACTGCAGACAGTGTACTGGACCCGGCGAAGCTCACGGATATTAATTAGAACTCCAGAACTGGCATAGCCTGTCAAATAAAAACCATTTCAGAAGGTTTCCGTTGTGAAATTCACAGACATGTCCTGCCATGTTGCTCTCGCCCGCTCTGGAGCCCAGTGATGTACAGTCTGTACGCACATGATTTTCACTCTCTCGCATACAGTTGTCTCCCCTGATCTGAGGACCCACGCACAGTGTGGTCTTCTCACTCTTGGGAAACACTGGGCCCATTTGCTGACGGTGCAGTTCCATATTCTGAGCATGTCACTTTTCTCTAGACACCGTGACATCGCAAAGGTGCTGTGCTGGGAGGTTTTGATTTGCACTGCAGTCGAGCCAACTCCTCTGCTGGGCTAATTCATTCAGACACACAGATACAGGAGTTGCATAGAAGCAGAAGAGAGACCACCTAACCTAATGCTTAGTTTATAAGCAAAATCTGTTTTCCAATGCATACCATCAATTGTCATGGTAAGCATTGGATTCATTTTAATTTTCAACTAAGTTTCATAGAAGCACATTATTAATATTGTAATCAATCAGGTATCAGTCATTTGAAACATGAACAATTTTCTGTAACTATTTGAAGGCTTGAAGGAGGATGCAGCTTGTTGCTTGGCTTGTGGTGTATGCAGTTTGTGTGACAGAAGCGTCAGGGTGGTGTCTGGATGCCTGAAAAGAAAAAAACTTGTCTGGAACAATCAGAGGTTAACTGCAGACAGATTGCTGAAGACGTTCCCAACAAAGCTTCCGCAGGATTCATGGATCCCTAAAGCTTAAAATGGGTGAGTGCTCAGCTCTGAAAATGAAATACTTAACTGTGACACTGGGAGAGGTGGAGGGAAGAGTGGAGAGGGCTGTCCCTCCCTTTTGGCTGCTGTCAGGTCTTCCTGTTCCCTCCTACCATATGTACATTACTACATATGGTGGAGAATACGGGCACTTGTTGTCCCTGGTGGCTTGAGTGGATAGGGCTTTTTCTCAATTAAAAAAAGTAAATAATAATAAATAAATAAATCATTTTTCCTTCGCAAAAATGCCAAGAAGAAAGCACCACAAGGTGAAGAGCCAGACCACTCCCAGGGCCTGGGAATGGCCCCAGGAAAACCAGGCCATTACCTGGGAGGTCCTAGAAGTCTGCTCAAAGAGTAGGTGGCAGACCTGCTTTGTCTGGTGGCAGGCAGACAAGCCTATAAATCGGAAGGAGGTACTGGAACCCCCAACACTGCCTAGCCTTTGCTGCTCCGGTTCCCTCCCACAGCCTGGAGAGTACCTGAACAACAGTGGCCTCACATACAGGCAGGCTCACCTGAGGCTAATGAGCAATCAACTCAGGTGTGAGCCATTGCCTTCATTAGGCTGTTATAAAAGCACAGCCTGCCATGCCTGAGGGAGTTTTTTTGGGGGCATAGAGAAAGAGGTGGTTGGTTTTTCATTGCTGTAACCCTAAAAGTGCAAGTTTTTGGTTCAAATTGGGGTTTTGTGTTTTGTTTAATTTGATTACTTTGTAGTCAGTTAAAAATAATAAACTGGCCATTAGCCTATAGGAGCTCTTTTTTGTTTGTCTTTCATCCACTCACCACCTGACAAGGTGGCCACCCCTGCCACATTAACCTACTTTTTCTATGACTTCAGCAGATATGCCATTAACTGAAATGGATAGTTTGCACGATACTGGATAGTATTCCCCAATCAAACCACTGCACTACACCCATTCCCCATTCCTGTGGGAAAAAGAAAAAAAGATATTGAGTTAAGTGGATTAGCCCATTGTTACTAGAGAAGGTGTATATTAGGTTTAAGGTTCTGCTCCCTCCTACCTTCAGTCAATGATCACACCCTACACCCCTTCCAGATCTCTCTGGCCAGCTGACTGTACCATCTCTCCGTACACCTGGTAGCCACTCCCTACAGTCCCACCTCTTCTCTGCACTTGTTTCTAGATGGTGGAATGACCTTCCCCACTCAATCAGGACAGTAGAATCTCTAACCATCTTCCAAAAAAGACTGAAAACTCACCTTTTCAGACTTCATCTCAATTTATTTAAAAAAGTATAATAACCTTTTTTCCCCTTTGTATAACAGGTTTCACAGCATGAACATCAGCAATGTCAATGATTAGACTGTAATTTACTGTTCGATAGCTCTAGAATGTGATATTGCCTTGTGCCAAGCAGGGGGCCTCCCTGCTTCGGAGGCCCCAGTTTATTGATTGGTTTGTATTTTGGGAAAGCATACCACTGAGGGTGCCCTTTGAAACATGTCCAAAATAACTAAACAGGCTCCTGATAATATATTCATTACTGTATACACCAGACAAAATGATCAAATGTGATTTACTTCATAACATTTTCATGCTTCTTATTTAGTTTTTCAAGGTGAAAATTATTTGGAAGACCTCCTGCCAAACACCTTGAAACCAGTTCCAAAAATTCAAAGCATAAATTCAGAGCGCAATTAAATCAGATCAATACACCCCCAGGCGTTCTTGGGAGCTAAGACACTAATGCTATTGAACCTGTATGGAAATCAGATAAACAAACTCCCCTTGAAGGGCTTCCACAACCTCCTGAACCTTTGTTTCCTCATGCTGGGGCAGAATCAGATCTCTGCCATCAAACCTGAGATATTTACTGGCATGAAGAACCTGTCAGATCTGGAACTACCACTAAACAGCATCATGTCTCTCCTGCCGAATGGCTCCAGGCCCCTCATTGCCCTCAAAGTACTGGACCTCAGAAAATCAGAAAATCTCTCAGAAATTGTTTGCTGGCCTGCAAGACCTGCTGTTCCTCAACCTGGAGAGCAACAATATTAAGTCCATCTCCAGCAGAGCTGTCAAGCCCCTGGCCTCCTGGAGATGCTGGTGCTGGACAACAACCACCTCAACATGGTCAGCTCCTCCATGCTTGAGGGTTTGTCCAATCTGCAGGAGCTCTACGTCAGGAATATAGAGATCGAGGAACTGCCCATGGATATGTACAAGCACATTCCTAAGCTAACCCTAGTGGCCCTGAGAGGAAATTGGATGAAGACCATCGATGGCAACCTTCTCACCCATCTGTCAGATGAGAGTACGCTTCCTTTGATCCACATGACTGATCGACATGACAAAATATTTATGTTACTATTACAGCAATATAATGGATAAGCATTCATACTACAGTGTATCTGATTTTAATAAACACCTTGGTTCAAGGGCACCTATGTAGGTTCTCTAATAACAAAAAAGTGTTTGGTTGGAAGAACAGGACATCAATCAGCTTTCTGAGAGCCAATTTGACATTTTACTTGAAATAATTTGCAAGTGGCAATAGATGATGAGAGATCATGTCTTGACAAGTTCACAAATGACGAGTTGTCAGAAAACACACCCTGTGTGACCACAAAAATATACGAAAGAACCAATATATAGTTTACTTATAGAAATCCTACATTCATCTTTTCAGGGCTCAAAAGAAGTGCACCTGCATCGCAATCCCTGGGCAGGTGTCTCTGGTTCGTTGGATATCTCAGACCAAAGCGAACCTCTCCCCCCAGGAGGCTGTGAGGTGCTTAACCACCACTAAGTACAGGGACAAACCTCTCAACACCGTCAAAATCAACAGCCTCGTACGCAGGGCCTAAACCAAACATTGAAGCGGAATGTTCTACTTTGTACAGTATGACTACAGTGTATGTACACAGTGAACATCTAGAAGAGGAAACAAACTCGGTAGCCCTCTATAGTCCCAAGAGCCTTCGTAATTTACAGCTGTATTATGCACTGCCAAAGAGATTCAAGCTTTTGCTTCAATAAGAAAAAAGCATCTTCAACGTGGCATCGAATGCAAACACAGCAGAGAGTTTGGCAGAGAATATATAATAGCCTGGAATTTTTGGGGGGAATTGAAATGGTAATAGCTTACCCAGCTTCCAAACACAATGACTTTGACATGATAATGATGGTGGCTCCCTCTCGTGAGATAATCGTCATAATTTCCACCTAGCTGCTTTAAACCTGCCATTATCCTGTCACCCGTAAACCTTGCTGCAGTAATACTCACTTCGAAGTCTGAAATGTGCTGGTGTAGTGTTATTTTTAGTCCTGCATATTTAAATCAAAATCATATCCTTTGTGGTATTTAACTCATTTCCTACGCTTTACATTTTACAGATATAAACCCATTATCATAATCGTATGAGAATTTTTAATAGCTGACTCAGTATATAGGTCAATTTCATTTTCACAATGAAGCCATGAAAACGATTGCATGCTTATTATTTCATGTTAATGGTTTAAAGTTGTATATCCTCATTTAATTTGTATACAGTACAATGTATGCCTATAACTGTGAGGTGAAGAACTATCAATGGTTGTGTTGTTTGTCTTGTGTGAACTGTTTGCGAACGAAAGAAAACTGCTTTTACTTATATATAAACTGGTATATAATAATAATACATTAAAACTGCATTTAAAATATCCTTGAATCACTTGTGTTAATTTAGTTTTATACATTGTTTATTAAATAAATAATTTTAAGGAATACCTGTTTTCACATTTAATTTCTGTCTGTTCTGACATACAGGTAACTGCCAAAATAAAGGAAATACTTGATTAAATTAAGGATTCTGGTGCCTCTGTTATGGCTCTGTTCAAGTTTTATCCTACCATGGTTTAGCTCCACTCAACCCCTTAGAGGGCAAGGTAAATGGCAATAAATACAAAGCCATTCTGAGTGATTGCCTTCATCCCATGGTGAAGTATTTCTCACCTGATGGGAGTGGTCTCTTCCAGGGTGAAAATGCCCCCATCCACAGGGCACGAGTGGCCACTGAATGGTTTGATGAAAACCATATAAGCCATGGCTGTCTCAGTCACCAGATCTGAAGCCAGTTGAACCTATGCCAAGAAGCTATTCCAAGGCATATTGAAGCTGTTCTGGCAGCTCGTTGTGGCCCAACAGACAGTCAATGGTAATATGGAATTCAAGACATCCAAGCATCTCTAGCAAAGGAAGCATAACCATTGAATGTAACTGTTCAGTTCCTTAGAATGTTCCCTATATATTTCACATTTGACCTTATTGTCTGCAAGGATATAATATGAAATATGAAATCATACTGCACTGTTAAATGCAACTATCAGTACTTCCCTCAGATTGTGTGGAGCATTACACAGAAAAAAAGACAAAGTAAAAATGACCCTGAAATGAAGTGGAATCAGACCTGTAGATCTCAAGCCCGATATGAACCATCTGTATTTATGGACATTTTAATTTACTGTAATACACTAAAATCAGAAGCAGTTAGAATTGCTAAGGCACAGTAGTTGGTAAATATACACATTTTGACTGCATGCAAATGCTTGCTGACATTCAAAGTAAAAACGTCGAGCCAGTCAGTTATTCCAGACATGCACAAATTTCCACCGATTTTAGTTCTCAGTACACGGGTACAGTATGTAGTTTTCTGTAGCATTGCAGCTTCACAGAAAGTAGGTTAAAACATGAAAGCTGCCGGCGAGCTGACAGTTAACTTTCATCCCCTCGCGAGGAGGAATTCCTTGTTGGATTGTTAAAGCTGCATAAGCTTCCACAGAACTTGCCACTCTACCTCCAAATTCCACCCTGAGCAGAGAGGCAGCAGAGATCAATGCCTCAGCAATGTTACAGGAAATGCCACAAAGCTCCTGCCAATGTACTTTATATCTGAGGTGTCTCCATTTTTCCAAGGTGGCCAGCAGCAAAAATGTATTTGCCCTCAAAGCAGCAGGAATTGGTTTAAATCAGCTGTGAACTGGACAAATCCTTCGAAGGATTGCATTGCATCTTTATAACACTAAATGTGATGAGAGTATAATAATATGTAATACTGTATATGCCATTTTGCAGACACTTTTATCCAAAGTGTTTTCTTTTATCCAAAAGTTTTTTCTTCAGTATATGTGGTCCCAGTGGGAATTGAACTCACAACCTATAGTGTAATACACAGTATTCAAGTCAAAATAATATATGTATGTACACAATAAAATCGCATAAAAAGTTAATTATAAACTTGTCCTGGTTTTACCTTGTTCAGCCGCTTGACCATGTGATGGTCTGTTCCCTTTGACTTGTATGAGGATCGTCATTGTCATTTCCCTTATATGGTCTTTTGTCGGGGTATTTCCCGGTCACGACCAGCTGTGGATTATCAGTGTTTATTCCGCCTACTATTTAAGGGCTGCGTTTTCATATTACAAACGCTTCTGTGTAAACCATTGTTATGCTCTAGCCGGTGCTAGAACTAAGCTATTAATTTTCCACTTGGTGGTCTCTCAGTTAAAGAGAGAAGGTACTATTTAGGATCTCATTTAAAAGGGTTAGCGTTTCCACTGTGATTGCCGTTCTAGGAGGATTATTTCCTTTCTAGCTTTGGTTATTGCTCGTCACTCCGGTGGCATTTCCTTTTCGAGATTCATTCTTTTGTTTTTGGGTTAAAAAACTCCCAGAGCTAAAGTCTCTAAAATCATTTAAGTTTCTTACCTCTTCGTTGAAGAGTCCACAACCTTTGGGTTGTTATTATTTTCCGTGGACTTTATGCCCGGAGTTTCTTTTTCTTTGTCCATCCATTTTTTCCCCTGCCCTCTTATCTGTTCGCAGACTTAGTGGCTGACTACTTGTAGTTAGCTTTTAGATATTCGTGACATCTGCGAGTGGCTCTTCCATCCTCGACCCACACTACAAAACTAGTACTTTTGTCTATTAGATTAACAAGTCAAACGTACTTGCATAGGCTGCACTAACCGTTTTAGTAATGCATAAAGTTCATATTGTTAGTGGCTCTCTTAGAAACAGAATAAGATACTTGCATAGGTGCTAATACTGTACATATTCTATTGCATATACAAAGGGTAAAACCTTATGCACAGTAAAAGGTCTTCATTAACAAATAACTGCCCCCTAAGGCAAAATTATGCATACTATATGGATAGTATGTTTATTCAAGAGATTGCTAATCAATCAGGCCAGTTCTCAGGTAACCAATTTGGTATGCCCTGTGGTTGTTCCGTCAGAAACAAGATATGTTTGCTCAATAAATGTATTGATTTACATAGGCAATTATAGTGGAGTCCTACATGCTGAAGGTGTGGACAACTGGCAAACAAAGACAATGTAGATGGTAATGAGCCAAACAGGCCTACAGCTAAAATCAGTTTTATGACAAAATGATGGAGGCTTTTAAATGTACATTTTCAATAACCTTGTTTGGTTGAGAACTTGGCTGGAACAAACCAGCACAAACAGTAAATCCCAAGGCCTGAGTTTGGGCAGTTTACACTAAAACATCTGCGTGATGGTGTGAGAGTAGTGTCTGTGAGTATTTGCCCACTGAAGTCCCATTTATATTAGAGACTCTTGTGCTGGCATTGTTCCAAAGCAGTCTTTTGACTTTCGCTCACACAACCAAAAAGAATTTCAGTACAGAGGCATGCCAAGTAAAGCCAATTATAAAGTAAATTAACTCATCAAAATGAAACTGCATATAACACTGGAGATGTTAGATGATAACACTGGGTGTTTATTTATTTATTTATTTATTCTTTTTTTGTTTCAGATTTTTCCCTGCTTTTCTCCCAATTTAGTGGCCAATTATTCCCTCTATTTATTTTGATTTGCCCTCCCCACACGAACTCGCCACCCATCAATATGAGGCAAGCTAATTCTCAGAGGGCAGCGAACTCTGCTTCCTTCAAGATGGAAATCGCCCACCCATGTTGTGACATCCACTGGAGACCCCCCTTACGCGCTTCTTGGCGAGTTCATGCTGGGTCATCCTCCAGACTGCTAAACGCCGCCCCCAATTGGAACTCCCCACCAGGGACGATCTGGTACAGTCGAGTTTCAAACTGCAACCCTACATTGGGTGGTTTTAATTATTATTATTATTTTTTTAATGTTATTATAATCATCTGCAGCATAATTCAATGTTGTCAATGGGTACTGAAAACTACAGTGACAAGTGGGTTGTTGGGGTGTTAGTTGACTTCTCCCACTGTATGTTATACCAATAATATGTACTAAATGTTTAAAAGACTGAAATTTAGAAATGAGAAATGTAGAATGCATGTTGTACATATCTAGTGTCTGGCCCAAAAGCACAAGAGGAAGATGTGTTTACCCAGAGGGCAGAATAATCATTGCAAGGGAACAATCATTTGCATGCTTCACATGTAAATAATAAAATAAATAGGACTTCGGCCTTCAGAGAATACTATGAAGGGCATTGAAGGTAAAAAATGAGGGAACACAAACAAGCCCAGAACTCGTTCTGCTTGTCATAATGCGATATGGATGTATACCCTGCAGACATCTGGGATGCCCAGATTAAGGAAATCCCCAAATGCAAACCAGCTCTATCTTTGGATCTCACCAGTTCGACCAAGACAATAAACACAACAAAGTTAATATTTCATATTTTAGCAGACTCTTTTGATGCTCCATCTGATAACGTATTCACATGCACTCACAGAACTAAACACATCCTTGGTTCAGTGAGCCTCACATGGTTATAACTGAGTATCAGAGTAAAAATCCTTCCATGAAAAAATGCAATGTATCCTTCATGAAGGTGAATCAACATGGACAGATACATGTAAATGCATGTAGGATGATAAAACCATACAGTTAATGCCTTCCACCATGTAACAACCCGTATTTATGATACTGTCACTTATAGGATGGGTATCATTATGCATAATGACATAATGCACTCACCCCAGGGTGAAGGGGGCAGTGTGTGAATCAACAACCCAGCAGTTGGTTGCATGTAAATGACCTGTCATCAATAACAGTACATCACCCATTAAGTGTATGCAGACATACTTTCTATTCATGTATGATATAATAAATAAACGTGGAAGTGAATGTACCAACAAACCACTGTACTGGACCTTGTTATTCCACCTCTCCATGGCTGGTTTGGCTGGTTAGCATCTAGCCCACTGCATACCAAGGAAAACGTGATACAGCAAGCACTTATATTTAAAGGGCTATGGAGAAAACCTTAACAGGGATTATGACATTTTTACAGAAATGGGTGTAGATATGGGATATAGGCTTTCGCAGCCTATAGGAACTCCCAGTTATTAAAGTTCTTGTCTTTGGGTTGAGCAGGGCATACATTTAAGCAGAAGAATCGAAACAGCAAATCAAATAAATCGATTAATTCATGAAGTCATTCATTATATCATCCATTCCATTCAACCATTTCTCATCCAGTTTCCAGTTCATTCTCAGTTACTCAACTGCAAAAACAAGTTTTTCTACTTTTACATAACATATACTCTCTACCCAAGAAAGAAGATGATATCATTATGCATTCGATTCACTCACAAAAAAACACCAATGGACAATGCATGGAGAGTGGCAGGAATATACAGTGTACTCTACGTTCTAACTCTTGTTGCCACAGCACCCTCCCAATATCTCACTGCACAGTCAAAATATCACTTACCTACTTAAAACCTCACTTACCACTCTTACCTTCACCTCTTCATGGGTGGCCGTGCCCGATGCAAACAAAACAGGGTTCATATGACAGGGGTTCATCATTCTATCAGTCGTTCTTTATAATTAGCCAACTATTTGTTAGCCTAATTGGAAACTGGGAGCTTCCCACTCAGACATGCATGTAAGGAAATGTAAAGGCTTAGCCATGCCCATGACACACATCAAACATCTCAAACACTCCACAAAAAAACCCTTAAAATATATTTTTTACGGTTCATATGGCACTATGTGCCATAAATACGTTTGAAAACCGAAAATGACTTAACTGTGGAAAAGTGACACTTGAGTAAATCCAAACAGAATAGCTCTCAGTCCTGGTTATTTACCAGATGGTGCTGGAACAGTCGGGGGACCCTGTGACGAGGGGACAGGTAGTCAGCAGTGTTGTCTGAATTTGGCACTGACTAATTGGCTTGCGTGAGGCTCTGAATCAGCTTCAAAAACCAAGTGGCATCCAGGGTGCATTCCACAGATTTAGCATGGGATATTTCACCATTAAACGAGCCTATGAATTACAAGGCACCTTAAAAAAATTCATCACACAATGCCTTAAAATGTAGGCATGTGAAAAGATTCACATTCATGCACACCTCAGCTATACCTCTGAGGTATTTTAACCTGTAAATGTAGCCCGTCAAAGCTGCCTTATATTATTAATAAAGCAATAGCATTTGGAAAGCACCAGGGCCAATCAGAACAGTAGCACACCTGAAGACAAACAGTAAAAAGGTACTGTGTCACATTGCACAAATCTCTGAGACTGAATATGCTGTGATGCAAGGTGTTGACACTTGTAACATCTGGTAACAGATGGAGGCATGGAGGCTAAAATTAAAGTCTTGCATCGCTGCTCATCACTTGAAAAATCTCTGACCATTCTGCTGTGAATACCAAAACATGGTCCAGTGATTCCCTTGCATTAGGTTTCCCCATTCATCTAAATGACTGGCTTGCCACACAGAAAACATAGTGTGTTAAATGTTCGACACCGGCATCAGCACACACGTGAATAGTCTGAAGTCTGAAGAAAATGTGTTTGGGCAGCATGTTGAGATTTGGGCGTAGCACTGAACTGACTCTGATCTTGCGTCTGAAATACGCTGTGGTTGTAATTTTGAGCAGGCACTGCACCTGTGAACCTCATGGATTGCTCAAGTGACATTCCACAGCATAAATGTGTGGAGAATAATTCAAATATGGGCACTGCGAATCACCATGGATGAAGACATATTTTAGAGTCCATGGACATCTCTTTCCCTCTCTTTACAAACTTCAGTATTAGATAAGAGTCTGGATCTATGGAAGGGCGGAGAAAAATTAGATGCATTTCATTGGCAAGTTAATTATTTATTTTTTGCCAAATAATCATTGACATTCCATGACAATCACTGGATCAACCTTCACTGCACTTTTGTTTATAAACGATGTGTGCTGAAGCAGTGAGCATCTGCGTATAATGTACATGTATGGACTTCAGTTAAGTAGAATAGTCTTGGAGTCTCGCTCTTACTCTACAATGCTCAGATTTTACAGCTATTCTTCCTAACAAATTTGAAACACTGAACATGACACCATATTATTATCTCCTGAAGACACAATGTACAGGACCACTGTTCCATGTATCAGAACAAAAGGGACAAACGATTTGACTTTTACAATATGTAATGTTCTTTGTCTCCTGGTAACAGCAGTCATTCTCATACACATAACAAAGCATAATTAATGGTACCCAGTGGTTTCTACTCGACAGGATGCTACTGTAACATCTAATTTTTCCTCATTGTTACCATGGAAACACTTATTTATTGTTTACTGAGTCTCCAGTGGTTGACTTGTCCTTGTCTGTATCTCTTGCACAGCCAGGTGCCAGTTAGTTAACAATTCTTCGGATAAGCAGGACAAGCACACATGGAAAAATAAAGCATGCTCTTCAGATTTCAAATCCTAATTCGTGCACAATATAAGTGAATAATATTGATATGATCACAGCCATTTTTCAGTTACGGGATACAATTTTTATTTGAGTGATTTAAATTCAATTAAAACATGTCAAATCCAAGCAAGATGATATGATAATAAGATACAATGCCATTTAATTATATATTATTAATGTACAATTTTAAGCTGGTTAGAAGCCAATAATGTAAATAAATATAGTCTTTATCAGTCTAGTTATAAATCTGTTGGTTCATACAATGTCTACCACTCAATAATTTTTTATTAATTTATGATTTAGTTATGTTAGTTCCTATAGAAACTGACAATAAATAAGAATGGAGAGGCACTGAATCCTCAATCATCAATTCATGATGTGAATCATGTGACTCCTAACTAGGATCTGATTGGATGATGCATGAAATTAGTTACACAGAAGACAGATTACAACTTCAGACAGATTGCACTTGGTGTTACATGACGCAATCAACTGTAGGGTGTATTTTGTTGCAAGTGATACGAGTCGTGGGTAAATTGCTTTGTGAGACAAGGAGCCTTAGGATAAAATATTCCATTAAATTCACAGAATAATTTAATTTTAAAAGAGTGTTTTTCCTCATGTTCTACAGGCTCCCAGCATGATGAATAAAATATGAAAAAATGTGAGGAAAGCCCCACTTAGCCCTTTGGCTTGAGATAATGTTTACGACACTAAGAAAAATGACACATTTTCATATTTTTGGCACTTTGAGCACTTCAAGACACCCTGTCAATCCCATAGAAGAAAATAGAGAAAACCAAGCATAATCTGTGCTGTGAAATCATGTTTTCATCAGACGATGTTACATAAACAGCTGACGTAGTTTTAAACTGCCAACGAGAAGCTCATAAAGTGACACAAACAAGTTAATTCAACATGGGTACCTGCATGGGTACCTGAGGTAACACATCGAATTAGCTCCTGCAATTATGAATCATGCAGTAGTAATGTGGAGAAAACCAGTCAAAAGTGAAGGGATTGATGTGAAGGTGTAGAGCAGACTGGCAAAACCTTTATGAAAATACCTGTGATGTGCGCGATTTGAACGATTAATGGTTCAGCTGCTGAAAATAAAATACTTAAAATACCATTATCTCCATTGAAGTATTTATGTCAAATTGTTAACATTGCATTTCTTGTTAATCGAAAACTCCCTGCTTCAAATAACAATTGCAGAATCTGTAATCACCATCAGCAGTTTGATTGGCAATCACTACAGACATTATGATGCTTAGTCTTTAAGGCTGAGTAACACATTTAAGGTAGCATTTTTTTCATTCTTACACATAAAATGTTCCCCAGTCACTGAAAGTAATGAAAAAAACCATATTGTGTAAGAATGTCTCAAATGTGAGTGGATTGATCGCTCCCAAATGGACAGTCTGAAGTGAAGATGCCTTATTCTGTTTGTGTGAAAATGCTCTCCCACATCAAAAACAATTAACTGATCAAGACCGATTCAAAACAATCAAGAAATCCGGCTTATTAAATGCAATAACATAGTTGACTGTATTTTGAGGGCACAAAAAAGACACTCACCAGTGCAAAGGCAGTGGTGCAATGGGCAGATTGATATTTAGGAGTGGGGCAGATTGGAATTGCCCTGGGGGGTGACTGGAAAGGGGGCTGGGTCAGTCGTTTTGGGGTGTGGATTGATTTAAACGCATGGCACAGTGGCATTTTAATAGATTTTTATTTTTTATTTAATTTAATTACACCCTCTATTTCTTTTCGATTTACCCTCCTCCACAAACTCGCCACCCACCTCCACGGAGACAAGCTAATACCTTGAAGCAATGCTAGTCTCCTCTGAGACGGAACTCGCCCAACCCTGTTTAGGTCACCCTACCGCTCCTCGGCGAGCTCGTGCCAGCTCTCCCTCCCCCTTCCCCCTGGGGCAGACAGCCAAACGCCACCCTCAATCGGGGCTCTCCACCAGTGCTGGTCTGGCACAGTCAGGTTTCGAACTGCAACCATGATGGGCAGCTCACACTCACGTTAGACCGCTATGCTATTGGATTTAAACAGATTTAAGGGTTCTAGTTTTGCTGTCAAAGCACAATGAGCAGACAGTAGCGCTAATCCATGACAAAGACACATTAAGGCATGACCTTGTCTATTCTGGTAGTTTTGTGACCTGAGACGGTAGCACACCTGTGGTCCAGTTGTAAAAATCTGTGGGTATTGATCAGTTTTTTCCCCCCTTAATACCTTTGCCATAGTTTAATGCCAATTTCGTTATATCTCATTTTGAGCAAGCACCATGGCTTGGGAATAGCACGCTATGAGACTTGCATTCACTACAGTAAGATGGGGTACATAATCGGATGGCGTGTCATGCAGTAATACTAAACTAAACAAAACTAACATGCACATGCATCCAGAAAATGGATTTTCTCAGTAGGAAACTGATATATGTGTCTAGTAGGAGTAAGAGGAAAAGATGTGTGATGTAGGGTTATTTAGTTTGTGGCCACCATGCCAGGTGATGAGTGGATGAAAGACCAAACAAAAGAATTACCGTTTGATAGGCCAGCAGCCAATTTATTCTCTTTTTACAAAATACTTAAAGCAAAACACGAAAATAAAGCAGTTAAATCCAAAATTATGCCATCAAGGGACACAGTAACAAAAACCAGCACTTCTGCCTCCATGCCCCAAAAACTCCTCCCTCAGGCATGGCAAGCTGTGCTTTTATAATGGCCTAACGAAGGCAATGGCTCACAGCTGAGTTGATTGCTCATTAGCCTCAGGTGAGCCTGCCGCTGCTGTTCAAGGTCCTGTAGCCCTCTCCAGGCTGTGGAGGGAACAGGAACACCTGACAGCAGCCAAAAGGGAGGCACAGCCCTCTCTACTCCTCCCTCCACCTCTCCCAGTGTCACACACATATATTAACACGTGATTATTAACTATGTTTCATTGATGACTTTTACTTTTACGGATAAAAAATATGAATATGATCCCCTATCCCACAACCCAACAATATCATGAGCAATCTCTTTTCTTTTTGTTCATCATTATTCCTCATTGTAAGGTCCCTTCTCTCCTGCGCTATCATATCCAACCTCTGCAATCACTCAGGGCATTGTCCCATGATACATTGGCCAATTGTCACATCTTAACAATTACATGGGTGTAGAGATGGTCCCTTTCTCATTCAAGTGTCTTGAACCACTCCTTACAAATGGAAAGTTAAAACACTTAGTTTTTTATTGAACGATTTGCCCATATGCCTATTTTTATTGACACCCCCCTAGAGCCCAAGAAGTTTGAAGATTCTGCCACCAGAAACCTGTTTCAGTGCAGAGGCAACCAAATGCCGGCAATACGAGAATCCTTGCTAGGGGACAATTCTATCTGTGTACATTTTACATTTTACATTTTAAACATTTAGCAGACGCTCTTATCCAGAGCGACTTACAGCAATAGACATCATTGCAGGCAGCTGCGTACCATACCTGTAACACTGGGAAGGAAGAGGTTAATAATTTATTTAATTTTTTGAATTTTTTTATTAAATGGAGTAAGCAGGGGTATATGGTGTTGAGCAAGTAGGCAGTGGTGATGACAATTAGCTAGATGTACAGAGTTCAGTGGTAGTGGAGTCTGAAAAAGGTGGGTTTTGAGTCTCTTGCGGAAGATCGCAAGTGATTCTGCGGTCCTGACTGATTGCGGAAGGTCATTCCACCAGCGAGGGGTCAGGACAGAGAAGAGACGAGACCGCGAGGAGCAGCTGAAGTAACCTCAATGTGGAGGTTTACTGAAAAATAGAGACAAGTTAATGCTTTTGATAGGGTCCCAACTGTGTCTTTCAAAACAGGAATGAGAATGTCTTCATTTAAATCATTTGTCTTCAAACTTTGTCGTTTGTAAATGTTTCCCTGAAGTTTTTCCCAGACAAATTATGCCCCAACTTGATAGCACTTTCTATAAAGAAATCAGAGTAATATGTTAATAGTGTACAGATGCATTGCGATGCAAAATGGCGCATATCTAACGTGTTCTCCAATTATCCTCAGTCTGCATAACTCCTTCATTCTCGCCAATTCTTCCTTCTGCAGAATTTCACAGGTGTCCATAGCCAGAATGGATCAAAATTGGGATCCGTTCCAGACGCAGTGCATGTACTGTGGTATCTGCTGTCAGTAGCGTGTTGTGTTATTGAATGTTGGATGCCTTTAAGGTGTCTGGACAATTTGGATCGTATACTCATGTGATGAGAAGAAATGCATTTTAAAAGTACATTATTGGTAGGATTGGGCATTCCAAATTAGGAGAAAAAGGAAGGGAGGAGGGTACAAAGACATTATTGAAGTAAAAAGCACACCCAAAAACATTTACAAGAGTGTGCTAGTTCATCATAGATAAATAAAATAATATTATTATTATATTTAATTTATTTATTATGTAAATGGTACATTATTTATCATACATATCATTACATGACATACATTCAATTCAGAACATTTTATACATTTAATAAATCAAACATGATGAATCTGTAATTCTTTAACAGAAACACTTTCCTACTAACACTTCCTATTAACAATCAACCATGTCAGAAGCAAGTGAAAGTAAGTATTAAGAGTAGGAGCAGAGAGCATGTGTGACATAAACAATGAATGGAAAACTAGGAAAGGAATGTGGAAAAGCTCTTTATCGTTAAAAGACTCTTTACAAACCGAAGTGCAGCCTTGATGCGCCATGCACCCCTGTACACCACCTGTGTTAGCGTTGTTAAAATACCAACTGATTAGGACACACCTTTTTGATCTGCGTCAGTGCTTGCCCAAGCGTTGGCCAACTGCCCAGTCCTTTCTGCAGGCATACATAGAGCCAAATGTAAGGCAACACAAAGCTTTAATGAAATGCACAGCGATGGTCCAGCACTGCGAAATGTTTTTTGTCAGGGGATATTCTCTTGTCAGCACACAGTGTACTGCTAATAGCTTGCAACATTGTGGTACTGAAAATTATTTCTGAAAACCACATACATAATTAAAGGATTGTCATTTGAGGAAAATTTTGGTCTGAATACGCTAGTCTGATTGTCTTTGAATATACTATGATAAAAGGGTTTTGAAAGGAAAAAAATTAAACAACTTGCTGAGATATTAGTGTACATGCCAGATGTGGTTATATCTGTACTTTGGAACAGAATGAATAATGAAACATTTCTCTGACAAAACAATTAAATATTAAAGGTACATAAAAGTCTTTGTAAATGGGTTGCAAGGCTGAAAATGGAAACTAAAGCAAAGGGATATACTGAATTTGTAACATTAATGGCACAGAAATATAAAACACCCATTATATTGCTGCTGTTGTATTGGTGCCTTGCCCTCAAGAAAAAGCTACTTAAACCCACATTTTGTTTTGGTAGTGAATGGAAATGCACCCATTTTACTGCAAATGTGGATCAAATAACTACTGGAGACAGGTTTGTCCAAACTTTCTTTAGCCAATTAGGATACCTAATTACCACTTCAATTGAATGTCCACTGAGCCAGGGCAGACACAGTTTAACACTCTACATTTCATTGGATCTGGGCTGAAACCCTTTTTAATGAATTCATTGAAAGCTGTTGGCCTGTCCTATCGCTGCAATGTCCTTTCAATTTCGGGAGGGCAAAGACTAACACTCGTGTTCTCTGAAATGCCGGCTGCTTCTTTTCCTCAGTCCACCCGCTGAGCTGTTTCAGCTACAGTCCTGGAGGACTGCACAGGCAGATTGCAGATGCCCGATCGACCACATTAATTGAATGGTGAGGTATATGGTACACTCTACCTGGGCAGCACCACGGTCAATCGTTTGCAATTCTGTAGGACTCACGGCCACAGCTGGCACTGGCACTGCTTGGGTTTGGTCCTGGCCAATTGTGTGCATCACTGCACTACACAGGAGTGTTTTAACGAGATGCCCTACTCAGGAGACCCTAGTTTATCAGTTGTAATGTCCAAACAGGTACATTTTAGTACCATGTAAATGACACAGTCTATCCCAACATCCTGCAGACACATTGCACTTACTGGTCAACATTGTTGCACATCACATAGTTACTGTGTTCATATTCATAGAGAGTGACAATGCAAGTCCAAGAATACACCTTCATTTTTGCATCCTGGATGTATATTTACTCCCAGGCATTGTTATGCTGTTTCAGTATTGTTCATATCCTGGTAGACAGCAACAGTGTATGTGGTGTATGGTTTAGGGAAGTAGACTGTCATAATGATGCAGGTTTGGGGTGGTTGGGTGGTGTATCCATCGAAAGCCTTATCCCTTGGTGCAGTGATATGACTCACAGTTTGTAATTGAATACTCACCATGTCAGTGCTGAATGTGGCCGGCAGCCCTGCGTACATGTATAACTGGCTAGGCAGTTGGCTAAGGGTGGTGGGTTTTGGTCAGCAGGGTATCCGCTGCCTCGTGGTGCACCAGAGTGACTCCTCTGGTTGAGTGCGTGCAGTCTGCCTGCACCAGCTGTGAAAGAAGTGCAGTCCAATGGAGCCATGGCTGTGCAGCTCAGTTGGCAACCGCAGAATTAAAAGTTGATTGGGTACAAGTGCTCTAGAGGAAAGTCGGTGCTCTCCTGAATTGACAAAGGGTGCCATAGAAATGGGAGGCTTACAGTTGTGATTGGGCATTCCAAATTGTGAGAAAAGAGAAGTATTGGGAATAAAAATGTTTTAAAAAGCATGCAGAATAAAATTCCATATTGGAAATATCTCTACTCCCTTTCTCTTTCTTCAAGGTACTTATCCTGAACATAGATACTGATAATTAATGGATAATATGCAAAAATGTATACAATACAAGTTGTCCTGAACAAGGGGCCCGCTTACCAATGGGAAATAAAAATAGAGCAAATTCTGCCTCACTTGAAGCAACAGCACACATTTATAGAGTCCCTATGTTCATATTACCTACATTCCCTTCTAAGAGATATTTAATATGGGGAGTATGAATACACCATGGTTTAAGTAAAACTGGAACAGAATAATAATCACGCTGGGATCATTTTGGTCTCCAAGCAAACTGTTAATCATATCCGCAAGAGTCAGCATTTTTGCCTTTCTCTTCTTTTCAATGTTATCCTAACTAAAAATAAAGTAATTAAAAATATCAAGATACAAACCACTAAGAGACATGGATGACTGCCAGAGGGCAAGAGACAATATTGTAGCAATAAAATCAACAACCAAATAAGATGGCTGTTACCCGGTGTGCCAGAACACCAAATGTAAACATGGCAATATTGCACTGTAGCATCACATTGCTTTTGATTAATTTCCAAACTACTGATATACTAGTGGTAAACATGTCACTACTGATTTGAATGTATTAAGAAAAGTCCTACCCAACAGGGGATGCCAACCTATGATCATATGGTCATATTAATGGTGTGTAAACACACACACACGCGTACACACAAGCACAGACACACACACACACACACACACACACACACACACACACACACACACACACATTTAACCCAGCCATCTGTTACTGGACTAGTTCTTTAGAGAAGGCTCTGACCACAGTCTAATCACTCCAGTGTATTAGGTTTTACCTGGCCCTCACAAACTTTGGAACCCAGTCATGGAGTTGCCAGGGAAACTCTGTACACTCACCCCTTTGCTCTGTGCTACTTAAATTAATCATATTGGACATTAATTATGCTGTCGGGGCAGAGAGTTAACATAATGGAGACACAAGGGTATATTCAAACAACCACCTGGCTTGTGTTACATTTTGTAAAAGTTTACTTGTTATACCTAGAAAATATCAAAGGGATTGTTAGTGTGCTCTCACTGTGTATTGATCCTAAATAAAGGATTCAAGTGATAAAACAAAATATTTAGATGAATAGGCCAAGAAAAATATATAGTCATCCATGTATACTACCAAGTAATAACAAAAAGGTTAAAAAAAAACTTTTCAAAGTTTCCTCTAAAAACTTGGGACAAGGTGAACATTCACCTGGATGTGTAGTGGGCGTGGCTGAATGACAGAGGCAAGTAAAGGGCATGCGTTGAGAGGGGCATGATAGATGTTTCTCCGCCTCCTGAGACAGACGGGCATTACAAATCAGTGAGCCTGAAGCATGAAGGGACACCTCTACACCTACAAGCAGCTAATATAAATGCTGCTTACCATTAAGAAACAGAAACCCAAAGAGCAAATATAATTTCTATACACCTCCCACCCAAAACAAAAAACTAAATATCATTAATTCAACAGGATTTTATTATGTGTAGGATTGTATTTTATTTTATTTATTTTTCTCAATCTTTGGAATGCATGTATATTAGTCAGTGCTGTCACATTATATACTGTATATATATTATTCTCTGTTATGTCTGTTTAGCTACATTATTGCTTGGCACATTGGAGAAATCTGCAGCGAAAGCAGTTCCTATGAAAACACTTCTGTCAGCTTTTTGCCAGGTGCAGAGAAGATACTGAATATAGGATCAAAAAGAGCATTGCTTGAAAGGCTGTCCAACACAATGAACGTTGTGGGAAGTGATTACAGAACAGAAAATAATAGAGAACTATATTTACAAATTTGAATACCTCACATGGGCACTAATGATGTGCACCGCATTACACATATAGTAAGTAACCATATGGAGGAGGTAGAGTAAGAAAGATGAAAATATGAAAGAGACAAATGGAGAAAAAAAAAGTTCCACATATTGTCAGAGGATAGGAGCCCTCGATATGGAGTTTTTAATTAAAGCAGGGAAATTCCCTACATGCATTGCAGCAACATTTGGCCAAAGGCATTTATTTAACTGAATGGAGATTCTTTCATATGCCAGTGTCTCATGCCTCCCATTATATTAATTGGACGTTTCCATTACTGAATAGGAAATCATGCTGACATAACAGCACGTACGAATCAAATATGAAGGAAATAATGGAATTATTTTTTCATGTTCAATTTTCTTTTAGTGGTTTGACAACCATTTCTATTTCTATGAGCTCCTATGAAATCAGTCTCAAAATAATCTGCCAGATTGTTTATGGACCGGGCTTAACAATGGAGATAAGAAATACAAAAAAATCCTAAAACAAATTAATAAATAATTTCCTGGAGAGAAAACAATGTGCCGGCCGATGGAACACAAAGAGCCATTTTATTAAATTGGGAGGAATTTGATAGATGGCTCAATGACTTAAGCCTTACATTGGTATTACATAAGCTCTTATCTCTCTAAGAGGACCTGACAGTTTCAGCTCAGTGATTTTATTTCATCTTCCCCTTATAGCTTGGCCAGTGTCACATAAAAGAGGATATCAAACCAACTGTCTGGAAAGTAGGTCTCGGAATATATAGTGATTTTGCCAATGTGTTATATATAACTACCCGACGGCATCTGTCAAAGTTGATTGATGATGACCTTTGACCTGTTCCCCCGCCCCTTATAACCCATAATGTGTTATGATATATTTACATAAATATTATGCCCTCACTTCCGTATTGCATTTCCCCATGCCAAGAGCTGAGGGTGTTCATGTGTCGCCAGGCATGGGAGACAGCTGTCATTCCAAACAGGGGAATAGACAAATGAGACTGAATGTTGAATATGTGTCTGTATGTGCATCTTAGTTTCAATCATGTTATTTTGAGATAGGATTTTTTTGTGTGTATTTTGTGCTCCCTGTCAATCTGTTCCAAAACCAGAGACCCTCTGGGCTATAAAGTTAAATAAACAAGCAGAGTTGTTAAAAGCTGTGAAACTTGTTTTATGGTTACAGGTGTGAATAGCTAAAGGAGCCCCTCTCCCTGTCATTTAGTAGTTCATTAACAGCTGTAAATTTTTACGTTTGACATTTTTAGGCATTTACAGACGCTCTTATCCAGAGCAATTTACACAGTTTACATTTCTCTACATACAATCCATTTATACAGCTGGATATTTTACTGAAGCAATTCAGGTTAAGTACCTTGCTCAAGGGTACAACAACAGTGCCCCACCTGGGAATTGAACCTGCAACCTCTGAGTTACAAGCCCAGCTCCCTAACCATTATACTACACTGTAAAACCTGATTTATGTTTAATGCTGCGGCTCTGGGAGCGAAGAGACCTGATTCAAGGGAATACATTGCATTGATCCTTTAAAATGTGCTTTTTGAAAGTATGTGTCTTTATGAACCGAAAATGTTATAAGTTTCACTAAACTTATGCTCTCAAAATGGGCTATCTATGTAATTATGAACTCAGATTTTAATTTACTTTTAAAGATGTTCCTGTTAATTACCGGAGGTTAAAAAATGTCAACTTGTATGTCCCATTCTTTATTTTATTTTTATTTTTCGCAGATGGCGATGTTAGCAATTTTGGGCTGCTCGATCTAGATGATCCAGTGAGGCCTACAAATTCTTCAACTGAATCTGATGAAAAGGAGGATGAGACAAATCTTTAATTATTTAGGAATTTAGTATGTTTTCCATTGTCATTGGACAACCTCTGCAGCAGTGCAATACAGGCATACAATACTCAACACTCCACACAGCCCAAACAAAAATGAATTTGAGTTTTAGCCTTTAGTAGAGAATAGTAGTAGCGTACAGTCACTAGGGGATGCTCAAAGAGCTTGACACATTGCGCTTGCCCACTGCACACAGCATAACACACTGAGCAGCAATCTCTCCCATGATGCCAGTAGGCTTAGATTAGAGCCTGTCTACTCAGGGCATATGATTGGGCATTCCAAAATGGTAGAAAAAGCATTTAAAAAATAAAGCATGTTAGCTTGGAGGAACAGATTCTTCTCCTGTTTGGCAAGAGGAACCAGCAGGCACGAGTCAGTGTCACAATTTTCTGAAACATGATGCACTGTCAGTCTTTTATAGTTTAAATTTATAGTTTCTAATTTTTCCCCAGTTTTCTCCCAGTTTGGTTGCCAATTATACCCTCTATTTATCTCAATTTACCCTCCCCCATGAGTCCGCCGCCCGTTCTCTGGGTAATGAGCCAATTTTTCCTGGCTGGTAGATCTGTCTCCTCCGAGAGGGAACCCGACCACAGACGCCCTTCCTGCTCCTCGATGAACTTGTGCCGGCTCACCCTCCCCACTCCCTCAGGGGTGGACAGCCAAATGCCACCCCCGATCAGGGCTAACAGCCAGGGCTGGTCTGGCAAAGATGGGTTTCGAACCGCGTCCCTGATAGGCAGCCACACTCATATTGGACCAGCCAAGATACAGTGCGTTAGACCGCTACGCTATCCGCCGCCCTGCACTGTCAGTCTTAACTCTTTTCCTGGCATTCTTAATCCTAATACATTTGAATGTATTAAGAAAAGTCCTACCCAACAGGGGATGCCAACCTATGATCATATGGTCATATTAATGGTGTGTAAACACACACACATGCGTACACACAAGCACAGACACACACATACACACACACACATACACACACACATTTAACCCAGCCTAAACTATTTATTTTGTAACTGAAGCATTCTTTCTTATGACATGAAATGTACTTGACAATTCACTAGTCTTACCAGTTTTTAAAACAAAGTTGAATTTGGCTAAAGGCAAATTAATCATGTGAGCATTTAATTCAATTTCTTTGTTCTTTGTTCTTATTTTTCTTAATTATATAAATAACTATTAACTGTGAATTCATAACCATGCTTACAATTACAATATGGGGTATCTGTAATATCTACGCATATCAATATCTATAATATATTTTTTGTGAAATGTGTTGTTATATCAGTGTTTTGAGAGGCGAAATTTGCCCTATGTGTTACTTATGTTATATTTCCTGTCCAGATAACACAGATGCAAATTTTCTGCAATTTATTTGATATATTGATAGCTGAGAATGACTGATTATGTTTATGGTTTATATTTGAGTAAAAATGACAAATAGTATGGACTGTACTGCACTTTCTTTTTCACTAATGGGTTTCTGCTCTTTACTCCTGCATGTCATCCCGAATAAGACTGTTCTCTGCTGAATAAATAAAGCATACTAATAGCATTCCTCCTCTGCAGTCAGAGCCTATCCAGAAATTATACAACATTATCATTATGTTGTCAACATTAAACTCCATTAAATGTCTGAATCACCTCTAATGTATTGCTACCATGGTGTGGCTCTCTTTTCATATTCAGTGTTCTGTGAAACAAAGGTTTGGTGGCCTCTAAGAGACATGCAATGCAATTTATGATACAATATTATTGCGTTATCAATAACCAATTACTTATACCTTTGGAATTTACTGATGGCTCATTGCATGTTGTTAGTGAATGATAAAACTATTAATACTACCATTATCGCGGGGGTTTCCTGAAGAAAAACAAATGTACAGCACTGTTTTACATTATCTAATGGATGAAAGACTTGTTCTTGTCTGAATTGACTGCTTTGCATTTCTCAATATTCAACCGGAGAGCGGCTTTCATGTGTAGGAAGAAACAAACTCAAGCAAACTCCTGTTTGTTGTTCCATGGCCCAGTTATCCACTCTCCCAGGCTGCTCTGGGTTTATGTACTGCTGACACTGTATATAAGGGTCGCAGCACAGGCTGATTCCTGAGGCCACGTCTCAACGGCTCAGTATCGAAGACATCAAAAAAGGGATTAGTTCACTCACACAGCGCATACTTCACAGAACGTACACATGGCTGATTATTTGCAATATTTACAGCGAGAGGAGCTAATTCTCTTGCTGTAAGAAGATAATGCTGAGAAATAGGACACCAGCTATTTCCCTTGATGAAAATAAACTGAGCCAAATTAAGAGAGTCAGTTGCGCTTATATGTGCCATGTGTGCAAATCGTTTCTGAAAAATAAATCATGATTCGAGACAAATAAATCAGATGAAGGCTTTACTTTTGGAGGTGCAGATGTTCAGCATGCCATAGTACGTATGTGCGGATTGTGTTACAGTGAACTTGCTTTTTTTTCAGATATACCACTAGGTGATGCTGTAGCTTTGATACAGATGCTGTTATGTTATCCAATGGGGAGATACACAGGTACTGTGACAGGTGCCTCCAACAGTCTCAGTGGACATAAAACTGATAGAAATACAATGTTCTCCAGAGGGACAAGGCATGATAGAAATATGTCTGGCTCTGTATTAATAGTGCATTTTCCTCTCCTCCATCTGCCTCGTCTTCCACAACACTTCCTCTCTCTCTCATCTCCTTTACCCCCTCTCCCCTACTTTCTCTGTCTCTGCCAATCCCTCTCTTTTCCTCCTACATCCCCCGCCTTCCGTGCATGCGGCTGGGAGGATCTAAGGGTTTAAATATGCTCTTTTTGAATATTATATAAGGATTACGGTTATTTGCAATGCAGTTGTGACTCTTTTGACAGGCCTGCGCTAACACAGATTTTATCATCACTCTTATAATTAATGGCATGATGATAATGGGGGTGATGCATAAAAATAACTGATCTCTGCTTGTCTGTCTGTCTGTCTGTCTGTCTGTCTGTCTGTCTGTCTGTCTCTTTCCTTATGCAGATGCTGCAGAAAAATGGCCTTGTTTTTTGCTGTGCCCAGCATGGTCTCAAGAGGCATTAACTTAGCAGTGAGGGGTGGGGCCAGAGTGTTGGAAATGAGATCTCTGACAAACTCAGAGATGATGACGGGTGGTGCAAAAGATTATGAGAACTTCAACGAGACAATTTGTGGAGTTTGTGTATGGCTATTGGCACTTATAGTAAAAACTGAACAAGCACAATTGTGCAAAATAAAGCAAATTGCAGTGTCAGTAGCAGCTTCAAATAAAAACAATGTGGTGTTTACAATATGTTGTCCTGAATTCAAATTAGTTTAATTTGACTAACTTGATATACAGTACATAGCTCAGTGTTTGTGTAGTGGAATGTCCACTACAGAAGATGAGTCACTAGAGTGGAATTAGTTACCCTTCAGCTATTGGTTAGTAGCTAAGAAAGTAGTGCAAACCTTTTAACGTGCAATCCTAGGGATCTAGTCTGGTGGTAGTGTAATTGCTAGTTTAATTTGTCACAAACAGAATATTTCTTGCCTCTGCCCAGTTTGGTAGTTTTGTGGGATGCAATAAAGTTGTTTTCGTCAACATGGGTTGGGTGACACAATAGAAGGTGTTTCAATGAAAACATTTGGCACTGTGCAAGTTTTGTGTCTGATCATTCGTTAG
This sequence comes from Aldrovandia affinis, assembly GCA_029706075.1. Lineage (NCBI taxonomy): Eukaryota > Metazoa > Chordata > Actinopteri > Notacanthiformes > Halosauridae > Aldrovandia > Aldrovandia affinis. The sequence continues at coordinate 3,210,158 of JAINUG010000096.1, read as the reverse complement.
ATTTTTCATCCAACCAGACCATCTCTTAACTCAAACACTGACATTATGTGCTAGTTTAGTGACATTATTAATGTGTACATATGAACAAATAGAGCAGACAAGTGAGAAATCCCTTGGATGTTATGTATTTTACCTCACACTGATGCAAATTGTTTAATAAATTACTATTGAAATGCAATCTGTTCAACTAAGCTGTTCAAAGTATTTAAGCTTTACACTAGTAATTAGTGGTTCAATGCACTTGAATTAGAGAGAGACCATAACCTATCAAATTGTGGTTTTCAAAATAAATATAGCACTGTATGTACCTATTAGAGGTTTTTGTATGTTAAATATTACACTTTTACTACACTTAAATGGAGTACACAATTGGATGGTATGATTCATGTTTTGAATAAAATAAATTTCCTCAATCCAGTAGCATTAACAGTCAAATGCCCTTGTTTAACATTCAGCACTCGGAATACTGAACAAAAGTGGTTTTACGTGTTAAAGCCCCTCACTTATCCAACATGTAAAATATATTTATTTGATTTAATATAATAATTACTACACAGGATTTCACAATTAAATCACCGAATTCGTTGATAGGCAGAGAAATCTGGTGGATCAACCATAAAAATATACTACAATTCACTCACAATTCAATTAAAATTAAGAGCTGGTTTATATAATTAAGACAAAATATTCAATGTCCAATCTGCAAATAGGTTTAACTACCTAAACTACCTAAAAATACTAAATCATAGACATAAAAATGACGTAGCAATCATGAAAGAGATGAAATGGAAGAAAATGATTCCAAACCAATTTTGTCTCTCTCCAAATGCAAAAACATGCAGGCGAAGTGTGAGCTGGGACCAGATCCCCCAAGAAAGCAAGAACACGTCGAATTAAACCCTAGAACTGCCAGTCTGAGCTAAACTGAACTCAAGCCATCAACAGGTCCCACTTTAAGTGTTTGGAGAGGGGGTTGGGCCACTTACTACCACAAGACACCTTTTCAAGGTTGCCATTGATATGATCCTCTCATGGCTAGTGACACCAAACATCAATAGGGGCTGGGAAAGGCAGCTTGGTTTGCACAGAGATGTTGATTTAGCTGGTAATACATAATATGCTCAGACAAGGAATATTGCTACCATGTGACCTCTACTCTTCTCTGGTGACCCATCATTCTTTTCTCCCTGACCTTAATTTTCAGCTCATAGGTAGACCCCAAAATTGTGATTTGTGACATGGGCATCCAATGTGGACTACGCTGCCTGCCAATGCCACATACTTTAGTACCCTGGTTTAATTCACATGGTAATAAAACCTGTCAGTGAATTTACCAGGGAAGCCCATATTTATTTATAAGCATTTAGGTTAGACTGGGCCAAATTCTGTTTGCCTGCACAGGATAATTGAGCATAAATTAAATGTTAAGGTAGTGATCAAAGAGGTGGAAACACTTGAGGGACACAAAGTATATTGAAAGCAGGTGCTTCTACACAGGTGTTGTTCATGAGTTAATTAAGCAATTAACATCCGAGCATGTAGGGTCAAGTACAAAAATGCTGGACAGGCTTGGTTGCCTATCATTATGACTAGCATGTCTAGAAGATGACTTTCAAATCATTTATCAAAACAACCTAACAGCGAGTCCTAACGGAGTCCCACCCACATAAGTACTTGTTATTTCATTTAGAAATATTGACTTTTGAATTGAATAGATTTTTTATCCCAAAAGGAGTCAATTCCAATTACTCATCCATGCTAGCAGGGGTTCCTTCAGTAGTAGGAGTTGAGAGATTTATACTGTACCTTAAAGTACAAAGCCATTACTGCATTGCAATGTGTTTAACTCCAGGTAGTGAAGACTGAAAGTGCTAATAAATCCTTGCAATAACATAAAATTAAAGATTTAATTGAATTAGGGAGGTGCAAGGCATTGCACTGGATTGTTTTTTGTGAGTAAAATCAAATCTGAATAAAATAATGTGGAAAAACCCCTGCTCCAGTTATTTGAAGAAAATAACCTTAAGCCTTGTGACATTTACAAAGCAACTAGATCTGACGGTTTTGTAGCTTATCACATCTGAGAATCCCCTACGGGCAATATTTCTTTTTAGATCTATTATATGATGTATATTAATATTATGCTCTGTATTTCAGACACAGACACACATGGACTTGCATTTACATTTACTGCAAATCTAAATGGAAGGGAGCAGGCAGTATCAGGAGAAATTACCCACATCAGATTTGTATTGATATGGGTGAATGGAGCCCAAATGACACTAAAACAAGCATCTTGCAGTTCCAATTTACAGGACAATGTGTGAATAAGTAATAGTGAGTAGTAAGTAGGCAAATGTAGACAGATTCTTAAAATAGTAATATGCAATGATCATTTTGCGCATTTGGAATGAGGAGTCATAATTTCCTTTTATTTGTTTATTGTTTGTGGTAAATTAAAAGACAAGTGCTTATTAAACAAACAAAAAACAATGCTTAAAAAAATATGTATTTCAGGTCCACATTCAATACCAATTTGTAGGTCTAGCTGGAATAACAGTGCATATTAACATGAGAAAATGGGTGATTATATTCAGTGTCCTTACTGAATTATTTTCCAGTTTAGCCTGGTCTTATGATTTAAAACGTGATTCATCTTTCTTCGTTTTTTTGCTATTTCTGACTAATTATAGGGCTAGCAGTAAATCCATGGGGTTTCCAGGCCACTAGTTCAACAACTCTTCATTACAACTTTTTTCATTATAGTGCTGAGTCCCGTCGTGCAATCCACTGATAAAACATGTGACAGTACTCTGACAACAAAGCTAATTTCCCAATACAGAAAAAAATAGTTTTAATTATCTAAGCCGTCAGAGCAAGGGCAGGCTAAACAATATTTTCAAAGACCAATAGAAATAAGCAATTTTTTCCAGACTTTAGCAGAAAATACTGTTCCCTTTAAATGCAGGATCATAGGCCTCTGTAAAAGCTGTGCCACTAGGGAAAAAGCATCCTTGCCAGGTGCTAGACAGGCTTATTCCTCATTCCTCCTGTGATTGTCATGTGACAGCTATGCAGATACCCAAGGGTCTATTGAACAAGTATTACAGTAGTACTACTGCTTTCACTCTACCCGTAATGATACTACTGGAGAAAATATTGTGCCACAGGGTCTGCTATAGTATTTTGCTTTTCTTTTGTTAGATGTTGCCAGAACCTTTAATGTAGTAGCAGAATCAGGCTAATTAAGACAGGAGTATGGAAAAGGGCTCTGTACATTAATAAGATGACAAGAGGCCCCCTCCCCAGAGGCATGCCCTTAAGCAACCACTTAGTCTCCTTCTGCCTAGAGCTGGCCCTGCATTCACCTTACCTTAGATAAATCCACTTAAAGATAAATCCACTTACTGATGTCTATTATATTCCATATAATAATACATTTACTCAAAAGAAGTGATCGAACAAATGTGTTACATCCCATTGAATATGAAGCTGCTCAAAATAATGCTTCTTTGTATGTATGCATTTGTCTTTTTTAACATTTTATGCTCCAGCTGTACCAATTTTTTTGCTTATACAATAGATATATATATATATACTGTATATATATATTAAATTTTTGTCTCAGATTTTTTCCAGTTTATTCCCAATTATTTCGACTTGCTCTCCCCACACAAACTCGCCGCCTGTCTCTACGAGGCAGGATAATTATCCAAGGGCAGAGAACTCCACTTCCTTCGAGATGGAATTCGCCTACCCACGTGGCGACACCCACTGGAGATACCCTTATTCGCTACTCGGCGAGTTCATGCCGACTCACCCTCCCCCTTCCCCCTGGGGCAGACAGCCAAACGTCGCCCCCGATCGGAACTCCCCACCAGGGTCGGTCTGGTACAGTCAGGTTTTGAATCGCGACCGTGATAGGCAGCTCACACTCGTAAAGGACCAGCCGTAGAGGACCAGACCAGAACGGAGGCCCGCCTGCCTATATGGTATATTGTATATATGGCCACTTGAGTATTATTGTTTTACTAGAGCACATTGTCCACTCATCATTGCACTCCATGGGTGAGCATGATATGTATGCAAGATACCTGAAGACTATACTCTGTGACTATACTCTGCCCTGCTCCAGAGTTACTGTTTGTGGGTGGGTGGGACCAGGACACATATTCAATGGCTCTGTTCTTGTTGCTTTTGTGTTAGATGTGCAGTGTAATTCCCTGCACTGAATCACTCCCGGCACTCACTGTATACTGTTATCTGATATAGCACCCTCTTCTCTTACCATTTTGCTGCGGGATCCAGTTTCATAATTCTTGACTTCCAATGACTGAAATAATTGGAGAAAATTTTGAGTGCGATTGCATCCTTGCGGCATGGCCCTGCAGCTATCCGAGGTAGAAAAATTAGTTTTGCAAAAGGATAAGTGTAGAAATCTCCCCAGCTGGAACATATCCATTCACTTTCCGAGACAATGATGCATTTATAGTCTTTGCTATAATAAAATTAGGAAAAAGGAATACACACACAAAAAAAACACAGTTCAGCAGTACATTATCTCTATAAAAAACACTTCTTCCGCCTACAAAATATAATGATTATGACCAAGCACTGTGCTTCACCACTCACCCCTACAGCCAGCAGCGGTTTACAAAATGTCTATATGGAGAAGTGTCTAGTTTTCATGAAGACAGACCTGATGATTGTACTGTATTGTATGTCAAAAAATGAAATCTGTCAAAACAAGGTCTGCATGGCTAAATTGGTTGCTATTTACAGCAATGCAACATTTCCCTCATAGTAAAAACACTAATCTTGGTTTACTAGTAGGACATGGACTGGAAGTGATAAACTTCTCATTGTTTTGGAAAGAAGTAGAGGGAACTAGAGTTGAGAAATGCTTGACTATTTAATGATTATTTAATGATTATTTATTTAATGATTGGATTAAATAAGTCACCCAATGTAATCTTGATATCTGTTTGAAAAGGAACGCAATTGTAATGCCTGCCAAATACTGATGCATGCCATTAAACTCTAAGCTCATCTATAAAATTCATTCTTAACACAGTATTAAACCCAATCCAAAACTAAATGTATCATCTTCTTCCTCCCTTTCTCCATCCTTCACACCATCCCTACTCTCCCACTATCCTGAACCCAAGCCCAATCTTTGCGAATGATATTTGTACACAATGCCTGTTTGCAGAATTGTTTTTCAAACTTTAAAGTGCATCTGACATAAATGTTGCCTGGCGAACAAATTGCAATATAATGAATATAACTCAACTCCACCAATGAAAACATAGTTTTGCACTGTGCATTTCCAATATTTCCAGACTGGAGCGAGCCAGCTGAGGTAAACCAAACATGTCGTTTTGCATCAAAAAGATTCCACAACAGGATAAGAGAAAGCAATTTAAAACCACCTGAATATTTCTGTCCATGCAAGTGGTTGTTCACCCAGAGATATTTCAGTTTTCTCTGCAGGATTCTGGGAGAGTAGTGGCTGCTCTCGGAAAGAGGGTGCATGTCCTTAGTCCTCAGAGTATGCTCCCACTATGTTTATATATATATACAGTAGGGTCATAGGCGGAGGGTGTGTAAGGCTGGGGAAAGCTTAGCCTTCCCCTGGCCACAGGCATGGCAATTTCTAGATGTATACAATTATAAACAAACATATATATATATAAACAATTCAATACAAATGCTAGCGATAGAGGATTCGAGGTGGAGTTAGCTCACTCAATCCACTGCCGACTGCAGAGGTAACTGAGCTGGCCGGCTGCTGCCAATTGCTGCATGGTTATTAGGCTACTAACGTTAGTTAGCTAGCTAGTTCAGTGCTCCAGTCTCACCCAACAATGCATTGTCCTGTCAGTAAAGCGGCAGTCAACAACCTAGCCATGATACTCTGAAAGCTGAAGGATTCGTCATGGACTCATGGAGCCATTCTAGACACACTCTCTATTAATGTCAATAAAAAGTGTTATAAATTATGTGTGAGAATGAATGACCAAGCCTTATATTACACCTGGCATCTAATTGAATAAGTAGCCTACATTGGTGTAACGTGAGAGAAAGTTCATTCTTTTATTTTACTGAAGATTAGCACAGGCACAAAACTCCAATAACTTGACCGACTTAACTTACTTCAACAAATTGAAATATTTTGTTTGCACACCATTGCCTTTCATTTCCTCAAAATGTTAGACACCTTAATTTGTTTTAATGCATGGACACTCCTAATACACCGTGTGAGTTATTTTGGTCTTGTAACAATAATACCGGATATAGACGCAATTAATATGGTCCTCTATGTGTTCTTGTTGCTACGGCAGGTGCTTTAATCTTGAAAAAGGACACTTCCTTTGCAAAAGGTTTTGCAACTGTTTATGCACAATTATGTCAGCAGAGCTGAGTGAAGTAGTTAGAGGTCAAATTGTTCTCCTGAGTAAAAATGTTGTTTGTTTTTGATGAATAATGAAAACAAACAGATATTGGTAGTGGACTATGACTTTCGGACCCCGTTTGTGCACCGACTTATGGATTCATTGAGGAACTGGACTGGCTTAACGACCACGGGTATAGACCACAAGAACGGATCACGGACTGAACTTGCTGGATTTTTCCCCTACCCCTTTTTGTATTTATTCCCTTAATAAAGTATTGTTGTATGGTCATTTTTATTATTGTTCATTGGCTGCGTTGTACCCCAACACCCCTGATCCTGCCACAATATATAAATATATATACAAAGCTAAAAGCAGCTTGTGGAAAGCAGCTCACTCTCAAATCTGGGATTTATGCAGACTATGAGACCATACTGAAATACTCTTTTAACCTTCATCTTATAAAGATAAATATATGTTTTTACAGGGAAATAGAATGAATAGCTCCTTATAACTTATATTAAACAATGCAGTGACTGAAATTTGTCATATTCAGATTGCACTGCCTATTATTCTCCAAATGTATAACCACTTTAACAAACGTATTATTATTTCATTAACATTTAATATTCTGTATTATTGAATTGAACATTGGATTTATATAGTGCTTTTTTACCAAGGAACCCAAAGCGCTTTACAATGATAGGGGCAACTCACCTCAACCACCACTAATGTGCAGCACCCACCTGGGTGAACACGCTGGCAGCCATAGTGCGCCAGTACAAACTCACTACACATCAGATACTCAGTGGAGAGGCGAGAAGGGAGGGAATGAATGAATTCCATATATGTATTTTTATATACTGTATATTGTCTTGGCCAGGACACCGGGCCAAGTGCACCAATAAAATATTAGATTCACTGTCACAACTGCCCCAACACTTCTTATACTTCCTTTATTTTTTTATTGAGTTTCCATCTTCCTACTCATAACCAGATCACATAATTAATATAATGAATACATTTTTCATCTAGATATGGAAAGCAACTCAAGCATATGTGGCACGTCAAGATTCTATACTATTAAATATTTATCTTACTGTATATTTTTATGTTCCCATATGTCTTTGACAGATGTCAGGCTCAGGTGGAGGCACGGATGCAGTTTGGTTGGACTCCCATTCAGACGGACGGAATGGGCACTGGAGAGCTCTTCCTCCTCACCCCAGGAGGTTTGAGCCCTCCTGAGGTGCCTGCATCTTAAACTTCCCAAAGAGAGAGCCTATATATTATTATTATTTATTTTTTTCCTCCCATTTTTTGTATCGAATTATAGCCTGCTTTTTCAAATCAATTATCCCACTCCCTCTTCCGAGACGGGAAGTCTTCCACGGACGCCTTAACCTGCTCCTTGACGGACTCGTGCCGGCTCTCCCTCCCCCCTCCCCCGGAGGCGGACAGCCAAATGCCGCCTCTGATCGGACTGACAACCAGAGCCGGTCTGGTAGAGACCTGGGTTTCGATCCGCGTCCCTGATGGGCAGCGCACACCACTCCGAAATGTGGTGCGTTAGACCGCTGCGCCATCCACCAGCCTCCTGGTGGATTCTTAACTGAAATGCACTACCCAGCAGTGGAATCCTCTAGGCACAGCTGGTTTTATTCTGAAGTAATCAGAATCACTTCAACTAAACACAGGTGGAGGTCATTTAGCTTGGTATGTAATCTGGAAGGTGATTGGTTACCCTTAAACTAGTTTACAATTGGTATGAGAAGTGGGGTGTATACTTATCAATCCAAGTTATTCTGGTTTCATTATTTTTAAGTAATGTTTAGAAAAAAATTCACTTGGAAGCTGTTGGGTAAAATGTGAAAATAAAGGTGTAAAAAGTCTGATTTAATACATTTTAATTTCAGGCAAAAAAACTTTGAAGGGGCACTGTATATCACTTTCATTGAAAAAATTATATAACATTTCTACATAGGCACATGGACACCAATCATAAACTTGCAAACTGGGGTCTTGTGTTTCATGGCTGTGTGGACAGCCATAGCAGATTCATCACCTCCTTGAGATTTTGGAATAACAATAGGTCCTGGACTGAACTGGAACTTTTCAGAGATGCTGTGGAAAGATTTGGCCTGCCAAATCAAGTAAGAGGTGATGTTGGATCTGAAAACATGGACACTGATTGTTTTATATTTGAGCAAAGAGGATTTAACTGTGGTAGTTTCTGGGTAGGACAAAGTGTACATAACCAGAGAATAGAAATACTATGGACAGAAGTCAACAGAGGTTCCTTTTCATGGACTGAGGACATTTTACCAAACAACAATCTTAATTACATTAGATCTTTACATGATGTCTTTCTGCCATGGGTAAATAGGGCATTGTATGAATAAATAAACCAGTGGAACAATCAGGGCCGCAGCACTGAGCACAGTATGACCCCCATGCAACTGTGGACAGTCGGCAGGATTCAACATGCAGAACAAGCTGTCTTCAAAATTGGAAGGGCATGCATGGAGCAACACATTGAGGATTGTGTGCTACAGAACATAAGACCTTTTAACTAACGATGGAAAGCATGGAATAGAACCCTTCCTCTCTGCTTGCAACCTTCTGAATGAAGGTTTCTGAAGACAAAGACCTAATAATCTAATTTCTGAACGATATAGTGTAAGACAAATGCTATTCATACATACATTACTAAAACACACATAACTGTTTTGTTAACTTGTTTTATTAACTTTCTTGGACTTACTTTTTTTTCTTGATCATTTTCATGTTTCTAGATTCAATAGAGATTTGACTTGAAAATAAAGCATTTGCATATATGATCCTTATATCAAAGCACATCATCCATAGACCAATGGATCTGTGGACATCTGTGTGAATACCAACATATGAATTTTTTATTTGACAAAATTAAAATTTTGAGTCATTCGAAAGGATATTCACACTGAAATACTGTTCAGACTAACACTGATACTAATGATAACAAAGGTTTCGGTTGGTAGATTCCGCTCTAGAAAGTGAACAAAAAGCATGGTGAGGCACAACAGAGTGTCATTAATAATCTCCATGACAAAATGTTAAAATATGTTTTAACAATTCTATGTAATGTGATCAACTGTTCTTAAAGTGTAGGTAAATGTTAAAACGCCACTGTACATAACGAAAGCTTTTCTCAACTTTGGAGGCATCTTTTTGTGTGATAAACACACATACAGTGGTAGGGTAGATTTATCAACACAGTTGCCTCATACACACATTGCGCCACACTTCTTATTAAATCAATAAGCAGCATTGTATAAGAATTTGAACAATGTCCCCTATGTGCAATAAACTGAGAAAAAGAACATTTTAAAACTGTGATTCTGGGACAGTAATATTTAACATCAAGCAAGTCCGTGTCTAAATCGTAGCAAATCCAGGGGATTTTTAATGCCAAAGTCCATGTAATTTGAGTGTCTTTGAGTGTGATTCTGGTAACTTTGTCACACATGTTGGCTGGAGCCAGAGTGAAACTCCAAAGATGGTTGATGGAGAACCCAATGGCTGGAGGAGAGTCACATCAAATGGCAAAAATTTGAATCTCCTCAATTGTAACAGCTGGCATATCAACTGGAAGAAAGAAATCCACAAAGAAAGAGAGATTGAGAAAGATAGACAAATGCAAGTACAAATGTAGTGCAATTATTGTAACCCTTGTAAAACAATTTAGATGTAAGCAACATGAGTGATCCAGGGCATTAAATTAGATCATGTTCTAAAACACTATTGAACAAGTTAAATATTTCTTACACTCTGCATCCAGGAGATAATTATCTTAAATCACCCTGACCGACTAAGCAGACGCTTCGTCTTTCTTACTGCCTCCATCAACTGTGTCTCAGCTTCTAACTCCCTGAGCCAAAGCAAAAATGAGTTGTTTTTGTTGTTTGCATTCAAAGTATGTTTAACAATGAATTAATCCAAAACGCAACCTTTACAAAGCTATTCTGACAATTTGTACTAAAACCAAAAACATTTTAATGGAATTAAATTCATCTTATGTACATGACATCATCATGTACAAAACAAAATTAATGCTAACACTTCCTATGAATACCCTCGTCATAATGCATTATAAGCATATTTAACATATGCATAATGCTTGACATTGATACTAATAATTGCTCATAAACATCTATAACTACTATATACATCATCTATATAGTATAGTTATATACCATTATGAGAAAGCTGCATATAAGAATATAACTTATAAATGCCTCATGACCTTAGTACCAACATTACTCTATCATAACCCAAATATGGCACTACTTCATAAGGCATTATGCATAGCTAATAAGGCATTATAAATATGCTTATAATTCATTATGATGAGGGTATTCAAAGGAAGTGTTGACCACCTGGGGACCCCAATACATCCTGGTAATTATAGATTATGCCACCAAGTACCCAGAGACCATTCCGTTGCACACCATGACAACAAAATAAATCGCCAAAGAACTGTTTCTCCTGTTTAGCAGAGTGGGAATCCCTAAGGAAATCCTGACAGACTAAGGTACACCGTTTTTGTCTTCTATCATGAAAGATTTCTGCAAACTGTTGCAAGTAAAGCAAATTCATACTTCAGTGTATCACCCCAAAACAGATGGGCTTGTTGAACGGTTCAATAAAACATTGAAAAGCTTGTTAAGAAATGTCATGGAAACCGATGGATGAAACTGGGATCAGTTTCTGTCCCACCTGATGTTTACCATACGGGAAGTTCCCCAGGTCTCCACAGGTTTTTCACCATTCAAGCTACTGTATGGACGACAACCCAGGGGCCTTTTGGACTTGGCTTGGGAGGAACAGCCCAGTCCTCACAGGAGCCTGGTCGAGCATGTTGGGGAGATGAGAGACCGGACCTTGGGCAGTAAATGGCCTGTGGTGCATGAACACATGACACAGGCACAGCGCCATATCTACAACAGAGGGGTCAAACCACGGGAATTTCAGGTGGGAGACAAAGTGTTGCTACTGGTGCCCACATCGGAGTGTACATTTTTTGCAACATGGCAATGTTGAGGTCACTGAAAAATTACATGATGTCAATTACCGTGTCAGGTAGCCAGGTAGAAGAAAGCCTACCCAGTTGTATCATGTACATCTGCTTAAGAAAATGGCAGAACTCTTTGTACTCCAGAAGTGAGGGAGCAACCCAGGGAGGAGGTCATGTTAGGGTTTGCAGGAATTACAGGAATTAGTGAACCAGTACAAAGATGTATTCTCTAAACAACTGGGACACACAACTAAGGTGCAACACAACATCCACACGGAACCAGGTAAGGTGATTAAAATACGACCCTATTGTGTACCAGAGACGAGGAGAAATGCAATAGAGGAGGAAGTCCAAACGATGTTAAAAATTGGGGCTTTGAGGAGTACAGAAGTGAGTGGTCCAACCCCATTGTAATAGTGCCAAAACCTGATGGAAGTCTCAGATTTTGCAATGACATCAGAAAACTAAACAAAGTATCTAAATTCTATGCTTATCCGATGCCTAGAGCAGATGAGCTCATAGATTGTCTAGGAAACCCGGTATATCAGTACTCTTGAACCAAAGGTTATTGGTAGGTCCTCCTCTCTCCAGCTTCCAGAGAAAAGACTGCTTTTGCAACCCCTAGTGGCCTGTTCCAGTGCACAGTTCTTTCTTTTGGCCTACATGGGGCCCCTGCCACTTTCAAGAGACTAATCACCAGGTTCTGCGCCCTACATTTACATTTTAAGCATTTAGCAGATGCTCTTATCCAGAGCGACTTACAATATGTGCATTAATACATGGTAGGAACAATCATAGTTCACGCAAGGGATCAGTGCAGTAATACAGCGATAGACCTCGTTGTAGGCAGTTGTATACCATACCTGGAACACTGGGAAGGAAAAGGTTAATACATTTTTTATTAGTTTTAATTTTTTTAAATGAGGAGTAAGCAGGGATGCATATACAAGAAGTATTGAACAAATAGGCAGTAGTGTTGGCTAGGTGTACAGAATTCAGTGGTAGTGGAGTCTGAAAAAGATGGGTTTTGAGTCTCTTGCAGAAGATCGCAAGTGATTCCACAGTCCTGACCGATTGCGGAAGGTCATTCCACCACCGAGGGGTCAGGACAGAGAAGAGGCGTGATTGCAAGGAGCGGCTGCCGGGCACCCGGAGGGATGGGACAGTCAGTTTGCCAGAGGAGGCGGAGCGGAGGGGTCTGGTTGGGGTGTAGGGTGTGATGAGTGTCTGGAGGTAAGGGGGAGCAGTTCCTCTAGCCGCTTGAAAAGCAAGCACCAGTGATTTGAATCTGATGTGTGCTGCGATAGGGAGCCAGTGCAGAGAGGAGAGTAAAGGGGTGACATGCGTGAACTTAGCTTGATTAACATTTTACATTTTACATTTTAAGCATTTAGCAGACGCTCTTATCCAGATTAAACACCAGATGTGCCACAACATTCTGGACTAGTTGCAGTGGCTTGATGGCACAGGCTGGTAGGTCTGCCAGCAAGGAATTACAGTAGTCCAGATGTGAGATCACCAGGGCCTGGACCAGGAGTTGGGTGGCCTCTTGGGTAAGGAACAGTCGGATCCTCCGGATGTTGTGGAGGGAGAATCAGCAGGCCCTCACCAGAAGTTTGCTGCAGCATAACTTGATGATGTATTTATCCACAGCGAAGACCATAGGGGGAGGCTGAATTCGGTCCTGGGAGCATTACTGGAGGCGGGTTTGATGGGAAACCCCAAGAAATGTCAGTTGAGGCTGGAAGAAACGGAGTATCACCATAGGGCGGGGCAATGTCAAGCCACAAGAAAGAAAAAATGAAGCGATCCGGAATTGGCCCTAGCGAGTCAATAAGAAGCAGGTGAGAACATTATTACCGTTGCTTTATCCCAGGTTTTGCAGTGGAAAAAGAATGCTTAGCCATAAAGTGGGCGCTGGAAGGCTTGAAATATTATCTGCTGGGACGACACTTCACCCTCATAACGGATCATGCCCCTTTGGTTGTGGATGTCATGACACAAGGAAAGCAATGCCAGAGTCACCTGATGGTTCCTGTCTCTACAGCAATTAAAATGTTCTGTTCTCCACAGGTCAGGGACCAAGCATGGGAATGCAGACACCCTGTGGAGACGGGACGCTCTTAGGGCGCTGATCACACTTCCCTCAAGGTCGGAGCTGTGGGGGAGGGTGTGTGGGAAGTATGGGGAAGAGTAGTGGATGACCGATATGTGAAGGCAAGATGGCTCCAGCAGGTGGAGTCATGGCATGGCCCTAGTGCCCAAACAAGTCAAACTACACACACTTGAAGAGGATTGAGCAATTAAGAATGCAACTTAAACCCGTGGTTTTCCCTTCAGAATGTGAAGTATCTGTGGGGAAAAGCATGGTGGTGTTTAGTGAGTGTTGGCTTGTTTTGAAGAAGATTGTGGACTGATCTGTGAATAACCTGTGAGAGGAACCAACTACATATAGTCAGTCTCCAATATCATTTTTGAGATTGAATTTAATAAATAAATACTAGTGACTGGATTTGAAACGTACATCTGTGACTGTGTGTTATCTTTTTGCACATCTATATAGTGTGGCTGCCCCCGCTACAATATATATATATACATATATATATACACATACAGACATGACAACACTCACACAAACACACAGTTAAAAAAAAAAAGTATATATACACTATATGGCCAAAAGTCAGTGGACACCCCTACTAATTATTGAGTTCAGGTGTTTCAGCCACACCCATTGCCAACAGGTGCATAACATCCAGCACATAGCCATGCAATTTCCACATATACAGTATGTTTATTACTATTACAATTTTTTTTAAAATTTTATTATTTGTTAATTAAGGTGGTTGTGAACTCTTTGATTCTGTTATACCTCTTTGGACACATGTCTTCTGATAGTGGATATGAGACTCTGCCACAACCCTTCTATGCAGGGGCTGCACTGATGACCCCAGTGATTAAAGGGAACATTTGTTCTTCTTTGATACAGCCTATTTAATTTCCTGAAAGTTATCATATAGTGTCCTTCTGGGATATGCTTAAACTTATTTGTGCTGAACTGAAACAGCACGTCTGGTGTTGATGGTGAAAATGCTGAAAATCTCATCAAGAGTGATCAGGCCATTAACACGGTAAAGGCAGGGGAAAAAACTTCATTAAATTAGTTAATTAGCAACGTGCTGTTATCTTAACTGTCACTGACGGTGAAGATAATTAGTGGGGAGAAAATTGCATTTAAAATAATTCTGTGATGGAAAAGTCATGCTGCAGATATTGTGTTAATACTGATACAAGGGTCTCCTTTACAATATCTGTAATATGGAAAATAGTTTGAGACCAGCGACTAAACTTCCAGATAAACTCAATCAACGATAAATATAAAAAAATAGAATCAGGAAATGTAATTGTAATGTGTATACCTAGATTCATACATATATCCTCCTAATGGATTTGAGGAATTCTAGTCCAATATTTGCAGATCGTGTGAGGATACGTGCATACATGTTATAATTTTGACAGGAATCATAAGATTCCTGGACGTTACCTACTGTGTGGCTCCTCAAGCTAAATAACTGGTTTGTTATGACCATGCCATTGTAGACCACAGCCTGAAAACTGCTGGGCGATGTGTAATTGCAATCATCCAGGGAGGGAGAGTTTCAGTTGGCCAGATCTCTCTGCCTAATAGCACTTAAAGAAATTGGGGGCAGCAAAATTAGCGCAACAATCGTTTTTTTTATGGGTGTGCAAAATGGCAAAAAAGGGCGTTTCATTATTGCATTATTAGAAACAATCTTAGTAAATTGCTAATGTGTCGGTATCTGTGACCACAAAAGAGCTGCAACATAACAACTGTTATTGCGCTAGGATTATTTCCTTAGTAAATCTGGCCCCATGTGATTTCAGTGACTAATATTCCATTGCAGGCAGTTGCTGAATGGTCATAAAGGTTCTAAGAAATTCTGTTGAATAGGGACTGCTGGTGAGCCCTATTCAACAGAATTTAACTAAAATTATTGACATTATCTACATCTATACATTATCTCCATTACTGTCCATTTCTCTGTGTGATGGTGTACTGTCTTGCACTCAAATCAGTAAAATGCCACAGAAGTTAAAATAATATTCAACAGATAATATTTTTGTTATGGACTCAAGAAATCACAAGGTGCCTTTTGGTCTTCAGGTAATATTCTGAACTCAGACACATTGATGAATGCAATGCCCCCAGTTCAATGCCACACAGCATTTGTTCTAATAATGATTGAGAATAGAATATGTTGCTTTATGGAATAGTATTTGTTGAATGGTATTTTAGCTTTATCCTATGTACTGTGAAAAAAAACATATTTACATAAATTCCACAGAGTAAACTCATCATATCATTGGCATCAGCAGACATTTTTAAAATAACCCTTGTAATTCCAGGTGGTTTAGCTCACTGAAGCTTTGCAATCTGTTTTTTTTGGCAGAGCACCCTTCTTTGGATTAAATGTCTCCTGAAGGGCTTTGGGCTGGGAAATTCTGTTATCTACAAAATGCAGTACATTTCTATAGTATGTTGTTCTACTGAATACATCCATTTTGTTAATTTTTGTACAAATTCTTGCTGATTTCACAAATGTTAAACATGTTTGGTATTTAATTCTTTTTGAAATACTATTTTAAAAATGGTACTTAGCGAAAAA
Organism: Aldrovandia affinis; assembly: GCA_029706075.1. Classification (NCBI taxonomy): domain Eukaryota; kingdom Metazoa; phylum Chordata; class Actinopteri; order Notacanthiformes; family Halosauridae; genus Aldrovandia; species Aldrovandia affinis. The sequence continues at coordinate 3,194,019 of JAINUG010000096.1, read as the reverse complement.
CACTTCCTTGACAATCTGCCAGTTATGATACTGTTCAGAAATGTCACGGGATATCTACAGTGTTTGAACTGATGTTACACTGTAAGCATCTGGAACTTGGATGGCAATGTATTAATTCTTGTATGGCTCTGTTTTGCTCTAATATAGAGTGACAGAATTTACTGTACTGTTCCTTACTTTAGACTACATACTAATGACCATAGAAGAAGATCATTTTGAAGATTAAATACTTTCAGTGATGTCTTGTAAGCCAGCATACTTGATTTTTTCCTATGTAGCTTATGTATTGCAGGCATTTTTAAGTGATAATTCTCCATTAAATGCAGAATAATGGGTCTCTTTCACTAATATGTTCATACAAATGTGCATAGTTTAGAAAAGGTTATCATGCAAATGTACCATCAGATTCATGAAACGTGCACATCAGTCAATTTCATTCTTACCCATATGCATATATTAATGAATCCCAATTGTTCTTAGGTGACCTGCACACGCGTGTAATTTCTAATAAGCATCATACACACCCCGAAAACCCATGTAAGGCCCTTCTGATTTGATAGTCGCATAGCCAAGATTCAACGTCAAAGCAAAAGGACAAGCAAATGCTGCCAAAAGGTACTAGAAGTAAGAAGAACTTCTCTTGGAAGTTCTAATCATCTAAAGTTCTTCTAATCTAAAACGGCTTATAAACCATTCATCATTTTCCGCAAACATGTCTTTCTCTAAAGATATGCTCTCTTCTCAAAGCTTGGCTTGCCAGATCTTCCAGCAATGCCAAATATGCTATTGTTTTTTGTTTTTGTGGAGCCTTTAATTTTCATTTTCTTAAAGAAATTGGTCTACTATACTAATTTAGCCATTACATTAATTAAATGGAAGCTAATTAAATATAGGCATTACATTTACATTTTACATTTTAAGCATTTAGCAGACGCTCTTTTCCAGAACGACTTAGGCAAACTGACAAGTCAAGTCAAGTTACCTTAAGTCAAGTAAAGGCATCAGCTTAATTCATTGTTTATTGCAAAATAAATTATGAATTTGTTGTATGCAGGCTACTTCTTTAAAAGAAGAGTTTACTGTCAATATGCTTGACAAAATATATAACACTATCAACAACATACGAATGCGGATGTTAGAGAATGCACATAAAATAGTCTTAGTGTTATACTAAGTGTTATACAGTAATATTGTTACAAATAATACCACTGATTTGTTCTGATATTATTAATATAATTCACACTTTTGATCACAATTGAGTTACAAGCAGGTTTTATTGTTTTCTGTAAGAATATATTTATTCGTTCAATTGGTCTGGGGCATGTCTGCTGTTCACCGCTAGAGGGCGGTATTGTACTTTTTAGTGTGCCCTTATTGTTCCCATTATGTAATTGTATTATTGTTTCATTGTCTTGAGTGTTTCCACCTGTGTCTTGTTTCGCCTAATTGTCTGAGTGCATGCATTATTGTCTTAGTGATTTCACCTGTCTCGTTTCATTCATTATTTAAGCTGTCTGTTTTCTATTCTACTCTGCTCTGTCTTGAATGGTTGTTTGTCATGTTTGTGTGCGTCAATGGTTGTGTCGGTGCGTAGCGTTTCTTGTTTCTAGCTTTGTTGGTTTGGGTTCTTCAGTTGTGTAGTACTTTGTTTTATTTCTTCAATGTTTTATTGTGTATTTAATTTAGTTAATTTCTTCAATTAAACTCCAGTTTGTTTTTGGATTCCTCATCTCTGCACTTGGGTCCAGTTCCTCTGTCACTGTTTCAGGGCAGTTGAATTTCCATTGTTACTCTAAGAACATTTTTAATTGGAACAAATGAATTCCGATATTTGCGTCAGATTGATTGTCTGCACGCTTTATACACATATCTGTGCGTATGCACTGTTTCTGAATAAGACACTGCCTTTCTTGAATAAGACCCACATCCCCCAATATTCAGATTATGTCCCCCCAATTTCCTAGCTGATATAAAAATATATTTGGTCCCCCCAATGTTGACTCCATGGTTACTGACTTTCATTCAGCATGTCATTCAAACGGTTTCTGCTCTTTAGAACTGTAATTATTTGTATTAGAAGTAAGTAAAACAGTATATTGTCCTCTGCTTCCACCTCCTCACTTATGCATGATGAGTGACGGTCCTAATCCACCCTGAAATCTGTCCTGAGCACTCTTTTCATGCACTTAAAAAAACAAAGAACTGTGTGAAACTTCATTACCACCCCCTTTACATTCACATGTTCAGAAACGGGGGCAGGAATGCAAATCCAGCAATATAAGGCAAAAATGATCTGATAGGGCCTGACCGCAGAACTGTGACAGAGTGAGTGTAACCTTTGAGCATATCAGGGACAAGGTTTAGCGTGGCAGGAGCGGAGCGATCGGGGAACACTCCCTTGACATGGCTTTAATTAGCCTCTCAGCACTCCATCTTCTAGACTACTGTACGTGGGTGTAAAAACCTTTGAAATGTCTTTTACAGAAGCTTGCGCTTTAGTGGCATGACGGAATTTGCTTGATTGAATTAGAATGATGCCTTGAATTATAATTAGATTGGTTTATACGCCTTAATTCGTCTCAGTTTTAATGCAATAATACCTGTTAATACAATAAGTTCTGCAAAGTTCAGCTTCTTGTCATTGAGTATCCAGCTATTTTTACACATGATTACCTTGTATGGTTAAAAAAACCCTATAAAATCTTAACTACTGTCACATACATTTATTCTATATCATGTAGAATGGTTATTACATTTTTACATCTATTATTTGTGTATTTATATATAACTGTCAATTTCCTCCATATTAAAATATTTTCCAATGTAAGTGTTTACTTCAGAATATATTTTTCATGGCATAATTCTATTGTATATGAATTCAAATGCAACAATATTTGCATACCACGCGTCTTTGCATGATATTAATCCTGACGTTGTTTGTGCTATGAATCATCCATGTGAAATACCATGGGCATACATGGCACACTGTATTTGCATATGTCCAATTCACAAATTTATCCAAGAGATTGGCATATTTATACACTGCTTCTAACAAGAATAACTACAAAAAACACAACGTTTCCCATATTTATTTCATTGCTCTGGTAAATGTTTGAAGTATGTACACATAATTGACTTAATTTGAACCATGATAATGCTATGTATATGCTCCCCTTCAACATGGCGCCTGTGTTGGCAAGCCGTGTGCCTCGTCCGTCTCGTTTGCTCAGCATACTGTTTGCTACTGCTCTGTTTCTCCGTTTTTGTTGCCGGGATGTCTCTGCTCTACTTGTTTATGATCGCCAAGCTTTACTTAACATCCGAGCCTCTGGTGAGTCGCTGTTGCTGTCTAAACACTTTTTGGGTAAACAATCAGTGAACCCTTCTCCCGTGCTATCGGGGATTCCCGCGTACCTGCGCCGCCTCCCTTGCGCCTTTCCCCGGAAAAGGCGCTTCAGAAGACGGGGAAAGCGGGGTGGTGTCCTGGTGAGATTTAAGGCTTACCTGCTGACTTCCCACTGTGTGACAAATCCTCGCCTCCTCTCGGATGGATGCTACTTTCTTGCTGTCCGACGCTCACTGCAACACAGAGCCCGTTGGATCCGTCCTGTTGTTGCCGCTCCTTCCAGCCGGATGACAATGCCTGATCCGTCCGCCGGCCTGCTGACGTGGCCTGCTCTACCTGCGCTCCCTAGGCCGCGTGATGCTCCCAGTCTGATGACTGAGCGCCCTCCTCGACGCTGGCAGTCGCGGGTCCACAGAAGCGATGTTGGCCATGCTTACCTTCGCCAGCTGAGACGTGCTGCACCAACAGCTGGTGTGGAGCTCAATCTTCGCATGGCTTTGTTAAATACTAGATCGCTAGCTAATAAAACTTTTCTGCTGAATGACTTCTTCACTTCTCGTGATCTGGATTTTATGTTTCTGACGGAGACCTGGCTTCACGCTGGTGAGTGTACTCCGTCTCCGAACTTCTTCCTCCTGACTGTACTTTCTTTAACTCCCCTCGGACCACCGGCAAAGGTGGGGGATTAGCTTCTGTTTTTAAATCCAGCTTCCAGTGTCGACAGACTCAATTTGACACTTACTCCAGTTTTGAGCTACAGCTTTTTGAATTAAGTCTGTCCGCTCCTGTGCTTTTCGCGGTAGTATATCGTCCTCCGAAATTTAATAAGGACTTTATACATGATTTTGCTGACTTTCTGTCGGGGATTGCGGTGAAATATGACCATTTCTTAATTTCTGGTGATTTTAATGTCCATGTGTGTTGTGAATCTAAACCTCTGGCCAAGGAATTTTTAAATCTCATTGACTCTTTTAATCTCATTCAGTCAGTGACTGGACCGACACATGAAAAGGGCCACACCTTGGATCTTGTGCTATCGTATGGCTTATCTGTTTTTGTTAATGAAATTTGTGCAACAGGTATTTCAGACCATCTGCCTGTTTTATTTACTGCTTCTATACCTTGTTCGATGGTTAAGACGTGTGCTCCTGCACGCCGCCTGCGTACGTTTAACTCTTCAACTGTATCGCAGTTCTCAGTTATTTTTAATGAACGTATGATTTGCACACTGGATGGGAATTGCGCTCTCAGTGCTGAGGAGCTTATTACAATTTTTGACTCAACATGTATTAATATCTTGGACTCTGTTGCTCCTTTTAGACTTAAACGCACTAAAGCACTTTCCGAGCCGTGGCTAAATGATTCCACCCGCGCTCTCAGACGCGCATGTCGGCGTGCTGAGAGAAAGTGGAAGAAGGACAAACTCCACGTCTCCTTAGGAATCTTAAGGGTCTGTTTGTCAGACTATCAGAGAGCCGTTAAAGCTGCTAAAATGGAGTATTTATCTAACCTTGTCTCCAATAACAGTCACAAGCCTCAAGTTCTTTTTAATATTTTTAATTCTCTTGTAAATCCCAGTGATATTTCTCCCATTGTACCATCGCTTACCCTTTGTGATAATTTTCTTAAATTCTTTATTGAGAAAATTTCTGCTCTTAGGTCAGCTGCTCACACCTTCACTGCCCCAGACCTTATTGTTCCTCCTTTGCGCTCTGCTGTCTTTGACCAGTTTGAGCCCGTATCGCTCTCATCACTTTCAGATGTAGTAAATCGTCTGCGGCCTACAAACTGCCCCTCAGATAGTATTCCTTCTCGTTTTCTGAAAGAAGTTTTTGATACTGTTGGGTCAAGTGTTCTTGTTTTGATAAACACTTGTCTCAGCTCCGGTTGTGTCCCAGCTGCCTTTAAACATGCTGTAGTACAGCCTCTTATCAAAAAGAAAAATCTAGACCCTTCTGTCCTTTCTAATTTCAGACCTATCTCAAACTACCGTTTCTGTCTAAGGTTCTGGAGAAAGTGGTTCATGTTCAGTTGCAGTCATTTTTAACAAATCATGACATCTATGAAAAGTTTCAGTCTGGCTTTAAACCACGCCATAGTACTGAAACGGCTCTTTTGAGAGTTTTTAATGATCTTATTTTAACTGTTGATTCAGGTAACTCTGCTGTCCTTGTGCTCCTAGATCTGACAGCTGCCTTTGACACTGTGGATCACAGAATCCTTCTGTCACGCCTAGAACAATGTGTAGGCATCACAGGTACCGCCCTCAAATGGTTTCAATCTTACCTGTCTGATCGGAGTTTCTCAGTTCACCTAGGGGAATTCTCTTCAATCGCGGCCCCTCTTACCTGTGGGGTCCCTCAAGGCTCCATCTTGGGCCCTATCCTGTTTTTGTTGTACTTGCTGCCCTTGGGATCAATCTTCGCAAAACACAATATTTCTTTTCACTGTTTTGCGGATGATGTACAGATCTATCTCCCTCTAAAGTCAAAAAGTATGGATACAATGCAGCCCTTGCTGGACTGCTTAAAAGATATCAAAACCTGGATGGACATAAATTTCCTCAATTTAAACGATAATAAAACTGAGATCATTATGTTTGGGCATGCTCTTAGAGATTATCCTGCTGGCATTCTGGGTCCACTAACTGCTAATATCCGTTCTTCTGTCAAGAACCTTGGAGTCACTTTTGATAGTGCATTCAAATTTGACAAACAGGTTAGTTCAGTTGTTAAAACCAGCTTTTTCCAACTACGACTCTAGCAAAGATAAAGGCCTATCTTTCCCCAAAGACCTAGAGAGGTAATTCATGCTTTTATTACCACGAGGCTGGATTATTGTAATTCTTTGTATGTTGGTATTGACCAGTCGTCGCTTCGACGTTTGCAGCTGGTACAAAATGCAGCTGCTCGTCTTCTCACTTGTAAAAGAAAGCGCGACCACATTACACCAGTTTTGGCCTCACTCCATTGGCTTCCCGTCCTCTTCAGGATTGATTTTAAACTTTTGTTGTTTGTTTTTAAAGCTTTGAATGGGCTGGCACCTCTGTACTTAGCTGAACTTTTACATTGTCACACCCCAGCTAGAGCACTAAGGTCGGCAGATCGGCTGCTGCTGGATGTCCCCAGGACTAGGCTAAAAACCAGAGGTGACCGAGCCTTTGTGGCGGCTGCCCCTAGGCTCTGGAACAGCCTGCCCTTGCATATTAGATCTGCCCGAACCTTAGAGGTCTTTAAGTCCGCATTGAAGACTTACCTTTTCTCCCTGGCTTTCAACTCCGGTTGAGCAAGACACTTTTATGGTACTTTTATGTGAATTATTTTTCCTTCTTCTTTTTTTTATTGTATTGTATTACATGTACTGTTTTTATTACTGTTTATTTATTACTGTTTATTTATTACTGTACAGCACTTTGGTCGGCTGTTTGGTTGTTTAAAGGTGCTTTATAAATAAAGTTTGAGTTGAGTTGAGTTGAGTATAGTATTAAAAGTAACATTTTCTAAGAAAGCATTCATCTTTAAACGTTGTCTATGAACTAAAGATGTTTGAATCAAATGTGTTAAATAAGAATAAGAGGGTAAGGAAAACATAACTAGTTCCTCTCCCTCATGAAAACATGAAAAATTCTAACAGAGAGTGGAATATAGTAATTCTGCATCATACATTCTTAGTCAAACCTTTTACATTCATGTTCAGAGAAATGAATATCAGTTATTTTGGGTAGTAAAACAAACAAAGATTAAAATTTGATCATTAACTCTCACCAATATATTTTTAAATATTCCACTACTGAGTACCTTAGCTTTTGCTTTTTGTTACCACTTTTCATGTTTTGGACCCTCCAAAAAAAAAAAGATTCTCCCCAATTTGTAATCTGCAATTGAGTCACCGCTTTTCTGCCCACCCATGCAAGGAACACTGCAACCACTCTTTTTATGGACCTGCCTGAAAGCTAGTAATTATTTTATGCCCTAAAGGCCACAGGAAACTACAAGAGAGAGCCAGAACCGATCGGAAGAGAGGTGTATCCCTCAGTGATAAACCAATAATACACAAGTGTGTGGTATGTTATGTAACATTTTTATGTTACATTACCAAATCAATATACAGTATTATACACATTTGTTAATTTGCCTCGGATGTTGCCAATGCCTGCTAAAACAACCGTTTAGCTACCTAGCTAGCTTCAGCTCCATGTTTATTTGAATGAGCAAATTGATGCTCTATGAAATACATATAGGCTACAACATATACTCAGGTTAATTAAAATCGTCCGCTACATTCTCCGTAGCTAGTTAAGTAAAGATCACCTTCTGTAATGCTAAATTGATACGTTAAAGTAAATCGATATACCGTATATGACTATATGTACCACTTGTAAGACATCAGCAGCGCATAACAAAAAAAACTGCCACACAATAAACATTCAACTTTATTATTATATTACCAGATCTATATACAGTATTATATACATTTGCTAATTTCACAGCAGTGGTGCTTTTACCTGCTATCAATTCTACTGTCTGCTTAACAGTTTCTGTTTTAGGTGACAATTCGCAAATGGCATCAAACAAACTGTTAACAAACCCATTGTTACTGACAGACTGCTTTTATTGTAACCATGTGAAATCATAACTTATTTGATTGTTCTGCTGTAGTAAATCACAATACTGCTGGTCTCAGCAATTACTTAATTAATTCAGTGAAAGCTATGCATGTGTTGTGTCCTGTGAATGTGAATTTCCCTGTAGACTCACTAGGTGGTGCTGCACAGAAAGTTTTATATCCGGTGAGATTGTACATGTGGGACAGAGAATGCATGCAATGAAGTAAAGTTACAAAGTGTATTACTGTCTCCTGCCGTTTCTCTATTTTACATTACTATAAGTACATACATCACAGCATGGTGCTGATTTGCACCAAACCAATCACAGAAGCAAATGTCTTGAAACGGCGGACCGAGCAAATATTTGTTTTGAGTTGATTTGGACATAGTAAGATTAATTCTCAGTCTATAGAATTACATTATTGCACATTAAAATGTTGGTAAAAATATTTCTAAAGTGAAGAGACAAACTACTTCTATCACCAAACTTCAGCTATCAAACTATTTGGGACAAGATAGCTAGCTAATGGTGCCTAGCCAGACTAACATGCCAAGGTGTATTATTATGTCCACACAAATAGGTTATGCTAGCAAAATGGAATGTTCAATCATTTATTTTCAGTATTTCCCTCAACATTGCCTTGGAGGGACCTCCGTCCATCCTGAAAGACCCCAAAAGCAAAAAATAGCGGACTTTTAGATCGCTAACATTTTTAGCATAAGTCAATTGAGTTTAACATAGCGAAAATTAGCATCGCGGCTAGCGGAATCTATTTGTTACAGACCTTTCGAGGATACATTAGTTAGCGTTCAGAAGTCTGACAGCAACAACATAATATCAATGTTATTTGTCAATGTTTTCTTCTTCTCTTTTACTGAACCCACTTGGGTAATTATTTTCCATTGATAAGTCATGTTTGTACTTTAAATGGTTATGGATGAACAATTGTTATGTCTTCAAAAATAAAATTATTTTATTGACCACAAAACATTTGTGTTTGTAATATTCCCAACATAAGGCATGTTATGAGTTAAGATTAAGCAATAAGGTTGAGGGAATATGATACAACCTTGCAAACAAAATACTGTGGTCACTACCGAAACAGTGCAGTCACTACCGAAACACTGGGTGTTTTGTAAAAAATTAAGTATATTGAGTTATAAACTAAAATGTTATGATACTGATTGGTTAAATGTATGTTCAATTTCATCAATCATTAACTCTGAAAACCAATATGATCAGTGTTATGCATTTTACAGAGAAAGATTGCATTTAGATTTTGATGAATTGTATAAATTGAACTTTGAAATTTGGTAAAAATGTCATTTTTATTGATTGAAATGTGAAAACCTTCAAGAAAAATTTATAAAAATACTCTTTAGAGAAGGGAAGGAAACACAATCTTAACAGATTCATATAATACTTTTTTACTATAGTGTATTACTATGTTTCGGTAGTGACAATTTTTGGGAGAAGAAAAACATACCAAAAGAGTCTGAAAATACAATATAAAAATGGACTGTACTTTTACTAGATATATGTACTTTAGATATGGTACAATATATATACGGACAAAGTTTTGGGAATAAAACATACAAAATTTCAAAATATTTCCAACCTGACTTTGAACCAATTCGGTAGAATGGCCCATATATGCATTTTTGCTCTCTAGTAATAAATGCACTATAAATAAACAAAAATAGGTAATCACTGCCAAATTTTCTTACATAAAATCATTGTGTATATCTGAACCAATGGCATGAAAATCGATAAGATGTTCAGACAACTGTACACTAGAGTAATAAAAAAGGATGACTGTCCCATAATACATGTGCATTAGCATTTACATTTTTTACACTCTTATCCAGAGTGACTTACAATAAGTTAATTTAAAATGGCAAGAATAATCACAGCTAGAGCAAGAGATCAGTACAGCAACAATACAACAGACGTTGAATTTGACAATCTAGAGTATTTTGTGTTGATCAGTGGCAGTGTGAAAAATGCCAAATACCCACTGTATTTACACTATAAAACCTTTCAAGCATTAACTAATTCTTTCACAATAAACTGATGCCATCTGGGACTCATATTGCAAACTCAATCAATTTTTACAAAGCCCAAACAGTCCAGTCAGCTGCTACAGTTGCACTAACACCCTGCAGGGCATGCATAATTCAGAAACAGAAGAGCCTTGAGCTATGCATTCTGCCTATTGCAGCATAATGTTAAGCAGGCAACAGAGCTGCAGCTGAAATGTGCGTACTGCATTGCCATTGTGGCATAAGCCACCAGTCAGATGCTGAGCTTAATGTTTAGACTATTGCCATTGTCTCACACAGCTGGGTTGCACTACTTGAGCAAAACGTATATTGTAAAATGCACAGCATTGAACCTCAAAGTTACAGCAATGGAACAGTGACGCCTCACCAGTGATCTGAATCCATGACCTTCGTGTGATAGTGGATCAGATTCCGTCCAGGTGTTATACCCCTAGTGCACTGGTGTCAAACTCATTCCATGGAGGGCCGAGTGTGTGCAGGTTTTTGTTGCAACCAACGCACTACAGGTGATGTCACTAATTATCTCCCTTCTTCAACCAAGCAGGGAAACTAATTGAAATCATCTGGTGTAGTGCGTTGGTTGCAACAAAAACCTGCATACACTCAGCCCTCCATGGAATGAGTCTGACACCCCTGCCCTAGTGGATACTACTATATACTTAGTATTCTTATTTCAATTATTATTATTCTGGGTCTTCTTGTTATTATTGTGAGCTTAAGACATTTTGATGTACGGTACACTCTCAACTGAAGAGGAAACTGCAGTCAGTATTGTGAATGCAAAACAATGAGATTTCATACATTTAAATCCTAAAACACTTTTGTAGAGATCTGTTAATACAAGAATACCATTGTAATTGCCATGACATTTATTTTCCTTCCAGTACTGACTATGGGGAATGTTCAATCCAAGATACGGAATTCAAGACAATTGTAACACACCTGCCCACCCCCCACGCCAAAACTATTTTTTTTCCACCCCATACAAATTTGTGTGATTCTATCTCCTGCTTTTGATTGTTTGAATGTGTGGCAAACATACTGTGTTAGTGCCTCCTTAAATACAAAGAGGGAGGATTAGCATTACAAAACAGACCAGGCTTAGTGCTACTAGTCCATTCCTTCCCCCTTACAATCAGATTATCTGTCTACTTGCTAAAATATTGTGTCTTATAACACTCTAATGCAGAGACGATCCCAGGAGGAGGTTAATGAGATACTATGCTTGAATCCAAAAGTTACAGCAATGCCTAGGGGTGAAAAATAATAAAATAAAAGTGGAGTTACTGGACTGACATAAAAGCCTTTCCAGTCTCTGCTGACACACTTCATCCTGAAGATAATGACAATCATTTTGTGATTAAACCTTTGTATTTAAATTCAATCTTCAGCTCAAAGCATGTAGAAGTCTCTCAACCCTGGTTGAAAAGTCAATTTCAACACTTCCGGTTGCTAAACAATTTATTAGCTTGCTTGGTATTATTACTAATGTTGAGACCTAAAACATTTATGGTTATATCATTATATAATCTCAATTTTTATTTTATTGACAATAAAATATCACCTTAAATGGTAATTGAAACAAACAAACAAACAACATGAAAAATCTTCGATTAATCCAGAGCATTAATAAATAAAAGGATGATCCAAATGTTCCTGCAATGTTGCAGTATCTCAAACTAAACTGAAAGGTTTACATATGAGAACTGGGGCAAAATTAATTTGCGTGCCATTATAAATTCATATTTAAAGACTGACACCTGATTACCGATTAACAATGGAATCTGAAGATCTATAATTCCTTTAAAAAGGCAAACATTGTTTGGATAAATCCAGACACCTGACCTTTATTGGAACATGTTGCACATTCTTGGTGGCCTTAATTGGCACTGCTGTTAGTTGTAAATAATACATTAGACAGTATGTGATTTGAGAGAATAAATTGTGGATTTATGAATTCACTACATGCAGTCACATTGTAATTCTTAGCTTCTATGCACTGTTAATACTGTTTTAACTGGCTCGGCAGGTCAATTATTTTAAGATAATAATAATAAGTAATGATCAGTTCCGTTTCTTGCATCTTCTGCACAGAATGATATGGTTCTCTGAATCTTTGAATTAATGGTTTTATCTGATTAAATTTACATTTCAGGTGCTGGATGAAAATATTGCATTGGTGACATGTTCAATGGGTCTTACTCTCAGAGTAAATGGGTTTAAGCCATCACAATATACAGTATATAATGTTTTGGGCAAGGAGTTTTCTCTTGACATTGACTGGAAAAACAGATGTAGTCAGAAATTGAGCCAGTCGAGCTGAAAGTCTTTCAAGTAATGGTATTTTCCCTGTCCCTTGAGATTCCTTAAACAAGACCAAAATCCACTTCAACAGTCTCCGTCCACTTAGTAAAAAGAAAAGCTCCCAAGAAAAAAATAGTCAGTAATTGTCCAAGGATCAATGTGTCATCAGCATGTGGCAACCTTTGAGAAAGAGAATAATCAATGAAGAGGTTTAGTGCAGATCTCCCTGCCCTTTGAAATGCCTACTGGTGCATGGCGGGGTCATTTGTCAAGGTTGAGAGTATAATTACATCACCCCCACAAGTCTCAGCTCACCTGATTTTCAAATTAGAGTAATGTATAACATCAATCTCTTTATGAGTCTGAATCTGCCCAAAACAGTGTATGTTAGGCAGGTAGAAAAAAGCTAAAGATTGTAGAATGCATATTGTGGAGTTCACTCTACTGAGTGCTAAACAACAAGCATCAAAGCCAAAGGCTAATTTCCAACACCTTTAAAAAGCGATCAAGCTGAACTCCAGGAAAATGCCAGGATGCAGAAAAGAGTAACTCAATAAACACAAACCTATTAGAGAAAATAGGCCAGCACATTTAATAGCCAGCTCTATGTGTTGTTTGCAAAAATTAAGCATATGAAGGCTATGAATGAGTCTTCTGATTAATTCCATCAGCTCTGCAAGGTGCGTTTCAGAGCTAGTGATTAGCAGTAGCATTTATCTCCACCCTCCCATAGCTAGCTTACTTGAGCCAGAAACTAGTTTTAATTATTTTGAGACTGCCCCACGCATAAAATGTAAACACAAAGCTAGCTTTGGCATTAACATTGATAACCTTATTGCTGTTAAAACCCACCATGTTGTAGCTGCTATCGATAAGGAATAATTCCTTAAATTTGGTTTACTAAACATCACATCCCTCGCACCCGAAGTGGTTTTTGTGAACAAATTAATTACGGATAATAATCTCAGTTCTAAGTACTCAGAATTCACCTCAGGGCAGGCAGGGGTGGTGGAGTTGAGTCCACTCTGATTTAACCCCAAGGTTTTACTCTTTTGAATTTCTCACAATGAACTGTGCACAGCCTGGCATAATTAAAGCAACTTGTAGTATGGAGTCCTTTGTTTTAGTGTCTTTGTATAGTCAGAATTTGTTGAGGTCCTCTCATACCTCACTGTTTCAGCAGATAGGATCGTGATTGTAGGTGATTTCAATATATACAAAGATAGTGATCCCCTAGGAACTGTTCTTATATTATTGACTATGTTACCTACCCACTACCATAGTCATATGATAGATCTAGTGCTATCCTATGGTATTAATGTTTTTAATCTTACCATTGTTAGGACAGATCAACTATTAATCTGTTTGCAACCCCAAAACCCTGAGTGTAGAGACGCACGCAAACAAGAGATGATATTTTCCAGAGTTTATTGCAGAGAGCCAGAGCTTTGCCATGGATAAGCAATTTATAACAAACATGATAGTGATTGTATAACACACAGGAGCCTCAGAGATAAATCTTGCTATCACTAAGACTAATGTTGAGAGTAACGTTGACTCTAAGAACCTGGGTGACTAGACTTCCTGGTTTGGCCAGGACAGTCCTGGTTTTGAGCAGCATGCCGATAATGCCAAAATGTTCCGGTTTCCAGCTTTCCCGCTTTCCCCAAGATGTAATTCTGCATGGCTGTGATTACATTCTGCCCCCAACAACCGGTCTAATATCAGGCCTATTGCCCCACTTTAAAACACAATAAAACAGACATTGAGCCAGTTAATTGGAGCACAATGTATGTAAACCTTTAGCATGTGCACTGACCAACGGGCGTCAGAAATAAATCATATCCGTCACTGTCAGACAACGTCTCATCTCATTAAAATGGCGAAGTGAAAATGCAGGCTTAATATAGAGCTTCAAAGTGTCAAAAAAGTGACCTGTTGAAGAACAACACCGTATTGATATATATATTTTCTGTCCTGGTTTTAGGTTTTGAAAATCTGATCCACACCCTACTAAGAACAGAACTGTTACATCATATCGCGGTCCAGAGATATGCCCGAGACCTCTCAAAGGGTCTGTATAATACAAACATATACATGAAACCCCTGTACATCAGAGTAGGCAAATTAACATAAAAAGCCACATAGCACCTACTAAAGCATCGAGAAAGGTAAATGTAATAGTTATCCAATACATACCTGTATGTAGAAATTCAATTTCCAACACCATCGCTCATAATCCTGTTTCCTTATTACATTTGAAATCCAGGCAACCAGCCCGTCTACATCAGAATCTAGACATTATTATAGCCAGCCATTAAAACCCTTCTACTATTTAAAATTGTATAAATATGAATATGTAATATGAATATAAATACTGAACTGTATAGCACTGCAACTGCACTTGTTAAGGTTGTAAATGTAACTCTATCTTTTCTTGTACTTGGCCTAAGTGCAGCTTTTGATACTGTCGACCATGAGATTTTATTGGACTTTGTGATCAAGCACTCTCCTGGTTCAGATCATACTTGTATGACAGGAACCAGTTTGTTAAATAATATGAATAATACTGTATTTGGTTTACTCAGGTGAAGTAAGGTGAAGTATGGTGTCCTGCAAGGGTCAGTGCTGGGGCCACTTTTCTCACTGTATATTCTGCCTCTCTGTGATATTATTCTCAAACATGGTATAGAGATTAACTGTTATGCCAATGATACGCAGATATACACATCAACACAACCAGGTGTAGCATTACAGCTTTCTTGGTTAGAGGCATGTGTAGATATTAAGGCTGGGATGATCTTTAATGGTTTGCTCCTTAATTGAGATAAAAATGTAATGATGGCTATACGACCCAAAAAAATAAAGCGAGAAATTGTCTAACCCTACTCTAGGGCTTCTGCATGCTTATTACAAATATCTCCAGAGTGGCATTCTTTCACTAATGGAATAGCAGGCACAAATGACTAAGACTGTCTTCTTATCACCAGGGGATGCAGAGTTCATATCACAGCAATGCAACTGCTCCAATGAGCCTCCAGCTTCAATCATTTCAGAATGCACTCTGCATATTTGCTATACGTCTGCAAAGGCTATTCTGCATGCAGCCTTCTTCGCAACATTGTGTCCTTAAACTTCTGTACACTACATGTCAATGTATTGAACAAGGCCAATAAAAGGGAAACACCTTCAAACTTCTTCAGCCAATCTTTCCTGAAGCTGGTTCGTTTTATACCGTGCTGAACAAATGATGCTAGCTATCTATATTGTTAGCTACTAGCTCGATGAACTGTGACCTATGAACTATGACAGCTCTGCCTCCATTCGCTAACCAACCAATCAATGATGCGTCAACATCCACATGAACGGTTGTGCTCCGGTCACGAGTTTGATTTTTGTGCTTGGTACGCGACACCCTCTGAAACCCCCACTGTGTAGGTCGCAAAGGTTGCGTTGATGTTGCAGAGTCCTGGTTGTGTTGCTGTCATGTTGTTGTCCTTCGAGCATGCAGAAGCCCTAAGGCATTATACAATCAGACCATATAAGCCATTCGGACTCAACCAAGGTGACCATGCATCTGGGTGCTGTTATTACTAATACAGTTGCTTTATTTATATGTGTGATAGATGCCCTTGTCCAGGGTGACTGGCACAGTTTACGCTTAACATGATATATCTCGCAATTTCTTGCTTATATATCCAGCTGTATACAAGCTCAGTTACTTAAATACATAATATCTGGTGATTATTATTATTATTATATGAATCTGAAACATTCCAAAACCAAAACCATTCAAAATCTCATGTTACATAATAAAATTATGTTATAGACTGTGATCAACCAGTACAGCTTGGCCAGTCAAGCGGAAATACCCACTAATGTTTTTGAAAAGAATAACTTTCTGAAGGCTTCATCGATGAAGGGCAGAAAAATGTGGTTTGTTGTTTTCATTTACTAGCAGGGTACCGTACAGCAGTCATTTATTTATGAGGCTGGGCTTTCATCTGGCCACTGTTGACAAGGAGTGTGCATTTATTAAGGGCATGGCTATAGCTGATGCAGCATGTTAAACCTCATTCCAAAGTGTTTCTTTTTATCTGACCTTATTTCAGTATATGATGAATTATCAAAGTTCAATTTGATGTCAGTATGAATAAAACAAGCTTTTTTGTCATCTCTCTCAGTTTTATATTGTATAATGTCAATGTTACCATTTTCTCACAGTGGAAGAAGACGAAGTACGCTTTATAAATTACAGTTCAGTGTTACTCCTATTTTACTCTGATAAATAACTACATTTTATCCCTATGAGACTCATATAAACTCTATTAGAGTTGAATTAACATTCGAAATTATTTAGGTAAATGTATTTATGATCTGTATTCAGGGGAACTCTATGCACACACACACACACACCCACACACACACACATGCATTGTCCCCACTTGGTTGCTAGGTCCCCTCTTTGTGGGTGTGTAATGACACCTTGGTCCCCTCTTGGATGGATAGACAAGAACACGCATGCACTAACACAATAGAGGCGTTTTGCACTGCTGTGACACAGTGATCAACAAGTCATCCATCCTTATGTACAGTTCTCCACATCCTGTGCAACCCTCCCATACATACCTCCCAATTCTGTTCATTGTGGCACCAGTTGAGCACACTTGTTTGCCTTGCTATCAAACATTGCTCCTGCAGTTAACTGTATCATTATCAATTCCACATTGATAATCTCTCTAACAAGTCATCTTGCATGATCGTGTTATAAATAGCCATCCTTTGATATGCTTATGAGCTGTAATAGGGTGAACACACTATTATGCTAAAATATGAAGCCCAGCTTAGTGAAATACTGTACATATTCTATCTATGGGCACCCATTATGGCAAAAATTTTTAAATTATTCAAAATTATTCACACAAAGATAAGCAAATAAGGCTGTGTAAAATAAACAAAACAGATAATGAGCTATATTGTATACTCAAAACTGGGGAAATTATACTATTTTATATTAATATACAGTACCAGTCAAAAGTTTGAGTACACCTGCTGGAAACTAGGTTTATCTCATAATTGACAATGCTTTACACCATATACGTTTCTGTAAATACTTTAAAATGACAAAAAACACATGCAACAATGAACAAAATGAACAAAGAAATGTTCAAGAAAATTATATTGAAAATTGAATCTTGGATTCCTCAAAATAGCTACCCTTTCCCGTGATAACAGCCTCACAAACACGGGCCATTCGGTTAATAAGTTTCAGCAGGAAATCACCCGATATGTCTTCCCAGCTCTCCTGCAGCAATTCCCAGAGAAACTTGTGGGTTGCTTTGCTTTGACTCTTCTATCCAGTTCATCCCATACAATGTCTATAGGATTGAGGTCTGGACACTGAGCAGGCCAGGTCATCAGTTTGAGTTGTCCTTCACGTTGCTCCTTCACCAGGTAGTTCTTGCACAACTTCAAGGTGTGTTTCGGGTCGTTATCTTGCTGAAGAATGAAGGAGTGCCCGATTAGCCGTAGTCCAGATGGAAGGTGTACTCAAACTTTTGACTGGTACTGTAATTGCTCAGGGAAAAATATTTGTTTAACCAGTAATACTTATTTCCCCCAAAAAAGATACGTGTCACAATTATTCACACTCCTGTGCACCCTCCCTTCAAAAGTAGGTGACTCATACTACTGAGTCGTATTCTGTAGTGTAGTATGAGACTGGTGAACATATTGCTTGTGAACTGCCTTCTTCAATTCAGACCACACATTGTTGATTGGGTTCAAGCTGGAGATTGAGAAGGCCATTGCAAAGCAGTAATTTTGTGGTCAGTTAGCCATTAGCAATCCGTTTCTTGGTTGATTTTAAGGTATTACATATTAAATATTTCTCTGAAGGAGCACTCCAGCTACCGGGGTCAACGTCTCAAAGATTACACCAGGAAACTACTCATAGATTTAATATATTCATGCATTTAAAATAGCCAGCACGTACAGCAAAAATGCTAACATGCCCAAAAAAGCTATGAATTTGACCATTTTGGTAATCTTTGCATATTCGCTCTTATTTGTGCACATATTCTGTTGTGTTTACATTATGCACATACAGTGAGCACCATAATTCATTGGACAGTGACACATTTTTTGTTAGGATGTATGGATGAAAATACCCTCAAATTAAAGCTGACAGTTTGCACTTCAACCTCATTTTCATTGTATCCTTTCAATCCCAAAGTGCTAGACTACAGAACCAAAATAACAAAAAATGTGTCACTGTCCAATGAATTATGGTGCTCACTGTATGACAAAATAGTAAATAATCATGTTACTTTGCGATGGGAATGCCGCTGTTTCCACCAATTAAAGATAAGTGCTTTACCTGGACATGCCATTCTTTGAGTTTGACAAATAGACTTTCTTAATCAGTATCTGGATTTTATCGTCCAGATGCTGAAAGAAAAAACATCTTACACCATTTTACACACTTTGCCTACTCATTATTAGCCAATTACTGTTTTTAAGAGTTGGCATTGTTGACATGACTCGGACAGTGGTATAATAATTGCAAATACAACTCAAACCATGTGGCAATTTACAAAGACTGAGTGGTGAAGGAAATTAATCCAAAACCGTGGCTGTATTGTGGGTGGCAATGTAGTGTACCCTGTACTTCTTCAGTCTCTGCCTGATCAGGCCCCGGTTCGTCCTCATTTTTTATCAGATGGGGACACCAAATCGTTTATTTCCTGAGGGCTTATACAATCATTCTTAGAAAAAAGTAATGTAATGTTACAGCAGACAGCTACAGCTGAAACTCAGCAGATATGAATGCATTCTAAATGGATTTATTGATTGGAATTGTGTGAATAAATGTGTAGTTACAATTGAGTTGAGGTTGTCGCTTCTTTTGACTATATAAAAATATAAGATCACATAATAGTTACACTAACGTACTACCAGCAGACCAAATAGTTAGCTTGCTAGCAAACTGGCTAATGTGAATAAATTAGCCAGTTTGTCTAAGGGCATGTGTTTTTCACCATCTCTATCTCTCTCAATGGACTGCTAATGCACTTGTCTGGCTAGGTAGCCAGCTCTAGTCTTCTTGCAAGCATCCTATGGGTTTCCCTGACCCACTACAAATACATAAATTAATGGATTATAAAGATTTGTATAAAAATGTTGAAAAATCAGTGGGTGTTGGCTTGTTAGTAGCCATTTCAAATGCCATAGAGACTCACCTTTTAAGAGCAATATTTCCAGATGTTTCTACATCTGTCAGCATTTTTCCCAACTTATTTATGAAGAAACACTAAAATTGCATGCATTTTCCAGTTTTTAATATTGGTTCATAAAGTTTATAGTTTCCAAAAATAATTGACTGCACCATACATTAATGATGTAATAATAAAAATAGCTGCTCACTGTGTCCATTTACAGTATACCCAAGCATGTTTCCTGAATGTCATGTCTAAGGGCTGTTTTTTCACCATCTCTCTCAAGAAGCTGTAGTTTCCTTTCTGATCCTCAAGGTGCAGCTGTAGGCAGTCTATTTTCACTAATTAGTGGAAATTAGTCAAATGAACATGACCAGTTATACCAAGTGCCAATCAGAATGTTGGTGCAAGGGCGCAAGTCTACAAAGGGAGAGGGGGAGTTTCTTCTTATGGACAAATTCTGACAATGATTCAATTCAACCCTGAAATATAATATACAAATATATATATATAAATCAAGGCATCCCATGAATAAAAAGTTTATTCTTTATACTTTTATTTTGCTGTCAAAAAAACATTTTCCTTTTGCTTTCAATTGTTTTTATATACGTTTGTGCGGTTAAAAAATATCCAACTACTAATTTCAACAGATCAGTTTCTATGCTCCAGGACGGGCATGATATGTCCTACAGAAGTGTCAACAGACATATTTTCACAATTTAAAGCATTAGCCTTCTCACAAATCAATCAGTATGGTTACGTGTGGATGTGTGCAGGGCCAACTGCTGACTAGTCTACTACACTGCAAAACGCACCTTATTTATGGTAATTGAATGATTACTGAAGATTGTAATGCATTGATTGCTTCACAAGTAACTTCAGAAAGTCCTCCATCGACCTCTTGGTGTTGGAGGACAGAAATGCAGGTTCCTGGCAGAGGTGGTGAAAAACGCATGCCCGTAGTCATGTCCCACTGAGAGGGCTGTAGCCTTATGCTTCACTAAGCCCAGTTATTATGACAAATATATCCTCCTGTGGATTGGGTAAGGTTGAGTGCACAAATTAAATTGTATTCTTGTTTTCAACTGTATAAGCATAGAGTTTTCAGAGAATGATAAAACTCTTCTGCATCTTTTCATTGAAATTATGTCAGTTACCTTCCCAATTTTTCTTGCAGGGAAGTCGTAGGGGTGGGGGTGAGTTGTGTGTGTTTGCATGCA
Organism: Aldrovandia affinis; assembly: GCA_029706075.1. Taxonomy (NCBI): domain Eukaryota; kingdom Metazoa; phylum Chordata; class Actinopteri; order Notacanthiformes; family Halosauridae; genus Aldrovandia; species Aldrovandia affinis. The sequence goes on along the minus strand of JAINUG010000096.1, from coordinate 3,173,262 downwards.
TATGCTTGCATGAAATATATTAGCAAGAAAACCAGGAAAAAGACCGCAAATGTTTCAAATGGCCTGCAGAATGAGATGTCAAAATGAGTGTTCTGCTTGAAAACATATGGGACATATGTCCTGGGTTTGTTGATTAAGATATAACACATTCATGTGAAAGAAATGAAGGGAACACAAAAGACCATTCCCTCATGCCAACTAGATAATATATTTAGGGCTATACTAGGAATAATTAAAATATTTAAATAATAAATGATCTTGTTTCTAATTCAAAAACAGGATTATGAAAATAGCTAGACAGGAGCCTGATCTTCAGCATCGGCAACCCTAACGACCATACATGCTGCCCTCCCCAAAATAAATGAGTGCAATGAGTTTGCATCCATGGGCTACAACTGACCAAATCTCAGCTCCCTTACCTTTTCACGGTGCTCCTGGCTCTGCCTTTTATAAAGTCTTTATAGAGTCCAATCCAAAACAGAGAACCCACACAGGCACAGGTGAGCACAATTAGTTTGTGATTTATTGCTGCTTCACCACACTAAGTGCTATTGTTATTTCTTGTTTTGCCAGCTTTGTACAACCATGCAAGACATCATTGCGAAACCCTTGTTGAAAGAGTTTTGCCAAAGGAGTGTAAAAATTGGTTAATAGATTCATGATATGCTCTTAATGTTTGGGAATATATGAGCTACTGCCAATAAATCTTTAATTAGCTAAATACAATTTGATAAAAGATGAATCTCCTCCAACCCAAAACCCACCAGAATCATTACAACACTCATTATCTCTGGAGCAGGATCATTAGACCAGTGCAAATTAAACACTTGTTAGATGTATTCGCAATGAAAATATAGTTCTGTTTCGTTTGGTCAGCTCAACATCACAGCTTTGGGAATACGCCCACTCAGGATCATTGAGAGCTCCCTCTACGCGAGCGATCTGTGCGTATACGTGGTGATTGTTTGAGCAATGGTGTGCTGAGAGAGTAGATGATCCCGGTGTGTGTCACATTAGTGTGATTTTATCTTTCTTGCAGGAGCTGTTGGACTGAGGCCTTGATCCATCCATGCTGAAAGTGTGCCACGTCTCATCCTCTTGGGATTTAATGACTGTTCTGGATGGCTAAACTAGCTTCGAACCACTGCCCACTGTTGAGTTGGAAGTGGTGTCTTACAAACGGCCCTTTTACTTGACTTAGCCTCTATTAACTATTTAGCCTATAGGTCTACAATGTGCATCATTTGAAAAATATGTACTTTGATTGTAGGTCCTGTATTTCTGGGTCACAGATGACAATTACAAAATGTGGTTCTATGTGGCTTAATAGGTAGAGCATGCCATTGGCTATGCTTAGGTTGTGGATTCAATTCCCACTGGGACCACATATACTGAAAAATGTATGCACTGTAAGTCGCTTTGGATAAAAGCGTCTGCTAAATGGCGTATATATAATTATACAGGTAAATGTTTTGAAAAAAGCTTGCTGAGAAATGTCCTTATTTGTCATTTAGCCTGTAGAAGTGAAAGTGAACCACATTTGTTTGCTCATTAATACACAGGAAAGGATGAGAATCAACACTTCTTTCCTGCCTGCCAACATGGAATATGCAAATAGGTGTCCCCAGCTTATTGAAGCCACGTTGAATGTTTTCTTTATGGTTAACAGATACAACTCATAAGATGTGATTAATTTCTGAAGCTATTTCCACTTACCATAACCTGATAAAGAAGCCATTTTATTCAGAGGTTGTTCCTAGTCATCTATGTGCCTTTGGCACTATGCTTGCAGAGATTCCTTTCCAATAAGTGCTGTTAAAAATAGTTTTTACCGAGCAAAATTCTGTGCACAATTGACATGCAGTTTAAAAAGTAGAGGATTATAAGAATATTCAATACTTTATATTGGACTTTAAAAAAATGCCTTTTAAACCCATTAAATGATCAAAATACAGTATTTGTGCCTGGGCTGTGTTCTCCAGCAAGTACGTTCATATTTAGTGGCTCCCCGGGTTGCTGCTCTGAGGGAATAATAAGGTCATTTATTTGACTTGTAACAGACCCCTCAGAGTTCTCTGTTGGTAATGAGGTCAGCTGGGAGTGCTATCTCTCTAATTGACACTGTATACATAAGCCCAAAGTGTCTGTCACTTAACCTCTCAAGTGAGCTACTAACACAAACTCTCACAGGAAATAGATGGCAGTGCTTGTGTGTCACTTTGACTCTGATTGTATTACTGGCATGATATACTTTCCCAAGCTCATTTATAATTATACCTATATATTTTATAGACAGTACACAATGTTGTGGACATACAGAGCCCTCATCCATGACAGCGTTTGCCCAGCTCCTTGTATTCTCCAGACACTGGATGCAATGATGTGCCTTGCTGTTATTGCTGTGACTGTTTTGAAACCCTGTGAAACACACTTATATTCACAAAAGTTGAAACTGCACATAACATTTTGGTAACATTTTGTGGTAGCCTACTTAAAATATATAAAATACATATATAAATAAATTACCACTTCACATAAATTCAAACCCCACAGGACAGGGAAGAAAAATCACTGGCATATTTTTTGTGTGTTACATCTGCTGGGGTAAGCCATGAATAAAATGCAGCTCTCCAATTCCCATTGTGAATTGCACCATAAGGAAACACACGTCTCTCACTGTGGAAAAATCAAACCTGGTCTATGATAAATGGATGACAAAGGCATTCCGTGGGCTTTGAAAATCAATAAGCAGATTGGATATACAGTCAAAACAATGAACAAAGTGATTCCATAAAAGGCATGAGGCAATTTTAAAACTGTCCACCTCTGTCTTATATATCTCTGCCAATGTTTAATTGTATTTACACTATGGGGGAAAATAAGCAAAAGAAGAATTATACAGCAACCTTATTAGGCAGGAAGTGCATTGCCTTATTTGGTTGATTTGTTGCAATATCTTAGGGGCATATATTGTTGCTATCTGTTGCCAGTGTTGTTGACATATCTGTTCTGAATTAGAGGTCAGAGCCATACAGCAATGTGCAGAAAGAACAAAACACTTTATATATTTTTTAAGAATTTAATTTTTACAATCTTGCATTTTTCAAATTTTGTAGAAATTAGAATAGATCCACTGTTCCTGTTCTGCATTGTGTCTGTGGTCCGATGGGATTTTAGACACAGGCTGTATCGCCTAGATCAGTGTTCTGTATTTTAATTTATCCCTCCCCACCAGCGCTCCTCCCCAGGAGACATGTTTTCAGCGTACATTGATGCAACATAGTTAAATGAATCTCCCCTCCCCAGCACACAAAATGACCCCATCCCCCTACCACACAGTACATACATTATAAAAACATTGACTGTCTCGCCCCACCACCTCCTCACAATCTATATGCTACAAATAGTGAGGTAGTTCACAAAAAAATAAAATAATAGATTACTATGATATTAGTATGTCAATATGAATTATTGTAATTACTTTGAAGTTTGTGTTGCTTAGTGCTGTACTGTCTGTTTACGGTTCTCAAGGGTTCCTGTATTGTACCCCAGCTGATGTGATATTGATCTTGCTTGTCTTCAGAGCTGGCTAAATGTTTTTACCCCATATTTAATTCCCTTTGGGAAGCATAGCTGAAAAATAAGTAATACACTTATCTGTGGAGTACACTGTATAATTATCTGGCTTTCTCCCTTTTCATTGTGCTACATTATTCATATTTATGAGTATGACAACTGTGAATATACAGTGTTTGCATCGAAAACACCAGCAAATACATATTGTCAGGCTGAAATATGGTTACTGAGATCATTTACTGTGAGACCACCAGATTTTAAATATGATTTGGTTGTCTGATTATAGAGTATTTATTGTGACTGTGCCTCTGGGGTTGTGTGAGTTTTGCATATTGGCTGAAACAATGTGAAGTGATGATGTTTTGGGAGTTTTCATATTGGCTGAAGCAATGTTTTGCGATTAAGTTTTGTTGATTGACAGTGTTTTTTGGCATCGCTCTTGTAACCAGGAAAATAATTAAAATGGTCAGTCTGGATGGACAGTTTTGGAAATGATTTACAGCTACAGATGCTTTCCAAATGAATGTCTGCATCTGCTGTAAGGTGTTTCCCAGTAGCTGTCATTTTAAAACTTGAGTGCAAAAGCTCAAAATCTGCCAGCTGAATCTGAGTTTATTTGAGATTTATTTGAGCATATTCAAGGTACTGGGCGTGAGCTCCGATTTCACAAAAATCACCTTTATCACTTGTTACACTCAATAGCTATGTTAAACCCAGTTTAATATCGTGATATTTTGCACACAATGGTTTCTGACCAACATATTTCCTGTGAATATTCTTTTTCTGAATCCTTTTTTGCCTGGCAGTTATTAGACTGTGTATTTGGTATGTGTATAGTCTCAGAGCCATATGGCACTGGCTTCACATTTGCAACCTGAGTTGCAACAGCCCACTGAAAGATTGCCTCTCGTTTGCTACAACAATAGAACAATGGCTTCTGTTCAGATGATCATTTCTATATATTGTGTTATATCAGTGTCATTAATCAGCTTGACATGTAATGTCCTGTAACACCAATGGGCTATGACACATGGCTAAAAAATCAATAAGGTAACCACAGAGAGGTAGATCTCCATTTAGAATGGCTGAAAATGTAACAAATTAAGAAGAGTCCATTTTAGACTCCTCGATACCACAGTATCCTCCTATTAACTACTTCAGTACAATAATGATAAGCAAATGTAACAGATGTGGATACAAGATATGAGATTGCACTACACAGATTGAGTTTAAAAATAAAGAACAGACCATCTGAACCAGATATATCTGTGCCACCATCACCTGTGCTACTAATAGTAATAATGATGACTAAGGCTAAGGGAAAGACTACCATGAATATGGAAATAACTATGGGTTGCACCAATGCTTTCTGGCTGATGGCTGGTGATTATGTTTATGGGCCAGATATTGGTTGAACCTGTGAATGCTGATAAAATGTACAAACAGCATTGTTTATAAAATTCAGTTTTTAACATATAGAGATCACAACAGGGTCAACCCTGTTTTGTATGTCTGGGCATGGCTAGGGAAATTAAACCATGAACCAGCAGTTTGTGCACATATTTTATGCCAAATATTAATGATGTGGAAATATGCATTTGGTGGCCACAATGGGTATGGTCTATAACTTTGGAAAAAAGTGTTTCACATACATCTATGAAACGTGCCACCATCTGAAGCAAATCGAGCTGTGCTTGTCAGATTCTGGTTTTCATCCATATTGTTCACGACTGGTATGGACAGGGACCAAGACCCACGACAAGCAGAAAGCTGGTAGAGTTCAAGCCTAATAAACATGCCCAGCGTGAGATGAATAGGGGAATGCTGTGAAACATTCTTGTAGTGTGAAAAATGTATTTGGCTGTCATATTGGGCATGGGCTGAGAGCCTGGGCAATGAAAAGTATAACCAATGAATGTGCCAAATTTAAGTAAAATAAGTTGCTTTTTGTTGCTGTTGTTTTAATTATTAAAGTTTTTAAAATAATATATTTTAGATTTTTCCTCCGTCCCAATTTGCTAATACCTCGAGGTGGGCAATGAACCGCCTCCTCTGAGACGGAACTCGCCCACCTGTTGTACAGGGATGTCCTTCGAGCTTCTTGGCGAGTTTGTGCCAGTTCTCCCTTCCCCCTCCCCCTGGGGCAGACAGCCAATCACCGCCCCTGAATGGGGCTCCCGGCCAAAGCCGGACTGGGGCAGCTGGGGATCGAACCCCACCCTGCACTCCGGGCGAGTGCTTTTACTGTTACACCAATCCGCGGCCCCTGTTGTTTTAATTTTTAACACAGAAAAACAACTTACAACTCTATGGGAACCTGGTGCTATAGGCTTCTACTCCCTGCTGCTTGTTAGTAATTGAACAGAGGCAAAGATGGAGCATATGTCTGGGAGGTTCCTGAAGTTAGTGAATAGCGCCAACTTCAGAATTCAAAAGCTCCATACTATGTAGTCAGCTGAAGGCAGGTGGCAACTTGATGTAAATTTGTGTAATATTTATGACGCACACCATATTTTCATGGGCTTATTTCACAGACACATCTCATTAAAACAAAGACAAGTAAAAGTGGAAATGGCAGGAATATACAGTAGCTCTCCAAGACCTGTATGTCCAAAACAAACTTCATATGGTTGTTGTAATTGAGTAAATTTATTATTATCCATATCAAACTGCTGTAAAGTCAAACCATGAAACCCACAAGGGTTACCCATGAGTGTTCGTCTTTTTTTCATTGCTTTAATTTGATCAAATTTTATACATGGAATGTGGAAGAACCGTTTATCACCAGTTGCAACTCACATTTATAGAAGAATAGTATATGTCACATCAAGGCCGTAACCATGGAGTCAACATTGGGGGGGACCAAATCAATTTATTTATATTTTTTATATCAGCTAGGCTATATATTGGGGGGGACATTTTGAGCATATCTGAATATTGGGGGGGATGTGTCCCCCCCAATATATATGGTCGTTTCGGCCTTGTGTCACATTATGTATGGCGATATTAATGATTAGCAGATTTTCACTCTATCACTATGAAATTATCTTTGAAGGAGTTTACATAACACAAAATGTGTCCTCTTTATGTGAATTAACTTACATGAAATGCATTTAAGATATATCATTTGTAGCTGCTCCTTCTGTTCCTTCCATATTCTTGCAGTCTCTGGCACAGGTATTGTGCACACGTTTCCCTTCAAAATGCAACAAGCAGTGAATTGGGTATATGGACATGAACTGACAGTTTTCTGACTTATATTGCTTTGTATATATAATATATATCCAGAGCGACTTACACAGTTTACATTTCTTTACATACAATCCATTTATACAGCTGGATATTTTACTGAAGCAATTCAGGTTAAGTACCTTGCTCAAGGGTAAAACGGCAGTGCTCCACCTGGAGTTACCAGTCCAGTTCCCTAACCATTACACTACACTGCTGCAGATTCACTTGCCTATTGTGATTGACCTATGGTTCCTTCATGTTACTCAAGCTCTTTCATTTGTCTGTCTTTCCAGGTGTTTTTTTACCTACATTCAACCAATTTCCATTGGCCACAGACAAGTAAAGCATCTGCTCTTGCATTCTCAGCCATGTAAATATAGGTTTTCTCCATTTTCCCCTAATTTTACAATTAAAATTCTGTGGTATCTTCACATGAAAACATTGTGGGATTGCTTCATAATTTAGAAAGGGAATCAAATAATGATATGTCATGTTTTATCTCGACTTTCAAAAAATGTGAATATTTAAGTTTTTTTGTTGCATGAGATCAATTGAAGGCCCATTAAACCCTTACCCAATCCTCAGGAAACAATTTGTATGGAGGACAATATCTGATATATTTATATCAGTGTACAAATAAAAACATAAATTGTGGAATGTCAACATAAATAAATAATTCCAGAAATAAATAAACATAACATTTTGAGAGGCAGTGCTTACTTTGACGTAAAATGCTTTTTTACATTTCACACTGTAAAAATCATTTTACATCAAAGTACCGACTGTACATGCCTAATATATACATAAATAAATGTTTATTTATTTATTTATGCATTTATTTATTTATGTTGAAGTTCCACAATTTATTTATATATTCATATAAATATGACAGATAATTTGTGTGTTATGTAGCATATGTTTGATGTTCCGTTCACAATAGGTTGAGAAGTGTGGATGCACACGCAGTGACAGAATTCTTTGGAGGAAATACTCTTCATATTGACTTCCAAGAGTTGCGAGTCTCTGATTAGTAGAATTTGAGCTCTAACTGCAGATCTAAGACCAGTTTGGAGTTTTCTCCTTTTGCATGACAGTATCCACTGCCACACAAAATAAATAAATAAATAAATGTTTAATAGATAGTGTAGGATTTATAAAAGCAGCAATGTTTGGGCAAGCATCCATGATCCTTATTGGTTTGATTGGTTGGTTTGATTGAATCTGAAAAAATGTCTTGCTTGATTGAATTGCATTTGCTCTTAAAGTGGCTAAGTTAATTTGACTGAATCTAGCCCCTAATCTTCTGACTTTTGGTTTGTCACAAAGTGTAAGTACAATCTATAGCACTTCAGCAACTAAAATATAGCATATGAGCCTTATACCATAGCTTAATGGCACTTTCTTTAGACTACTTATGGAACATTGCTTGAATTTGTTTACATTAAATTGAAGTTCTGTTTGGGGCCTGGCATAAACACTTAGGGATTGTGGACTCAAATACTTGGCAATATATTGTGCTCTTGAGCTTGGTCCCGTAGCCACACCCACCACATCCAGTTTGATTACCCCCCAACACCCACACCTGTATATCTGTTTATATAGCATATGCTTGAATCATTCAGAAGTAAGTCAGGCTTCCCTTCATCATTAACCAGACATATTAGAGGCAGTAATACAGAAATACCTGAACTGAAGCAGAAACAAGGATATTAGGGAAACAGATATTCTATTCTGTGACAACCCATCTATCATTCATGATAGTCAAAAGCTTAAGATTATAATGGAGAGGGGTCTGAGGCTGAAGCAAAAAACTAAAGATTTCCCAGTGCAAACATCAGACTTGTCTCTGTTTCATTGAGAAAGTCACATTGATGCTTATAGAATGCGTCACACACAGATGAGATGAGGACATGTTATATAAAGTCAAGTCAAACAAGCATAGAAAAGTGGAGAAAGCCTTTGGAGAATGAATGAAAACAACAACATGGGGGCATGTACTGCATGTCACCTTGAGCAGCAATGGTGTGCAGAGATGGTTCTGAATTAAATCCTTCTCAAAATCTTGCTTGTTTTGCCTCTTTGGAGATTCCACTATAAAATCATATTTCAGTGACCAGGCATTTGAAAAATGTTACTCATCATAACAGTTCCCACCAATGTTAGGATTTGTACTCTGAATTCACTTGTAGGAGAGCCAGTGCAGTATGAAAAATAGAGTTTCATATGAACATAAACAAATCAGTATGATCAGTGGTTGCACAGTAGTTTAGATAATGTTTGGTTTTCAAAATGCCCCCCTTTCCAAAAATGGTCTCTTTTTTTTGCTGTTCTAGCACCAATGTTGACAAAAATATTTTCAGCAAAGGGCCGAGGCTATTAAAACTAATCCTCAAAATTATGTTAAAAGGAGTACATTGTTCAAAGTAGACCATATAGTTACAGTACCATAGCAGGTATCAAAGCATTGTGTGTTGGAAGCTGTGTCAATGCACTGGTCAAAATAATGGTCAAGGTGCTCGTGTGAATTTTTTCTCCTTTGTGTCTTTTTCATTTTCAGCTTGTACCAACCATTACCTCTCATTTAAGAGTGTTTTTTGGGGGGTTTGATATACAGTGTATATAAAACGTATTCACCCCCTTTGGCATTTTTCACATTTTATTTTCTTACTTCATGGAATCAAAATGGATTTAATTGGGATTTCTTGCCACTGATCGACACAAAATAATCTATAATGTCAAAAAAGTTATAATTAATTACAAATAATTTTGCTACAGGTGGTGAATACTTTTTATACAACACAATACAATCATTTAGCAGACGCTTTTATCCAAAGCAACTTACAAAAAGTGCATTCAGCTCGAGTAAATGAAAAACCACTTAATGCTATAATGTCTAAGCACATCATTTGTCAAGTACACCACATAAACAATGCACGTTTTAGTATACCCACTGTGTGTGTGTGTATACAGTATATATATGTAGATGTATATAGATTTTCTGATATTTTAACTCCACCAGTGACATCCATTTGCACTTTTACAATTGCCCCAGCTAAGTCCTGGGTCTGGATCTAAAGATTGAGAGAGGCCCTATATTTGCAGGCCTTCTCAATAAACCGGGAGAAGGTTCACTGATACACAAAATATTTCTTATAGAGGGAATAAATATATATATAAATCAATGTTGCAGTATACACTCAGTAGCCACTTCATTAGGTACACCTTTCTAGTACTGGGTAGGACCCCCCTTTGTCCCCAGAACAGCCTGAATTCTTCGTGACATGGATTCAACAAGGTGATAGAAACATTCCTCAGAGATTCTAGTCCATGTTGACATGATAGCATCATGCAGTTGCTGCAGATTTGTTGGCTGCACATTCATCTTCCATTCCACCACATCCCAAAGGTGGTCTATTGGGCTGAGATCTGGTGACTGTGGAGGCCATTGGGGTACACTGAACTCATTGTCATGTTCGTGGAACCAGCTTGAGATGACGTGTGCTTTGTGACATGGCGCATTATCCTGCTGGAAGTAGCCATTAGAAGATGGGTAGACTGTGGCCATAAAGGGATGCACATGGTCAGCAACAAGGCTCAGGTGTGCTGTGGAATTTAACCAATGCTCAATATTAAGGGCTATTAAGGGGCCTAATGTGTGCCAAGAAAACATTCCCCACACCATTACACCACCAGCCTGAACTGTTGACACAAGGCAGGATGGATGCATGGATTCATGTTGTTTACACCAAATTCTGACCCTACCATCTGCATGTCGCAGCAGAAATCAAGATTCGTCAGACCAGACAACGTTTTTCCAATCTTCAACTGTCCAGTTTTGGTGACCCTGTGCCCACTGTAGCCTCACTTTCCTGTTCTTAGCTGACAGGAGTGGAACCCGGTGTGGTCTTCTGCTGCTGTAGCCCATCCAGGGGGGTTCGATGTGTTGTGCATTCATAGATGCTCTTCTGCATACCACTGTTGTAATGCGTGGTTATTCAAGTTACTGACACCTTCTTGTCAGCTTGAACCAGTCTGGCCATTCTCCTCTGACCTCTCTCATTAACAAGGCTTTTTTTCCCACAGAAATGCTGCTCATTGGATGTTTTTTGTTTTTCACAAAACATTCTCTGTAAACTCTAGACTGTTGTGCATTAAAATCCCATGAGATCAGAAGTTTTTGAGATACTCACACCACCCCACCTGGCACCAACAATCATTCCACGGTCAAAGTCACTTAGATTACCTTTCTTCCTCATTCAGATTTTTGGTCTGAACAACAAGTGAACCTAATGTCCATATCTTCAATGCTTTTATGCATTGAGTTGAGTTGCTGCCACATGATTGGCTGATTAGATAATTACATTAACAAGCAAGTGTACAGGTGTACCTAATAAAGTGGCCACTGAGTGTACATCTTGATAGTATCCCCCCTTTTTCCCCATAACTCTGGTACTCCAGAGCCACTCCTGTAGGCAGCGAACTTCCTGTCGGTTTCCCTCCCCCCTCCCTGGGGTGGACAGCCAATTGCCGCCCATTGGTGGCACTCATGGCCAGAGCTGACTCTGGCGCGGTCGGTGGAATCAAATCCTGGTCGCAATGGCCAGCATTGAACGTTGTAACCACCAGACCACCCGGGAGGCCCCCACATTTTTTTTTCCAATTGTGAATTAACATGAGCAAGTAGCAATGGAGAAGACAGGCTTTGCTCACAGAAACAGCTTAGAGAAGACATGAAGTAATTCTGATGTAATACTGCAAATACCAGGGTCTGACGTTTAAATCCCCATCAAAACCTTAACATAGCCCCTGTCATTGACTCATAATTGCATACACAGTCAGACAGCCAATAGAGGTCAACATTTGTAGTGACAGATTTTTTTTTCACAATGAATCAGAGGTTTGTTTGGGTCCATCTTTATTGGCCCTTGTGGCATTGCCCATAGAAAACACTTCCATCTGCCCCTAATGAGAAATGCTGTTATGAAGAGTGACACACTATAAAATGCTAGATTATGATGTAAAAAATTAGGGCAACATCATACTAGCAAAGAGTCTCATTGAGTTCACATATTATAGGTCATTATTATCAGCATTTATTAGATTTGGTATGAATACATATCATTTTACACACACACACACATAATATTATAATATTTGTAATAATTATAATATATTATATTATGTGTGTATGCATATATATATTTGAATTAAATAATGCACATATATATATGTACAGTGCTCAGTACTCAGACCCTTTCACAATTATATATGTTCCTGTATGTACATACATACATACATACATACATACACACATACACAGTGACTTGTAATATGATGTCTAGATAAATTATGTTCTGTGCAGATTTGACATTTTGGGCCCTATTTTCGTGCCGGCGCTAAGCGGTGTTATGCGCTTGACGAATTGCCAGTTTCGTCTGTCGCAAACGGAATATTTCCCGTCTCCGCCGAGTTTGGCAATTTCGTGGTGCACAATGAAGGCATTTGCGCGACTATGGGCTGGGCAGCGCAATAGGGGGTGTGACTATGAAAACAGTCAGCGCTATGCAAGTTTGGTGTCAAATAATGCGTTTGCGTTAACGTCCAACTAGACCACCTCTTAGCGCAAACGCTGACGCTCTGTGAAATTTGGTGACTTCACTGATGCGCACATATGAATATAAGGTTATCTGAAATTACATGAGAATGTTTTGTGAATATTGTGAATTTCCCCCCACGTTGAGGCAAATCGTCCAATCCATGGGTAACTTGCAAGCGTAATCAATTAAGCTAAAAAAGATTTCACCACAGCTTGTGGTTATTCAATGCACAGACATGAAAGACTGAAGCCAGCAGGCCATCTATCGCTACCATTCAGTAAGATACACCTGTTAAATAAATATATGTTTGTATGCACATCGTTTTTCTTATGTGAAAGGGTTTTATTCTTTCCATTTGCACTACAGAAAATATAGGCGAAGGCATATGATGAAAACTGTCATCCATGTGAGGAAATTTCCAATTTGCTATAGTGTTAGCGCACTGGTATTTAAAGGAATAGAAAATAGGTGTTCTGATTGGCCATTATGAAACCAAACCCCCACCACACCCACATGTATTTTTTTAAAGTTAATCCAACGTCTTTTACAACTTTGCCGGAGGTGCGCTATCGTCCTAAATCATGAAATTACCGAAATTGCGTTAGACACGCCCTAAACGCCACCGTCTTCACTTTGCATCTGCGTTACCGACACCATCCTAATTCACCAAAATAATGCCCTTTTAGTGATCCTTTTGAGTGGAAAAATCTTGAAAAACCTTCATAACCTATTTTCAGAGATTCAACATTGTTTGTATTACTTTCTCCAGCTCAAGAGGATGGAAATGATATAGTGACAACCCATCCTTTTGGTGGTCTTTCAGCAACTCCTGTGAAAATAGACAGCCATATAAAAAAATCTAAATTTCTTTATAAAACCATAATAAAATAAAATGATTAAAACCCACACAGGGCAACCTGTGACATGCATGCAAAGCCCTGTATTACTATTAGATATATAGAACATGAAGTTAATGCTTGGACTTCAGCTGTCACAAGAGCATTGCTATTTTAGGAGATCCCTTATCTGCTGTAGCCCACGGTCTCTTTGTTAATATGTTTGTTTCTGAAAACAGACGTCTCCCTCTGTCTCTCCAACATGCACGTACATACACACAGACCTCTCTTGAGGGGAGGCATGCCCGCTGCTTGCAGAGTGAATGGAGGTTGCTGCTCAGTGATCCGTGGCCTGTGTATACGGCTTGTCGAGGGCCTCTCCTGGCCAGCCTTCAGCACTGGCCTCTGGGCATGTTGACAGATCTAACGTGGGGGGACAGACGTGGGCTGGCCAGGCATGCCAACATTAATAATGCCCTGCCTCCTAAATGAGTGCCGAGGGCCTCTGAGCCTTCAGCAGCTGGATCCCTCACCCCCTTCCCCAGATACCCCCTTTCCCCATGGATTCTGCTGTCTACAGAGGTACCCTGTCCCCTCTCCATAAAGGAGATTCCCTGAGAAACACAGTTCAGGAATATCATTGTCAATAAAATAAAATATGATATTATACTTTTCAGCTAAACTGTTCTTGACTACGGTTAACAGTTTGTTGTACGTCGCTCTGGATAAGAGCGTCTGCCAAATGCCTGTAATGTAAAGAAGAGAGAAAGCGACTGTAATTTAAAGCGTAGACAGATTTCAGTTAATCAGGCATAACATCTCATCTCATCTTCAGCCGCTTATTCCTAGTCAGGGTCGCGGGGGGGCTGGAGCCTATCCCAGCATGCATTGGGGCGAGAGGCAGGAATACACCCTGGACAGGTCGCCAATCCATCGCAGATGCATAACATTCAATTAGTAATATTAGTGGAATATCATCTGTACTGTACAGATGATATTCCAATATGAGTTCCAACAGACAGCAGCATATAGTCCAGGCAAGCACAGACCCTTCCAAGTAAATGGCAGCCAACGGACCAGGGGAGCACACATACACACACATGCACACAAATTGGATAAAATTAATCAATACCTTCACTGAAAGTTATGGCAAATATTGATTTAAATATACATCCATTATGATCTCAAATGAACAATGTCCTATAATAAACTCACAAGATGTAAACTGGAAAACAGGATGAAAGCTTCATTTGTGCATTAAGAACACTAGCCATACATGTCATGCTGATGCTGATATTTTTCAGTAGGCCATTAAAGGAGGGAAAGCCTTTCCCTCAAATGTGTTTCCCCCCTCCATTTTCCACGTGACTGGGAATGTTATTATATAGCAAAATACCCCTAGAAGCCCTGCATTCATTAGCTGACAGACACGCTGAAGGGAAAGCCAGTGCAGAAGAAAAGCATGTATATAATTACTATAGTTTCACCTTGTACAGTTGTGGCCAAAATTATTGGCACCCTTACATTTCATGTAGATGATGTTCAATATCTTCTGAAATAATTGGAAATTGAAACAATTTTGGTCTTCACACGTTCATCTGTTTGATTTACAACAGCACACGATCAAACAATAATAACACAAATTAAAAAATATATTTTATGGCTTCAAAATTTAAAGTGGACATGACACAATTATTGGCACCCTTCAAATCTGGGAGAATTGGAGCAGTTTGCAGAAGAAGAGTGGGCCAAACTGCCAGTAGAGAGGTGTAGGAATCTCATTCATGGAAGCGCTTGATTGCAGTTTGTGGAAGGCGTCGGTCTCAGCAGCTAATCAGGACGATTAGCGGCCACGCCTACTGGCAGAGCAGTAAGCGCACACACCGGTCCTGTCTATAATAATTACAACTGTGTGCTTTAAGACTGCTCTGTTCCCTTCAGTAGGTGGCTGGAACCAGAGGGCGTTTGAGACCGAGGAAGAAAATGACTACCAAAGAAAAGTGAAAGAAAAGTGAAAGCAAAGTGAAAGCAAAGTGAAAGCAAAGTGAAAGCAAAGTGAAAGCAAATATCGACCGGACTAAAAAAGAGCCAGTTCGATATTGTTTAATTTAGTTTTGGTATTTTCATTTAGTTACCCGAAAGCTTCGCGGCAACGGGTTTGTTTGGGTTTGTTTGGGTTTATTATTTTACGCTTCCGGTGCTCGTTCTCGGCCCAGTATGGGAACAGAGAACGCGCCGAAAATAAAATAAATAAAAGTCCGGTAGTCCGTAGACCGAAAAAACTCCACTCCGTGTCTGGACTGCTCTGTCCCCGTCCAGGGTGTGTCACGTGGCGTGTGACACAGTTATTTTCTCCAAAGGCTGTACTACCAAATATTAAATCTAGGGTGTCAATAATATACTATTAGCAGTGAAATAAAGAATTGTGGAGACCAAATACTTTTGTCAAATTCAACTTATTTTAGAGAAAATTGTTCGTTTTAAAAAAAAAACATGCAAGGGTGCCAATATTTGGTATAGTGTTATATGTGACTGTATAGTGAGAGGTGGGGGAACTACTGTATATACAATTCTAGAACATAAATCCCTTCTGTTCCAATAGCATATGAGTGCTATTGGAACAGCACTCATATGCACTTGACATTTGTTACGCACAGAGTAAGTGCTTTAAAGGTGGTTTCTGATACTTTGCTGATGCAAGCATTGTGAATACAGAATACAAGTAATGATCTGAATTTGGTTTGAACAATGGTTTGAATTTAGTGTTATTGGGAGCATGGCATGATCACTTGTCTAGGGTCCAAAGAAAAATGACACGTACCACAAAGGTCAAGGTATTAGACTAAGGTACATGCTTCCACATAGGTGTTGTTCCTGCATTAATTAAGCAATTATAATCCCAGCATGCTCAGGGTTGTGTACAGAAATTATGGGCAGGCCTGGTTGCTTATAACTATGGCTAGTATGGCAAAAAGACAAGACCTCAGTGACTTCAAAAGAGGGGTGATGATTGTGGTACATTTTGTAGGTGCTTCAGTGATGAAGACAGCTTAACTTGCTAATGTTTCATGAGGAACAGTGTCTAAGGTGATGTTGGCATGAAACTCTGAGAGAAAGACATCTTCAATAAAGAAGAACTGTGGTCAGAAGTGCATACTCCTGGATTGTGATGTCCATGCATTAGTTTGAGGTGCAAGGCTAAACAGGCAAGCAACTCTCAATCAATTGACTGATCTATCTTGAGTGTGAGCAGGCAGTTTCATCAAGAACCGTCCACTGAGCACTCTACAGGGTAGGATACCATCATCATATAATATTGGTGTTTCCACCTTTTTGACCACTATCTGTATGTTGAAAGGCATTGGATATTAGAGTGTTGAAGCTGACAAACTTATATTTTAGAAATTGTAAATGAGAACATCATCTTAGTGAAATTAATAACTATGTTCTGTTTGACAGCAAATGCAAATCACTCTTTACTCACAAGAGATGTGAAAGCTATTGTCATTGATTGATTCCCTGGCCATTGTGACTTAAGATCAACGAGGTCCCGAGAAAACCAAACATGACACTTGCAGTATTTCAAATACCCGCTCTGTTTCCTGTGTTGGCCTGTCACTGTCTGCTGATGATAGGTCTATGATCAACAAGATTCCCAACTATTGTCCCATTAATTTATAATGTATGTAACCATGAATCTATGAGTCAGATATAAATGGTATGGCATGCCAACATACACAGGCATACAGCGCATATTATTTTAATATTGTTGACCAGCACGGGCACTTTATAAGGCTTTCTCAAAGAAAGAACCACACTGTCATCTGTGCATGCCAGTGTAGTTGATCTGCCACCAGGCTAATCACCTGAAGCGTGCAATGGTGCACATGAGGAAATAAAACATACCGTGCGATGTCAACGTTGTGATTGCTAAATAAGCCAGCCTGCAATGTCTGCTTGTGGCATACACACAATGTCTTGTTGTCTTGTTGCGCCCAGTGGCACATTCCCAGTCACGGTCCTTTCTGTCTACAAAGATTTACATCAAGGAGATAACAAGCAAATACCTACATGGTCATTTCACCTGTGCCAGTCCACATTATACTGTTCATGCTCAGAGTCTTCAGAGATGCATAGATTTTCAACTCAAACCTTTATTCTCTTAATTCCTGTGATATACAAGCAGACTCTGACCACAAAAAAAAAAACTGTTGCAACATTTGGAGTCATCTAGGAGCCCTGGGATCTTAGAAACCCTGGGACCTGGGACATTTTTAAACCCTGGGACCTTAAAAATGAGAGCCCTTATTTTTTATATATTTTTTATTTTCTCCTGTCCTTTGTTAGTTTAAAAAAAAAAAAAAGCTTTTTGGTTTTTTTCTTTCCCCTTGGGGGGGTAGGGTGTGTGGAGTTGGGGGAGGGGAGAGGAGTTTTTGATGCTGTGGGGTGGGTTGATGTGGAGAGCTGTTGGTTGGAGAGCATGGAGAGTGTAGAGAAAGTGTATTCTGGATTACAACTGTGTGGATACAAATTTTGGACCCCAATTGTATACTGACTGGGATTGTCTGAAAACTTTAGCGGAACAATGGACTGCTTTGGACCTGATTTTGGAAGGATTGTTTGTTTGGTGTGTTTTTTCTTTTGGTTGAACCCAGTAAGCTTTTTGGCAGCCCAGGTGTAGAGATGGACAATACTCTGTTTAGGGAGCCTCCAAAACAGAGATAGGTTTTTATTTTCTATATTTTAATGAGGTAATCACCTCATTTTCAATCTGTGTAAGATTCCCCCAAATAAAGTTTGCTGGGATTTATTCTACACTCTTGCTATTTTCATTTGTTTTATTGATCAGAACTGGGCAGCACTGACTAATAAATCCACATCCGTGTTACAGTGGTGGAGAAGCATCTTCTAGTGCAGGGGTGTCCAACCTTTTTAGACATTAGATCTACTTTTTCATTTGCCAACCTGAGGAGATGTACCAGTCCCAATTTAGAGCCCTGAAACGACAAACGAAACGGAAATTAATCTCCCAGAGTGTGGGCCTATCACTATAATACCCAGCTGCACACATCAAATAAAAGCTACTCTTATACCACAGTGTACTAATAAAATGTTTTCCATTTTGTAAAAGGAGAAATAAATTATTTTCCTACCTTAGTGTGACCTTTGGCACTGGGAGGAGGCAGGGAGTTTCTCATAGTCAGGGCAGTAGCAGCTGGTTGCAAGTCTCAGGCAGGCTGGTAGATCTGTACTTGGACTTTATGATCTTCATGTGAGAGAATGCAGACTCACATAGGTAGGTTGACCAAAAAGGGCTGACAAGTAAAAGGCACACCTTCTTATGTTGGGATACTTGTCCTCCAACAGTAGCTCCCAGAACTCACCCTTCATCTCAGTGGTTGCCCTGGATTTCATCTGAATGTCATTTTGAAGGGTGAGAATTTCATTCTCCACTGCAGTTGTGTCCAGGTGAAAGAGTGATGCCACTTTGGAGGCAATGTCATCAACATATCTGTGCCAAATGGAAAACACATATATGTGGCAACTAGGGGTTTCACAGAATAGTCGACTATTCGGCTATTCGACCACTATCAAAACCACTAGTTGACACGTTGTAGACTAATCATTCATCTGTGGTTTTAGCACGGTGCAGTAATAAAGCAGTGGCAATGCATCTACAGCAGATATGCAGCTGGGGGCGCTGTGGATAGTTGTTGACAAGTCATAGTTGTCATGGAGATCACTGTGCAGTGTGGGCACTAAAGCAGTAGACATGCAAGAGCAAGAGGCAGAAAGAAACATGGATGTACGTCCCAATGCTCGACTACAATCAGCAGTGTGGAAACCAGAGCAGATAAAACCGCCAGCTGCAATATATGTAAAGCTACCCTAAAGTACCACAACAGTACCAGCACTATGCATAACCATTTAAAGCTACACCCGCTTATGGCTAGCGCTGGCAGTGGCAACGTTAGCGAAGAGAAGCACCAACAGAGTGAACAAAGTAAAGTTAGGCAGACGACAATCAGAGAATTCTCCAAATGTCTGATCACTGTCATAAATGACAAAGTAAACATGCTGAATGCCACGTCTTCATAAATGAGTGCGCGTTCATGTGATTTGTGAATTAGCATAATTAACGCCCCAATAATGCTATATAAGGTTAGGTGTCCCGCCCAATTTTCATAGGAAAGTCTTTCATAATAATGGCACCGAACAAAACCAAGAAGAAAAACTTTACGAGCTCGGAGATTGAAGTACTACTATCTGAAATAAGTAACCGAAAGCACATACTATTTAAGAGCGTCAACAGTGGAATTAAGGGAACTGTTAAAACCAAGGAGTGGGAAAAAATTACTTGTGCAGTTAACGCAGTATCATCTGTTGCCCGTAGCATCACAGAAATAAATAAATAAATTGTGTGATATGAAATTGGAGTCAAAGAAACGTCTCGTGAAAGCAAGGCGATCCATGACTGCAACAGGAGGGGGTCAGGAGGAAGTCCCCATTATGCACACCGACGAGCGAATACATGCCATAATTGGCTAGGTTGCCTTGTCCGGTGTTGCAACGGATGTCCCCCTGGACAGCGACTGACAGCGAAGCACAGCCCGTGGTAATGGAAAACATGACACTAGCCATTAATCTGTCTCTGCAAATAGATAAGCGCGCTCTCTAAAGATGCGCTCTCTTCCAAGATATTGTAGTATTATACCATAGCCTCAATAGCCACAATTGAAACGAATAATAATGATATAATTATATTAATGAATTATGAATGATATTATCCTACAATTTGAAAAGAAAACAGTCAAATATAGACCTACAATTGTCAAACAGGATACTCTCAAAAAGATGATACATTATGAATTCTATCATTTATCATGTAATTTATATATTCAAACTCAACAGTTCTAAGTAACGAAATAGACACAATCCATTAGTCAAAAACAAAGTTCTTTTGCTTTGGAGAACGGCAGGCAAATTGTACGTATGACTTGTACGACAGCTCTGGACCACTCGTAAATCTTGTTCGTACCTAAGAGAAAATTCTAAATACGAGAAAATTGATGAATGTGGCAAATTCTCGTAAATCACTCGCAGGTGACTTACAAACGAATTTGTGCGTAAAAGTGGTTCTTGCATCTGGCCCATACACTTTATGCAACCTGTGGACATTCGTGTTTATGGCAAGATTGCTACAGTAGTTTCAAACTGTTTGAGCATGTAGGCTAATCATAGTAGGTTATTCAGAGCTTTTGAGATGGCCTTCTAACGACTGAAGGTGGACATAACTTTGGTTATTGTTGAACATATATTTGTTTGAACAATCATTTTCTTTTTGATGAGAATTGATCATTGTTATTGGGTGAAAAAAATATGATATCTCCCGCGATTAATTGACTACTTGACTACTTTTTGGGAGTAGTTGATGACTACTACTGAAGTACTGTAGAGTTTCAATGAAGTTTTGCTTTTGAATAATTCTTACTGTCAGATATAAAGGCCGTATTCCTAACATTGAAAGTGAAATGTCACCCCCTACTCTCCTCTCTGCACTGGCTCCCCATCACAGCACGCATCAGATTCAAATCACTGGTGCTTGCTTATCAAGAGGAACTACTCCTCCTTACCTCCAGACACTCATCACACCCTACACCCCAGCCAGACCCCTCCGCTCTGCTTCCTCTGGCAAACTGACTGTCCCATCCCTCCAGGCGCCTGGCAGCCGCTCCTCGCGGTCTCGTCTCATCTCTGTCTTGGCCCCTCGGTGGTGGAGCGATCTTCTGCAATCGGTCAGGACCGCGGAATCACTTGCGATCTTCCGCAAGAGACTGAAAACCCACCTTTTCAGACTCCACTACCACTGAATTCTGTACATCTAGCCAATTGTCATCACCACTGACTACTTGCTCAACACTTCTTGTATATGTATCCCTGCTTAACCTTTTCCTTCCCAGTGTTACACGTATGGTATGCAGCTGCCTGCAATGATGTCTATCACTGTATTACTGCACTGATCTCTTGCATGAACTATGATTGTTCCTACCATGTATTAATGCACATCTTGTAAGTCGCTCTGGATAAGAGCGTCTGCTAAATGCTTAAAATGTAAAAAATGCTTAAAATGCACTAAAATGCAGCAGTCGTGAATGCCCTAGTGGCAACAGGCTCAAGTGACGCAAAGTCAATAAAGCGTCTGTCAAACCCTGATGAGATGCTCTGAACTTGCTCAATGTAACGTGCACTGTCAAGCTTCACTGTGTCTTTGCCCTGACGCTCAAGTTCTGAATGCATATTTTGAAAGTAGTGCAGGTCCTGGCGCTGCAGCTTATTTGAGAGCAGTTGTAGCTTGCGTTTAAAAGTGTTCACAGAGCTGATCATGTCTATTACATTTGAGTTTTTTTCTTGCAGCTCTACATTCAGTTCCTTCAGCATGTCAGTAAGGTCAGTAAGGAACGCTAAATCCAGGAGCCACTGCTCATCTTCTGGCTGTGCATATTCTGCATGTTTAAAGAGCTTGAGAAACTCTTTGATTTCAGGCAATAGCTTCCTAAATCTTGCCAAAAATGTACCTTTGCCCAGCCATCAGTGTGCAGCAGCAAGTCTGTGTGTTCTGTGTCAGTCTCCTCCATGTGAGAGCGGAATAGCCTCCTTTGTAGACTTTTTGCCCGAATCGAACACACAATCTTCATTGCAACATCTATCACCTCTTTCATGTTTAAAATCTTACCGCACAAAGCTTGTTGGTGAATGATGCAATGATAATGAATAAAGTCCGGAAAAGAGTCACTTTGTTTGCACAATCCAATGAACCCACTAGTATGGCCTACCATAGCGGGTGCCCCATCAGTGGTAATGGAGACAAGCTTACAAATTGGATCTTGTTGAAACTCCATGAAAGCTTGAAAAATATATTCACCCCGTGTATGTCCTTTCAGTGGCAATATGGTGAGTAGTTCCTCTTTTGCACTCATGTCCTCGAACACCATTCTAATAAAAATACATAACTGCGCCACATCTACCGTATCGGTCGACTCGTTGAACTGAAGGGAGTAACACTCACACGTGCCAATATCCTTTTTCAGTCGACCCTCGAGGTCCTCCGCTATTTCCTCATTGAATGTCCTTGATAGCAGCCACAATTTCAATCTTATTCTTAAAATCCCCAAACAGCGAGTCTGCAGCCTCAATAAATGCCTCCTTCACCATCTCTCCATCTTTGAATGACTTTTTGTGCTTTGCAAGAATGTGACTCACGCGATATGATGCTATGGTCGCTGCCTTTCCTCTGCTATTAGGTTTCATGAAAATGGACTGCTGTGCTGCTAGTTGAGACTTCAGTTCTTGTACCTTTCTTTTTCGTACAGGCATTGATGTGAGTGGAGGATTGCAAAAAATGATAATAGGTATACTGATTATATACTTTTTCCAACAATCATCTGGCTATCGACCTGCAAGCACTCCACGATCGACCAGTAGATCGCGATCGACATGGTTGGGCACCCCTGTCCTAGTGCATCGGAGGTTACAATGCATTCCATGATCCATAATACAGGTCTTAATCACAAGAATGGAAGAGCTCATAGAGCTGGTGCATTCTAATTTGGCACCACAAGCCATGCATAGAAAACTGCTTGCGGATCAGTGCAAACAACCAGCTCAAACAACTATGAAGTGGAGGCCTTCCTGCACTCTTTTGATCACACAGCTGAAAGAGAGAATTGGCCTAGAGACACATGTTTGAGACTTTTAGCTCTTTTCCTTTCAACTTTCAACCCTACCAAAGCAGCATGGACTCAGATGTTTGAGACTCTCTCGAAGATGGCTCTGGCCAGAAGAGTGGTCTTGCAGCTGCCATGGAAAGAGTGGTTATGGACTGATTCTTCCAGACCCTTCTCTATGAAGCAAAGAAGCTCACTGGCTAACCCAACTCCAAGTCAGCAGACAAAATGGTAATGGTGGTTGAAAGCCATCAGATGACCATGCAATTGCTGTGAGGAAAAATTGAATACCAGAATGGAGATTCTCAGAGAAAGAGAAAAATGAATGGAGTAACAAACCCCAACCAACCCAGTGAACCAGTCAGCCTCCAGAGAAGGAATACTGGATTAAATCCTGACAGCCAGAAATATTATGACGGTGGAGCTTATGGTCATCTCTTCTGGCAATGTCCCAGCCATGATGTCTCCATGCCCACTACAGCTTCTTCTGAGGGGTGAAAGGGCTAACCCTGAAATCTGTTAACATCTTGTTGGACATGTGAAGAGAGTTCTGTCCCTTTTATACCGGTAAGGTTAAATGGTCAAGACATCACAGCCTACTAAACTCTGGCAGCATGGTGTCATTAATTCAACCTCACCCATTGAGAAAGTGAACATTTCATGCATCCATGGTGACAACAAAGACTATGAAACTGCTGTGGTCAGCATTTATTATTGTGGTGAGGGAGGGATCAGCATGTTGCTGTGTTAATTGGCCGGGACTGTGAGCTTTTTCCCAGGTTATTGGCTAAGCAACGACAGATGGGGAGCCAACTAGTCTGTCCAGCCACCTCAGGTAAAACCCTGACAGAGTAGATTTAAAAAAGCATACTTCTCAACATGCCTTACCTCTCCAGTCTAAGGCATCAATCCAGGATACAGTCCAGGTCTTCCATGGGGATGAAGACCCATGCACAGAGGGTAGGACCAATGCAGAACCAGATTACGTGGAGGTACATACAGCACAATACACTCATGTGCTATTTTAATTTGTTTCATTGGTCAGCACTGGGCAGCAGTCTTCCAAACCTGTATCCGTGTTACAATATGTAGGAAAATCAATAAAAATACAATTTTCCAAAAAATTATACCTGAAGAGTTTCCACTCAACACATTATAGCAGTCCTGAAGGCAGGTGTTTTGTTTAATTTTTTTGTCACAAAACCAATTTTGTTTTATACAAAAGAACACAACATTGTTTATACTTGATTTTATCTGAGTGTACGATTATAGTTTTGAGATTTTACTAATACTTTAGTAACATTCTTTACATTTATTAATCAAGGTGAGTTCTTATTTTTTTATAAAACCCCCAAAAAGATGAATTTGCTTAGGGGGGGGGCATAATACTGCAATGTAATTAATAATTTATGATTAAACACATTCTATGAAAATAAATGCAGTATTTTTTATCCATTTCATGATACAGATTAATTATTATAAACAGCAACATTTATGCAAATTACTTTATTTTTCTCTTCATTTGACTGCTTTTTGGTGTAGCCAGGGGGTATAAGGTATTGAAAAATTCCTGATACACTATAACCATTCAGTTGTGGTAATGGGACGATAACAGTCCTATAGCATGGTCATGCTACATTACTCTCAATGAGAGAGGCAGTGGGAATTGTTCACCATTGGAGGTAGAAAATAATTGCTCCATACAACCAATCGAGTGTTCACTGGGTCTTTTATCTGATTCCACCATAATTGGCTCTTGAGAGTCTGCCATTGCTTTCATATTGGACTTGATCTCTTATAGACACCAGTTCATGAAAAATGGTCTGAAAGTCATCTCTATGGTCACAATGGTGCAATGTCCTGTAAGCCAAGGGTTCCCATACTGTGGTTCACGAATGGGAATCTCGGTCCTCAGAAAAATGGGAAAAAATATTTCCCCTTTTAATATTGTTTGTCTTTCCATATTTAATAAATTGCATATTGTAGATTTGAGGAAAATACTAATCTTGTCTGGTTTACACATCCTTGGACATCAATCGCAATCCTATGTTATTAACAAATATTCATTTTCTACAAAATAGCTATATATCTTATATAAATCCATTATAAAATGACATTTAATCTTGCTTCCATACACTTGTGTGATAGCCACTGCATTGCAGCTTGTAGTGGGGGTTCAGTAAAGGTGGGAAATGTTAACCATTTTATTGAGGAAGTGGTCTCTTGTGCCCAGATGGTCTTTTGAGGTAGCTTTGAGATGAAAAGGTTTCTGTTCCAAGTGATGGATATTTTCGGAATTATACCATCATATAACATACAATCATTTCGCCATCTTCAGCATCTTCAAGTGGTCTGTAAAAATAATATATATATACACTCTACATCCTGTCTCAAAAACATCATCTGTTGTGGTGGCAGATAGCGTATTGGTCTAACGCACCGTATTTTGGCTGGTCCGATACGGTATGCACTGCCTGTCAGGGACGTGGTTCGAAACCCGTCTTAACCAGACTGACCCGGGTTGTCAGCCCCAATTGAGGGCGGCATTTGGCTGTCCACCCCAGGGGAGGGGGAGGGTGAGCCCGCTTCGGTCCACCGTGAAGCACGTAAGGGAGTCTCCAGAACATGGAGAATAGAGAGAATAAGAGAATAAGCTTGCCTTGCTTGAGGGTGTAATTTGCTACCAAATTTGGAGAAAAACAGGAAAAAATCTGAAATGTCTAAAATGTCACCTGTTGTTGCCTTACAGCCTGAAATGAAAACATATTCAATCAGACTTTTTCCACCTTTATTTGCACATTTTACCCTACAACTTTCAAGTAAAAAAAAAATTCTCAAAAGTTCTGAACATTAATTAAAAATAAAATCAACTTGAATTGATAAATCTACACACCACACCAAGCACTCTTGAATTACAGCCACGAGTCAATTTGGATAAGTCTCTACCAGCTTTTCACACCTAGATTGGACAACGTTTGCCCATTATTCCTTACAAAACTGTTCAAACTCAGTCAGATTGCATGGGGACCATCAATGGACTGTGCTCTTCATTTCATTCCACAGGTTTTAAATAGGATTTAAGTCAGGGTGCTGACTAGGCCACTCAAGGACATTGACCTTTTTGTTTTTTTAGCCACTCCACTGTTGCTTTAGCTGTGTGCTTTTGGTCGTTGTCATGCTGAAAGTTGAACCAATTTCAACTTTTTTCTAAGGACAGCAGGTTTTCCTCAATCATTTTTCTGTATATTGCTCCATCCATTTTCCTTTCTATCCTGACAAGTGCCCCAGTCCCTGCTAATGAGAAACACCACAACCTGACCACAACATTTTTGCCACTTGGCTTCGAATCTTCAGTGATTTTTTTTCATACCTCAAATGGAACTGAATGTGGATTTGTTTGAGTAGTGGCTTCCTTCTTGCCACCCTACTATACAGACCAGAATTTTGGAGAGCTTTCTGTATTGTTGCACACATTGCACATTTCACACATTGACCACTCTTTGCCATAAAGTCCTGTAGCTCCTTCATAGTTGCAATTGGCCTCTTGGTGGCCTCTCTGATCAGTCTTATTGGGGACTTCTTCTTGGGGTCTTCTTGCTCAGTCATCCAGCTAGGCAAGGTCCTGGCATACCTCCCACGTGCCATGCCATGCCATGCACCTTCCACTATTTAATTATGGTCTTGACCGTGCTCCAAGGGATATTTAAGGCCTTTGAAAGCAATTGTAAGGCCATTCTTTTGAAAGCTTGTTGTTGCTCATGGTGGATTCTTTACTCTGAAATGCACTACCCAGTAATGGAATCCTCTAGGAACAACTTATTTTATTCTGAAGCAATCAGAATCACTACAATTAAACATAGGTGGAGGCCAATTAGCTTGGTGTGTGATCTGAAAGGTGATTGGTTACCCCTGAGCTAGTTTACAATTGGTATGATAAGCGGGGTGCAGACTTATCAATACTCAAGTTATTCTAGTTTTTTAATTTTTAATTAATGGTCAGAAATTTTTAGATTTTTTTCACTTGGAACTTGTAGGATAAAATGTGTAAATAAAGGTGGAACAAGCCTGATTTAATGTTTTCATTTCAGGCTGTAAGGCAACAAAAGGTGATATTTTTCAGACGAGGTGTAGACTTTAAAGGGGCACTGTATATACCAGGGGTGGACAATCTTACCCTGTGTGGGCCGGTGTGGGTGCAGGCTTTTGTTCCAGCCGAGCAGTAGCTCACCTGATTTGACTAATCAACTAATCAAAGTCTTCAATCAGGGCTTTGATTAGTAGAATCAGGTGTGTCACTGCCCACCCCTGGTATATATTGTATATATAATATTAAATATAAAATGTACTGAGTAGAATACATTGTAAAAAAAATATTCTGTAACATCTGATAATCCCTTCCACAGAGATACCTTACATGAGCTTCCTGACAGCAAAACATGCAATGGGAATTTACATTCTCCATCTGACTCCTCTATACTCCCCTTTATAAACTAGGCAATTACAGAACAGTGCACCCAGTCTTTCACATAAAAGCCACTCTGCAGTCTGGTTAACCACTTGAAAGGAAATCCTTGTACCGAATGCTTGTAGACATGCCTGGGGGTGTCAGTCTTGCATGTACATGGCACAGTACTGAAAACATGTGTATACCACAGTCTGGCCATAACAGGATGACTTCATCTCCTTCACCCTCCAGCGCATGCTTTTAATTTCCTGTAAATGATAGAAATGATATACATGTTTCTGTGGCCACTATGTATATGTGATCCCTGAAAACAGACTTCAAACAAGCCTGTTCATTCCTTTGGCAATTTGCAAAACCATGACATAAACCGCAACACTAGTGCTGCTGACTATCGTTCAATGACTAATAACTAGCTATAATTGTAAACTACCCTGTTCCCTTCATAAATCTATCTTTTGAAGTTAGACTCTTTGTTGTAGGATAACTTTCCATGTTATCTGCAGGTATAAAATAATAATTAAAAGATTCAACTCAAATGCTTCTAGAATGCACTCTCCACTTTCAGGTACTCATAGCCAGGGGCCATTGCCACATGAACTAAATGACCTGTAGTGATCATTGATCCCACAGTTGAAATGTTTTTTTGGGGGGAAGGTAGTCAAACTGTAAAAGCATCTCTGTGCTTCAGGCCACAAAATAATATTTTTGTTACTGAATTCTGGATCTTTAAAAGTTCTGATCATAAGAAGAAGAGCTGTTCCAGGCATTTACACAGAGGCGTGGGAAGATTTTTTGAGTTAGGGGTGCTGAAGTTTTCAACAAACCTGCTGAAATCCAGGTTTGTAAAGCATGGCACCGCTTTGGAGGTTAGGCATCTCCCCTTAAGAAAACCATGTTGGCTCTCCCATAAAATACTATTATTTTTCAAGAATGATTCAAATTTTCAAGTATTTTTCATGAGATGCAAGTTAAACTGACAGGCCTATAGTTCCCTGGGTCAGTATGGTCCCCCTTCTTCCAGTTATCTGGTATTTTTCCAGTGTTTTGGGATTGCATAAAAATATACGTCCATGCTTTATATATAATTTTAAAATTTATATAAAGTTCTTTGGGTACTCTGGGGTATATGCCATCAGGGCCTGTAGTTTTTCAAGTACATCTACATCCCTTATCTCAAAGTCCTCCAAAATATTCTGTACATTGGCTATACTTTTAGGCATATTTATAACCTCTTCTCTGGTAAAGCTCTCAACAAAGTAACAGTGTTTAGTGTGTTAGCAATATCCCTATTATTATAAACCAAAGTCCCTTCCTTATTCCAAATGCACTTACTCATTAGCTTTCCTTTTTCTACTGAAATGTTGAAAAATTGCTTAGGATTACATTCTTGCATCTTGGGAAATTTTTATTTCAAATTCCTTTTAGCTGCTCTTATTTCCTTTTTAACTTTAGCCCACATATTACAATAATTTACTTTGTTTCTCTCTGAGTTGTCCTTTTATATACTCTGTACAGTCACTTTTGCCTCAAAATCTCCCATAAAGATCCCATATCCACTGTGGAGACAGTTTTTTCATCCTATTTTTAATAACTTTTGCAATGCATTTACATTGTACATCTACAATAACCCTTCAATTTATAAAAATAAATTTTCATTCAAAGTTCTGCAATCTAGAAGTTTTACCCAATCTATATTGCTTAAATTCTCTCTCATTTTATTAAAGTCAGCTTGTATGTAGTTACAAATTCTAGAGTTAGAGGAGGCCATCTTAACTTGTTAAAAAATATCAAAAGAAACTGCACTATTATCATATTTCAAAATGATCAAAATTATTTTTTCTACTACATCTGAGCTGCAAATTCTGTCAGGGTTATTACACAAAACCAGATCCAGTATTCCAGTATTGATTTCCCTCTCATAGGCTGAGTAACAGACTGTACCAAAAACATCTAAAAACTCCTCTTCACATTTCCCCTGATCTGACACTACTTCCCAACTACTAGAAGGGTAATTGAAGTCACCAATTATGAACATCTCTCCTTCCGCACAGGCTTGTTTTATGTTACTACAGAGCATAACATTTATGTTGCTGGCTGAAGCTGGTGGTCTATAGCATACTCCTATATTAAGGCCCTTCTCATGATCCCAGTAGTCTCATCCAGATGTCCTTACAAGGAATGAATGGGTTAATTCCTGGAATTTCCTGCACATAAAGATTGTCTTCCACATAAAGGGCAATTCCCCCTCCTCTTTTATTTGTTCTATCCTTCTTGAACAATTTTTACCCTTCCACATTATATTTATCCCTGTCCACTGCACCAAGCCATGTTTCTATAATCCCAACCATGTCATAACCCCCATTAAACAGCCTCCAGTTCCAAAAAATATGTTTTTATGCTTCTAGCATTCGAACACAGGAACGTTAGAGCATTACCCACACTTATAGTGTCCTTCCCCTCCACATCTAATTGTGCCAAACCACCTCTATTCACATTATGCTCAAAAAGATCTTTATTAATCATATCCTCACAGTTATTATACTCCCCCCTGTTGTCTTCCATCTGGACAGACTGTACCTCTCTATCCTTAATACTTTATTTATTTAACCTTTATTTAACCAGGCAGGTCAGTTAAGAACAAATTCTTATTTACAAGGATAGCCTGGCAAGAGGTAATTAGCCTCTTGGGGGAAAGGGGAGGGGATAAAAAAATAATATATTTAAAAAACATTAGACAGACAGAACATTCAACACTGAATTAAACAAGCAGAACACTCAGCACTGAGGGACAGGTCAGACAATAACAAAGAGAACATTCAGCAAATAGCAAAAGCCCAAGACAGACTACAACTAGCACGTGGTACTGTCAGAATTCCTGAGAAGACCACCGTAGAGGTTCTGCTCCTGATCTTTGATCCTAATTCTATACATTTGTCCTGCAGAACCTGAAACCTACACGTTTACCTATGTCATTGGCTCCAATATGGACAATGACCACTCAATCCACCCCTGCTGTAGCCAGGAGTTTGTCTGCATGTTTCAGGAAGTCTCCAATCTGGACACCAGACAGGCAACATGCTATTCCAGATGCCTTTTCCCATGAACAGACTATACTGTCTACACCTCTAATAATTGAGTCCCCCACTATGACTAACTCCCTTTTCCTGGGTGGTGTGGCCACCAGTGTGCCCTGGGGCTCATCAGTCCTCCCACTCACAGAGGGCTGGGCCAGATCCTCTTTCTGCAAGGGTTGGAATCTGTTGGATACCTCAAACGCCCTTTTCTACGCTTATGCCCTACCGTTGCCCAACTCTCTCTCCTTACCTACTCTAGAGGCTCCCCCTATCCAGCTTCGGCATGCTAGCTAACTTCCTAAGGGGCATACTAATAAGTTCCTGGAACTAAAATTCTACAGGGCAGTTGAGTCTAGCAAGTTGGGCTTTGAAATCAAGAATCTTGTCTTGAGATGTTGCACAAGCCGACAATGGTTCCAAGCAAAAGCCTCCTGGAAGTCTCTCTAGAAACACAATCATTTTACAATACTTACACGGCACTGTCAATAGCCACATTTGAACCCCTAAGTATATTCATCTGACTCTCCCTGCAACTGAATGAACTACTGTCAAGACAGAGACACTAAGCAAAATAAAATTACAGCCCGTTCCGAGGTGTTTCCGAGCAGACAGGTACAGAAATTAGAAATGGCAAAAAACCTTCTTATAGCTAACTTAGCTAATGTTAGGTCCAGTTGATTGCAGCAAACGAGCTAGCAGCAGCCAATTGAAATGGTTACCTCTTAACTTTACCCTAAAGCTACCTGTTAATATTCCCCTGCTCTTGGATTTGCTCCTGAGAGGGTGCAAAACCACAAAAAACCTCATGTCAGCTAAATGTAATGCCAATTTGGTAATCAGTTAGCTTTTTAACAAGCTTGACAAAGCTAGACAGGGAAAAAATGGGAAATTCCCTCTCTGTCCACTAACGGCAACAAAAATTAACCTTAGGAGCAAATCCGTTTACGCTTTTTGAGTTGAACACCAAAGTTCAATCCCAATAACCTCAATCACCAAAAACACTAGCAAACAAACTGCTGCAGCATCTCAGCAGCTTCTCTGCATGAACAACCTCCTCAGGAAAGGATTCTTCTATTCAAAAGCTAGTTTGGATACCTGGCATAGCCTACTTCAGAACAAAATCTGACACAAAACTCTGACTAATAATCTTGATGTATCAAACAAAACACATTTGTATTAATTGCTTGCGTAGTAACTTTCGGATTCATCCACAATGCTGAGTTTACTTACAGTACCGGTCAAAAGTTTTAGAACACCCCCATTTTCCAGTTTTTTGACCTGAAATGGTACAAAGGTTAAAAAAAAAAAGTTTAGGTTACCAAGAACTGAAAAATAATGTACATTTATTTGGGGGTGTTCTAAAACTTTTGACCGGTAGTGTATGTTATGATAAGAGAATCCAGCATCGGTTCAATCTAATATATGCTTTGCCCTTTCCTTCCTAAGAGGAAACCAAGTGTTGTACGGAGGATCTTGCTGAGCTTGGCGTCGTGACTGAAGGTAAATAAGCTGGGAGATGAACTTGGCACCGGGGTGAGGGGAGGGGACACGGCTGTGAAATTATCCCTGCTCTACGGGGAGCAGGGGTAATTTGACCTGACAAGATGGATGTCTGCAACACCAAGGAGTCTGATAGTTTCCACCTCCATTGCTAAGGGGGGCGAAATCACACTTGTCAGACCTTGTGATGCTAAGTGTTCCTTTGCAAGGATTGAGTTATCAGAGAAAATTATGTTGAGTCAGGTTTAGAAAATTCAAGCTGCCTCTACTTATCCTTACTGGAAATGACCCTTCTAGCAGAGTGCTATGGGAGCCTAAGAGACCTTCAGTGAATTCAAACTACAGACATTTAACGTTTACATTTTAAGAATTTAGCAGATGCTCTTATCCAGAGTGACTTACAAGATGTGCATTAATACATGGTAGGAACAATCATAGTTCGTGCAAGAGATCAGTGCAGTAATACAGCGATAGACATTGTTGTAGGCAGCTACATACCATACCTGTAACACTGGGAAGGAAGAGGTTAGTCAATTTTTTTTTTTTTTTACAGTGCAAGTCCATGATGGGAGGGACTAATTCATTATCTTTCATCTTATGATGTGAGGATTTTGTGGATGGTGGAGGGTTTTTCAACATATCATTTATCTACCTGGGTGTGGGAAAAAAGCCAAACCTTGAAATTAGTCCGTTGAATCCAGTATGCAGTCTGAAGTCATAAAACATATATAGCACTCTTGGAGCCACAGCACTCTGGGGAATTGTAAGATGGAAAGGATGGACTCTTGCCAAACCTAGCAAGATATTGAAAGAATTTCATTTCATGGCTTTAAGTGCAAAGTGTTAAGAGTCTGGTGCAGAAAATATAAGCCTTTATTATGGCGCAATTAGAAAGCATGTAGCATAGATCTGGACAGCAACCAGGTGCAAGACAGAGCCATGAAATTGCCACTGTCTCAGCATGACAGGGAAGCAATTTAATGCTCAATGGAAAATTAATTTAATGCTTGACAATACTACTATCAGCAAAACAGAAACACTAGCTGATTTCTCATTTTACAGTAACCTACATCAAAGGAATTGCACAGATGTCACCAAAAAGGATCTTGATGACAGGGCTTATTCGATTTTGAGAAACCAGTAACAAAATCAACCACACTTACACCAGAAACACACCCACCAGGAGTAACATTATGGGAGGTGAACTGTGAACTGTCGCTGAGAATAATATCCCACAATCACCATTGAGGCTGGGCTTTTGTTAACGTTTTGGCTAGCTAGAATTAATTGTGTTTAATTATCAACATCTTTTTAGTTAACCATCAATTGTTTTAGGCTAATCTGGGCAAACACCAATACATTTAAGTTCTCCAAACCCTTTCAAACACCATCCCGTATAATGTCTGCATATTGCTTCCACATACTGTACTGGTACACCTCCATGTAGCTAGTCTACATGTACATATGATATTAAACACTGCAGGGTCGCTGTGTTATTATATGAGGACAGTATGATTTAGGTGTGTAATCCATACTTATATTTTGTTTATGTTCACATAAACTGCACATATCCACTAAATCAGTTTTGAAAAGAATTAGGCTGATTATTTTAAGAATTACAGTTCATTTTGAGAACTGAACCAGCATTTAGGCCTACATTTAGAAGATTGGACCTTAAGGATCTTTAATGACTTAATTCAAATTAAACAGAAATTTCACACAGAAATTTTAAGTACAAATAACAATCAAATACTTACCTCATTGTTTTCTAGACATTAGTCGTTAAGTCCTGTGTTCCTCTGAAAATAAAATATTCGGTTGTTGATTCAAAGAGAACAACAGTTTCAGTACTGTACCATTTGCCAACCATTAGCTCACACATCGTTTTTGAGGTTTACTATAAAATAAAACATAAAATTAAATGTTTGTCGATTTTTTATTGATAATGGTTTTAAAAATGTGTGGTACTGCAGGTAGAATAGTATAAGCAGTGATGGCATAAGAAGAATAAACCCTGAAAAGCTATGTGTCCACCTCTATAGATGCACTTCTGGGTGTGGTAACAGCTCTTGGCTTTGCTTCAATTGCATATTGAGATATGCATGGGCTGACATGATGCATTCCTTACATATAACCTTAAACATACTGATTTTTACCTACTGTTGTGAAGTACCCTACATGATTTGCCCTGTACCTCTTTTTTTATTTTGAAAAATACAACCCTGGCTTGGCCCGTTTTACATCTCTCAAACAGGAAAAGGCTAGACCCTTCAAAAGATTAGATTAGCATCAGGAGCTGCTACAGCTCCTGATGCTAGCACCACACCATCAATTGACCCTTCGCTAAACCACGCCCCCCTTAGTTACTGTTGCTAAGTCCGTCAAGCTTTCGGAGCCAGCATGGCGCTCCCACTGTCGCTAACTGCACTCCCTGGAGAAATATTGTCCAATTTTTGGAAAATAGAAAAAGCGATTTCAGATAGAAGCAGACAGAAGGGTCTACAATATGCATTTGAAGGTTATATTCAAGATATCACACTGACTCAGCAACAAAATGACGTAAAAAAATTAAGATAGAAGCGAAAGCCTACAGATCACAGAGTAAAAGTGAACCACCGCATCACCTGGCGATTGAGACAGGACAATGACATTAAGGAGCAACACTGTTCCTATAAAGCTGGATAGGTCTCTATTCACTATTACAATCATTAAAAAGCAAAAGCAGTAGGCCTATATAACGTTACATTCAGTAGTAAGTTAGCTAGCATTAGCTAACTAACGTAACATTAGTAGCCTATAGTGTGCTGTAACGACCAGCTACTCTGGTTAGCTCCACAGGTTTCTGCGCCCATCTCATCGGACTTATCCATACCCTGGACCTCTGTAAAGCAAAAAATATCAGCAGTGTGTCAGCCCAGTCCTCCACAAGATTTGGGTACTCGGGACTGGGCTTCCCATTGACAAAGTGCGGAAATAGTAATGAAAAAATAGTATTATATTTTGACATCAAGGTAACGTTACCCATTTGGTTTTCTAGAGCTTGACTGTAACATCTTAACGTTAGCAAGCTGGCTGGATCACGAATAACAAAGCTAACATTTAGTCTAACTTTACCAACGTTGCAACCCGGAGCTGTATATCCAGACCGTAGCCACGTTAGCTTAGCTGGCTAACACTTTTCAGGATTTGATTTTGGTTTTGGAAAGGGAAAAAAACGTATATCTCCTTCCAACCTCTACGGGTAACGAGTGTCACTGTTACAAGTGCCCCAGGCACAATGTTTAACCATCCCTAGCTAAAAATCCACAAAACCAGCTCGAAAATGAAGAAAATCTAAAACTTTTCCGTCAAAGTCAATGGAGCTCCGCCATAAACTGTCGGACCTATCGGAGTCTGTCAAATGCGGCGCTGTGATTGGCCAGTCTGCGTTTCGGGGTGTGGTTTAGCGAAGGGTCAATTGCAAGTAGAGTGTCTACTCGCACTCATTATGTACAACTTG
This sequence comes from Aldrovandia affinis, assembly GCA_029706075.1. Lineage (NCBI taxonomy): Eukaryota > Metazoa > Chordata > Actinopteri > Notacanthiformes > Halosauridae > Aldrovandia > Aldrovandia affinis. The sequence continues at coordinate 3,137,759 of JAINUG010000096.1, read as the reverse complement.
TACAAATCAAGTGGCACAAAGTAGAGCCCAAGTTTCATAGTAAAATTCACTCAGTACAGCATTAGGTGCCTTGTGATGAAATGGTGAAAGGAAAAATTGCACAGGGTGAAGCTTTTAAAATAATCAATACTTTATTTGGTAATATCTAAATTCATCATGGGTGGATACATACACACAATAAAGATATAAAATCGGCATAAAACAACAATAGTGAGCTTATTTTATGTTCCGTTGTAAAAGTTGATGCAAAAGATGGAACAAAGGTGGAACAAATGTGATGCAACAGAAATCAGAAACTGTCATTGTGTTGCATGCTTTGCCAATTACAGCAACTTGTTTGTAGACAGGGTTATTGGCAACACCTGTGAGTGTAAAATGTTTTTGGGTAAAGATAGAAAAAGTGAAAATGTTTTTAATTTGTTTAAATGATTCCATCACTTAGGTAAGTTACTCAAAAAAGTAATCTGTTGTTAACACTCACAGCCTGTCACAGAAACAGCCTGCTGTTGTAAGCAAGCCAGTTATTTTAACTACAATAAATATGACAAATAACAATTAACCAAATAATTAAATATAAATAAATAAATAACAAATAAATTCATATGATTTTGGTTTATGTTCCATGATGACAGTGTGGAAATGATGCAGGTTATTTTTTATTTTCTTTAATTCAATAAAATGGTAACTTGCATTTCTGGGTGTGCTGGAAGATCTCCACCCTTTCTCGGTATACAAATATTATATTAAATACAATATTGTAAAAATTGTGCAAAATCATAGGCCTAGATGCAAAGAAACAGAATTAGACTCTAGGACAAATGCAATTCAAACTGACAAGACTGACAACTTACAACATCTGCCTTATGCTCATAAGGACTGAAAACCCAGGAAACAAGAAAAGGTGTGGCTTGAAAGGGGCCTGGGCAGGAGTCATGAGCTTTTAAAAATAAAGATTCTGTCCAAAAAATATGTTCACCTGTCTCCATCTTCACATTGGTTTAATGAAATTAATTACAAATAATATTCTCCAATAAAAGGTTAAATGAAGCAATATTAATTTATTAATTCATTAATAAATAAGTAGTGTCATTGTTTCCCACTTAGGCCTCTAACATTTGTGGAATATGATATGTCTAATATTATTTTAGTAAAATATGAATAGGAGGATAAACATAAACATTGTGTGGAAGGTGTTGGTCTGGACAGCAGAATTGGGGCGATTACTGGCCATGCCTATGAGCAGGGCAGCCAGCACACACACCTGTCTGACATTTCCTAATTGTACCTGTGTGCTTAAAACTTGCTCTGCTGTCATATTAGGTGGCTGGACCATGGGAGGCAAACCACAGAACATTGGAGAGAGAGGAAAAAACAGAGACCCAACGACACAACAACTGAAAAGTTGGGCGTATGCTTAGTAGTTTTGCCGAAAGGTGTTTTTTATTTTGTTTATTATTTGAGTTTTTTTTTTTGTGGCTCGAACCCGTTAGGGGCATGGCTGAAGACCTTTTATTTTTTTTACCGTGCATGTGCTCTCTCTCTCTCCCACACTCTCCCTGTCCACAGACCAATAACTACATTTCTTGTGTCCTGCTGTTCTGTTCCATCCAGGTTGTGTTGCACGGCAATTTTCAGAGTAAAATCCATTTATAGCTATATAGCCAAATATGTCTAACAATAAAAGGTATCGTATATGTTATGGGACAGAGTATTCCACACAATTAATTCTATGAATATTTAAGGTATTTGGTGGAAATGTATATTGTGATATGTTTAATGATGATGAGTTCAACATTTTAGCAATGTCATACTTTACTGTAACTTGTGCCTGGTTAAAACAGTTAGCATTTACAATAACCACAGTAAAATGACATTGATTGAAACGTGTTTCTATAAACTGCAGTGCGCATTGATTGTTTGTAAATCTGCGACACCTGTTTCACCTAACTTGGGTTCCTCACCTCATTCATTTAGCACTAAAGCATAGCAAATATAGAATGCAATCACCTTGGACAAACAATCACTATAATACTGAAATATAATTGAACTTGAATTTAATAATAATATTGCAATGATAAGACACTGTCAAAAGGCATATTTTTGCTGCTAAGTTAACTTGATCTCGAGTAGGATCAAGTTAGATTAATAAACATTAAGATTAAAAAATAGTTTTGAGAATCAACCTGTGGACCTCTGGATCTGTGGTGCTAAATTAACTAATGCCACGGATCCATACAGTGCCCTACAGAATTATTGGCACCATTGGTAAACATGTGCAAAAAAGGTATGAAAATGTATGTTGTTCATCAGCTTGATCTTACACTCAAAATATGAGAGAAATCTAACCTTTAATTGTAAGTCATTTTAAAATGTAAAAAAAATAAATTCTCAAAACATGTCACAATTATTGGCATATTGGTATGAACAAAATCTAAATAAAGTACATTATATCCCCATTTATATATATATTTTTTTTTAAGTTCACCTGAGTCTTTAGGAATTCTTAAAAAATCTACACTATTAGGGTAATAATTAAAAAGTTTAAAACAACTGGAGCTGTGATTAACCTGCCTGGAAGAGGACGCAAGTGTATTTTGCCCCCACGTAGTGAGAAGGATGGTACAAGAGGCCAAAATTTGGACCACAATTGGAGAATTTGGTTGCATCTTGGGGTCACTAAGTCTCCAAAACTACAATTAAACGCCACCTCCATGCCAACAAGCTATTTGGAAGGCTTCCCAGAAGAAAGCCTCTACTGTCATCAAACCACAAACGTAAGTGCCTGGAGTTCACTAAATGTCACTGGAACTTTGAGTGGAACCAGGTTCTATGGTCAGATGAGACAAAAATAGAGCTTTTTGGCAACAAACACTAGAGGTGAGTTTGGTGTAAAAAGAGGGATGGTCATACAGAAAATAACCTAATGCCCACTGTGAAGTATCGTGGTGGATCTGTGATGTTGTGGGGCTGTTTTACTTCCAAAGGTCCTGGGAACCTTGGCTGCCTCTGTCAGGAGGCTAAAATTGGGTCATAGTTGGATCTTGCAGCAGGACAATGATCCAAAGCATACCTCCAAATCCACACAAAAATGGTTCACTGACCACAGAATAAAGCTTTTGCAATAGCCATCCCAGACCGGTATTCTGAAAGATCTGGAGAGATTCTGTATGGAGGAATGGTCTCAGATCCTTTGCTCTGTGTTCTCCCACCTCATCAAGTATTATAGGAGAAGACTCAGTGCTGTTATCTTGGCAAGGGGAGGGTGCACAAAGTACTAAATACAGGGGTGCCATGACATGTTTTTGAGAAACAAACTTTCTTTGAAAAAGGTTCGATTTTTCTCATATTTTGAGTGTAAGATCAAGCTGATGAACAACAAAGACATTTTTTCATAGCCTTTTTTTCTCATGTTTACCAATGGTGCCAATAATTCTGTAGGGCATTGTAAGGATCCGTGGGGTGCTGATAATTCTGGAGGGCATTGTAGGTCTGCCATTTACACAATATCTTGCTTGCAGGTGAAGATCAAATCTATTAAATACACTGCACAACTTGTAGAAATTAAGTCCATTAAAATGTCTGTGTCTTCAAACTGTGCTAGCTAAAATTACATTTGTAACAGTCTGGCAAGATGTAAGCTATGGGCAAATGTATTATATAAAGTTACCAACTGATTTCACTGATGTGAAAGGACTGCTATGTCCATTTATTTTTAAATCACAGACAGAAATAATGCCATATGCAACTCGGATTTTGGGAACAGATTTACAAAGTCTAGTTTTCTTGCAATAAGATAAATGATTTATAGTACAATGAAAATATTACATATAATTAATATTAGTAGTATCAATATTAACAATAGTATAAATCATTGGCATATATTTAACTCTTTATTTTTTGGTGGATATATTTTGTTTAAAAAAATGTATTTTATTTGTATTGAATTCATTCATTCTTTTTTTATATATATATATATATTATAATATATAATATTGTTTTTTTTTTTCCAAGGTATAATATCTTCCTAATACTGTACTACGGAGACATGAACATTAATCTGGATATAGCATGAACTGCAGCCAAAAAAATGCAACCCAAACAGACAGATTTAGCACGAAAAGGCAGGTATTTTGGGGACTACCTGACCAATCAGAGACAACCCATTGTGCCAGTTACTTGGTTATTACAAATTTTAATTGGGCACAATCTGTTACTTCTGCAAGAGATACAGCGCGTTAAACAGGCTTTATTGAGATACCAGATTAAGTCCAAGGTTTCCATTTGATTGAATTGCATTTGTCCTTTAACATTCTAACTGAATTTAATTGAATTTCGGCCATGGTAACTATTGTGCAAAGTCATAGTGACCATTTGTATATTAGTGATTCCTCAAAAGGTTCTAGAATTACAGAAGTACAATTTCTTAAAAAGCTTTCAGTTTGTATCTATTGAGTGCCTTTAAAATAAATTTTGTCACTGAATAACAACACAATAACAAGATATTATCACACTGTTTCCATATCTACACAGCAATGCATCATAGATCATGTTTCAATTTAAAAAATGCTTTTGTTCAGAATACACAAATGCACATATCACAAAAGCTGTTCACATTTGTAGTATAAAGTCATGTATGCGTTGGATAAAAATGCAACATTCAATGACCCTGTTTGCTACCTCAACTTTGCTACCTTGTCTCTATTTCCTGCTTTTTGCACGACACCAATTAAAACTACCAACGGAAAAACTAATGGCAAATAGGTGAGAGAAGACTCCAGAGAAGGACTACATCCAGCTGCGTGCCTTGTGCTGTGCCTGAGACAAACTGTGCAAACTACAGTCGCAACAAACATGTGGCTCCTGAACAGGGTGAGCTAATATTACAACTGTTGGCCTAGGAGTGACAGACAGACAGACAGACAGACGGTAGATGGCCGCTCTGACGCACGTAAATTACTGTCTTTGACCTAGAACTGTAAACAATAATATTTCTTTACATACATTGAGAAGACAGGACCCACTGTAAAAATGCTCCCCATGCCAGGCTGGCCCCCACCTCCAGGTGAAAATTGCTTGCTACCTGAAAGTGCTCTTTTGCTCCAAAATGGTGCTCCGGAATCCAAGCGTTAAACCTACGTTGGGTTTAACAAACATCCCAGGAAGTGCTCTCTAACAGCGAGAGTTCTGACGTAGATGCTAGCTGTTATGAAGTCACTAAAGAGTAGATCATACTAGGAGAGAGAAAGAGAAAAACAACAAACAGAGCAACTATAAGTATGTGAGGCCCACTTGCATGAACATTGAATATATGCTTCGGTACATCAAAATCACCATAGAAACCACTTCTCAAATACAGTTTGTAAATAGAGAGGAAGTCAAGCAACACAGATTTGATTCATGCATTGTTTGGTGTTTAAAGCTTTAACAGTTTAATGTGGCTAATGCTGGGTGTTTGCCAATTTCTAAGGAGTTTGTTTTTGGTTTGTTTGAAATTAAATGAGAAATGAGTTTAAATTAAAGCGCTTATGTACATATGGAGTTTGCACTGGAGGGGGTAAACACAAAAAATCCCAAAGAATAAACAAATTAAACAAACCGAAAAGGTTAACTTAAAGTTAAACTTAATAATAATTTAAACATTGTATCAAAACCATATTTAATTTTTCCAATAAACTCAACCTTTTGTGTTGTTCAGTGCACATGACACTCAGAGTTTGCATAATAGGATATTTGTCCTTTGATTAACTTCTAATTATTCTAAGCTAATTATTCATGTGTTTGGTGTATATTTACAATTGAAGTTAATTACATTTAAAAGGTCAAATCTGAATACACTATTTTATTCATAAGTGCTTTTGCATGATACTGACATGTTATACTGTAAAACACCTGCACTGTCTGCAACTAGCCAGAAGGAAATATGCTTTCTTCAGGTAACAACGAGAAAGTGGACAGAATTCGATCAACAATTTGTCCTTAACTTTCACTTGGAAAGAAACGCAAGCTTTACTTTTAATCAATGCAAACAACATTATTCAGTCATTTTAGTGAACACTTATCTTGCTAAAATGTGTGTTGAAAAAAAACTGAACACTCGCATTAAATTGTGAGTCAAAGTTAAGGAAGAATGTTGTTTCAATTTAGGCCAGTGTTGAAATTCACAGGCAACATGACTATGCTGAAGTACTGTGTGCACTCATAGGTCTTGTTAGCTGCGTGGTGGTTGACAGGAATAAGTCCACACGCTTCCAGGATTAGTACTAAATTCTGACAGGAGGAGGAGGGGAAAAACACGTGCCTGCCAGGGTGGACGTGCTAATGAGCCTGAAAGCCTCTATCACCCAACAAAAGTGTAACTTCATTAGAGAATCTCTCTCCAATACAGCATCTGATGCCAGGTACACCGTGTCCCAAGATTATTAATCTGCAGTCTTCGTGTGCCTCCTTCAGCATGGGAGGGTGTTTGGATGTGGAGTGGAAGACAAGACACGGCAGTGGAGATTAAACAAATGATTAAAAATGGCAACAACCCGTCTCTACCAGACCGACCCTGGTCATCAGCCCCGATTGGGGGCGGCATTTGGCTGTCCGCCCCAGGGGGAGGGGAGGGTGAGCTGGTTCGGGTCTGCCGTGAAGCACGTAAGGAGTCTCCAGAACGTGGGTGGGCGAATTCCGTCTCGAAGGAGGCGAAGTTCGCTGCCCTTGGAGAATTAGCTTGTCTTGTAGAGAGGAGGGTGTAATTGTCTACTAAATTGGGAGAAAAATGTAAAAAAATCTGAAACAAACAACATTATCAACCTGTGGATCACATGGAACAGAGTATGTGCAAGTTCAAAGAACGTGGCTTATCCTGATGCGCCAAATACTGTGCCCACATAAACAGGGACACCAATTCGATGCGGATTGCCTCATGGAAACTACTATCCATCTCCAAAAATCTTTTGACTTTGAATCATTAATATCTTGCATTTGAAAAAACACAATGTATTTGATTGAAAGAATACCGTATAGGAGAACAACAAAAAAGAAACAAGGAAAATTGCTGCATGTACAAAACCAGATGATTGCCATGATTATAAAAACGCAAGCACACACTGGCACTACAACCTGCCATGGACAGTTTGAGCAGATGAGAAGTTATTAGTAAGCACTGAAAGAAATGGCATTTGGTATACACACGCTTTAAGGAGCAATGAAATACATGAGTCTTTACAAATGGCTTCTATGTTGTTGGGGTTTTCACCACTTAAGCCTCACTTATTTAATTTACTTAGCAGAGGTCTTACTCAAAGGCACCTTAACATAGCTTATAAAATGTAAGCTATGCATTCATCAGGGGCTCAACAGTAGTGGCACATTTGGGATCTGAATAACCTCATCTGGTTACCAAACCACAGTCCTGCCCCTCGAAAGAACAGTACTGCAGATTCTTTACATATCGAAAATATTTATTTTGAGCTCCCCTGTCTTGCCAGGGTGGCATTGTCAGTTCTGTTTCATTAAAGATTTAAGTGGGAGTTCAGCTAATGAGCTGTGGCTGCTGTTATTGCCTGGGTACAGACCTCCTGCCTTACTTGTCTATTTTTAATTTATCTCTGAATGAGAGAACACTTAGCAGCAGATGCCACACAATTGTTGGTTATAATATATGTGGGTTAAAGGGCATGCCAAAGAACACAAAAAATGTGTGCATGTCTATGTGTGTGTGTGTGTGTGTGTGTGTGTGTGTGTGTGTGAGGGTAGGGTGAGGGTGGGGGGGGGGGTGGGGGCATGGAGCGGCAGTTGTGTATTTGTGTGTAAGTGGGGTAGGTGAGGGTTAGGCTTTCATGCATAATGGTAAAATACCAATTCACATGAATGAGGCTAATAAAAGCAAGCATGGCAGTGTTATTGAATAATAAATAGCAGCCATTGAACTGAGCCATTGAACTGGGCTGGAGCCATTGCAGTGACAAGATTTCCTGTGACAAACACCAGGTGCTAGGAGGAGAAGAAAAAAAGTTTGTGACTTCCTGGGGGTTGGTGCTACATCCACTGGCTCCTAAAGGAACACCACATCATCAGGCTGAGGGGATGGGGGATGGGGGATGGGGGATGGGGGATGGGGGATGGGGGGGGGGCACCAAAAAAACCAGGCCATTTATAAAGTAGAGTAGGGGAGTCTCACAGAGTCAAAAACTCACTGAGCAAGACTCACTACGGCCAACGTGGTGTGAAATCACAGGTCAGGTCCAGTACACGCTAAAATGAAGGGAAGCAAGACCACATTCACAACTGCTGTTCAGAAAAAAAGCAACCACAGAATGATCATGATGAGAGGGCACCAAAAGGTTGTGGATTCTTCCTGTTGAAGGACATCAATATCACTGCGAATCACTTGCGAGAAGAAAAAAACACTGAAAAGCCTTACTACTCTTTCTGAGGACGTGCTTTGTTTCCTTGTGAATTTACATACAGTATATTGATCATTCCAATCCTTTAGGCTCCTTTGCTAATCACGCTAATCCGCACAATGAAGAAAAAGCAGTCTTTAGACAAATGTAACACATTTTGTTACACACAGGAATACATGTGTGTGTACAATACAGAGAAGAAACACAAAATTACAAAAAATACAAAACTTCCCCATATTTATTTCCACCCATGAGTTTTTTCTTGAGCTGTACATTTCAATATTTATTTTCTTGCAAAAATAATCACGGACAATAGTTCTGTACTCAGAGCCGAAAACTATTTAAGTATTTGAGTACTGTGTGTAATGCTTCGTTTTCAAGCCTTGTGAGTTTTTGCTGGATTGTAACAAACTTTCTTTTATTAATTATTTCGAATAACAAAACTCTCAATTTGAAATACATGTACAATAAATATATGAGATGGTAAGAGATTTGTTCCATTATTCCTCACATTAATAATCATAATAAAAATAATCGTGTCAAAAGGCTTGAAGGAGAGGAAATAGTTCACATTGTGATTGGGCACGAGAGGAAAGCGGTACAAACCACGCACCAGTAGAGATAGTAGAAGAAGGAGAGGACGAAGAAAGCCATCTTGCACCAGGCCTCTTTCTGACAGAACTTGAGTGTGTCCCCGTTCATAACTGACGCTGGGTCGTAGAGGAGCTCTGCCGTGTCAGTAGGGCTATGAAAGTACCTGCCGAAGAGGGAGAGAACAAACAAGGGTAGTTCAGCTCGTAACAACAATTCCTCCCCACCTCCTCAGGGTCTGGATCAGCGAATACATTAAGACATATTACATATATAATCAATCAATCAAATAAATCAATCACTCAATGTACCGGGGGTAGACAAAATAATGGAAACGAATGAAAAAGCTACATTAAAAAGGAGTCTACATGTGTTTCATATTAATGTCAATACTAATTACCAATATGTTTCTGCTATAAAAGATGTTTTAAAATCAACACTTTAATATGTGAGATTCTGAAGCAACATGAGAGATCTAACAGATTTGGAAAGAGGTCAAATAGAAATGACAAAATGATTTAATGTGTTGAAAATCGTGACGGCATACGCCAAACAAGGAAAAACTGCATTAGGAAAGTGGAACAGTGGTCGCAAGTCGAAGCTCACCGACGGACACTTGTACTGTACATTGTAAGCATCACAAAGCTTGTATTTATTGTAGGGCTACCATTCAAAAACTGTGTGTAACCAAGGGCAATGCGCAACAATGCACAACCTGGTGTAATGAGCACAAAAACCTGGACTTCTGAGCAGTGGAAGAAAGTAATACAGTCTGATAAGTTGTCTTTAACTCTTTTTCCTACATCTGGATGGGCTTATTCTTGGAGAAATCCAAAGGAAGCCTTCAACCTACATTGCCTGTTCCCAATTCTTAAAGGAGTGAAAAACTGCAGAGCAAAGGCAAAACACTCCGGTATAAGGTTTTGCTTTTGGGGCAGATATACTCAGTAATGTTTGCACTTTGATCTTGCACTTTATTTAAATTTGTAATACGTAAATCCAACTTTGGCATCTGAGTACAAATGGCACGTGACAAAGGGTGTTGGAGGGCGGGCAGGTGCCAATTTGGGTGGAATCAGAGCAAGGCGCTGCCGTGACCCTCGGACTCGTGTGTGAGGTTCAGCTCCAGGCTGCAGACTCTGTTCTGGGATCCAGGTGGGGAGTTGTCACAACACTCTCACACTGATTTTGACACTTCTGCCAACACAGGGTTACCAAACAGGCTGCTCTCTCAAGTTGAACTGATTCAATGTTACGCTACACAGGCAGGTGTGTGAGACACACAAACATACCAGGTCCCAGGTTAAAGCCAGACCACTGCATGCGCAAATTAACAGTCACTGCAAACCTGACTGCAAATCTTAACAGTGTTCAAATTAAATATTAAAAACTCATAATGCGATTAAAATCAAAGGCTTTATCTCTGCAGAACTCAACATCAGAGCAGCTGAAACATTCAGAGATGCTGGGTGTCAACAGCTCATTTCAAGTTGTTCGCACCTCCTGCCAAAAATATGTTGATGCTCTTATGACTTGGGGGGAAAACAACAAATAATAACCCCCACCACACTGGCTTTCATTTCTGACTTTCTGTCTGAAACAGCAGGATTCTTAAAGTGCATCTGGAACATTATGTGAGGGAAAACAACGTTTTCTTTAGCTAACACCTATGGCTCTCCACTCAATTGCTTCTCCGATACCCCTCTCATAGATACAAAGACTTCCACTGCCACCAGATTTATGACTGATTTATGATTTATTAAACATGGCCAGTCCTGTGATGAAACGGTTTCCCCCCACTTTCTCTCTCACTCCCTCCCTTTCTCTCGCTCTCCCCTCTGTCATTCTGTGCAATGTGAAAGTGTATCCTTGTCTCTCATTGCTTCCTCTATACCACTCTCTCTCATTACTTTGTTTCTCTCTCCCCTTCTGTGGCTTCTTGAAGGTGTGCGGTTGAGAGAGAGAGGGAGGGAGAGACAGAGAGAGAGATGTGTACATGAAGGAACAGCATCAGATGAAATCTGACAGAGCGGTGATGTAAACGCTGAAGACATTAGACATCAGCTGCGCTCAGTGGGAAGGGAAAAGGAAGACGGGCACATCTGAGGCCCGAGCACTCTCAGCTGCACTGAGAGCTGCATCTGTAGCCACTAGGCATCTGGCAGCTCTGGCAATTAATGAGACATAAAGCATTCTATAACTTCAACCAGCCACACAAAACAACCACATTCCTGAAAATGACAGAGGGTAAAGGGAGAAACTCTATACTAAACAAAAGCAAAACTAAAACAAATCCCACATAAGCCATATCCACAAGTGACTTGAGTTTTGAGAGTTGACCCATTTTTTTAAATGTAGGATTCCAAGATATTATGGCTGATATGCAAAGTTTTACCAGAATTACTGCAACTGTCTACTTCATTTGTCAAAGCAACTGGCTTGGCAGAGGCAAGGCAGATCTTTGTCAGTGGTGGCCTACATCACTATCAACAAAAGCCCTTAATGGCACTTTTTGGCACTGTTCATATGGGGTAATCTCTTTGAAAGCAGTGACGATGATTCTGGTCCCTACCTCCATGTGTTGTAGAAGAGGAGAGGGATGTTCAGGCCCACAGTCAGCCACTCCTGAGCACACAGGAACATGATGCAGAATAGACCATGGATGGAATATTCTGGAAGCACCAGCTGGAAAGGAGAAATCCACACAGCTTTAGCATTCAACACTGTCTCTGTGGATACCACTAGATACCACATATTTAAATATACTGGTATTACTGATCCATTCACATGACTCAATATTGTAGTTATGTGGCCAAAGTCAACAAAACAAACAAACAAAAACCTCATAACACCATAGAAGCAGACATTCTTATTATTATCTGTTAGTAAGAAATCCCCGGGTGTCTTACATAGCTTACATTTTACTTATTATTCACACAGCTGAATATTTACTGAGGCAATTCAGGTACCTTGCTTAATGTCTATGCCCCACCTGGTATGAAATCTGCAATTGTGTAGTCACAAGCCCAATTCCTGAATCACTACACCAAACTACTGCAGGCATGCACTCTCCTATCTGGAGTGGGAAATGACTGCTGTAGTACACTTGGTTATGCATATATATAGAGAGAGACAGAGAGAGAGAGATCTTTTATGAATGTGATATTTGTCAAAAAAAGTGTCACAAAATGTATGTTATATCAACTGCGGTAAGAATCTAATTTTATTCATATCCATTTCCTAGTATGCACACAGGGACACACATGACTGGGAAACCCAATCTCCTGTTATGGTGAATCCAACTCAAGCATGGGCGCATCAAGCATGAAACAGGTAAAGCGAATTAAGGTTAGTTAATCTGGGATATGTAAGATACAGCACTTGACTACAGAATCAAATTGAACATGTCTGAAATGTAAAAACAGTGAGGTGTCCTCTTTTATAGTGTTAATTCTAATCTTTAAAGAGGTGAGATATGAACATTATGAGTGTGAACCTTAATCCAGTGTGATTTCAGATCTAGGTCACACTTCTTGTTTAGTAGGCAATCTAAGTAATTACACTGTAGATTGATAAGTAATTAATATGTAACTGCTATGAAAATACCTATTGTTAGAACTTATTTTCAAACAATAAACATTGGCACTGGGTGAACTGCAGAAACTGCTTGTTAAGCAGGATGTGTGTGTGCGTGTGTGCGTGTGTGTGTGTGAGAGAGAGAGAGAGAAAGAGAGAGAGAGCTCAGAGTTTATAGGCTCAGGCTCTATGTGTGCCTTGATTCAATCAATATTTGTCTTTCATTCTGATTTACAAATAAATGCAATTGTTAAATTGTTTAATTTGGCAGATAATAAAAAATGATCCAAAATAAATACATAGATATTAAATATTTGATAGAAAGACAGGTCATTTGGATCATTGCTAGCAAGAAAGCAAAAAAATGGTATTTGCCCATACAGTAATATGGAATCTTACAAACAAAGCTATTTAACTACCAGTATAGCTGTGTTAACCCATTTAGACCTAAAACTCATGCTAAAAACGGCTATTAAAACCTAAGCAATTATTCTACACAACCTCTTAAAACCTGAGGGTTTTCTGGAAAAAAATTCTAAAAAAAAAGCCGACACCAACGTGCACTTCATTTCCGCCACGTCTATTTCAGCGAATCACAGCGCATTTCATTAATCGCAAAATCGAAGCGACCAAAACGTCACTCCAGGTCTTAATGGGTCTAATATGTGCTGAAAATGGATAGCATAACTAACTAACTAGCTAGCTAGCTAACTGTGCTAGTTTGCGTAAACTAAAATGTGTACACAGCTAAAACGGTATAAGCCAGCTTGCATGTTTGCGAGTGAATTTCAAACATATAAATTACTTTATATGAGATGTGAGATGTTACCTTGGAAGTTTTGTAAACATATAAACAGAAGCAACTGTATTCCTAATTCACTAATAACAGAGGTCCACATCTGGCACTTTTCAAAACCAACTGCAACATGGTAATTATGCAGTTGCCTAGCAATTGGGCATGCCGGTTAACTTGAAAATTCCACCAATGTTAATAAAGCATTATAAAACATATAGTTCTGGTCCTGGATGCTGATTGGTCAACTTCCTGGCAGTGGCAATCATAGATATAGAACACTAAATACCGTATTTATATTTATGCTAAATATGACACAGTCGTTACATTCCAACTGGGACTTCCACGAAATACTGTTTCCTGCATCCTGTGGAAGGCATTAGCCGGAAGTGCCCATTGACACTAATACAAAATCAGTTAACAGATTATTATTTTAGATAAACATTGAACATTACTTTTTTCTTTTTTCCCCCGATTTCTCCCAGTTTAGTAGCCAATTATACCCTCTATTTTATTTTCAATTCCCCACCCTCACGAGTCCGCCGCCCGTCCTCCGGGAACGAGATTCGTATTCCTGGACCTATTTCCCCGCCTTCTTTCGAGACGGAGATCTTCCACGGACTCCATTAACCTTCTCCTCGGCGGACTCGTGCCGGCTCTCCCTCCCCCTCCCCCGGAGGCGGACAGCCAAATGCCGCCTCCGATCGGGCTGACGACCAGGGCCGGTCTGGTAGAAACGCGGGTTTCGATCCGCGTCTCTGACGGGCAGCGCACACCGCTCCAAAGCGCGGTGCACTAGACCGCTGGGCCATCCGCCAGCCCCGATTGAACATTACTTTGACTGAAATTTGATACTTAAATGATTTATATGGTGGAAATATTAAGTACATTGATGAGATTTCATCCTTCCACTAGAATATATATTTCCTCAGCAGGGAAAACAAGAAATGGTGAGTGGAGCCAGTGTTTGGCTAGTAGTAGGCTGGCTATCTAGTTACGTTACTTACTACAACACTGTAATGCCACTTCAAGAGTAGCAGCTAGCTAAATCCTAGGTTATGATTTATTCATATTTATCTGGAAATTTCCATTCATTAATTGCACAAGAATGAAAGAACTGTCCAATGTCACTTGTCTCTGAGGTAGACACTGTTCTTTTTTTTAATGTATTTGTTTTCTGTATTTGTTTCTCCCATTTTCTCCCAATTTAGTAGCCAATTGCACCCTCTCTTTTTCATGTCAATCCCCCCCTCATATTGTGAGTTCGCTGCCGTAGCCCTGTGACCGGCAGTGACAAAGGCAAAGTATCGTCTCCTCCGAGACGGCTCTCGCCAAGCCAACCATAACTCCGGTACTGCAGAGCCACTCCTATAGGCAGTGAACTGATGTCGGCTTCCCTCCCCCCTCCCTGGGGCAGCCAGCCAATTGCCGCCCCCTAGTGGCACTCCCGGCCAGAGCCGACTCTGGCGCGGCCGGTGGACACTGTTCTTTTAGCAGGAGGATCATGAGTTGTCGGCAAGAATGTCACTCGATTGTTTCCTTTCCTCCAAAATTGATCTCCGGTAGCTCCATAGTTAGGGTGACCAGATTTTCAAAACCTAAAACTGCGACAGAAAAAAAAAATCAATACGGTTCTGTTCCTCAACAGGTCTATATTAAATCCACATTTTCGCTTCTGCATTTTAAGGGGATGAGAAGTTGTATGACCGTGACTGATAGTGACTGAAGTGGGGCAATAGGCCTGTATTACACCGGTTGTTGAGGGCAGAATGTAATCACAGCCGTGCAGAATTACTACATCTTAGGGCAAGCTGGAAACTGGGCCATTTCCACATTTTGTCAGGACACACTGCTCAAAACCGGAACTTTCTCAGCCAAACTGGTCTGGTCACTCTATCCATAGTGAGCTCAATAGAGCTAATTATGTTAATACATCCATACATCCAATGGGGCTAGATTAAAACTGTTCTATTTTTTTAATTGCTTGGCTATTTCTACAATCTTTATTGTACAAATTGTTAAAATGCCAGGAGCAAGCAAGCTAATGTCAGTTAGTTTCACTTTGGTACACATTCATCTGTATGCTAAGTTACCATTAACTGTACAGTTTCTAAAGTACATTTCAGTATTGTCAGAGGACGTACCCAGCATCAAGCAAGCAATTATTAGACTGCCGTCAGCATGCAAGTATTTTGCAAATCAGCAATTAAGCAGTATGTTAACAGCAGGACCATTAAGCAACTATTTTATCTTCTCTTAACAGCTGATCCTGATCACAACTGCCTCACTCCAACTCTCTACTAGTGGACCAATGTAGTGCTTGCTAGCTGGGTAGCTGTGTCTATTTAAATGTGTTTAGTGATTAAAACTAGCATTAAAACTATCCACACTGTCAGACTACAATTATGTTACTATATTTTTGATAACTTAAATTCTGGTGCTATTGTATTGATGCGTAGTAATATTCCCTTGTGCACTTAAAATGATTTTTAGCTGTGGTATACCATGAATATACACACGGCTGGACAGTGGTTTCAGCCAATCAGCAGCCAGGACCAGAACTATCTGTTTTATAACAATCTTTGTTTCATAACAATTTTTGTTATTTTTGATAACATTTTTAATTTTTAAGTTTGAGTAAATAAAGCCCATGTGTTACAGTGGGGTAGGTGAGTTTGCTTTTAAGAGGTGTAGAAAGAAAAAAAAAATTCTGTCTGTATAATGTTGAAATGCTGGGGAGATCTGTAATTGTTAAATAGCCACAGTTCCTGTTTTCGCGCTGAAAGATCAAAGGGACATCGCACCACAGGGGGTAATCGCACGCTGGGTCCGAGCCCGAGCTGCAGTAATTCTCCATCCTGTTTTGCTGTATGTGACGCCCAGGTTCCTGTTTTAAATAAAGTTAGCGCCCTGTTCCCTCCCTTTTTATTTAGGTTACCTCCCCTTTTAGGTTGGTTACTATAAATTTGGCATTTAACCCTAAAGGTGGGAGATTCCGTGTCCTGTGAGATGGGGGTCTCCATGCAGCTGTGCTTAATAAAAGGTTTTAATACTGTTTAAGATGTCCTCTCTGATCCTAGTTTTTTCCACGACACAGGGATTTTCCCTGTAACATATGGATATCAGTCAGGCACATCTTTAGACATGTAACACTCATGTGGCAATGGAGAGGTGGGCGTGGTTTTACCTCTGCTTACTTTGAAGAGTGCCGCAGGCTTCCGAGAGAGCGATGGCTGACAAAAGGCAGTACAGCATCAAGGCGGCTGCTGGTGAATGGGTTTTGGAGTGTTGGCCGAACCTTGCCAAATGATTTTACCCCTTAGCACTTCGAACCCCGGATTAGTTGGTAAATACACACTTATAATCAAATTAACGAGTGGTGAGCAACGACGGACAGAGCTGATTGCTGATGACAGCACAGGAGCGGGTTGGCTCGATGCAAGCTTCAGCCTGGTAAACCCGTTCAACCATTAATACCCTCCATTGCCACTAGAGGCAAAAAGCATGCTTTTAACTAACTTATTGACTTTCACTGATAAAGTTATCCCAAGACCTAGCTAACAACTGCTTACTCAGAAAGTATAAGGGTATGCAGTAACACCTGTAAGATTTCAATTTTGGCATGTATAAAAACAGTACTTACTAGTTAGTTACATTTAATAACACAAATAAATAATAAGTGCCAATTTAATATAGTGTTTTCCAGCAGAAAATGTGAATACAATGTTTCCCTACATATTGTTGAATGAACCATTGTAAGCTTTCCATGTTATTCTCGACACCAAATCTTTTCAAAATAACAAGCAACCAACTGTGATATTTTGCGTCGTGCCTAACAAAACCCCCTAGGCATGCCGATATTCAGGTTGTAACACAGGATTCAGGATGCAATGGGGATATGTCTGATGCCTCCCAAATATATATGTTTATTTTTGATAGGTGACATGTTTATCATCAATCAAGTTCTGGTGTTACCAGCACACATTTTGTTTCCATTACAACCAACTTTTTCATGGTAAATTGTAAAAATCATTAGCTAAAATACTACTATAATGCATGTGCCAATCCACACCCTAAAAAAATAGTTCAGTCCCCATTACACCCACTCAGTACAAGTGCTAAAAAAGCAATGATGAAGATAGCAAACTTGGTGCAACTCATTTTTTGCCATTTGCATTGCTCTAGAATATCAATATTGTGCTCACCAAATACATTTGTGCATTACACTATCATTTTATGTCCCCAAAAATGGCACTTAAAGCCAACACAACCAGAGCTGACACTATTGTGAACTGCCACAATGCCCACATCATTCTACAAAAACAGGAGTAAAGTTACATTCACGGCTGTGAATACACATGTCAAATTCCATTTGATGTACATAATTGTAAAAGCAATAACATGGGTAGTGGTTGTGTGGCAAAGTCTGTTTGCAACACTGCATGCGAGCACACGGAAAGCATTAGGTGTTTATGCTGACTCATCTGTGGCTTTATCCAGTACTGTGGGGGAGGAAGAACAATAAAAGCACAACACAATGCTTGGAATTTCTGGTAAAAGAGTACACCCTGGCCAAGACAAATGGCCAGTTATTCTGAAATCTGTGCAATGAAGGAAAATATTTCAGAAGGAAACTACTGTATTTAGAGTCCTGTGCTAAGAGATAGTGAAAAAGAGAGGGAGTGAGAGAGAAAGCACTAGGTTGGTCTACTGTGTCTTTCGTGCTGTTTCTGTGGTCCTGAAGAAGTCATGTATATTTAACTCACAAAGCACATACTGGAGCTGACTACCTTGACTTGTACATGATGCACACAGTATTAGCATGCATTATTAAGGCTACTACATACAGCATTACAGCACCAAACACATTATACAGTAAAGCCCTTTAATGGCAGGTGATGGGGAAAGTGCTGTTCAACAGAAACTAAAAATAAATGTTGAACATTAAAATACAAATAGTTTATACTTTCCTTTCCATGTTAACCTTCGATTACCTTAATCACCCCCTACTAATTTACAATATTGAAAACCTGAACTGGATTCACTCATTTCAGAAACAGAGATCAATCTTGTCAAGCCTTACATAAACCAGAACAAGCTTGTTTATTTGTACTCTACCCTTGGAGCATGTTGAGTTCACTGACTTATATAAAAAAATAATGTATTAGCAGACACTGCTTTGACAATAAGTTAAAAAAGAACAAAGAAAATAAAGGGCTAAGAATTGTTTTCAGTTTATGATCTACTTTCTGATGACATTATGTCTGTCAGAGCTTGGCCTAACATTACATTCAGAGAGCATGGCTCTCCTAGGAAAGAGTGGTGTCATTGAGTAATTGTCTATCAAATTAAAAAGTAGGAAACAAGTTTTGGCACTGGACTGTCAGAGGCTACTCTGCTTCTTAGGTGCACCAGCCCATGTTCTTCCACTGGGCCTCCTGCACATGCGTGCAACAGTTAAAATCTTCACCCCACAAGGGACAAGCACACAACACTAGTGGTCGTCATAAGCTGTTGGACTACAGTGGCGGCATTCAGCTCTTCAGACCCCTAGATGCTGTGCACCACCAGGAAATCTTGACAACAGATTCTTCTCTCCAGGGATGGGGGGCAGTCTGGAACCAGTCTGCACATGGACAGCACCATGGATAACAGCCTCAATGGACAACAGCCTACATCAATGCTGTTATGAGTTATGGCCGGTTCATCTTGCTCTCTGGCACTATCTCCTTCTTCTGCTAGATTGAACGGACAACACAACAGTGGTAGTATACGTCAATTGCCAAGGTGACTTGAGGTCAGTAGCATCACATCAGCTAGCAAGAGATCTGCTACTCTAGATCTGCACATGCACACTTGGCATCCCTCGGGGTAATGCACCTGCCAGTGATGGACAATCAAGCTGCAGATCTCTATGGGGGAGGCCCATTTCCCTCGGAATGGAGACTCCACTTCACAGTAGTTCAAATGATCCAGGCACGGTTTGGAACAGCTTTCGCCAATCTATTCGCATCGCAGGACTCGCTTCACTGTCCTATGTGGTTGTCCATAAAGGGTCCAATGGGACCGATAGGAGTCGACACTCTAGTGCACATGGGGCCAGACAGTCTGCTGTGTGCCTTCCCTCGAATAGCCTTGCTCCGTCAGGTTCTGAGAAAAATCAGGCTAGAGAGTGCATCGGTTCTTCTTGTGGCACCAAAGTAGGTGCAATGTCATTGGTTCTCTGACCCTGCACAACTGATAACCATCCAGCCATGGGAGATCCCACTCCTCCTGTCACAAGTCAATGGCAAGATTTACCACTCAAGGCCCAGCCTGTTGAAGCTTTGGGTGTGACCCCTGAACGCGACCCCCTTGCAGTAGTAGGTTTAAACCTTCTGGTTGTTGATACAATACAAGTGTCACAGGCCTCCTCTACATATGGTTACAAGCAGAATGTTTTCAAAAAGTGGTGTCATGATCGGGCGAATCACCTCTCTCTTGTTCATTTGCCATCATCTTGACATATCTATAAGAGCGTCCACTCTTAACCCCCTGAGGTCGACGGGAGCGGCGCCGCTCCCAGCAGCAATAAAAGTATATTACTATTTCTAATTTCGCGATATTTTATCATACACACGCGACAAAAACATTGACAGAAACCTTAGAATCGCGACTTTCCGATTTGAGCACTGGCAAATCAAATGGGATTTTTTAAATTAGGTTAATTAGACCAAAAGTAAACCTTGTTTTTACTCTGTTTTTTACCTTTTAGTAACGTCCCCTTCTATTGACATGGTAACTAGGTGCGAGTTTCGGGAGGTGTGGGGAGGGGCGTGGGGCCATGTGTGAAACGCCGGCGTAAACAACACAAACTGTCCCGACAATTTGAAGCAAGATTTTATACAGACATACAATTTTATTCAAGATGGAAAGATTTTCTGCGCTGCAGTGTTTGAGAGCATCGATGGAAAGCGACGAAGACAATAACTGACGAAGAGTAAGTAACTATATTTGATTTGCCATGTTATCAAATACTCATATTCAATATATGAATTCCGTGTGTGAAATTGCAGCGTAAACAATGTCCCGACATTATATCGGATCTTGTCTGTGTTTACGGTTGCGAGCTGCCAGCAACAGACGGTGTATGCTGATATTTATTTGATTTACCATATTTTCAAATACGCTATACGAAAACAATCAGAATCATTGCGGACTGCTGCGAATAATTAACGGGAGGATATTTAACCAGCTGGCATTCTGTTTCGGCGCTTGGACATTATCTAGCTTAGCTTGATAATACCTATTGTGATTAATGTTTCTTGCCTCTCGAGAACTTTTGTGTGCTTATTGTGGTTTAGATTCCCAGCGTTTAGTTTATTCCGAGATTTTGGATACGTTTTGTTTGTTCCTGATCGTTGGTTATTTTGTTTTGTCTTGTTTATGTCTTTCCGTGTCTTCGTAGACACGGATTTTGCTTTCGTTTTCCTACAGACGTTTAAAGATGAATATCTTAAACTTTTGATCATGTGCCTGTGCCCAATGCCAGACTTTGGATGTTGTCAAACTGGCTTCTGTTGGTCGCAAGATATGCGTAGGCTACTCTGCAAGATGTCTTTGTCTGATGGCCTTTGACCATGATCTTTCAGGTGTGGATCATGAATATTCAGTAAATTAGCATATAGCCCTCCCACAGCCTGAAATAAATGTGACCAGTTCTGATAAAAACAGGTTTTTAGCTATTTAGATCTCATATGTGCTAAAACATTTTCACACCCTTACATAACCAAGACCTTGATGAACAAACGCACATTGGCAAAACAATTCGTCACTATAGTTTAGTGTGTGCTTTCACAACTTTTGTGACAGCAGAAAAATTAACTATTTTTAACTTGTGTGTTTGTAGATCTATTTACAAGCTGCATATGATACTGACCAAACTATTGATGGCATACAAATGTAGCTGTGATTGTCCTTCAAATAAAAATATTAAACACTTTGGAGTAAATGTGTGTTAAATTGATGAAATTGAGATAAATATCAGACCATGCCAAAATCAAAAAACATCGAAAAGCTTAGCACGGACCTCAGAGGGTTAAAGTGTGCGTGGGGCCATCTCCTTGGGCTATGATAATAATAATAAAATCTATTTGTATAGCACTTTTAAAACAGTACAGTACAAAGTGCTTTACATTAAATCAGGCATAAGATGAAGTAAAACAACAAAAAAACTAAAATGAAAAGAGAAGGAATAAGGACAGTAAAAACAGAATTGATGGAATGGAAAAAACATATTGAAAGATAGGATAAGAAAATAATTTGATATACATATTAACACGTTATAAACATATTAACATGTAAAACACATGAGTTAAGATACTCCCAAATGAAGCCCTGATTAAAAGCAAGCAGCCTAAAAAACTTGTTTTTTAAAAGGGATTTAAAGGAAGGCACTGACCTACCTGATTTGATCTCAATTGGCAGACTATTCCAAAGCTCAGGTGCCTTTTTATATAAAGGCTTGATCCCCTTTAGGTTTTAATCTGGAGTTTGGAACTATCAGGAGATCTTTGTTAGAGGATTTTAGAGAGCGTTTAGGAGTATAGGGGGGTAAGAAGGTCAGAAATATAAGGGTGAGACAGACCGAGTTTTGCCTTAAAAGTAACTAATATAACATCAAACCTAAAGCCAATGGGAAACAAATAACCTTCTCTAGATCAGCAGATGACAGGAAATATCTAATTGTGGGTATGCTCCTTAATTGTAAAAAGCAAGATTGAACAGTTTGATCCTCTTTGTGTGTTGTTCAAAAGTTAGCTTTGTCAAAAATAACCCCAAGATTTCTAAAGGTAGATTTCACACTAGAATTTAGAGACCCAAGACTGACTAATCTTTTCTGTAGCATGCTCAGGACCAATAATTAAAACTTTGGGCTTGTCTGTATTTAGTCAGAGAAAGTTTTGGGACATCAAGCACTTAATGTTATCCAGGCAGTTTTTAAGGGTCGGCAATTAGCAAAAAATGTCTTGGATAGGTATAACTGGGAGATAACATAACAAAGGAAATCAATATTATGCAGACGATTGATGTAACCAAGGGGGGACATATAAATAGAGAAGGGGATCAGCCCTAAGATCGATCCCTGTGGCACACTGCATGTCATTTGTATCAAGGATAAAGGAAAGTTACCAGTGGCAAGTGAGAAATGACTATTGAACAAATAAGACTTGAACAAATTTAAGTGTCAGTAACACCAACCCATTGTCTTCGACAATCAATTAAAATGGTATGGTCTATAGTATCAAAGGCCGCGCTAAGGTCAAGGAGAACGAACATGAAACACTCACCAGCATCTGCAGTTAAAGAATGTCATTCATTACTTTAACTGCACACTGCGGAAACCACACTGAAATGTCTAAAAAAGATGGTTTCTACTCATAAAAGCTATTGATTGCTTTGAGACAACTTTTTCTAAAACTTTGAATAAAAAGGAAGCTTTGCTATTGGTCTGTAGTTATTTCATACAGGGTCTAAATTAGATTTCTTCAGAAGTGGCTGAACCATTGCACATTAAATATAGGGAGGAATGGTGCCACTAACCACTGGAACAGAGCACTGTAGAAATTATATCAAAAGAGCAGGTATACAATTTCATATGAGATACTCTAAAAGATAAACAGCAGACATAGGATCAAATGACTGTAGCACTGTGGCACTCTTCTGGCAAATAAATGTCATGTCATGGGAAGGTGGAGAAATCTGAATTCTAATAATAATATATAATAGAAATAATAGAAATCTTACTTGTCAAAAACAATACAAACTCAGTAAAGGTTATAGCTAGAGGAGGAGTTAAAAGCACTCATTGTATTCAATAGAATGCTAGAGTTGTGACAGTTTAGAAATTAAATTAGAAATATATTTAGCTCTTAGATCTTTAATGGCATCATTAAACCCGGTCATCAGATATTTTAAGATGTCATATAAGACTTGTAGTTTGGACACCTTCCATTTTTGTTCAGCTCTTCTACACTCACTGAAAACAATAGCCAGATTGTCAGAAACACACAGATATTTTGCTAACAAACAGTTTAAATCTAAGCCATGAGAAAACACAAGGTCAAAGGTATGTCCTTTCTGCTGTGTAGGGCCATTCACCCATTGTACAAGGCTAAAAGAGTCAATCAGATTTAAAATGCCAAACACGTGTGTTCTTGGGGCAACATACATGGATACTCAGCTAAAAGAATGAAAAAACTTTATCATATTTTGTCATAATCAGCTCTAGAAATTCTGAGATAAAATCATGATTTGCCTTGGGTAGATGATACAATGATACATAGAGTACAGGCATTGTGCTGTGGGGTGAATTTAAAATGATTCCTGTGGATGACTGCTACTGCTACTGCTACACCACTACACCCAGAGATCCTAGGATTGTGCACATGAGAAAGGTGGAGAGGCCAAAGCCTCAATTAATGTAGCAAAGTCATTCTGATGGAGCCAAGTAATCATAAAAAAAGCCTAGATTGCTAGAAGTAATAAAATATATTACAAATAGAAGTCTTATTTGTCAGAGACCTTGCATTTAGCAAACCAAAATGTCCTTTTTCACCAGAGAAGGTTGCAATGAATCCGAGGGAGACTGGGAGTTCTGTGGTTGGGGTGAGTTAGGGTGATTCAGCTCAGTGATTTCCTGAGGGGACAGCTTTGAAACCCACCGATTTTCCGCGGCTGGCTGAAAAATGGTGGACTGCCTGTTTTCCCTTTGCTGTTACAGTAGCAAACTCATTGATTTTCTTATTTGGGAAAGTAAGAGGCGTTGATTATGAGAAAGGTGGTTTTGTGGAGTGAAGGAGGGTGCACCCAGTACCTCGGAGATGGCCCTCGGGGGGCTATTACCTCACTCCTTAGCTTAAAACCATGTCACAATAAGAACATGAAAAAAACATCCAGTATGCTCATTGGTAGCTACTGTCCACATTTTGCATTGCTGATTACAGACTAGCGACTGTCTGGCTACAGTAGACTCAGTTTTTACTCATACCCTTGATAAAGATTAACAAAAGAGATCGTATAAAATAAACTATAAGTAATGAGGTATATTTTATGCTCAAAAATGTTTGTTCAGTAAAACACATTTGGTTTTATTAATAATATATTTTTTCCAGAAAACATCTGGATCACAATTATTCACACCCCTAACTATTCTTTTAAATTTAATCCAACAAAAACAAATCTTCATAAATATACAATTTATTTGAAGTTCATTGGAAGGTTATGGAACTATACAGTAGGCTACAATAGTTTCCTGTTTCCCTAGGGCAGGGGTCGGCAACACATAACACTCAAAGAGCCATTTGGACCCGGTTTCCACGGAAAAGAAAACACTGGGAGCCGCACCATTTTCTGTCGACGGGGGGGGTGCAACGCGAAAATAATTCTTGCGCCCCTCGGATTTTCTGTCAACGGGGTGCTACGCCAAAAAAATGCGCCCAAAATGCGCCCGATTCAATTGGATACTTATTATTTATTTTCCCAAGCCACGCGGAGCCGCAACATAAGGCTGAAAGAGCCGCATGCGGCTCCGGAGCCGCAGGTTGCCGACCCCTGCCCTAGGGTATAAAAAGGAGGTAGCAGACATTTGAAATACTGTGGTCAGCTATCATCATGGTGAAAGGCAGAGAACTCCCTGAAAGCATCAGACAAAAAGACCTCTACAGATCAGGAGATGGCTAAAAAAAAAACACGAAAAAGTTACAGATGCCGCTTTCCACTGTTGTGTCAATTATTAGGACGTTTAAGGCCACTGGAACAGTGACTAACCTGCCAGGTAGAGGACGCAAATCTGTCTTGCCCCTACGTGTAGTGAGACGGATGGTTTGAGAGGCAAAAATAAGTCCTACGGGCACAGTTCAAGATCTCCAAAACAACTTGGCATCTTGGAATTACAAGGTGTCTAAAGCTACCATTCGATGACGCCTACATGACAATGGCCTTTATGGCACAGTTGCAAGAAGGAAGCATCTATTGAAGACAATTCACCAAAAGAGGCGTCTTGGTTTCACCAAACTCCATCTTAACTACAATTGGAACCATGTCTTGTGGTCAGATGAAACAAAAATCTAGCTTTTTGGACATGCACATCAGCATTATGTTTGGTGTCCAAAGAATGCAATTAATGTTGAAAAGCACCTCATGCCAATGGTGAAACATGGTGGTGGATCTTTAATGCTTTGTGGTTGTTTTGCATCCACAGGCCCTGGGGTCATTATTAAAATGGATGGAACCATGAACTCCAGCATGTACCAAGACATTTTGTCCAGAAACCTTGTTCAGGAAGCTACGCCTTGGCCGCAGATGGACCTTCCAACAAGACAACGATCCCAAACATACGTCCAAAGTAACTAAGAAATGGATGACAGAGCACAAGATCAATGTCCTGATGTGGCCATCTCAGTCTCCAGACCTGAATCCAATTGAACATTTGTGGTTTGAACTAAAAAAAGCAGTCCACAAACGTCAAACCAAGAATCTGAAGGAACTAGAACAATTCTGCATGGAGGAATGGTTGATGATCCCCCTCAAGAAGTTCCATAACCTCGTACGACACTACAGAAGGTGACTACTTGCTACTATAATGGCCAAGGGAGGAACCACAAAGTACTGATAACAGGGGTGTGGATTCTTGATTTTTATAATAAAAACAATAATTTGTGAACCGTTGATTGTGGTTTGTGCCAATGCATTATTATTAAAGAATATAATTTTCTGAATTTTGTGAGCAAAAAATAAAGCTCATTACTTATATTGTTCATTTTATATGATCTCTTTTGTTCATCTTTACTGTATATCAGCAAAGCTCTGTGTTGTCTTAGGAGAGCTGTATAGAAAGTATAGGAGAGCATGAAAGTAAGGAATTCATGAGGATTTTGAATGCCATTTCTGCTTTTGGCGGCTATGTTGTGTTTTATTTATATTGTAAAAATAACAAAAAAATATACTTATCATTAATAATTCTGCAACTCTGAAACTCTGTGTTTGTCACACAAAAAATTATACAAAGGAAAGAAATCCCATTCAAAGTATGTTTTTCCAAAAATCACTCAGTCCACTTTTGGGCAAGGGACCTGAGTGAGTTTTGGAAAAACACTCTTCAATTGTGGTGGCCATGTTTTATTTTGGCTGCTACACTGGATTTGGGGATTTTCCTGTGAATTAAAATTAAAAAGTGTCTTTGTCATTTTTTGCTAACTTGTAGAAGTGTATCAAAGTATGACCTCGTTTATAACTATTTCATGTACTTCTAGTATTGATGCCAATAATTCCACATATAACAATAAAGCCAAACTATTGATGTTTTAACTGAGCTGGGCAAGCGTAGTTCCCATGTTGCCACGCCCAGTTTGGATGATATCAAGAGATGACGGGTAGCTTTAAGCGACACTTTGACATAATTGAAAAGTTGTCATTTGGAGCAGCTGGGCCAAGCCTCCAGGGAAGATGTCAGGACTGATCCATAATTAGGGCTTTGTTTGTCTGGCTTGGGGCATCTCTGCAGCTGAGTACCTTTGGGCATGAGTGTTTCTGCTCTTTTTTCTACTATACTTTCAACTTGACTTCATTGGCTCAAAGAGAGCTCTGTGGAATGAAACAAGATTACTCTGCAATTTCAACACCCATCTGACAGACCCATATGAGTCCTGGGCCAGCTGCACATCAGAGAGAAAGTGTGCCCGCTGGCCATCTCTGTTTGGAAGTTCTCACGTGGCCTGTGTTCTACATACAGCTTGAAATGTAAGCTTGTAAGACACTTCTTTCTTTTCTGTTTTTGTTTTGCTATCACATACATTATAAACTTGTTAAATGAAAGGATTCTCTGGAAGCTCTTTGTTCATATCTCTGTTTATCAACATGGAGTTACCTTAGGATCTGTGTCTTTCACAGAACTTCACAGAGTCCTAGGAGAATGTGATGTTCTTGGCACATTTTTCCCTAAAACATACCATTATTCTTCTGTATCCAAATGAAAGAAGACATACCATAGGGTTCACAGACAATGCCAAGAGGTGTACTCCTACAACAAACATCACCTTTATGTGCAAGTGTAGGCACCTTTTTTTTAGACCTTGATTCAAATCAACATTTGTCCTTAACTTAACTTTTCTTCACAAAAATAGATTAGCAAGTTCAGCAATCACCAATTTTAACTGTAAATCAATGTTAAGTAAAAAAGTTGTCTGTATCCAGGCCATAGAGATAAATGAGATAATTTATTTTCATTACAAATTAAGATTGTTTTATTATAGTGTCATGATGGTATATCCCGCAGAAGAACATCCGCACATATGCTTTCATGCAATGCAGAGACTTTAAAATATATACATTTTATGCCACATTTAGGCTGTGTTCACACAATAGAGTTACGTCAAATTGACAGATAGGTATGCGCTGGTGGTTTTGCGGGCAGAGAGCGTGGGCGGAATGCGTGATTGCTGCTCTAAGTTACAGAGGGCATTGTATTTGCGGCATTGTGTTAACTAATAGGCTACCCAGGTAGCTACGTTTTATATGGAAAACAAGACAATGAAACTTCAGTGAATTTTTTTAATTAGCTAGATTAGCATTTTCACTAATCGCTCATAGCATGTACTGCTGTATCTTGTTAGCTTCATAGGCTTTGTAAGGTAAATAAATGCACATGTTTTGTTCATACTAACACCATAGACCTGTGAACACACTGGAGGTTGATAAGTGTACACCCCACTTATCATGCCAATTGTAAACTATCTCAGGGGTAATCAATCACCTTCCAGATCACACACCAAGCTAATTGGCCTCCGCCTGTGTTCTATTGTAGTACTTCTGAAAATCAGCTGTTCCTAGAGAATTCCACTGCTGGGTAGTGCATTTCAGAGTAAATAATCCATCATGAGCAAATAGGGGCTTTCAAAAGAATTCTGGGATAAAGTTGTGGAAAGCACCGCCGGGACCATGCCTAGATCAGGCTGTCCGTCCAAGTTGGAAGAAGATTGATCAGAGAGGCCAATGGCAACTACTACAGGACTTTATGGCAAAGACTGGTCAATGTGTCTATGTGTCAACAATACAGAAAGCTCTCAATTCTGGTGCAAAATACAGAAAAAATCTTGAGGGAGAACCTGCTGCCCTTTGCAAAAAAGTTGAAATTGGGAAGGATGTTCACCTTTCAGCATGACAGCAGCCAAAAGGATACAGCTAAAGCAACAGTGGAGTGGCTAAAAACAAAAAAGACCCCAGACTTGAATCCTTCAAAACCTTTGAAAACCTATTAAAAACGTGTGGAATGACTTGAATAGCACAGTCTGTTGACGATCCCCACACAATCTGACTGAGCTTGAAAAGTTCTGTAAGGAAGAATGAGCAAACGTTTCCCAATCTAGGTGTGCAAAGCTGGTAGAGACATATCCAAACAGACTCATGGCTGTAATTCAAGTAGTAACATTTTTCATTTGTATTAATTTTGTGAAATTTTGAGACATATTTTTTCCACATGGAAGTTGTGGGTTACAATTTGTAAATAATAATAATAAATTAATAGTAGTAAATAAGGGTGGAAAATCCTGATTTAATTTGTTTTCATTAAAAGCTGTAAGGTAACAAAAGGTAAAATAGTTGAAACGGGGTGTAGACTTTAAAGGGGCAATGTAAAAGGAAATATCTATTTGGTAGAAGTTAAGTACAAAGTTTAACAAGGTTAGAATGAATAGAGACATATACAGTACACAAGTACAGGGACAGCTGCAGGATACATTGTGGTTCTGTGTGGCTCAGTTGGTAGAGCACAGCGTTGCAAACGCCTAGGTTGTGGGTTCAATTCCCACTGGGACCACATATACTGAAAAAATGTATGCATTCTGTAAGTCGCTTTGGATAAAATTGTCTGCTAAACGGCATATATATATATATATATATATATATATATATTGTTATATTGAAACAGGACAGAGAATTAGAGAATGAGAACTGGAAAAAACATTTAGGCTCATAAGCAATGTAATTAACCTCTCCTCATAAGAACCAAGCCATCAGCCGGTCAAAAGGCAGCGATACTCCAATGGGTCAGATCTTCCTGGTAATTAAAAGACTCTGATGCAGAGCTACTTAGCTGAAGTTCAAGAGGTTCTGGTGTGTTTAGAGGGCTTCTTTTAAACCCCTCCTGGGATGTGTGTATTCAGTGTCAGGCCGTTCAGTGTTTTAGTGCCTAATGAGAGCTCAGGCACTTGGTTCAGTGGAGCACAATTGACTCTGAGCGCCCACTCCTCCTACACTGACTGAGGGTTATTATTCCCAGAATGCTGCACTCTTTTTCCAGCAGTCACTGTGCTGCAGTCACCAATTAATGCCACTTGACTTTAATTACACATTTCTCAGACCGAGCAGGCTTGGGACACACAGGCAGAGTTATAAGTAAAGAGCTGTTTCGCTAAAAATGTAATCTATACCAAATAATTGATCAGACATCTTAAAACCTTTAAACCGTCAGATTTTACAGTGCTACCCTCATCAGCACCCCCCACCCCGAAGAAAAATCCTGTGATTGAAGTCTATGTTACTGTATATCTGATCTGCAGCATTTTATGAAAAGATGAATTATCTTTCATCTATCCAGGACATCCTTGTGAATCACTTTGGATAAGTTCGACTTCAAAATAAATAAATGATAATAAAATGAAATACTTTTGTGCAAAAATCTGGAAATCTTGAATCCTGATATTTGTCAAAATGGATATATCCAAGCACTATGTGCCTTTAATTTCTGCACATTTGTTCCATTTCAGAAACTGCCAAACCATGCTGTTGCATCTCAACTTTGAAATTCAGCATATTTGGAACCCATATTGGAAATCAGAACTGGGTTATTGTCCAGTTAAAACCTAGACACTTGCTCAAGAGCAGTGGGAAATCCCAGATGAAGAAGGGCAGTGCACTTCAGATTTTGGAAATACCATTCAACACTTGCAAAATTTGTTCATTTGATTTAAATAGGAGTGGATCCTGTAGACTTGAGTATATATATATATATATATATATATATACAGTGGGGTTCAAAAGTCTGAGTCCACTACCAAGATCCCTTTCTTTTCATCATTCATCGACCAACACAAAACTTTTGTGGTATTTGTTATTCAAGAATAACACATTTGTGCAGGTTTGCACACCATTGCCTTTAATTTCCTCAAAATGTTGTGACACCTTATTATTATTTTATTTTTTATTTTTTTAATTTCTGATTTTATCCCATTTTCTCCCAATTTAGTAGCCAATTACACCTGCTGTTTTCAAATTAATCCCCCCCTCGTAATGTGAGTTCGCTGCCATAGCCCTGTGACCGGTAGTGACGAAGGCGAAGCATCGTCTCATCCGAGACGGCACTCGCCAGGCCGTCGACCATAACCCGTTACTACAGAGCCACTCCTGTGTGCAGCAAACATCCTGTTGGCTTCCCTCCCCCCTCCTTGGGGTGGACAGCCAATCGCAGAGCCGACTCTGGCGCAGCTGGTGGGATCGAACGTGATGGGATCGAACGTGGTCGCCATGGCCAGCATCGAATGCTGTAACCAATGTTTGCTTGCACTGTCAAAATGTTAACTTTTGGTAGCTCACCATTCATAGTCAATGGGCATGTGCATCTGGTAAATTATGGTTTTAATAAATAAAAAAACACCTACAAAGTTAAGTCACCCTTGGATGATGTAGCAACATTTGTATGCAGCATATTTTTTGTCAGTGTTGTTGATATTTAGGTAGCCTTGACTAAATAATTATCTTACAACGTTTTGCTAATTTTACCAGGGATTTGGTTCAAGAAAATGGCTATACGGATTGGATGGAAAGTCGAGGAATATATTGTGCAGGGCTATCTGGAGATTTGTCAAGTTTCAGCCACATAGGCTATGAAACAGCTAAGATAACGATAGTAGGATTTTGGTGGCTGTGAATGTGAGCCTTTCCGAAAACCTTTATTATCTTAGCCCAGGGCTAGCTTAGCCCCTTTTACACACACATTTATACAGCTGTATGATTGGAAAATAAAAGTTTCACATGTATCCCCCATTTCACACTGGCTAGTTTAGCACCATGTTTTGGGCTATTTCTGAAATGTTTCATTGGGCTAGCCCTGAAATATTGGTGCTAACCCTACTGCGGAGCAGGGCCAGCTAGTCCTGGGCTAAGGTTGGTGTTATTCTACTTTGGAATATGCAAGTGTGAAACCCTGCTTAGGGAGAGAGATCTTAGCTCTGGGCTAAGTAAAACATGTGCAGTGTGAAAAAATATGACACTGAGATGCAGTCAACAGCATTCTTGAGTAAAATGTGAAATTTACATATAAATTTACTATACCATAAATCACATAGAACGGTCTCCACATAGTTAATTTGCTGCTAGGGCTAATCTGGATGTAGTTCTCATTTTAGCGGCACTTTCCTCTGCCGTCAGAGATCAAAATAACTTCTAGTGTCCAATTACTGTCTTTCTTGTTACAACAGTAACGATAATTAAGAGCAGCAAATTATTATACTTATTTTCTTCTTAAAATACACTTATCCCTGAGAGACCCAATATCACAAGGAAGGACTGTACTTTCTGTTTTGTTATTCAAACACATGTTCAATTCAATGCATTTTTCTCTCAAGAACAGAGAACATTGAACTGTTACATGAATAGCAGTGAGGTCAGTGGTTTTAAAATGTTATAAAAAGTATTTTCATGCATTTGTAATCACCCTCTTCTTACTGTATGAACATCTCAGCTTGTTACAGTTTACAATAAAGACAATATGTGATGATGCATGGACAATTGATGTGGATTTAGAAGATGCTGCTTCCAGCAAACGTTAAATCTCTTGACCTAACTCTGCTGATTTCAGATTCATTTCAATTTTCTTGTTTTTTGGCCAATTGACCCATGTGTTTTCATCAACAGGACCCAGATATAGACATAGGCAAACTAGGCATGTGCCTAGTGTCTAATTGCCACAGGGGGCCCAGACAGAGGGGTTACAAAATTAAATAATTAAAATATTAAATAGTTTTTAAAATATTTTCTGATAAAATCTCCAACCTAAAACTTTATTTCAATGTATTATTTTTGAAAATCATACATAGCATAAGCACCTTGCAATGTGCACAAAAAGTATTTCCGGTTCAGTGCAGATCATGCTTTCTATATTAGCAGTGTCCTTTCAGCAATGCTATCATGTTAAAACGTACCTGAGATCAACGGTGTAGGAAAAATGGTTTGCCTAGTGTAGTCTATCCATTTAATCCGGCCCTGGTCATAACTGTAGCAAAACAATTAATAGTTTTTATATCATATGTAAAAATCTCAGCATTATGAACTCTGGCCGCAGAGCATTATATGATTGTGGAATCAGAAAATTCTGTCAGTATTGAACACACCATGGAGCAATCTGCTGTCACAAAGTATGAGGACTCTTGAAATCACCTCTGTCTCTGATCTGGGGTGTACTCAAAGCAGTTTTATGAAACACTTTAAAGCTGAAACAGTGCTGAATTGCTATGATGTATTCATGACAAAATAAATGTTGCTATATTATTGCTGCCAAATATATAGCACATTGGGGCGTTTGTAACTTGTACTAGTAACACCTACCAGAGTGCCTTTTGTTAACTTTTGACCATCCAACACCAATGCTTATTCAGCTTACTTTCAGCCACAGACCCCACCGAGATGGCTGGCATAACGAGCACATTCATCACGTTGACAAGTGAAAGAGCACTACCTCCATAGTGTATTGCAAAAAGTTGGAAACCATTTTGAATGAACTACCTGTTCAACAGCAAAATACTCATACTGCGGCTATTGAATTAAACCCTGGGGTGTGTTAAAATAGCTGTGTTACTAAATATTTCTAAGAGGACAGTGGGAGAAGTAGTCCAAAGGTCAAGATTTTTAAGTCTGTTTGAGGAACTATGGATGGTGCCTCCCATTAGCCCCTTAGCAAAATGTTCCATGGCACATTGATCTTCAGGTGTTCTCTCTGAAAGACTTGGGAAAACTCAACACTCAACACTTTTTTGGCAACTCCAACTCCAATATCTCCAGTACCAGATAACTCCAATCCTTTGATAGAACATAAGGGACTTGTAATGTTTAAAAAAAATGAATTCCCCAACAAAGCGATTTTTGTGGTATATTCCTTGCTCAAAATAATTTATTTAACACTGGAAATTCAGTATCTTTGATCAGAACCAGTTAACAAAAAATGTTTTTGTAAATGGTTGAATAGAATTTGCATTCCCTGTGGAATAAAGTCATGATAAGGCAACAGAGAAATAATTTAGCAAATCTAAAAAAAAATCATAATGCATGTGTGTGTGTGTGTGTGTGTGTGTGTGAACATGTTTATATTGCCCCAGATGTCAACAGTTTTCAATAATCTAGGTATGGGTAAAAAAGAAAATGTTGACTGTACAGCTACAGTACAGTTGGAGCAGGCATTAATCAAGACGCTGTGTTACAGTGTTTGCTTGTGAAATAACTTGGGGTTCGACATCAAAGCAGTCTGCTCCTAGTCCTCTTCGCTGAAATGTGAGCAGGGGTACCACTGCAGCCCACAGGGACGTGATGCACACAGTCATACTGTCAGGGCAGAGGAGTCATGAATATGCAGCACAGAGTCACCCGCACTTTCAGTCTTAACAAGTCTGATACTGAAAGGTTAAAGAAGAAAGTGCCTGCTGGATGATAATGGCAGCAAGGAAAAAAAGAGGATAGGATAGGGGAAGTTGGAGGGGGGGGGGAGGGGGATAATTGCATTGATTTAGGGATTGGAGAGAACACTGTGTTTTCAGGTCCGTGCTAATGACGGCACAAAGCTCACAGGCCAAATATCGCACCTCAACTGACTGAACACTGACTTAAGGGTCTGGTGACAAATTAATGGTCCCCTACAGGCCTTTCACACCCCTCTCCCTGAGCAAACAAGATGTGGAGTGTGGTGCGATGATTGAAGAGATCATTGTGGATTTCTGTTTTAAATGTGCACACACTAATGTAAAATATTTTTTGTGTAATAGTAGGCTAGAAGAGTTTTTAATAACTGGGCTCCAAGTGTTTAATTTTTAATGTTTCATCTTTGAAAAGGCAGTTTAGCATTTACATCACAACTAATAAGCACTAATGTTCATCCACGCTTTTTGGTTCACAGCGATCTTAGCCTCTCATGCATATTCACAAAGTGCAGCCCAGCAGTGCTGCCAGACTGCTTGATGCTGCACATGATATCCACACTAAAAGAGTAAAGAACAGCAAGTGTTTGAATCCCTGTGGATGCCCACATCCTGCACTGGGTGGTTTAAAGGCAAATTCAGTTTTACTTAAGGCAGCGCCAAGATTTTCTGTTCCAGCTCCAGAATTTCAGCAGAGTGAGCATGAGAGATGGCCTGAGAGAATGGCTCATCTGCTGGAGAAAGCTCCTCCAATGCTGGCATGGGCCTCTGGAAAGGAGTTGATTCCTAATACTAATGAGATGTTGTTCTGGTGGCCTTGATATAGAATTTGCACCGAGATTGAGAAAAAGCAAGGTTTTTTGGTTCGTTATGTATACTCGCTGTGCCGAGAAACCTAACCCAATGATCCAATGGCAATCTACTGGGTTTATATCTGAATGCTTGAGTTTGCAACAGACAGCAGTGTAAACAACTGACATTTTGAGTGACCAAGAAGAGAGAGCCATACTATGTATTTGTACTCCATTTGTGATGTAACAATAGAACAGAGCAAGAATATATTCTACTCTTTCCCAAAGAAATGAGCATTACAACAGCACTGGATTATTTATGTCTCAGCTGAGTGTTGCATTGGGAGTCCTGTTTCTCCCTCTCTCTAGTGAAGATGATGAAAATGGATGCATTAATACGCCACTTTTAATAAAGGGAGTTATTTCAGTAGCATGCGCTGCAAGGATTTCTGCAGACGTTATTTTTAGATTCAGAAAGCGACCAAAAGTAAAAATGAACCACAGCTCCACATTTGCTGTGCCAGTTTAGCATAGCAACTGGGAACAAAAGAAGAAAATCTCAAGGAAACAGAGAAAATACGATCTGTGTAAAGCACAAACCAGGCAAACCCATCCATCCATCCATCCATCCATCCATTGTCTAAGCCGCTTATTCCTGGTCAGGGTCGCGGGGGGCTGGAGCCTATCCCAGCATGCGTTCCGGGCGAGAGGCAGGAATACACCCTGGACAGGTCGCCAATCCATCGCAGGGCACACACACCATTCACTCACACACTCATACCTATGGGCAATTTAGACTCTCCAATTAGCCTAACGTGCATGTCTTTGGACTGTGGGAAGAAACCGGAGTACCCGGAGGAAACCCACGCGGACACGGGGAGAACATGCAAACTCCGCACAGAAAGGCCCCCGGCCTGGATTCGAACCCGAGACCTTCTTGCTGTGAGGCGACAGTGCTATCCACTGCACCACCGTGCCGCCTCACCAGGCAAACCCATGCTTGGAAATAAAATCCCAAATTCAGATTCAGTGACATTGTGAAATTTGAGATATATTACACTAGGTTGGCAGTCTAACGAGGCAAAAACATAAAAAAAAAAAAAAATACACAGGCCCATTTAACATGCATTTCACAGTGACTGTAAATCTATAAGCCCTGGCGACACTTCCACTGTGGTGTATGATAGACAGTCTATTTCACATAGCCCATAAGCCTCATCACTGTGAAGGTAGCGACTGCTGTACATTCCATTTCTGAAAACTGGGAGGCAACTCTCATGCACCAGTCTGTCTCATGTTAGTGAGCGTCTATGCTAAAGCCTTCAAAGATGAATGTGGAGTGGAGAGCTGTGATGGGGTAGGACAGAAACCTTTGTACTGCAACATCAAAAGTATCTTCTCGTTTGAAGAATACACATGGCAGGCAGAGGCAACCACAGGGGACTGCCATGCACTCCACCACGGGCTCTGCTGATTGGCTCTGAGAGAACATTTACCTTGACACTTGCATTTGAAAACAACCAGCTTTGCTTCATCAATACTTTAACATCACTTAATTTAAAAAGAAGTACAAAATTTGTGAGGAAATAAAGTGGTGAGGGAAAGGAGTGAAGGGACTTTGTGATCCTGTAAATCCGGAAGGTAGACTATCAAATACAGCAGGCTAGAATGCAGAGCCAATCCAGGCCATCATGTTTATGCAAAGCAGGTATTCCAGTATTCTTTATATACCAGATCATTTACAATACCCTCCTTTAGAATAATGAAATGACAACATCGCAATATCATAAAATCATCGTACTGTACATTCCAAAATGGCATAATCATAACAAAATATTGGTTAACTTTGCGGTTTCTAGCTATGGTATGGAGCGCCGCTCCTGAATCTCCCGTAAGTGTTCAATTGGGTTGAGATGTAGTGACTGACATGGCCATGGCATATGGTTTATATCGGTTTCATGCTCATCTAACCATTCAGTGACCACTTGTGCTCAGTTGATAGGGGTATTGTCATCCTAGAATAGACCACTCCCATCAGGAAATAAATTATTTACCATAGGATGAAGGTGATCACTCAGAATTGTATTTACTGCCATTTACCTTGCCCGCTAAGGGGTAGAGTGGACCTAAAGAACCATGGCAGGAAAATACACTCCACACCATGAGGAAACCCTTCACCATGGGAAACAAGCACCACTCAGGCATGTAGATTTATTTTGGTGTGCACCACACATGCGTTCGTCCGCTTGAAGAGAACAGGGTGAAGGATGACTTATCTGACCATATGATTTTGTTACACTGCTCAGTAGACCACTGCCTATGTTCTTTGCACCACTTTACTTGCAAACATGCTTTTTTAGGTGAAATAAGGGGTTTATGCACTGCAACCCAACCATAGTATCCCTCTCTGTGAAGCTGCACTCGATGGACTGTTCTTGATGAAATCCCCATGATATATATTTGCAGTCAACTGATTCAGAGTTACTCATCTGTTATGCCTTACATCTCAAACCAATGCTTGGACACAAAAGTCGAGGCGTATGAGCATTCAACCACAATTGCTCCTAGTTGATGATGTCTTTCTCTCAGACTTCCATGCCAACATCACCTTAGCCACTGTTCCTCATGAAACATCAGTAAGTTGAGCAGTTTTCTCTTGCCAAACATGCCCCAACAATCTCCCCCTTTTCAGAGTCACTGGGATCTTTTCCTCTAGCCATGGTAGCCAAATGGGCAACAGGGCCTGCCCAGCATTTTTATACATGCCCCTAATCATGATGGGATGTTAATTGCTTAATTAGCTCAGGAACCACATTTGTGTAGAAGTACCTGCTTTTAATATACTGTGTATCCCTCATTTACTCAAGTGTCTCCTTTGATTTGGCAGTTATCTGTAAATTCTAGAAAGAGTATGGGTGGAAATGTGACCATTTTCAATAAAGAAGAAATACAAATCTCTAACTGAGCATTAGTAAAATTGTATTTTCCACTAAGGAATCTATAAATACAATAAAAACAATGTTTCTCTCTCGTTCAAGGCTGTTTGTGATTTAATGCACAAACTACAGCACAGTCAGAAGCAATGGCAACACCGCCTGTGATTAATATTAATTTAAATTGCTTGGTGGTGGCTGTCAATTGCCTGTTGAGTTGAAAAGACACACTTTTTGTATCCTCCACAGCTCCTGCCTAGGATTAAAGCCCAGCACCTTTACATAATATGTGCTTATTCAGATGGTGAAAAGTTGGCAATTTCCTGTACCTGGGAGAGAAATCTCACTGGGGAAAAGTTCCTGTTTCTTATCTGGGTTCAGCTTCAATGTGCTTGTTGTTTATTACCTTAAGCCGTCACCCGTTTTGAGAATGCAGAATTTTGAAAAGTAATTTTTTTTCTCTCACAATGCAATTAAAGAGCCACTCCAGACGGCCTTTAGCTGACATTAATCCACAAATACAAGACTTACCAAAATCACTTTTTCAATAGTATTTACACATTTTTCAGTTTTAAATGAAAATCCACAAACAACTACCTAAACCTTGATAGACTGTTTTTCTTTCTTTGGTACAGTAATTGTACATACAATACTTGTTCCCAGTTGTGTCACGCATCTACACACCAATGGGTGATTTTCTCTTAGTTAAAACTATTCCATTCCTTGTACACCAACAAGACATTGCGTCGTATTGGTAGCCACATAGACCAACCACACCTGAATCTTACGTGTCCTTAGTGGTGAGAGAGACAACTAATGAAAATGTGAACACTAAGGCATATATTATTTCTCTCCTTGTTTTGTTTCAGCCCTCTAGATTCAAACTTAATTATTAAATTACAAATGTGTTAATATGTGCATGATACGTTCAATGATATGTTTACAATATATTTTTCCTTATGATTATTGGTGTATTTATTAGCAAATCTGATCACTTAAAGGCGTGTTATATTTTGCACTCAGCTGTAATTATATGGAGGCCTAGAGTTTAGTGTAATATTGCGTGATTACTTATTGTATTCTCCCAAATGAATTATCGATCATATTTAATCATTTTAATTAAATTAATTTATTAAATTAATTTAGATATTCATTATAGAACCAAGCATGGACAAGCTTGCATTGCAGAATGACCCAAGGCCAGTCTCTTGGTTATCCCAAACACAATTTTTGTACATAAATTACAATTGAGTCTGATTACAGTGACTGTGGTCCTTAAAGGTACATGGGGACTGGAATTCAATGTGAACTATCCCAATGTGGCTAATCTGTTTGGACTGCATCACCATAAAAATATTATTTTCCCATCAGTTTCCAAATGAGGAACAGCAACATTCTCTAGGCCTGGTTCCGAAACATGTACTTGAATATCTTAATGTATCCACTGCAAGTGCATGAGTTAGTAAATATGGCCACATTTCAAGGAATCCTATCCACGCATTTATTGTGACAATAATGTGAATAATGTTATGAATACATGTATATATCTAATTATATGGATGTACTATATATGATTTACATTTATATCATTTACATTTAAATGTACTATATCAAAATGCAAAATTTTCTGTACCAACCTTCAGATACTGAAATGGTGCCCAAATAAAGAGCAATAGAAGCTCCTTTTTAATAAAGAAGCACTGTATCACATGCAGCCAGAGAGTCAGGGAAACTCTGTGTAACATGGGTCATTCATTCCTCCAAGGGCACTGCTGTCCTCCACCCCCCAATGTGACACGGGCCTCAGGCTATATTTATCAGATGAATAGAGGATGACAAGCCTAATCTCCCCCAGGCCAATGGCCACATAGAGGGACAAAAACACAGGTATCGCACAGCTTCATGGATAGACAGGCCTCTGAAACAGATGCCACATCGATGCTGCACTACATCTTAACCGTAACTAGTACAGTATCCAAGGTTCTTCAGATCCCATAGAGATAACAGTAAAGATCAAAGCTAAAACTAATCAAAAGCCTCATTCAATGTGGGCTATTTCATTAAGGACATGGCGGATATACTGTATATATATATATATATATATATATATATATATATCATAAAAAATATATATAAAATATAAAATCATCAATTTCTTCAATGCTTGCCCAGCATTTTTTCACTCCTTGATACTTCTGAATAGATTAAAAGATTGCATTACATATCCAGCTACATTATTCTTTTTCTTTTTGTTTTGTTGTCTCGAGCCAGTTGACAAATTATCAATGTTGAAATTTTCCACTGTGCACCCCCACATTCTCCCGTGTTACAAACCCATTTCCTTCCTACAGATCTTGCTCTCCGACACGTTTTCCATCTGGAGGGATTTATTTGCACCGTGCTGATGCATGTGTACCCCGTGAAATGCACTGTGTTTCATCCAGTTCAGGAGCACTGCTGTCTGAACATACCAAGGCCGAATTATCAAGTAAATATTGTAGGACCGAATTTCAGTACTAACCATTCAGAACTGGAATCACTGAGGGAATGCTGATGACAAGGCTTCGTGTGAGAGAGTGCAGTGCCAAGCCCCTAACAGCAACCTAACCCTAATTCCAACCTAACCCATTTAATAATGCCAGACCTAAAACAGCCTGTCCCACTGCAACATATTGTATTGTCATTTTCATCATTTGACATCACTGGTTGACCATGGTAATGAATATTCAGAACCGGACTCAATAAACAGAACCTCCTCCCTATTCATAATCGGCCTTCACACTTGCCTTATTGTTTTTCCATCCTGCATTAATCATAAACTGGGTGTTTTTTCTTCTTCATAAAATAAGGATCTTATGTTTATCTGTTAAAGGTCAGATATTAACCCCGTTATAAGCCCCATGAATGTGCAGAAGAAAATATGCTCATGGTCAATAAAAATGTTCACTTTACATAGAAACCGATGTCGAGTGACTAATTTGCATTTGTAGTTCACTCGTTGCATCTGGAAGCCCGTCGCTCAGAAACATGAATGATTTATGTCAAACACAAAGAATTGGCCAAGCCAACTGACTGTGCAATAAGGGTGTGATTCACAGTTACCTTTCGCAGGAGGAAGCAGATCCGCTCTATGTTCCGGAGTCTCTCGCGCTGTAGAGGACAAGTGGCGAAGCAAACAGTTAATTCACCAAAGACAAAAGGGTACATACAAAAGCATTCATTTACATATGTAACATTACAAGGTAATCATGTGCTCTTGCATTGTTAATGCGGGCTAGGGCTGACAGCAATTAAGGCACAAAGAATGCTGTGAAACTACAAGAAATCTCATTAATGGTTATTTCAGGCTGGTATGATGCTTGAAGCAACGTAAAAATGTGTAATTGCTATGACCTTCCCAAGTATATATTTTTTCATTATTTATTAATTTATTAATTGCATCTTGCCATTGACAAGCAAATGGCCTTTGGAAACACTACGTCGCAATATGTTTTGAAACGGTGGGACAAGGCAGTGGGGAATCGCTCCCACCTCAGGCAAGAGGCTAAGGCGGTTGTCTCCCAGCTGCTGTCCGCCTGTGGTGCTACAGGCCTTACAAGCTAATGTGTCCTAAAGTGCTTGTCTTTCACAGTTCTTGGCCCCCATTTTGTGAAATTACAGCAGAACTACAGAACTGAAAAGGAC
Source organism: Aldrovandia affinis (assembly GCA_029706075.1). Classification (NCBI taxonomy): domain Eukaryota; kingdom Metazoa; phylum Chordata; class Actinopteri; order Notacanthiformes; family Halosauridae; genus Aldrovandia; species Aldrovandia affinis. The sequence goes on along the minus strand of JAINUG010000096.1, from coordinate 3,096,281 downwards.
ATCAAGGACTGTATTCAGAAAACAACTGCTGCAAGGGTAAAGGCTAACTTTATTTTATGGAACTAAAGCACTTTCTGCAGCATAAGGTGGTTAAAAGACAGGAAGCCTATTTTTGGAACAATGTGGGGTTGTTTACTCCCTATAGCTAGGGTTTATGAACATGGTGTTGTCTTCACTGCTGTCCCATCCATTAGCTTGTAAGCATCAGGATAGTGAACCTGTTTTCAGAATTTCAGACACAATATTAAAATTCTATTTTCCTGAATCAACCCTTTTGTATATTCATGTACCTAGAAAGTACATGTATACACTGTCTCAAAAAGGCATTTAAAAAAATGTAAGCCGCACACTTAAAAAAATGTTTGAAAGTGTGTTTTTGAGAAAGCGGACACATGTACTTTCTAAGTACATGAATATATAAAAGGGTTGATTCAGGAAAATGTAATTGTAATATTGTAAGTTTGATCCTATGTATTCCTGCCACGGCCAGCCCCTTTACACACCGCTGAGCACAGGGCTTTCTCTTTTCCCTTTTATGTGTTAATTTATTAATTTATATTAAACATTCTGCTTCTTAGCTGTATGAACTGTAGCCAAACACTGTTGGAGAAAAAATATTTCCCTTCATGTTGAAGGCTGAATAAATGCAATATGAGTGACACAGAGTAGAAAGTGGTCCAGCATATCTCTCTAAGCGTTCCGCTGACAGGCTTGGCTTGCTATTTTGAAAGGCTGCACTAATGAAGTTTAAACATACATATTTGATTGGCATTTTTTTTAAATCCCCAAGAAGGAAACACTTCATGTGGCATAATTAATTATTCATACCGTTAGCCTAAGCTTCTAAATAATGTAATCTGAGGTAACACTGTAAGGAGGGCTTAAATCTGAGGTAAGACCATTGTAACATATTGTATAGTCCATCCAAAAATTTTTGTGCAAAAGTGTTTTTTGTTGCTTATTTATTCTCGCTTCTTAAAAATTTGGAGGTGCCAAATATTTTCTCCTCATCCTTGCTCATTCTGAAAACTTTGATTGTGTTTCCTCAACAACAGGTAGGCTACATCTTGTAACAGTAACTTATCTTGTGAGACCAGGTCAACTGTGCTTCACTAGTTTGGCTGCTTGCCTATCTAATGACTGTATGGTAGAGATTGGGATGAATGCACAGTAGGTTTGGCTTGGATGATGCACTAGGAAGGCCAACCTCTGCTCATGGACCACAGTTGTGCCAACCTCCCCTTGGCAAAAAATCAGGCCCTTGGATATGGTCTGGGGTTGTGTTGTGCATGGTTTTCTCTTCCGGGGGCAACCCCTGGTTGCAGACCACAGTTGTGCTGGCACCCCCCAGGCATGAATAAATGAGGGAAACTAATGGGGAGAGTGGGGAGGTGGTGGCACACAAGGGGAAGCTGTTTGTAGTATCAGAGATACAAGGAAGTGATGTAAGGTGCTTGGTTACATACTATGTGTGTGGCTTATGGAGTGGAGGCAGGTGCGAGGGGCGGAGTTGTGAATTGGTTGTGTCATCTACATGCAGCTCTCCTCCTGAAATAACGTTATCGACTTCAAATTATTATAATTAAAACCATTAGAATTACTGGCCCCCTATCGCCATTGCTATTTTACCATAACACATCAATATTATATGCCATTACTTTTTACTACACATTGTCCTTATTTTTTACCTACAGTACTTTCAATCAAATCCAAATGTGACTATTTTTCTTCAAATTTTCATGTTTGAGTTTGAACAAGGCCATGATGCAAATATATTCCAGGAGCAGCCATGAAGACAACAGATAACCGCTGACATATCAACGCATATAGGACGCATTAGGAAGAAATTAGAGTGAATTCACTTTGAAATGTTAGTCAGGGAGAATTTACTTGACGGTCATTCTGGGATACTCTAAAAACAACCAAAAAAGTACATTTAGGCAGACAAATCAAGGAAAGCTAATGAACACCAAGTTAAGGTGTTAACAGGGAAACCTTGTTTTCTGTTTGGCCTTCAAACTGGGGGGGCTCTAGCTCTGCCATTTCATAGATAAGGGAAGGACAAATGTATGCCTCCTGACCAGTGTTCACAGGACTGAAGAGAAGAGCTACTGCATAGTTAGGGCCAGCCACATGTTCCATACAGAACTAGTGCTCACAGGACTGAAAAGAAGAGGTAGAATTCAGTACATTGAGTAAATTGCATCCCACACTCCACAATGTGGGATTATGGACTTTTGAGCCCTTGGGGAGAGACTGTCAGCTGTTTTATCTAGTTGACATCCTTTGTTGTACTGTAAAAAGGGAGATTGTATAGTTCTGGTGGACACTATATGCTGATGTTACTAGGGGTATTGATTTGGTTGATACAGTATGCAGATGCAGATTGATAAGAAGGATGTGCAGTGTGGGTAGATCTATGTGTGTTTCATTTTGCAGGGCCCATTTAGAGGGCTTCCCCAGGAGCACTGAAGTTTCAGGTGCAGGTAACCATCGATGCCTACTGTGGAACGCTCTTGCCCACGTTCAGTCATACACAGGAAATAGTGGCAGTAATTGCTACATTTGCAACTGTCATTCCTGGGGGGAGTGGGGCTTAGATTTGACACTGCTTAAATCCTAAGGCAGCGGTGATCCTACCTGAATGGACACAGAACTTTAATGACAGAATTAGTTGGCTGCATAAACCCAGGTAAAATATTCTAAAAAAGATTGTCAAGGTCAAGCCAAACCTTCTCTGTGCACTCAGCATGGGAATGGCCAGAGGGTATTAATAAAATGTGAGTCCAGCCAAGGAACTGATAACACAATGTACTGTATCTTCATTCGTACGGTTATGCAGCCATTATGATGCACTACACCACATTAAACAAGCACCATAGACCTATTTATAATGTAACCCATACAATCGTTTTATTTCCCTGTTGTTAAGAATATTGAAAATGCATTAAGAGATGTACTTGATGGCCTCCATTGAAATACATTTTGAACACTGAAAACATTGTTCAAAATAAGTACTGAAAAAAGGGCTGGGATTCACATGCGTGTACTTTTAACGACATGCAATACAGTAATTGTTTATTGCATGGGTATGTGTAAGTTGAGTTTGACATCTTGACATCATTTGTCCATAGAACAGCATATTTAATAGTAACCACCAGTAACCCAGAAGACAAGGAAAGCCCTCAGCAACAGAGAACACAAAGTGGTTTCAGTACTCCCAACAGTGGCTGCAGGAGAGTTTAATCTGTGCACCCTGGGAATGATGTAGGGAATTGTGCCAATGCAGATCGCCTTTGAAAATGATTAACACCGGTACAGGGGAATATAATACTACGTGATGCATTAAGTCTATCCACGAATACACACCCTTTTACATCATTTTTTGTTTTGTTTTTTAATCTGTGTGCCCAGCATGTCTGTTGCTGGTATGATGCACTAAATCAGCACCTGTCACAATGGTCCCCCTTTTCTGGGTCTGTTCCCAGAGCAGAGTACACGTCTCGAGCGCCCCGCTGAGAACTCCCAAGGTGAACTCTGGCTTCCGAAGAGCAACCAGCTGACAAGCGCTGCTAATTAGCCTGCCCCGGTGCAAAGGTAAGGAGGCTGGGTGGCAAGATCAGCAGGCGAAGTGATCAATCTTAGCCCCCCTCCCATCCTAATGCAGAGAGAGGGAGCGGAGGGGAAGCCTGCGCCCATGGGAGGGGTGAGAGAGAATAAGACAGCATGAGATCATGATGTGGAATAGCCAAGGGGCAGCTTTAAAGAAATGTTAAGCAAATGTCCTCCAAGCCTCTGTACTATAACCGTTCAACTGATATATTATTTACTAGAAGGTAATGAGCATAAATTGTGCAAGGAGCACTTAAAAACCCATTTCAAAGCTCAAAGTATTTTTTTTTTTCATTTAAGTCTCCGTAAGTGTATGCTGTTTAGCCATCAATGCTGATTTGTATTTGTATGTTTTTTTAAGGAAGGTACATTTCTCACTAATGACAACTGTAGGCACCTGCCATTGTTGGAAGGAAATGCATTCTTACCCCTGGTGGGATAAAGCCAATTGTATCCCACTGCTGGGGACTCCCGGTCACAGAGGGTCCAGCCTGTATTTGTAGTGAGTCCCTTTAATGATGGGATCTCTGTTTCAAATAACCTGACATTGGAAGTGCTCATTCATTGGGCCATTTCCCTACTGTGGTCCCCACTTTGTCACCCTAAATAATATCACCCCCTTTAAACTGTTTATTTGTCGGGTCTGTCTGTCAGTGCTTCTACAGGGGAGGAAAAAATGACATTTAGACAGCTGGCTTCTGTATTATTAATGTCCTGCTGCAGATGATGGGAGAGGCTTTGGAGCAGTGCAGAAATCACACCTGGAACCTGACACCTCCACACACAGATCAAAGGCATCCCCTACCCGCACTGGCCTCACATGTCTGCTGAACATGAATAGGGAAGACAGTATAGAATGGACACACTCGTTTCCTTTTCTCTCTCTACTAACCGCATGGAGTGGATTGCCCTGATCGATTGGGACCTTGAAATCTGCTTGGAGTTCATCGAAGGCTGTTATCTGAAAGGGGGAGAGGAAAAAAAGGGGACAGAGTTAGTCTGCTGGATGTGTGAATGGTTACTCGTCATTTCCCCCAGAGGGAGATATCTCCTTGAATAATGTCATTTTGTTCACCTTTGATTTATTTCGAATTCACCTCTCAGACAAAACACAGGACATGATCAATGGTGTGAACCGTAAACAATTCAATACAACATGGCAGTGGTGGAAACACTGGCTGTAATGAGAGCGAAAGCCACAGAACTGTTGAATTTAATGGTTGGAGTCACATACAGTAGGTGAGATCCAGGGTTGTACAGACAACAGAAGAGAATACGATCCCAGCTGAGACAATTGCTGGAAAACAATAGTGACACATCGAGGAAGATAAAGAAGGGCTGGCTGGGTCCTTCCTCTCATTTCAGCAGAATAAAGTTGTGTTTACTGCAGTGTGATAGCTTTCTGTAGTGTAGGGGTGGGCCCTGTCAATTGTTTACCAGCACCTGGAATATAACATAAAATTGTCCTGTTTGTAAACACAGGGGCAAGCAGCAACATTCTGCAATTAACAACGTTTGGTTGACATCACAAAGATTGTTAGCACTTTACCACCATTCCATGGCTTTTATTCTTGCATCTCTTTGACCTCAGGTACTGGCACCGAAGCTAAAAGGTCTCTACAGGTTTACCCATGTCACTGAACATCTTCCTTTTAAAATATTGCTTCTAATCTGTGCCAAGTATAGTAGGTAAAACAACAACACATTTGTGCTATAAATATGTTTAATACACAAATTTATAGTAGGTAAATGTATAGCAACCAACAAAACTGATGTATTTACTATGGCCTTACTATGATGATATTCATCCCATGACTGTATTCATACACACATGAAAATAATAATACATATTGCCAGCAAAAGGAAAAAAAACCTACAATATGAAATGCCATGTAAATAATTAAGTAGTGCTCTTATTTTATTCATGAAGGTACAAAATCACATGAGCCTACCTTGAACAGCTAAATTGGAACACAGATACATGAGCAAATGTGAAAGCACAATAATTACAAAAATATAATTGTACAGCCTGTGCTACAATGTCTGCAACACATCAGAACAACTCATTATAGCTAAAAAGGAACAACGTGTCCAAGAGTGCTACATGCTACAATTTAAAGACTATTTCACAGTGATTCAAAACTGCACATTTATGGATAACCACTTTTGAAATTCTGAAATTAAAAAAGAATTAAGCGCTGACAAATTAAACTAAATTGATGTCCTTTTTTTAATGACTCCTGCAGCTGACTGAATTCTAAATGATATTCTGTCTGAAATGCCACCGATGGGAAGGTTTGTTCAATTCCTTCATGGATGACTTGTTGTAAACATGCTATCATCTGTGTGTGTTTTGGCACAGCAGAGCGACCATGGAAATGGTTTTTGCTTGGGAAAATCTCACAAGCACAATACCTTTGCCTGGCAAGCAATCACAAGAAAACCTCACTGCTCCATTTCCTGCACACTTTAATTAATGCTGTGCACTGTGGTTTATTTAACACTACAAATGAAAATAAATAAAGAATGAATGCATAAATGAACACTATTATGTAGGTCCAGAATAAATGATAACTTAATACAGTATCTCCAGTACAAGACCCATAATTCTTTTCATGATTCCAGATAGCGGAATACAAATTCAGAAATTTGGTCAAGTGATTTCTTTGGAATTTAATTGACCAATTTGCAAGAGCTTTTCTCTGTGTAAATTACATGATTATGAGATATTTATCTTGAAGTTAAAATGATTAAAGGTAACACATTAAGAGTCCATTAAATACATAATTTAAGCAAGATTAACATTTATTGCAGCATCGGTCAGAAAGTACATTTCTCACCTCTTACAAATGACTTTAGGAAAGACACTGTCAACTAAACAACTCAACTAATACTTTCCGACAGTAACTGAGGTTTGTAAAGGGTTCGTGGTGTCTTCTTTAGTACCCTTAATAAACAGGTAATAACAGATGCAGAAATGTATGCAAAACATAAACTAACATTAATAATAGGTTTATTGTAATATGAATCAACAGAACTGTAATGTGAACGTGTTTTTACGTTATATTTGCCAATTATATTATAGATTATACTTTGTGTTATTGTACATGTATTATAATATTAAGTTGGAATATAAAGGGTTATCAGGTTTCTTTCAAAAAGAACTTGAAGGTGCAGGAATATATCTGTTGTAACAGGCATTGCAATCATATATATGCCTTTGAGGAGAATTTGAGTGAATGGGTATACATTTCCACTTTAATTTCTATTTCAACACATATCGCTCTGGTAGTTTAAGGTACGTAACTGAAAATGCCAATGCAGATAAAAAGTTGAAAAAAAGGAAAGGATATCACATAAACCCCACATAAACACAACATTCACATTTTAAGCATTTAGCAAACACTCTCCGGAACCACTTACAAGATGTGCATTAATACATGGTATGATCAATCATTGTTCGCGCAAGAGATCAGTGCAGTAATACAACAATTTAAGGATGTTTGCAATTACGTTTAGAGGTGTGGTAACTGCTACAAGTGCCAATTGCAATAACTGCTACAAGAAATTATTGTGGTGCTCGGTACCAACTTATTATTTTTACAAGCTGCTGACAAATCACTGCTTGGCCTCACGGGTGAAGACTGTCACAATGCTATATTGGCATGCCTTTATTTTAATGGCACTTAAGGTGTTTGGCTGAAGGCCCACAGTCATAAACCAGATGCATTGCACTGTGACCCACAGACCCTTAGAAGTGATAAATGCAATAAATTCATCAATTGATCTGAATTTTCCTGGAAACCTTGCTGAGCTGCAGGCTCAGCAACAGCTGCAGTTTAACACTTACTGCTCCAGTTAGTTTAATCTTACACATTGGACTCACACTGCCTGAACAACAATAATATACATTGTACCAAAACCTTTTATCACCATTTTTGTATTCCTCAATTTGGAATGGTCATTTGCAATTGTAAAAAGTCAAAAGTTTGAGTATGCCTGCTGGAAACTAGATTTATCTCATAATTGAAAATGTTTTACACCGTATAAGTTTCTGTAAATACTTGAAAATTGCAAAAAACACATGTAACAATAAACAAAAGGAACATCAAAGCAATGCTCAAGAAAACTGAATTCAAAATGGAATCTTGGATTCCTCAAAATAGCCACCCTTTGCCTTGATAACATCCTCACAAGCACGGGCCATTTGGTAAATAAGTTTCAGCAGGAAATCACCAGACATGTCTTCCCAGCTCTCCTGCAGCAATTCCCAGGAGAGCTGGGCTGCTTTGCTTTGACTCTTCTGCCCAGTTCATCCTATACAAGTTCTATAGGATTGAGGTCTGGACACTGGGCAGGCCAGGTCATTAGTTTGAGTTGTCCTTCATGTTCCTCCTTCACCAGATAGTTCTTGCACAACTTCAAGGTGTGTTTCGGGTTGTTATCTTGCTGAAGAATGAAGGAGTGCCTGATTAGCCGTAATCCAGATGGAAGGTGTACTCAAACTTTTGACTGGTACTGTATATACAGTACATATGATAATATAAGATATATAATCAGGTTATTAACAAAATAATGCTATTAACAAAATAATGCAATTTGTAATGTACAATAGGTTATGTACGCAGTATATAAAAAATGATATAATCATCTGCCACAATTGTACCAGTATTGAAGCAAGCAGTATGTTCTAGAAAACTATAAGATCTGTAACAAATTTAACAAAGGTATATCATGTGTGTGCTATTGTGCTTAAGACAAGATTTTTTGTGACACACGTTGTATGTAATTAAGCCAGCTCTTTGTTTGTCTCTCCATCTCTCTTTCTTTCTTTCTCCTTTTCAGAAGGAAAACAGCTGAACAAATTAATCATTCCCCAATCTCATCATGAAGTGATGTATTCCAATTTGTACTGAATAACACGGCTTGAGCCAGAGGCATGGTGTCATGTACAGTAAGTTTGAAATCAGAAGTGGGTGACAAACTACCGAGGAGTTCTTACGAAAGATCAGTGTTGCTCACATCGCAATGACATCGATCCCTGTGAGTGTACTTGTTAGGGACCAGCTTGAGCCGAGAGGGGGTCGAAGACATTGACGATGTCTGCTTCACAGTTCTCTAACGCTCTCGTATACACTGCATTGCCAACAGGAAGAAGACAGGAACAGCATATGCCAGCTGAGAGTGAAAAGAGTTATCTTAACATATGCCACTTAAGACGGTGAGCCACTTAATTACGTATATCCTCGTCAGCGATTGTTTCATACATCGTAGGATCCCTTGCAACACTCTATGAGGCGTATGAATGGCACAGGTGTATATGTGTACTGTACATGGCCAGTGTGTGGGGGTTGTGCTTGGAACATTGAACCACTCTTAGTGCATGCTGTTGAACATGAAGCACCGAGGAACACACTTCCGCTTGTGCTCTAATTGCAAATGTTTTCGTTCCTATGAGCTGTCATTCCCAGAGAGAGATCTCTCTGAGGAATGAGAAACTGTAACAGACACTGTCAATACTTAGTTTTCCAATAAAGAAATACAGTAAGCCCACCCCCACATACACACACACACACCCACCTACCCACACACACATAATCTCATATATAGTTTGCACAGGAGCATTGGAAGTGACAGAAGCTGTGATGAGTTGTTGGACACTCCTGCTTAATGAGCATAATCCATCAGTCAGAGCAGCTTCTGACACAGCAGTCATCTATATACATCTAAAGTGAGATGACTGGATGTTCTGAGTGAGTTATTAATGACTTGACTGGCATAATTGGCCATTCTAAAAGTAGTCCTTGCTGCCCCAGCTGCATTCAATGTACTCGTTTTTAAAAGACGCATTTGAATATGCAACACACAGATAATGAAATGCACATGTGCTCTAATATCTTCCCCATTAAAAGTCGAGCATAATCAGAATTTTGTTTGTAACAGAGTAGCGTGTCAGGGGATTAAAAATGAGTCAGCCAGGCAGAATCGAACAGGGTACGCAGTGATTCTATGAATTATGTCAGCATATTACACTGCTACCTTCTGTCGAATAAATACCATATGGTCGCGGTTCACTCATTTAATACAGTTTTGACAAGAGCAAGCCTGCCAAATGACCACGCATTCAGTGTTCTTAAAAACACGCGAGCCATACGGACAGCCGGTTTGTAAATTAGTTTGCGCTTGCATGGATGAAATAAAAAACTAAAAAAACTAGATATTTCAAGGTTAGCAGGGCCGCTCCCTAAGCAGCTGAGAAAAGGTAATCATGTTAAAGGATAACATGTATGGCGTAATTCTGAGGCAGCAGCTTCCTCCAGATTCAACAGCACATAAATGACATGGTGCTAAATGCTCATGTCAGATATTTTCCAGGTCTGTTGCTACGCAAAGGGAGGCCTGGAATACAAGCTTCGGAGCCTGTCCAGAATTGAGCTTTACCCCCCCCCCCCTCCCCTCCACACCCCCCGCGCCCCCGTTTTCACCCAAATGTGGGAGCTGTATTAAGGTACTTTGGAGACTGGAGAGGGGGCATTGCCGTTCTCCCTGACAGGGATTCAACATTGCAGAAAATGTCAGACTCCCGAAATGCATTTTCTCACTACTTTGTTCTAACAACGGAGACGCGCACTAAAATGTAACAGATGATACAGAAAGCCCTGCTTTAACAATCAATCGTTCACCACTAGCACTAGGTTAGGATTATGGAATCAATCGCATCGGTTTGAGTATTTCCAGCAGCAGGTATGATGGCAGCCTTCGTAATGCATTACAATTACACAGTATTACAAAATAAAGCGTTGTCCCTTCTGCAAATGTCCGTTTTCCATTTTAAATGAGAACATGCACATAATATGCTAAGGACTACAGGCATTTTTTCATTGAAAAAATACTGGTTAAAGTGGTAATACTGGTAATACACATTAAAGTTTTGCTTTGATCAGGGGAGGGAACATACCATGGGGGCTACAGCTGAACCAGACGGTCGACTCAGCAAATGAGTGTCTCCCAAAACACTTTAAAAAGAGAGCACTTGTCTCTTTCACACAGAATTACAGGAATTATCGGGTTATAAATAAAAATCTATCTGTGTTTAACGCAGCCCAACAAAAGGAAATGCTGATCAAATTTGGTGAATTCAGGTTACCTGCCTTATACTATTCTCAATTGAGTCCTCATAACAGGACTAGTTACAGCGGAATTGCCGATGTGAAATACTCAGTCTATCTGGACAGTGTATACCGATTTGAGGCAATAGTAGGCTATTAAGGAGAAAAAAGACAGTGACAGGCGATATACAGGATGCGAAGCCTTTTCACACGTGAATACATTAACATACATTAATATAACACATGGATAAGGATATAGCAGACTGTCCAATTCATCTTTAACGTTAGCCTACCTTGTGTTCACAGTCAGCTTTATTGTAGCATATCAATGTATATGTGACTGGCAAGAAGAGGAAATCAAATGTACACTTACGTGCCAAATTGCAAAGAAGATCAAGGAAGCGCAGAGAACCAAAGAGAGCATGTAGCAAAAAGCAGCAAAAGTAAACATAATTGAAATGAACCCGTGGAGATTTTCCCAGAGATGTTTCAGAGGGAAAACTGAAAATTAGGGTGTAACGGCGACAAAAGACCAGTTAAGCATCGTCTGCTAAATGTTTGCAACAAACAGTTGCAGATCGTCTTCAACACAGGGTACGCAAGTTTCACTATTAAACGCCGTGTTTCAATATGAAACTGCTCCCGTAATAAGCCTTGGCATAATGACAATGTTGTAAGAAAGCTCAGTGTCTTCTAAATAGAGACATAAAAAGGAGGAAAGGGTTGTCTTCTCAAAACACATTGGTCCCGGTAATATTCCGAAGTAGATGCGATCCAGAAGATACTGCACTTAGACCAGTCCGGAGATGTGGAATGCAGCTGACAAACACAGGTAATCCATTCTGCGACACGACAGAAAAGTGGCGCCTATGAGGGATTTTAAACATGAGCTCAGCAACTCTTAGCAGGCAACATAACAGGTAAGAAGCGCTCTCCTCAAACCACAGTTAACCTATGGATCCACCCCACAAAAGGCGCAGGCGGCGTCTCCCAACAGGTGGATTTAAAGGAGCAGTGTCTTCACATCGACTTCTTCAAATTGATTATTGTATGGCATCAGGCGTTTTATTTGTGTATATGCAATGAAGAAGCTGTTGGTGTTTATTTTTTCAATTTTTTTTGTGAATTCCAACATAATTATATTGTTACGCTGGGCATATACATTATTATCAATGAAACCTGTGATGACCTCTATGGTCGTTTCGTCTGGAGATCAGTCGGCTTGATAAAGATGAGCAAAGAAGGCTGTATAAAATATATGCTCAAATGTGTACTCAAAATGAGTAAAATTAATAATTGCTCAGAGAAAAAATATTTAGTTTAACAAGCAATATTTATTTTTCCCAAAAGATATGTTACAATTATTCACACCAATAATAATAATTTGAAATAAAATGTAACAGTAATAAATGTATGTATTAATCAATCTTAGGGAACTGTATCGTGGTGTCCCATGGCTTCATGTTTCATTGGGATATAATATTTAGGTAACACACCTTTAAAATCCATTTGTCTTCCATCATCATGGAGTCAGGCAAAGAACTTTCAGATGAAACAAGACAAAGGGTTGTTGACCTTCACAAGTCAGGAGATGGTTACAAACAAATAAAAACACTAAAGATGCCACTTTCCTCTCTCAGGTCAGTAGTTTAAAGTTTAAAAGCACTGGAACAGTGTTTGGTAGAGGTCAGAGGTCTACAAAACTGGGTTGCATCTTAGGGACACAGTCTCCAAATCTATCATCAGGCTTTTTGGAAGGATTGCCAGGAAAAGGACTCTGTGAGGGCAATCAACAAAACGAAGTGCCTGGTGTTTACTAAATGCCATTGGAACTCTGATTTAAACCATTGTTAAGGTCAATGTAATCATGAACTCAGCAAATACCAAGACATTTTGGCCAAAAAACTGTTTTTGTTTGGTAGAAAGCTGAAACCTGGCTGCAAATTGATATTTCACAAAGACAAAGATTCCAAGCATGCCTAAAAACCATCATGAAATGGTTAACTGACCACCAAATCACTGTTTTCTAATGGTCATCTCAGTCTCTAGAACCTGATCAAAAAGTTGAGGAGGACTGTACACAAGTGCCGACCTGAAAGATTCTGTGGGAGGAATGGTTAAATATTCCCCCAAATATGTCCACCAATGGAGGAGATGGTGCACAAAGTACTGAAAACAGAGGCATGAATAATTATGATATATCTTTTTGGGGCGAGAAATATTACTTGTTGAACAAAATATTTTTTTCGAGTAATTGTATTTGTATAAAATAATATAATTTTACCATTGTTTGAGCATACAATATAGCTCATTACCTTTATACAGCCTTCTTTGCTCAATTTGATCAAGGGTGTGAATAATATTGCAGGGTATTGTATTTGTGATATCACTGTTGACCAAGTCATATGAGAGTGGACAATATCATTACAAGAGACACATTCAGTGTAGGCGCATTGTGGTCAGTCTGATGGCTCATGTCATTCTGGATGATTTTAGTCAGAAAACCATATTTTATAGTAATGGAAAAAGTAAACTTTTTCACATCTAAACTTTATAAAAGCATGACTCACGGCAAATTAAAGGATGGTCCAGAAACTCCTATGGTCATTGAATCTTTTCCTGAGGTTCTGTCAAACTGTCCAACCTCAGCAAGAAGCCTGAGGCAATTACATTTACCCCCATAACTCTTTTCTGACAGTAATGTGCAAGCATTAGTCACACAGTGTACTTCAGAGACCACTTTTCTTAATGACCACTGTGGTTCATCTGTTCCCCTCAGTAGCAAGGATTCAAACTGAGCAGGGAATTTAAAAAGTTTTTTACCCAAAATGGAAAATCACATTGTTTCACAGCAGTGAAATCAACAGTGATATCAATAATGGAAACACACTTGCAAAATGTAACCATAGTGGCCTCAAGTTGGAGAGGACAGGGGTACATAGCTCCTTTGTTTGATTGTTGCTCTCAGACATCAAGATTGTACCTTAGATGTAAAGGTATGTTGGTTTGGCTTGCTCTCTCTCTGGGTTCCTTTTTCCCCCTGCAGGCTCAGATGGGTTGTTATCTTCATTAATTTTGATGTGGTGCTGTGACAGTGTAATACCTTTTCAGGCACAAGAGTATGTTTCAAAGACTATCTATTCACATTTATTATCAAATCTTAGTGAATTACTGTTACATGATACATAATATGGTATTTTAATATGTATTTATTTCAGCAGCCTTTTGATTATTTGCAACAAAGCTTACACCACTAATCAATAGAATGATCTCAGTAGAGATGAATACAATTGCAATGACAACAATGGAAACAACAACCACACAATATTGTTATTATGCCGGGGATTATTATTATTATTGTTACTATTCTTAAAAAATCTCGTTAACCTTTAAAAATATATGTTATTAGTGTTTATATACTGTATATATTTATATGTAGTATGCCACTGTCATTTACGATCTCTTACCGCCATCTTGTGGTTAAATTCCAAAGTAGCCTATTTCCATTTTGCTTTCAGTAAACTCTCAAAAATGTTTAATCCTTCCATCACCACTAGATGATGCTATAATTGATATTTTAATGTTTGAAAGTTCAAATCAAATACTACACCAATATACTACTTTCCAATAATCACTTTGGAAACAATCAAAACAGTAATGGATTAAATACGCACGAGACACTGACCTTTCCGCCAGACATAAAAAGTGTCAATTATTGTCAGTTTGACGTTCTTCAGTAATGCTGTCAACAATGCATCTGCAGTTTTATATAGGATAATCAAAAGGAATGGTCTCCTCCATCATACGTATAATACATGAATATTAGCTCCTGAATACGCCTGCCGCTTATTGGGAAGTAAATTAGGGCTTGGATAAAGCATTTTTTTGGATTACACAATTACGTTACAATAACGGAAATTAAAAGTAAAAAACATAAATCCACGCCTATTTTAATAATCTTCGTAAAGAAACCCGTATGCTCATATGTTATCAGTTTCCACGATTATCACAACCAGGCATTGTTACAGAGAAGATCATTTATCTCTCTATTCAGAATCCCTTACTCAAGTGCACTCCAAGTGCCGTTTCCAAGGTGACTGAGGACGCTTGATTAAACAAGTTTTTCCAGCCGAAGCTCGCTCACTCTTTCTCTCTCTCTCTTTCTCTCTCTCTCTCTCTCTCTCTCTACCCCTCTCTCTCTGTGCTCTCAATTTTCTTAGCAACCACCAACCCAACCAATTATATACAGTTAAGGTTAGAGTAGCGTACGTATGTTATTTCGATTCATAACGTCAACACAGTGTCCAACCAGTGTTTGCGCCTGACTTTTTGAGGAAAATGCACACAGAAGAGGGTGTAGAAGTACGTCGCGAGCAAGGTACAGTAGTGCTGCATGGCTCTCTAGTTCATCGAGCTCACGTGCATCTGCATTCTCTTATGATGGATATTATTTATTTGCTCAGTGGACAGACTTAAAGATGACGGTTCACATAGCTCCACAAGTTCCACTGCTACTAGGAGTGATAAATCAATTTTGTCCTTATTACCAAGCCTATTGTACATTGAAAAAACAGTTTTTGAGAACAATTACTTAGCAAATAAGTAAATTAAACTGGCATTTCCCAATACTGTTGTGTTTTACATGTTGAAGAGTTACAGTAAGCCTAAGGGCTAATAGAAAAATCTACACAGCTAAACACTAATTCCCTACTTTAAAATATAGACAAACCATTACATACAATTTACAATTACATGAATGATTTTCAATACAATTTGATTTCCTGGTCTGCTGTTAGAAAATATTATTTTGTACCAGGCCCGGTTCTAAACTGCTTTGATTCAGGGGGGCAGTACGAGATTAATACTAGTGTTAATATTATTATTTTCCAATGATTAAATCCTTGATTGGTTAAAAACTATGTCTCTGTCATTAGATGCGTGACAGGGGAAACAGAAGCATGCATCTAGCTTTGCAGAGTACTTCAGTCATGTTCTCCCACGGTACCAGCCCGGGTTGAATGCGCGTGCAGTCTGGCCAAAGTTACGCTTAGGGAAAACGAGGGTGGGCTGTGACAGTGCAAGGCTGTTCAAGCCATGGCTATTATCAGCTGCTGCGGCACCTCCAACACTGTCTGAGGGTGTAATGCATGGGGTAATGGGATCGTGGTGCTTGGGCAACTGGGCTGCGAGGCAGTCGCTTGGTATTGGTATTGAGGTCGAGGAGCAGTCGCGTGAGACACCGTGGAGCCTACCTCTGTTGACTGCTGCCCCAAAACAGTAGCATTGGGGTTTTGAGGTTTAACAACCAGAAATCGGTGCATTATGACAGATAAAGGGAGCAAGTAAAGCACTAAAAACTAAATAATCTCTGGACTGAGTATAGAAGCTAACGCATCCAGCTAACCACTGCCAACAGGCAATTGCAAATTATTCAGAGTGCCCAACAACAACTACTGGAAAACCAACACTCCCACCACTAAGCTATCCTCATCAGGTCACTCAGCATCCAATACAGCTAACCACTGTCCAACAGGCAATTTTATATGCAAATTATTCAGAAAACATTAATATTTTTATAGTGATCCCAACAAAATAAAATACAAGTTTGTACCCCACTTGGCATTGCCCATGCCATTTGACATATTGTAAATTATATTACTTTCACAGGGAAAGGGACATAAAGTACTACACCGCTGACACTAAGACAACTGGAATAATATGAATGAATGTCAAGTAATGTATATGGCAGTTATTATGTTGTGCTTACACTATGTAGTAGTTATTCATAATATAATAATATATGACATTTAGCAGACTTTTATCCAAAGCGACTTACAGTAGTGAATGCATACATTTTTCAGTACATGTGGTCCCATTGGGACCTTCAGACGTTCAGTCTCAGACCTTAGAAGACCTTAGAAGCTCCCCTTTCAAAAAAGATACTGTACTGGCATACCTTTTATATGGCTTTTGTCTCATAGCGGTCTCCATAAGTTCTTCTAATGTCTTGTAAGACAACATGATGAAAGAGATAAGACCATGATCAGCAATTACAGGATTACCGAATGCTGAATGAAATTCCAAACACACCATTATGATGGTAAAATAGTTAAGCCAGGTGTATTTACCCCATGGATAAACCTCGCTCCCTCAGCAGAGTCCCAGAGGTGCAATGCCTGTGCCCTTTTGGAGCCCAGCGAGGAGACAGGCCAGCCTTTCAAATCGCATGGAAGACGTTACCTCCCTCATGGCCACGGAGAAGAGGTCGCCTACAGGCCACAGATGAAACACATTGAGCCTAAGCTCACAGAGTAAGTCTCCTACTATGCCCTGGAGGATGAGATCCAGATCATGGCAATGCACCGTGGAGCAGATCACAGGACCCCACCAATATCAGTGCTTTGATGAGAGATTTCTTCTTACAGCAGGGTTTATAATGTCATGAAATTGCCATGACATCCTGGGTCCTGTGCTGACTGTGACAGTAATCATAGAGAACAATGCAGAGGTATTTTTCCTCACACTCAGGCTCCACAGTGGAAGACATTTTATGAGACCACCTCTGCAGTCTATTCTAATGTCTCCCGTCTTTCCCTCCTGTCAGATTTGTAACACATCTACTGTGAGGTACTGTAGACAGACAGACACTTTCATTGGGGACATATCACTGGCTCCGTCTCCCTGGCTCCAGAAACTCTTTTTAAAAGATCACCTTGATGCAAATGGGGTAGATTGCATTACCAACATATTTATTCCTCCAAAGTCTTTTGTATGCCATTTAAGATGGAAAAATAATGGCAAACTTTGACCGTCATTGCTATGGTTTAAGTGGGTTTCTATATTGTACACACATATACACTACTGGTCAAAAGTTTTAGAACACCCCCATTTTCCAGTTTTTACTGAAATTTAAGCAGTTCAAGTCCAGTGAATAACCTGAAATGCCACAAAGGTAAGCGGTAAAACTGCCAGAGGTAAGAAGAAAAAAAAAAGTTTAGGTTACCAAAAACGAAAAATATTGTAAATTTCAGAGTTATAAAAAAAGCCCTTTTTCAGGGAACAAGTAATGGGTTAACGTGGGTTAACAGTCACTCTGTGCAAGTAAAAGAACCATCACGTTTCCTCCTCCATGTTTGACAGTTGGTGTCACACACTGAGGAACCATCCTTTTGCCTACCAAAATTGACCATAAGGTTTTTAACTCGACCTGTCAAACCTGCAGCTCGAAGTCTTCTCTTCACAGTTGAAACTGAGACTTCCTTACTTCGACCAGTGTTAAGCTGTGCTTGAAGCTGTTGACTCTCAGAAACTTGTCTTCTGATTTTGTTGTGGCTTTGGGTCTGCCAGACCTCTTCCTGGCAGTTTTCCACCCTTTTGATGGTGTAGGAAACTTTTTTAACCTCTGGCAGTTTACCGCTTACCTTTGTACCATTTCAGGTTATTCACTGGACTTGAACTGCTTAAATTCCAGTAAAAACTGGAAAATGGGGACGTTCTAAAACTTTTGACCAGTAGTGTACATTACACAAAAAGTGTAATATTGTGCAAAATGACTTACGATGGAATGCTATGAATTTGTATGTTAACAAAGCAACAATATACAAAAATATTATCCAAGGAGAATATACTAAACAAGAATCTCCATGGATGAGAACAACAATTCTCATCATAGTTGTGAGTGAAAACATCTTATGGGATTTTAGAGAGAGAGGTATAGTTGAAGGGGATTGCCAGTGGTTATATATAACTCATCAGAATTAATTTATTAAATATAAAGGGAAACTTTTTACAGTACCTCATATTGTAAGTCTCATTTAATGGTGATATAAGCACTTTATTTATTGATTAGTAGCATATATTAAAGAGTTGTTTTTCATTAAACATGGTAATAAAATGGCTGAATGTGAATATTTGAAAAGCAGAGGCGGGAAGAAAAGTGACACTGAATTTTAAGAGGTAGAAATGGTAATCAGACAGTGTCATATTTTTTCATCAATTCGGTTATTGGAACCGAACTTATGAGACTCATATATGCATAATGAGTCACTCCAGTTCATAGAGATACTGAATGTGGAAGAGATACGGAATACGGCAAGATACAGAATTTTTTCCCATCTAATATGTAAACTCAATGTAGCTTTCGTTGTATCTGATAATGACAATATGTGAAATGCCTTCCCCAATGTGCTCAGACTAAACTGGGCTGCAGTGTGCTTGGTATTTATTCTTAACTCCCATATTCAGTTTTCATAAGGTGATTCAACTGAATGTTAACCTTTGTAGCAGTACTTTGAACAAGTGAGGTTTAAAAAGTGTTTCTTACCAAGTAATACTCAAAGTCTGTTTTATTTACTAATTCTGATGTCTGTGGTACTGTACGTAGTCTTTTTCTGAGGTAATTACATCACATATTAGGGAGTAGGGACACGGGTAAAAACAATGATTCTGTCTACAAAATTCCTCTTTAAACCTGAATGAACTAGCCCCTATTGCAATCTGTTAGACAGCATAGAGCAGTATGCCGTATGTATCAAGGAATTTGTCTTGGTAAGTTTTTTGCTAATCTTGGGTTGCTGTTGGAAACTCTCAACAGTTTGAGCTGACAGCACGATCCTGTAGCCAATGCAAGAAAGGAAAACATTATATTGATTAACTCCAGGACTCAATGAGCTCCTCTCTGGACTCTTTGCACTTCAGAACTGTTACAGCTATAAACCGAATGAGCCGAATCTTGCTTTACTGTATAGAGGTTAATGCTGGAATTGACACATGCCCAAGCTTCTGTTTTATCTGGTTATTTGCAGGTGTGACCTTGACTGAAATCTGCTGAAATCACGTCTACGCTGGCTACCGCAGCCTCGCTACAGTGATGCCCCCTTTCCAGAAATTAAAGTGATTAAATTTCCAAATGACACCAGACTGCTGAGGTCCTTTCCAAGTATGTGAGCCAGCATTTGATCAGTAAAGGTCACATGACTGATAGTGACCATTTGTTTTTCACCAGATTAATGTGTGCCTTTTCCTCCTCTCATGAAATGAAATTCAAAAGTGCTTCACATGTAAAAACATCATTAAAGAAAGAAGATAGCAGGTTCAAATTATTCATTAATATAAGTTAATCCAAGGCCTAAAATAAAAAAAAGAAAAAAAAAAAAAAAAAAAAAAAAACCAGATAAAAATAATAAAGAAGACACAGCAAAGGGTTTAGGCTGTCTGAACAGGAGAGTCTTTAGCTGCTTTTTAAAAGCCACTGAGACCACTGATCTTAAGTCCAGGGGAAGAGCATTCCATAGTCTGGGAGCCACAGTTTGAAAAGCTCATCACCTTTTGTAAAGGTCAACAAACCCTGGTCAGAGGACCTGAGTGACCACTGGTGATGTTGCAGTTCACAGATGTAAGCAGGTGCCTGACCATGAAGGGCTTAATGATGACAAGAATCTTAAACTGAATCCTAAATTTGATGGGGAGCCAGTGTAGGGAAACCAAGATGGGGTGATACGACATGACTTTCTGGACCTAGTCAACAGCCTTGCAGCTGCATTTTGAAATTGTAGCCTCTAGGGTGGACATGTCGAGACAGGTGAACAAGGAGTTGCAATAGTCCAGATGACACAAAGGCGTGGATAATCATTTCCAACTCAACATACACAACAGATAATGTTTCGCAATGGAAAAACTGCAGTGACCTAATGTGATGATCAAAAAGCATTGAAAATAACACCAAGATTTCTGAGCATAGTCCTTACTGTTGTTGATCCCCATACAGGCAATGAATCAACCAATAATAAGAACCTCTGTCTTCAAGACTCCAGTCCTTAACAGCAGTCAGACAGTCAGATAAAAATCTGCACGCAAGTAATAAAGCTCCTAATGGCAATAATCACTTCCTGCTCAATGTAGTTTATAGGAGATGTTTACACCTATGACTGAATAATGATAGAATATTGCTACTTTGATACAATGATACAATATGCATATTGATGTGTATCGGCAACAAGAAAAAACAGGGGTAAACCTGTGCCATATTACAGTAAAGTCCCAAAATACTTATTAACAGATTCCCCAAAACAAAATCTTCCATCTCTCACAACATTACTTGAGTTTAATGATCTGAGGAATTATAGTAATCACTGCAATTGCTCCATAAATATGTCTGATGGCAATTTTTGATCATGAAATTATAAGCAAGATTGATATTATAAGCAAGATTTTCATGTCAGTTGTATCATTTTTGTTTTGTATTTAGAGCCTGCACTTGCTTGTTAGGTCTCTGGGTAAAAACGTTAGAGTAAACAACAGCTTGCTGTTTGAGAAATCTCTCAAGCATACAGTAGGGGCTGTGCCAGCTATACAAAGGCACAATGTCTATAGGACATTGATGAATAAAGAAGGAACTCTCCCCAGCGTTATTACATGTTCAGCACTTTTCTGGAAATCCCGCTTGACCTGCCTAGGTTCAAACATAATTTGTCCTTAACTTTGATATATATGCAATTTGGTGGTAATAAATTAGCTGAATTCTGAACTCGCGAAACCCTGTTTGTGAATAAAAACACTAGAACTTGCTTTCATAAGTCAAAGGTAAGGACAAGTGTTAATTTTGTTAATATTGATTTTTTTATTGATGAAAAAAGAAGATCAACCCAACAGAGGGAAAGACAGATTGCACAGTCACGTTAAATAAAGATGGAGACAGCATTGCCTCACTCCCTTCCCACCCCACCCAGTGGCAACCCCCACCCCTGAAAGAGCTCCAGCATAAATACAGCAGTTACCTAGATATATATATATACTTCAAATCAATCAGAGGCCAATTGTCTGCAAATATGTCTGCCAAAACACGTATTCCTCTACCACTCCAGTGAGGAAATGAAAAGGGCTGGCCATCAGTAAGGAGAACATAACTATGGATAATTGGAGTGTGTGAATGCCATTTCGGTGCTGTATGAGATTTTTTAGCAGCATCGCAAATAGTGAGAAGGAAAGAAATGATAGGCCTCAAAACATAATTTCGCTCTTTTTAAAAGGTATGCCTGAGTACACCATGAAGTAACCTATGAAGGTATGTAAATTATCTTCAATAGGTCTCCACAAAACTAAAGCGTTGGGATCTAGCCAGATGTAAAATAAATGGCCAAAAGCAAAACTTATAATTGGTTAGCGATAGGACGCCAGGAGACTTATCTCATTGCAGGGTAGAGAATTTGATACGAGAATGCTTCCCTCTTCACACAAATCTTGAGACCAATGACTGAAGGTTAGCCAAATATTTTCTAGGGGGTGAGAGTGGAGTAATTTATGAGAAAAAATGGACACAAGGAAGAACATTGGCATATACCATAACAGGTATTTCAAGAG
Source organism: Aldrovandia affinis (assembly GCA_029706075.1). Lineage (NCBI taxonomy): Eukaryota > Metazoa > Chordata > Actinopteri > Notacanthiformes > Halosauridae > Aldrovandia > Aldrovandia affinis. The sequence goes on along the minus strand of JAINUG010000096.1, from coordinate 3,074,202 downwards.
TTAAGGAGACATGACCAGCATTCAAGGGCAGCCTCAATGCGTTTGTATACATCTTGAAAATGTATTACGGTGATGGTGCGTACGGAATGAAAGATCTCTATACCCACGTAATTAAAACTCCACACTACTGGGGGGCGGAGGATAGCATAGTGGCCTAACGCACCATATTTTGGCTGGTCCGATATGCCGATACGATACGCCGTTCGAAACCCGTCTCCACCAGACCGGCCCTAGTCATCAGCCCCGATCGGGGGCAGCATTTGGCTGTCCGCCCAAGGGGGAAGGGGGACGGTGAGCTGGCTCGGGTCCGCCGTGAAGCACGTAAGGACGTGGGTGGCCGATTTCCATCTCGAAGGAAGCAGAGTTTGCTGCCCTCGTAGAATTAGCTTGCCTCGTATTGACAAGCGGCAGACTGGTATTGGGAGGGTAAATCAAAATAAATAGAGGGTGTAATTGGTTACTAAATTGGGAGAAAAACTGGGAAAAATCTGAAACAAACAAAACAAAAAAACGTGTCACTACTGGGATATGTGAGGGTAAAATATCATACAAAACTTCAGATAAATCAAGAATTCAGGGTCTAAGTTAATTGGGGCATAAACTGAAATTAAGGCAAATTTTCGGCTGGAGATATTTGTCTTAATGCAGGATATTCTGGCCCCTGCACTGCCAATCATCTAATCGAATCATGGTCTCCAATCAAGATCTTCATTAGGTGAATCAGGGGTTTTAGTGCTGGTACAGTGCTGGTGCTTTTCAATGGCATGATTATTGTCTTCGTTGGAAAATTCTGAGATGTAGTGCTCACCAAAGTGCTATCATGCTTGGTATTATGCAGCAGAATTCATCAGTTTGCCACAGCTTTTTAAAGCTGTCATTTTCAACCACCCTGGAGAGGTCTTTCAAATGTAACTAGGTAATCAGAGTCAAGCATTTTGTATTGGCTGGTGATTTTAATTATTTTGTTCATAAGTGGCATGGCCATGGTACTATTTATTTCCTGCAGCACGTTGCATGTGTATTCTTCTGGCCAGAAGTATCCCGTTTCTTGTGTAGAGCTAAAGTCGGGCTAGCGCGCACGAGCTAAAGCTGACTATCTTGGTATAGCATGATTGCTTTTTCATGACATTACCCTTGACCAGAGCTGTAGCACATCATGTCACATTCAGTGCTGGCATGTGTACATATGGACACAACTACATGGACTTCAAGTCCAAGGATTAGGCTTTCCTGAAATAAATAGACTATAGTACTACTCCTCTGGTTGTACTATGATTAACAATATCTGTGTGCTACTAAGCTTTTAAAGCAGAGATAGAAACAAAGCAATCTGCATGTTACCAACACTGCCCACACATTGTTCATACAGTAAGTAAGCCAGCACCAGTGATGCTAGTGGGTTGGGTTGACATCGGTCAAGATAATAGAAAACTGGACTAAGCCCAGTCTCATTCTAGCTCTACCGCAGTAGGTAGTATATGGGTATGGTTACAATGCTGAGAAACAAAGCCCATATAAACTAGATAGTATTACTACAAGGCTGGTGTAATAGATTAAGTTAAAATACTTAAATTGGATTAGCCCTGTTGATAAATATTATTATTACCAGTTGTACTTTGGAGTTATACAGAGCTGAACCAATGTATCAATAAAATTGGTGAATTGTTGTATTGTATATCTTTGTATTAGTAATAATACATATAAAGTGCTCTTATCTGTATTGCATTGTTGAAGATTAAGTTTTATTGGTGGAACTCATAAGTTCAAATTTGTTAAGGGAAATGTAAGAACTCCTTGGCCTGGCATGGAAGTAATGCAGAGCGTTCTCTTACCCAAGTGATAAGTCTACAAGAGAGTTTTAATCAATTAGACTTTGTACTCTCTCTTCCTCCTTATTTTCTCCTAGCAGATCCTTTTCCTGTTGAAGGTGTTCAGCAGTTTACGACACTGTGAAGTGCAAAGTTTGTAGTCACCACAGGCAAACTTTCAAACAAACATTTGGCATACACTATTAGGTCATTTTATTTTCTGCATTGCTAAAAATTATAGTCTCTTCATATGGGAAATACATAAAAAATGACAACCTAAAGGAAAGAATATTCTAATTTTCAACACATGAGTCTTGCAACAGTTCAGAGCTGAATTATGTTTTCATTGTTTTGTTTTTTTGCAGATGCTAATATGGTGTCTGGATCTGAATGGACCTTTTATCCCAGCTTTGGGCTGTCTACAGTTTGTCACGTTGGCAAAAGGTGCCTAATTGATGGTACTCACCATTATAGAAGCCTGAGGAGTGTTTCTGAAAGAACTTTAGAGTTGACACTTGGGAGGAAAAAGCAGGGTGAGTCCTCTTTAATATAATAATAATAATCCTGCACTCCTCTTTATTTGTAAAATGTGTATACATTTTTTTGTTTTTGATTTTATCCCGTTTTTCTCCCAATTTGGTAGCCAATTACACACGTTATTTTCAGGCACCCCAGAACCACTCCTGTGCGCAGCAAACATCTTGTTGGCTTCCCTCCCCCCTCCCTGGGGCGGACAACCAATTGCTGCCCCCTGTGGCACTCCCGGCCAGAGCCGACTCTGGTGCAGCCGGGGAATCGAACCCCGGTCGCCGTGGCCAGCGTCAGATGTTGAAACCACAAGACTATTCTCACCATTATAATTATTTTTAGCATGCAATTAAAAATAAGCAATTTTATGTAGCTTAAATATTTTTTTCAAGTGTGTTTAAAAAATGTATTGATTTTGTTTTGCATATCACTTGGCAACAAACACAGAGTATTTATGATAATATATGTCATTATCTTGTATTTTTACTACAGTCAAGTCTTTTTGCTCTGTGACTCCTGGCTCCAAGGCCTATATTTCTCCAGAGTACAGCATGGATTTTTACAAATTGGGATCTACGTTACCAACAGTAGGTTTTGGGTAAGTGATGCCTTTCACTACAACAGAATAAACATTTTAAATAAATAATGGGAATGATTGACCCCCAGGTGGTGCAACCGGTTTTTGTTCTAAGTGCAGATTGCCTACTGTAGTCTGGGTTCGCATGTGCCAACCCTGCTCTGAAGTCCTGTTCGGGGGTGGTGATTGGCTGTCCACCCCCAGGGGAAGGGGGCAGGGAAACCGGCATGAGTTTATGTGTGCAAACGCAGCTCTGTGTGTCAGACTTATGGTCAATGGTTTGGCGAGTTCTGTCTTGGGCCAGGGTTGCGGCGGCAAACTCGCAGTATAAGGGGAAGGGATAGTAGAAATAGAAGAGGGTACAACTGGCCACCAAAATGCGGAAAAAAATCTGAAATAAATGTCCAAAAAAAAAGATAATAATGAGAATGATGAAACCCTTCTGGCCTTTTCCCCATGTGGAACAAAAACATAAATGTAGAGATGTTGAATAGTAATTTTCTTTTTTTATATGTAAAAGCTACATTCAGAGGTTGGAAGAGGTAAACAATGTACATGCTGCCAGCAGGTGGGAGTGTTGTCTTTATCACCAGCAGAAGCTGTGCGCAATCACCCCCACTGGGGGAAATTATTGAGAAATTCCCAGAGAATGTTTCCTAGAATACATTAGAATGACATGAATAGAGACCATATTATATGGTTAGTTTTAATGGGCTTGCTGTGTATATTTACTATATGCTTGATCTTCAGGTTGTATACTAGCAGTTGTGCCATTAGTGTATAATGTTAGTATTATTCTTACATAATGTTAGTATTACTGTTTGTGCAAAGCCTGTTATGGTATATGCCATCCATTTCCACTTGAAACCAGAGTAATTTGCTAAAAAAATGGCTTTAGCAAAATCCATTCAGAATCAATAAAGTTGCTTGTGAAACGACATTTTACATGATTTTATTTCCAATTGTAATAGATCTATTTAAACTCCGGACTAGCTTTGAAAAGAACGGTTTCAGTTCAGCCATTGTTATGTTACATTATGTACACAAACAGATTTTTGTCCTCTACATTAACAATGAATTTAAAAGGCATTTGCTTATATGCACACCATATAATTGTCAGTCCAGGTTCATTTGAATTATACAATTTCTAGTAGCTTTTCCATGACTATTTTGCTGCTTGTTCTCAAATATTTCTAACATAGATCATCGGCTACATTGAAGGGAGATACATTCATTCCTCTCCAGCGTCCAACCATTCCTCGGCGGTATGTATCGGCACTGAGTAGACCAGTTTGCAATACTGTGACAACCTTCTAGGGATATAAACAAATGTCCTCTCATTCACTGTATTGACTATATGACCAAGGGATAAGCATTAGTACATCTCGGATTTGCATACATGCTGCACACATTTAGTGTTGTGTAAATGTTTCCCTTTTGGTTTCTATTTCTCTGTATCTGTCCCTGCAGTGTGACCTACCAACAGAATAAGGAGATAAAGGCGCAAGAGGCAGACATTCTGAAAGTGAGGGAACTGGATGACTGGAGGCCTGCAATGCCCATCTCTCCCCCATTATTCGACAATAGACATGGAAAATATAAAAAACCTGACACTCTGAGAAGAACACTGCAGGGTAAAAAGCTTCCTTCATCTACATCTGCATTATCTAGGACTATGTAAAAATGGTGGATGGGTCAGGGTTATTTGTAATGCAGAAATACAGTTAACAATTGCAAGGCTTGCAAGGCAATGCACAACAAATGTTGACCTTGTGCAAATGAGGCCATGCATTGAATGACATTATTTTGTGTTCTTCTCATAGTTTAACTATGTAGCTTACAATAATGCAGTAAATGCTTATAGCTGCAGTGCATATGCTGTAGGAGAATTAAATGACTATTGTTGGGAGAACAGAGTGTAGCTGGCTAAAGCTGATTAATCTTAACACGCACACCCACAATTAGTGTGAAGGTGTATTTCAGGAAGGGAGAGCAAGCTAAGGACTATGTTCAATCAAAGTCTGAGCAACGAATTTAAGCAAGTGCTACTTTTTATTTCTTATGCAACACTTTAACATTAAAATATTAATGAGGCTTTTATTTTTAGATAAAGCATATTTCCATATGCATTAGAAATTAAATTATGAATGGATTTATTGGCAAACATTAGATATCAGCACTGGCTCCTTACAGAAAGAATCTACATAATTGAATGGGCCAAAAATACACTATTTTACCCTGTGTTCATTCTCATCGTGACCATAACAGTGAAACCAAAAAAAAAGAAATCAAGTAACTGGATGCATCATAGTAACATCTGAAACCAATATAAGGGAAGGGCCATTTTAAAAAACCTGGATATACCAAGCCACCCAGATAATCATAAACGACCACTTCAGGAAAAGTAAGATTAGAAGAATTTGGCAATAAGCAGTTCCCTTAAGCACATGATTTGTAATTACCAATTATTTGATGTTTTGATTTGATGTCGACCTTAGCTGAATAAACCTTTATCCTACTTATCCCTCCACAAATTGCTTTTTGTGTAATGCCTTTCTGTAATGTGCATTGTCCATTAGAAGTCAGTGGGGTTTGAGTTTAATTGCAAAGTGGACATACATGACTAGGCTAAACAATGAAGGTCAAATAGAGAGAAGGTGGTTTTGTCATATGGTAGGTCATATTTTGCCAAGCTGCAAATGTCACCTGCCAGTAGCAGTTAATAACTTGACCTTTCTTTCGCCTTATCAGCTGAGATGGTGCATCAAATAGATTTCCTTTAATTCCCCCAGGAAGTTAAATGGAGGTTCACTGACTTATTCAGCAAAAAGCAAATCACAGATCTCAGCCATGGAAAACTGGGATGGAGAGCCTTCATTTATTTACGCTGTTTATAAGATGCTCGGCAGCTTGAGTACTTTAAGCCGATGTTTACAAAATTGATATATTTCTATAGTTTATATTTTTATAAATATATTATGCATACAGTACATGTATATAAAAAATATGTGTATATTTTTATAATAAAATTGAATACTCCGCTACCTGGATAGCCATACCAGTGTCTAATCATCTCAGATAACCTTAAGATTTAGACCTTTTAAGGTTTTTATTTAAGTTTTTATTTAAGAATCCAAATATTGTAGCATCATTGTTAATTATGAATGCAATGTTTAAAGGAAATATACTGAATACTATAGCAGAATATTATTCACTCTTTGAAAAATAAAAATGTCTCATTTTTAAATAAACATCTGTGATAACATTTTGTCACAGTGGTAATGATGCCATGATAAAACATGGATAGTGGCATGAATTTGGTCTTTTAGGCCACTGGCTGTGACAAAATGAATGTACAATGTACAGGTAACTGCCAAATTAAAATAAACACTAAATGAGGGGTTCTGGCCAGTCTGTTATGGTGCAGGGTGCATTTTCCTGTGTATTTTCCTTGCCCTTCAACTCACAGGACACGAGTGGTCACTGAATGGTTTGATAAGCATGAAAACAGTGTAAACCATATACCATGGTGGTCTCAGGCAACAGATCTCAGCCTAATTGAACACTTATGGGAGCTTCTGGAGCGGCGCCTGGGACAGCGTTTTCCACCACCATCAGCAAAATACCAAATTATGCAATTTCTCATCGAAATTGATGCTGCATCCCACCAGTATAGTTCCAGACACTTGTAGAATCTACGCCAAGGTGTATTTAAGCTGTTCTGGTAGCTCATGATAACCCAATGCCCGAGTAAGACACTTTATGTTGGTGTTTCCTTTATTTTGGCAGTTACCTGTATAAAGAGGATTATTTGAATAGAGGAAAGGTAAACAGAATGACTGCACATAGCAGATATTTCAATTAACCAAACTGAAATGACAACAATCATGCAGTCTGCATTCTGGAGAGTGATTCCAAAATACATTTGAATCATACTGTACATGTCATAAAGGATAGTGCTCTCTCTTCAGTCTTTCATCTGTATTGCCTGCTGGTCAGTTAGAGTTGACAACCATACCGTATTGTCATTTAACAGAGGCCTTAGCATGAATCATAATGTATATAATCTCTACAACTCTCAAATTGGAGTAACAGAGTGTGTGTGTGTGTGTGTGTGTGTGTGTGTGTGTGTGTGTGTGTGTGTGTGTGTGTGTGTGTGTGTTTATATACACCAAAGAGGAAGACCATGCACATTACCTACAAAAGCTATTGTCTCCCACAGGAGGTCCACGAATGCCTGCAGCTGCCTGACAACGCAGCAGCGTCATATCATTGTAGATATGACCTTATCTTCTCAAAACAGGCCCTTCTCTTCCCTGCTGCTGTTCCTGCTGTCGCAATTGCATTTCAAAATCCACCACAGCATCTCATTGAAGTGCTTATAAGAGCCAATTTCTGTCCGTGGCCGTGTGTTAAATACAACTTCAACTACAAAATCACCCTCATCCTGCAACTTGTGGTGCAGTTCTAACAAACATATGGGGTCTTTCCATTATTTCACTATATTTTTCATGTAGACCATTGACCATTTTGATTGTAGTAAACCACAGATATCAGCCACTTTCTCGAGGAGTAAGGTGTGGCCAAACATACAATCTGAAGGTAGACTCTGGAAAACAACCCCTGAGACTTGTGGCCTGGATTCAATCAACATTTGTCCTTAACTTTGACTGGACAACTTGATGACTTGCAAGCATTCATTTTTCTCCACACAAATGCAATTTGGCTTGTTTGCCGATCAACTAAATGAATTAAATAAACTGTATTTGCATTGAAAATATTGAAGTTGTATTAGGTTAAAAAAAAAGTTGATTGAATCCTGGCCTGTGGCCACACCACCTCAAGTAGTGTGGTATAGGAAGCCTTTGACGTGCTATAAGAACCTAAAAATCATGTAGATGTTGACATTAAAACTTGACTCAAAACAAAGCCCTTACTGTAAATGTGCCTATTCAAATTAGTTACAACCAATTTAAATACTGGGACCCTGTCAGCTCCAGAGTTCTGATTTTAATTTGGCCCAGTCTGTCAAGATTAATTTGCCTCTCAAAATGTTCCCTGCATATGTGGGTGGACTGGTGTTCCACACTGGGCCTGTCTGTGACCTTCAAAAAGTATTTATTATTACTGAAAATGGATGTGCTATAATTGAAATATTTGTGTGTATACAGTATATATATATATATATATATATACTAAAAAATACAAAAACTTGTTATTTCAACATCAAGAATTGATAAAGCAAAAGTATAAAAGTACCATGTTCTTCCATTATTTAATGCATTATGGTTGCATTTTTTATTTCAATTCAGAACCACTACTTAATTTTGTAATATTTGGTGAATAAAAAAGTGACTATGATCACATATTATCTTTTGAACTGATGAGATGGCTGTTGGTTATTGTTAATTGCTGTAATGGAAGAACTGCAGCTGAAAGATTTGAGGGGGGCTTGTACAAACACTTGATATTCATTGAGAAGTGTGTGTTGACATTTAAAGAATGGCCTTGCTCGTGCTCATGGTGGAGCGCAAGTTTCATTAAAAAAGACTGACATGTTTAGAGTGTGGACTTGCACCCCCCCAGGGGCCGCTGTGAAAGTGTTTGCGTGAGAAATAGACATGTGATATTCTTTGCACAGCACAGAATGTGGCATAGAAATACATATCCATCTTTCCAATTCTCTTCCAGTGTTACTGAGCCTTGAAGAACTGATCATAAAAACGTACTAAATAAAAAGAATGAAATGATATAGGGAGTGTATTAAGGTGCATTTCTAAATGCATGACTGGGTAAGGCAAAATTGAAAAAATGGTCGCTAAATGTTTTGGTTCAGGCAAGGACACTGATTCCGAACAAAGGTCCACTGTACTGCAAATACAAGGTGAGTACAATAATGTGCGCTCCAAATCACAGGCTTTGGCAAATTTGTATTGCACCAGTCTGAAGCCTCTAGGCATATTGATGAACACATTATCACACAGTGATCCCTCACCATCAGAGAAACGCCCCACACAGCACTCTGAGGATTCGTTTCTGACTCTAGTATTGCTATACCTGAGCATTGCAGCGTTTAGCCATCTCAGTTCCCACTATATTCATTTATACGCCATCTGATATTTTATTTATAAGGAGTGATTTTTTAGTACATCTAAATATGGCAGCGATATGTAGTTGACATACTGTAAAAACAAGTTTGACCACATGCTTTTGCCAAATGAATGTGTTACAGCTTCAGCTGTGTGTCATTCGTTGTCAAGAGGTCATCTCCTTGGATCACGTTGGTATGTTCCAACCAACGCCAAGGTAAATAAAACTGTGTGGTTGGGCAGTGTTTAGATAAGCCCGTTTCACATTATATGCAGTCTGCGTTGTGCCCGCTGCTAGGTGTCGCCAAGTATGTGTAGACATCTCAAAATTGTTGTAAGGTTGACTGGTGAGAGTTAAACAATGGGAGTGTGGCATCACCAAATAACTTTGGAGGGAGATTATATGGTGGGAGGCTTAAATCACCACAATTTCCAATCAATATATGGCTGCTCAGATACATGGCTGAGCAGAGCAGACAGCCTTTCTCTTTCTTTACAAGAGAAAAAGGTTACCAGCTAAATGAGCAAGCTAGGTGAAATCCGACATTAGCCGTACAACTTTCATGGCCCATAAGCAGCAAAGTTTTACTTTCAAATCATTTAATTCCATAAGATGAGAAGACATGCTTTTGTGGATACCAATGTTTTATTGAGCAAGAATATATAGCTACACACTGTCAACATTGCCAGTTAGCAAGCTTTGGTTTGCTGTCAAATTAACTTTTATAAGAAAAAATAAACGTCAACATGATTTATGTTCTTTAACTTATGATTGTGCTGTCCTTCAATGAACCTAACCAGCATGAACAAATATCGAAAAAATTATGAATAGACATGTAAATGTGACTCCCGTTTATCAGATATTAGCTAGCTACCTAATTAGCCATCTCAAGATGTTACAGAAATAACCAATCACAGGAAATGAGCCATAACACATTTAATCACAGATGGCTACAGGCAGTTGTAATGACACGCCTAGCCAGCCAGTAATCACAGCAATACATACCTATGACTTAATTTCCTGACAGTGAAAGTGAACTAACGTTATCTAGTCAATAAACAGTAGCTATTTTGTGCTCTTCTACAATCTTTTTACAGTGTTAAACGGTGTTAGGCATATGCTCATTGATATTACACTGCTGCATTTGGCGCTGATTCTCAGAGGGGTATCCGCCATATGCCCCAGGCAAGACAACATTTAAATGGAGGACAGTCTCCGCCCAGTTATGTTGTTTTCGGTGTGCCCCCGGATGTTAAAGAGCACACACAATAATTTGTTAGCTATCGAGCCATGGTAATTTACAAGTATCACATTAAACTCGGATTATAGAGATCGACAATGTTACAATATAAAATCATAACATGCAATCATTGTTTAATTCGTCTCTAAAGAAAATCTCTCTAACTTTAAGGTAGCTAAAAGTTAAGGAAATTTGCTTGCTAGAAGTGTGTTGTATGTAAAAAATGTATTTTGGTTCGTTCATCAAAGTTTAACTTGTTATGGGGGCTGGCGGATAGCGTAGCTGGTCCTGTATGAGTGTGAGCTACCTGTCAGGAACACGGTTTGAAACCCTCTCTGCCAGACCGGCCCTGGCCGTTAAGGCCTCTACATGCTTCTACGTAAATTGTGAGGCTTCTTCACGGTTCGCGCAATGCAACAATGTCGCAAGCACTCTGCAATATATACGTCTGCAAATGCTATGCGCAGCCTATGCTAACATGGTGTCCTTACACATGGTCTCCTTACACTACAATCAAAATGGTCAATGTCGAACAAATGAACTGTGACCTATGAACTATGACTATGACAGCTCCGCCTCCATTCGCCAACCAATCAATGATGCGCAACATCTACGTGAATGGTTACGCTGTGGTCGCGAGTTAGATTTTTGTGCTAGGTATGCGACACCCTCTGAAACCACCTCTGTGTAGGTCGCAAAGGTTGCATTGATGTTGCAGAGCCCTGGTTGTGTTGCTGTCGTGTTGTTGTCCTTCGAGCATGTAGAGGCCTTTAGTCCCGATCTGGGGCGGCATTTGGCTGTCCACTCCTGAGGGAGGGGGGAGGGTGGTCGACACAAACTCACTGTGAAGCACATAAGGGTGTCTCCAGAAAGGGGGTTGGTGAGTTCCGTCTCGAAGGAGGCGGATCATCGCCGGCCTCGGCAAGTAGCTTGCCCCATAGAGACGGGTGCGAGTTCGTGGGGGAGGGTTAATCGAAATAAATAGAGGGTATAACTGGCTTCCAAATTGGGGAGAAAAATGGGGAAAAGATCTGAACCAAAATTTCTAAAATAAATAAAAAAGTTTAACTTGTTATTTAGAATGAAATATAATGAGTGCAAATGCGGGACTGGCAACAAGTTGTGTTTAATGGGGGAGTACATTAATGTTATAACCTGCAGGATACAAGTTTTACTACCCCAAATTTCTACCCCAGAAATTGTGATGGAAGCAGAGGAAACCTCAGCAGTGAGTATGTGAATACTCTTGAGGGAAATCCACAAAGTACAAGGATAATCAAACATAAGTCATTTTTATGCTAATAATGAACCATAATTAACAATTGTATAGTGTCCCATTAAACATTTAATTAGGACACACAAACTCCCTGAAAATAAAGTCATTTGACTAAGGTTTTTGAACTGCCTTACTGTATATACTTGTAAGATTTGTATGTCTGCTCCGGGGTTCGAACTACAGCCCCAGCCAGCTGCTCTGTAGCGATACAGTACAAATTACCCGCTAAGCTAAAGACTAAGATCCTCAGCCACAGGAACTGACTGTAAAAGCTGTAAACATCCAACAGTGACTGCAGAGTGGTAAAACAGTCTTGTATATGACATAAAGAAGAAATCAAGTGAATTTCAGGATCTGATTTCATTTAATTTGTTACTGGATATTCATACTCACATCATAGATAGCAACGTGTGCCACTGATGTTTAATATAACCTATACAAATGTATTCAAACAAAGCACTGCTGGAATTTGATTGACCTAGTGTAGCCATGTAATTGTATGTAGTGTACGTGCATACAACTAATTATCATATCATGATCATACCTCTGCACAAATCAGAAAAAAGAAAAAAAAAATTGAGAAAGATTTTGTGTAGCTCATATATAAAGGAACCCTTGAGCAACATGTGTCCCATAGACCTTGTGTTCAGGGATTATTTAAGTTAAATCATTAACATTCAAATGACCATCATTTGGTTTAGAGTGGAAAGGATATTGCTGATACTCCTGGCTAAGGTAAAGAAATTAAACTGTCGTACTGGCTAAGTGAAAGTGCTGCAAATTCAAAGCCGCTAAGGTTATTGTTCAGAGAAGAGCAACAATGCTGAGCACCTTTCTATATTTGCCAGCTCTTTGTAGGACACACTGTGCTAGATCAGCACTTTGTCGTCCCCACTACCATTCTCTGTTCTCTGGGCCTCTCTCCACCGCGAGCAAGTGTCTGTGTCATTCAGTCTTTCATCATTCCACTGAGTTTTTACGTGCTATTCAGCCAGCAGGCCCTCGGCTTTTTCATTTAACTCTAGCAGGCAGTAACTTCAGCCTCGTTTAAATCAATACACTGAATGTCCAGAGGTGGACATTCTTTGCCAAGCACAATATTGTCCTTACGTAATATGCCTTTTGTTCATTCTGATGTAAAATGCTCTGATAAATAATCTATACGGTGCATAAAAGCTTTAAGAATAGAATCAGGGGATTGCCTTGTGGGATAAAGGACTGGGGATTCACTGTATAGTGGATGCCCCTGTTGCTGATTCTGCATTCCTTAATAAAGTGTGCGTGCTCAACATTATTATTCAGACTATCGTATCTCTTGTGTATGAGTATGCCAGCCTGATTAGATGGGTTTATTTGCAACTGTGGTCACTAGAGAGGGTGTGCTGGGGTTTGTTTGCATTGCTAAGGACCACAGTAATTCAGTAATTCACAGTGGGGGTTTAGCATTTCTTTTTGTTTCCATTTTGTAGATTTCAAAGAGCTCTCCCAATTGTACAGTAATACCATGCAGTAGTTCACCCGCCTCAGATATCATTGCCGTATGAAGGAGCTATTTCCGATGTATTTGCTACTTCTAAATAAATAATTCTCACCTCCAGCGTGCGCTATGCAGGAATCCTGTGTATTTGGTAAATAGGCAACGCTGTGGGGACGGGTCCTGTCTGGCGGTACGGTTGCACTAGCGGTGGCAGACTAAGCCAGGCCAGCTCTCCTCGCTTTCAGCCGGGGATTCAGCGCGGGCCCAGAGGCTCGGCCGGGCCTGTCAATAACAATGAAAACATAAATCCACTCCGATGCATGGGGACGCGCCAGGGCCGTCGGCACAACAACGTGCCATGCCGGCCGCGGCCAAGGGAGGGCTCAGGTGTGACCCAGGGCAAACCCTTACAGCGAGAATGCAAACTGATGAGATAGCCGTCCAGCTGCTTCTTTCATCTATCGCGTCCAAATTGCCATTCTCAGATAGCAAATTCTTCAAACACCAGGCTCAACAAAATGTCCTTAAGTCCTAATATCCAATTCATTAAACCAGTGGAAGGTATTTCACCAGGGCAGATGTCTCCCTGTATTGCATCCATACAATTCTAAACTGCAATGCGGTAAATAAGGAACTACTACTGATAGTATTCTATTTTTTTTTACACTTTTTTTACTAAGCCAGTAGAAAGGAAATGGGAGACACCAGGTCAGCTTATGACGTGTGTGACTGTGTGTGGATATGCGTAAAAATATGAACATATGCATATTAGTTGAATCGTTGGTAACAATTCAACTGATACCGCACGCATACAGTACAATTACAAATTAAAGCATACTGTACCACTATCATTCAAGGTAAAGTCCCTCAGGCCCCCAACTGGCCTCTCATAACCCCCTCCAGATAAACTGCCTGGAGTCTGAGTCTTAGGATTAATCCCTCTAAAGTATAAATTCACTTTTGCGGTTATGGGATGCATACTTTACTGAAAACAAATTAAGGTGAAGCTACTTAGCCCTCCTGTGGAGGGCGTCGGTCTCTGCAACATGGGAGTGGCATGGTTGCCTTTGTTTTTCCATGTTGTGGAGGCCTTTGGAGCAGGGAGACTTTCCGGGGGCAGGTTTGGCACTCTCACAGGGTGTGAGAGTGAACTGTTGCCCGGAAGGTTGCTCCAAAGGCCATAATTGATTACATTATTATTTAATTGGTGTCAATCAGGTAATTGATGTGGAATTAAATTTACTGATTGGGTTTATGTGTGAGAATGTGAATTGTTTGGTGTTGAGTGATTGTGATTGGGTGAGTGAATGATAGACAGGTGATTGCCTCACAAGTCCCACCTGAGCCAGGCAGAAAGTACGCCTATTTAAGAGCAGGTGGGGCAAGTGGGGAATCAGTTAATCTTGTCATGTCAACATTGACAACTATGACAACATTTTAAAGTGGGTAAAAACTACAAGGGACTAACAATAAAACCACCGAAAGAAAGTTTGTTACTTTTTAATTATCATTTAATGACTGTTTCAACTTATGTAACACTAGATCCCAAGATGCACTGGCTGCTCTGCCAGAAAGATAATGATATTACTCCAATATTTTGTGGACTTCTTTCATCTTATTTCTGTACTATTACACACACCAGATTTACTTTATCCCCCCCGACCTCAAGGAATTATCCCTTAGAGAAAGAGATATCTTAATCAAAATGCCCCACTAATCCAATGAAACCTGTGTAAATATAACCACTATATTTCCAAGCAGGAAAACAAAGAAAGACCTAGGGACATCAGGGTTGTAATGACACCAAGAAATGAGAAGAGGAAAAAAAATCTCTACAAAAAGCACCAGGCATTAGTGAACGGCATTTCTTTGTTTTTACTAAAATTTTCATTAAAAAACCCCTTTAGCAACAAAAAATATATATTTTTCATTACTGCAGTTGGATTCAGATGGATGTAACACAGTAAGCTCAGCTCACTGGTATTTCTGGTCTACCTAGTGCAGTGTTTACGGCTGCAGCCTCTCCTAGCCAAATTGTGGGACTACTGTTTTTGCATGATGTAACACGTATGTTTCAAATCAATAATATGTGATATAAGTTTGCTTTATACACCATTCTGTTCAGGTCTAATTTCAGTCACATTAAAGTTTAATCTTTTCATTGACCATTTGATGCATATGACATGACACCTGCCAAATATTTCTAAAGATACTGATTAAATTATGCTACCATAAAAATGATCCTCATTCTGCCAATATGAAAGTCTTGCAGCATTAAAATATATGTATACTGTACTTTAGCTTTGTGTGACAGTGTTAGCTGGCTACATCAACAAAAAAACCAAGACCCATTGTTCAATTCTTTCAGTGCAACAGGCCAGAAATGTCATGGTCATTTACAGGTGCCAATATGCATTCTGATTCTATCAGCCTCATCTTGCTGAATATAACTTATTCAGAATATATCTTCACTTAATATAAAAGTGAAACTAATTTTCTTATCAATAGCATACTCTTTATGATGCATTCATAAACTATGTCCCATCATGATTTATAGGGCTATAAATATAATTGTATCAATGTATAGGGGATAGCTTTTTTCTATTTTAAGTGTTTATACAAAATATATGCCAATATTGCCTCCAGAAAAGATTGCTGAAAACCTTGCTCTCACTAGAAACCTGGCAGTGACGTCATAAAGCAGTTATGTCAATGACTTGTGACTCTAGGAGGGTGGGTCTCTTCCACGATTACTATTGTCCATTTTTTGTTTGTATTTGATTGAATTGCACCAATTCTCAGGGAGGTAAGAATAGCCTAAACATCTACTGGGGGCAGTGGAAACAACTTAATTTATTCATGTGGTACACAAGCAAGTGCAACACAGTGTATTTACTGGTTATATACACAATTATGGGTAACATCTGTATATAAGTATGGTCAGATTACCTTCTGGTGAAAAAAGGCTGGAAATTGGGCCTCTCATTGGCTCAGTCATCAAGGCACTCACACTGAGTGCAGGCTGAGCCTTATGACCCAGGTTTGCCGACAGTGACCGGGAGTGCAGTGGTGGAACAAAAACACAACTGTTTTAATTGAGAGATAATGGTTATAATGCTTGGGTTAATTCCTAATTTTACATATTAAGTTCTGCATTCCTCAGAAAATAATCGATTTGGTTGTTGATTTAAGGAGAAAGTTTGTTTGAATCCTCACTAGCCTGCTGAATGGTGAGTACCTTGTTTGAAGTAGGCCAACATATTTACAGTGCCATAACAGGTACCAAAGCATTGTACATAGATCAAGATAATGGTCAAGGTGAATTTCTCATCTTTTTTTTACTTTTGCCAACCATTATCTCTCACTTAAAACATTGTTTTTGGGTTTATATATACCTTTGTCAATGTGTTTACATTGTCTAGTTTCACATGAAAAGACACCTTTATCTATCTCTCCTGTAAATTAGTGACTGTATCCCACCACCTTTGAAGGCTTTCTTTCCTCAAAGAAACTGTAGGGTTGGAAAGGGCTGTATGATTTTAATAGCCAGTTTCTCTCCCTCCCTGCACTGTAGTTATTTTATCTGGATAACTTATCATCGGGCATATGGCTGGCCTGGGAACTAACAGGAGCTGACTGATACTCTGAGCCTGTCTTGTCCATCACTGCAATATAGTTTTATTATCCTGAGAAACAATTGTCCAACAGATGGCTGGCCTAGGAACACACAGCCCTCAAAGGATTTGGGACTGTCCTGTGACAATGGAATCAACATAAACTCTGTAGGGGGCCCACTATTCCACTATTGCCTTAAACCAGCAATCTGACACATCATGCAAGCAACTGTTTTATTTAGAATAACCAACAGGCGGTGTACTGTATAGGCTGGTCAGGGTTGTATAAAAGGAATAGTCAAACCCAGCTCAGGGAGTTAATTCGCTTAATGAAGGCCTCAGGTGCTCTGCGCTGTAGTTTTGCATGTTTGGGGAATGTGTTATCCTGTCTTGTCTTGTATGTTCTCTGGTATGTGTTGTGTAATGTCTAAGGTTGAAATGGGTCCTAGAGATTAAAGCCCTTTGAATCCTATATGACTGTTACGGGGACAGGGGCAAACACAATGTCCACGGTATATATTGCCTACATGTACTTAATGTTAATTGTATAGTCTGTCCTGATCATCTTCCTCAAATCGCCCTAGATGTAAGTGGAGGTTTACGTGTCACGATTGGCCTTGTAATATGGTAGCGATAATAAATAAAATCCTTTTTAATTTACAAAAATGTTGCACGGTACGTGTCTTATACATTTTCCCTACAAAACCGTCCAAGGCACTGCACATAGTGCTTTTTTGTATGTGTGTAAATAAATAGATGAAGACAGAACAACCCATTTCCATTCATGAACCAATGGGCCATCTCAAAGCTGAAATGAACAGCTGCTTCCTGGTCACATTTCAGAGTTTTACGTGTGACATCTGACTCTTACTATGTGACTCTAAAAAACCCATTTCACACATGCCTTGCCATACTTATATTCCATATATCATATATATCATATATTCTTTATTTGAATGGCAGAAAAGGACTGCATGCAAGACATTTCAAAAAAACATCCTTCCCCATAAAACATTCAGGAAACACTTTGGAAATAGCACAGACCATCAGTATTGAATAAACCGGAAGAGCAGGTATCAAGGTAAATGTAAAAAGAATGACTGTGGAGGATATATGGGATTGAAAAATATCACAGAACAACAATACTAATCTTACAAGCAGAGAAATGTGAAGCAGGATGAGAGATATACTGTTTCTAATGTGTTAAGAGCAGGCAGCCTTGTTAAAAAAGGTTTCTGTCGATAGCACGCTTCAGACACCAAGAATTATACATTACAGCTCCTTATAAATGTGTAGTTTGTGCATAGTGACAATTTCATTGTTTTGGAATTGAGTGAAAAGCCAGGCAATTAAAGTAAAGTGAAACTATAAAAAATATGACAAATCCTTTCACTGGAGGAGGACATGCTGAGACAACGGGTCTTGCTATTCACTCAGTGGAGAAGCTGAATACAGTATAAATAAAACAGGGTATGATAACAGGACACGATACAATTCAATCAATTGTGTATAGAACTCATAATAATAAAAAGGTTTGCTAATTGCCATTTTGAAAATCAAAATCAAGTATTCCTTTTAAAGAAGTGTCATGCTGTCAAGGGAACTCTAGCTGAAGGTTGCCTAGGCCTGAATTATCTGAAGTATGAAAGTGTGAGCCAATACTTTTGGTCTCTTGTGGCTGGTAAAACTTAGTTAACTAAGTGTTGTGCTTTTGTGTATTCAGTGAGAGTATCAATTAGTTTCCATTTCTAACCCTGTTTACAAGCTAACAAAACTTTTAACGAAAAAAAGGTGGAAGCGTCTTTAAAAATGAATCATTCCCACCACAGTGGTATTCAGAACCGTGAGAAATATGGCTGTCTTCACTGTTGAAGAGAGTGTGATGAAGATTTATGTGGCAATCAGCATCTATTTATTGGAAAAATATTGTGGCATGGGCTAAAATAATGAAAAGTGAACCGTGCAATTGAGCAGCATGTTAACCCTAGCCAATTCTGGTCTGGACTCCGTTGCACCCTGGAATGCAGTGATCTCCCCGTACAGTATAGCAAAGGGACAAATGCCCAATTTGGGGCATAGAGAAATTACAAAAAAAAAGAGGGAAGCTGTATATAAGCACATGGCTCGTGAATATTGGTCAAATACAGTTCTGGAAAAAAATATTTTTCCATTAATTTACATTTCATTCAAATTTACATTTCCATAAAATTATTATGACAATTTTTTAAGAAGATTTTTCTTAAATCAGCATCTCTACATGTATGGCAGCCATTCCATTCCAGTGTCTGTTGAATTCCAACACATGCACACCTCATTCTACTTAATGAAGTACTGATTAGGTGATCACCTGAACCAAATCTTATTCAACGAGGAAAAGTATAAAAACCACTGCTGTGGTCATCACTATCTTCTTGCAATAGGACCAGCTGGATGGCAAAAAAACTGTCCTAGTAGTACCTCAAAAGTAATTGGAATCAAAAAATAACTATTGACCATGACAAAAGAGTTGAAAAGAAAAGTTTTGAGTGAGGAAAAAAAGGGTTCAATTCTGGCTTTACTGGCAGAGGGCGAAAATGACTCTCTACTGACCGGGATGACCGCCAACTGATTCGAATGTCACTCAACAACCATAGGATGACATCAAGTGACCTACAAAAAGAATAGCAAACGGCAGCTGGGGTGAAGTGCACGGCGAGGACGATTCGAAACAGGCTCCTAGGGGTAGGGCTGAAGTTGTGCAAAGCTAGAAAAAAGCCCTTCATCAATGAGAAGCAAAGAAGAGCCAGGCTAAGGTTTGCAAAAGACCACAAGGATTGGACCGTAGAGGACTGGAGTAAGGTAATCTTCTCTGATGAGTCCAATTTTCAGCTTTGCCCAACACCTGGTTGTCTAATGGTTAGCCGGAGACCTGGAGAGGTCTACAAGCCACAGTGTCTCGCACCCACTGTGAAATTTGGTGGAGGATCGGTGATGATCTGGGGGTGCTTCACCAAGGCTGGAATCTGGCAGATTTGTCTTTGTGAAGGACGCATGAATCAAGCCACGTACAAGGTTATCCTGGAAGAAAACTTGCTTCCTTCTGCTCTGACAATGTTCCCCAACTCTGAGGATTGGTTTTTCCAGCAGGACAATGCTCCATGCCACACAGCCAGGTCAATCAAGGTGTGGATGGAGGACCACCAGATCAAGACCCTGTCATGGCCAGCCCAATCTCCAGACCTGAACGCCATTGAAAACCTCTGGAATGTGATCAAGAGGAAGATGGATGGTCACCAGCCATCAAACAAAGCTGAGCTGCTTGAATTTTTGCACCAGGAGTGGCATAAAGTCACCCAACAGCAATGTGAAAGACTAGTGGAGAGCATGCCAAGACGCATGAAAGCTGTGATTGCAAATCAGGGTTATTCCACCAAATATTGATTTCTGAACTCTTCCTAAGTTAAAACATTAGTATTGTGTTGTTTAAAAATGAATATGAACTTGTTTTCTTTCCAAAGACCCTTTATGCCATTTCCTTTATTTTGGCAGTTACAGTATCTGTACTTCAGAAACTGCCATTCATTATACAGTCATCTGTGCACAATGCTTATTGTGAGTTATTATGTTGATCTACTTCATTTACATACATGTACTGATGCACTGTATATAGCATTTGATTCTGAGAGGCATAGGAAATTATTATAACTATTTGTGTTTTGTGTTCTGGGGGGAGGAGGGAAAATTGTAGGTCTAAATAAGGTACGCAGGAAGCCTTCAGTGTTAAGACAGCCCAGGACATATTTCAACTGGACGCAAAAAGGCCCAAATGGTGCCCAAGGGAAATTTTCTTAAAGGACGGTGGTAGTTAAAGTCCTCTCTCAATATTTAAATTGCCAAGTAAATCAATGCAAGGGGAAGGTCTGGTCTAACAGCACATGATAGAAACAGCCTTCAGGTGTTTATCAAAGTAACACATTTTTAAAGCACTCTTTAAACGAGGCTAAAGCAAAAGATTCATATTACAGATAGGCTCAGTGGCTCTGCTGCCCACTTTGCACTACAATGCTGCAGTATTGCACTGTACAGCTCATGCTTTTGCAGTACAGACTGCAGTACACATCTGCAGAGCATACACGGGGAACCTATGGAATGCTGTATATTTATACTTAAGGAAACACACAGCACCAGCCGAGACAAGATGTGTTCAGTGAAACAGGCTATTTAACTGGTGAGGCATGTTCAAGGTTGAGAAATACACAGGAGTTGGATAAAGGTTGGACAAATAAATATCTGTTAAAACTCCCATGATGGTGAGCATTCAGTTGTCAAATAGAGTAAAAAATGACTGAATGTTTCGTTGCGATTTATTAATTTAGTCGTTGTTTTATCTTATGAATATGCTCTAAAGCAGGAAACTGTATTTCATGTGAATAGGAACTGTTTAGGTTCAGTCTGGATTTGGTCAATGTCAATTTCTCAACAACAATGTAGAAAAAGTGTGTTTGTACAGTTTTTTCTTTGTTTTTAGAAAATGATTTAGAAAAAGATTTTTAGAAAATGATTTTGTTTTTGTTCAATCAACATTTCAGCTTTTGCATCAGTTCCAAATATAGTTAAATTATGGGCCGTTTTATAGACTCCTTGGTCTTCCGAGAGCTGAGGTACTGCAGGGCTGTAAATATGTGGATCGGAGACCTCATGAGAAACCAGCAGATTGCTGCTGGAAGTGATGTTGGTGGGCCAGTAGGGACTTCTCTTACCCCAGGGGCAGGTAAAACCATCTTTTCAATGCCTTGAAGGGACACTTTTCTGTATCAGGTCCCATCTTTGGGATTAAACACTAAACTGAGGTTCTGAGTCACTGTGGTCATTAAAGGTCTTCGGTCTTCACAGCAATGATCAAAATGGTAATTACCCCTGTTGTCTTAAGTGAATCCTCCCCCAGTCACATGGCTTATGCTCTATAAACCGAAGGCATAAAGGATATTTTTTTTCTTCTTATACACACACTATGTTACAGCTGCATGATGCAGCAAGACTCAAAACCCTCCTCTTCAGACCCCACTATCACTGACTCACTGTATCTATGTTGATGACTGTCCACAACCCGTAGCACAAGGAAGGAAAAGTTATTCTTTTTAATTTTTTGGACAGTCATCAACATAGATACATATTACAAAATGCATATGCATATGCAGCTGCCAACGATTATATATATTACTGGATTATGACACTGATCTCTTGCGTGGACTATGATTGATCTTACCATATATTTATGCACATCTTGTAAGTCACTCTGGATATTTATGAGTATATGAGCAATGATCAGGTCTCTCTTGAGAATGAGACCCCGTGTCTCAATGAGATTACCTGTATAAATAAAGGTTAAATAAAACAATAAAAATGAGTGCTAAATATAATGTAAAATGTAAATGATGCTAACTGTTGATAGCATTGCTCAAAGGCTCAAATAACTTTATTTAGGTTACCAGTTTTCCTTACCTGGTGGTAAAGGTGGTAAAATAATCTTTACTTTATTTCCTGCAGTGCTGATAACTTATTTCTGTGGCATATAATTTCCTGTTCAACAGTATTTGACTCTTAAATCTTCATTACACCCATGAAATCTGCATAACAGCCATGAATACGGCAAGCTACCTCAATCAGGAAGATCAGCAGTGGCTTCTGGCCTGAGCTGTGTACTCATTATGTAGTTCTAATAAAAACACCTGCTCCCTAACCCAAATTGTATAAGAATTAGCCCACTTTTTATTTCTCTTTGTGACTGATGGTGGCTGTGACCTACGTTTAACACCAGGTTAACCTGTGGTTGACCCTCTTTCAAATGCTCCTCTAGCACAGTTAAATATCTCCACTTAGGTCTGTGTAAAATATGGGGGGGGGGGCTTTGTTTTATGTTTATACCAAATCAATGTGCTGGACTTTATATGGCTTCTCCTTTTAAATGAAGAGGCACCCAATCCATCAGATAAAGGCTTTCACAGCAGCACACAAACGGAGGCTTTCAAGCAAATTAAAATCTGTGTGATTGTTTGGCTGCCTCTTTCATTGGTGTATGCAGGGATTTAGATCATTATATAAAAAAACAAAAGGCACACAAATGTAGAATTCCTCAATGTATTTTCCCCAGTATCAGCAATAACAGCAGCAACTGCTTTCAGAATTTAATTTAATTATTGATTGTGTCATCTCCTATGGTGAATAATGGAAATCATTGTTAGTGTAATGATATTGCTTATAGTCTGTCAATAAAAATCATAAAAGTTCCTGGTAATTACATTAATACAATCAAATATTAGGCTATTATGTAATAATACGCACATCATTACAAAGTATTGCTTTTTCTTGATTCAAATGATTTGTTTCTATTCCAATAAACATTTTATTCCTGAAAAACTAACAATTTTGCACAATGTGAATTCTGATGCATATCCAAACCCATGCACCCACGCACACACGCACACACACCTCACACACACACACACACACACACACACACACACACACACACACACACACACACACACACACACAGTTTAACAGATTAGATACTATATAATTTCAACCAAATTATTTTAGAATTTTTCTAACAACAGGATTTGCAGAGGATCAAGACAGGACTAGTTAAACTACAACCAAAATATCATATTTTTCTGTTAGACTAATTACAATAAACCTTTGGCACATTTCATTGCTGTGGAATTTAGTTAAACCCTTGGTGGTATCTCACAAAGCAGGATTAAGTTGTTTAAAAAAAAATGCTTTTCCACCTTTTTTCTCCCAATTTGGAATGCCCAATTGTATTCTAAGCTGCAATCTCCACTGTCAATTCAGGAGAGAATAGACAAACACGCATTCTCTTCCGAAAATGTGATGTCAGCCACCGCTTCTTTTCACATCACAGTCTATAAGTTAAACTTGCCCAGATTTGAGTCTGAGGGAGACATTTCATGCGCAGACTGGCAGTGGAGTGGCAGACTGTGGGCGCCCGATTGACCAACAAGGGTCGCTGGTGTGATACCGACAACCCCGCCAACTGAACCCCTCCCTGGGCGATGCTACCGCCAATTGTGTCCTCGGATATTAAGTAGTTAACCAGCTAACTAAAACGTAACTAAATATTTCAAATTGGGTGACATTCAACTTTAAAAATATATATATTTATAAAAGATAGCTGGCTAACTCTTTAGTCCTGCTTTGGGAAATAACCCCCTGCTAGTACCGTACTTGTTTGACAACAGACGTCACATTTGGTTGTTGCTCAGCTCAAGGTTTATCTGGGTTCTCAAAACAAGGGTTGTGTTGCACAATGTGTACTCTTATGTTCTGGGTATTATAGTGAAACCTCTCTCCAAGCACAGTATTTCCCTCTTAAACCCCTTTAGCCTACCATTCTAAAAGAACCCGTGCTCAAAATACAAGAAATTTAGCAACTGCTGCAATTGGGTCTAAAAGATAGATGCACAGCTAGGGATTAACAGAGATTTTTCACCTGACCACAAGTCAAATATTTGGTGAAAATGGGTTCAAGGCTGGAAAGTATAAATAGAGACTAAGAAGTGAATAATTTAATGCTAAAGCACAACAAACAAGTGGTGAAAGGTTGGTTGAATTGACTCCATTAAGTTCCTTTTTTAAGCATGATGACACATCCACACCTAACTTCCTTCTGTGCATGTCTTAATGCATTTAAACCACAAGTTAAGGAAATATCCTTCATAATTTATGTAGAATGTGATGCATAGAGCATCTGCATTTACATAATTCCCAGAGAGACCTGATAGATCTGACACAAGGCAATCCTGCGAAACCCAATACATTTTTAAAGAGCCGCAACAGCAGAGTGACAGTCTTATCAAAAGATGTGCATTAGAAAGCACCAGTCACACTTAGGCTTGTTTTAAGGATGTAAAGAAAGGAGGTGGGGGGCGGACAAGGAAGGAGGGGGAGAGGGCGGGTCAAGGATCCATTCTACAGTGTATGTAATTGGGCATTTATTTATTGCCCTCCTCGGCTACCTTCCCAGGGCAATGTCCGACAGTGCTTTATGTACATGATCAATTATTTACGATGCTGTTTTCACCAACATTACCTCTCGAGATGCAACCTGAAGATTTAAGAGGTCCTTTTACCTGGGCATGTGGGTGCACTGTCATTCCCAGCAGAAGCATCACGGAAAATTCAATTTCGTTTCACACGAGGCCCTCTCCGTCTGTGCCACTGTTAATAGGTTAGAGGAATTCCGCCTCTCCGCAGCATTGACGCACTTGCTATACAAGCTCACCTACACGCCAGAGAGTTCAGGGGAGATTAAAAAGCAGGCTGAGATTTCTGTATGAGCTGGAAACTGACATTGATGTATGAGGCTGTGGAATATGAAAACGCAGAGTTTATAAACAGTGTGGACAAAAACTGAACCATATTTCAATATGGTCCTCGCCCGTCAAAGAATCTTACAGTGGTCACATGATCGGCTCTGTTTGCTTCTGGATTTGTTCACCTGACAGGACCTTTTCGGCTGCTTTCAGTCCTGCTGAGTGTAACCTTAATCAATCAGGTTTATGGACACCTTGATGGACATCTATGCGCAATAAGAAGGGAACAGCAAATCAAAGCATTTTTTAAACTGATATTGAGTATTTATAACATAAGTTTTCAGATATGATTTAATAGAATTGCAAATACTTACTTGTACCTGTAAACGTACTTGCTACGTGAATGCTAATACCAGACATTAATCCAAATGTTAATACATATGGATATTTCTAAATACATATGCTGCTATGAAGTTTTATTAATATTTAACCGTATCCTTTTTTGAATTTTTCCGATTTTACCCCGTTTTTCTCCCGATTTGGTAGCCAATCACCCGCTGTGCTTAGTTCAATCTGCTTCCCTCATAGTTTGCTGCCGTAGTCCTGTGACCGGCAGTGACAAGGGCAAAGCGCTGCCTCCTCCGAGACAGCACTCGTCGTGCCGTCGACTGTAATTCCGGCACCCCAGAACCACTCCTGTGCGCAGCGAACTGTGTGTGTCGGCTTCCCTCCCCCCTCCCTGGGGCAGACAGCCAATTGCCGCCCAAATGGCACTCCCGGCCAGAGCCGACTCTGGCACGACAGGGAATCGAACCCTGGTCGCCGTGGCCAGCGTCGGACGTTGAAACCACTAGACCACGAACCGTATCCTTAATGTTGTTATGCTCCTGCCCATTTCTGCTTCAATGAGGTGGAGTACCAACAGAGGCGGAGCCATGGGATGTGCTGCTTCCACCTGTTGATTGGAGATGTGTTGCACCTGCCGCTGATTGTTGATGTGTTGCACCTGCCGCTCAAGTTTTAAAAGAGGCTCAAGACTTTAGGCATGAGGTTGCCCTCTCGACACTGCCTAAACACTATGCTTGGTTGTAACCTGTGCGTTTGATATTTATTTACCCTTTTCTTTTCATCTTGTTTGGACATAAGATATTTGAGGTAAATAGGTATTGATACTTCTGAAGTTTATTTTGGTTTTCCTGGCAGGGTGGTGAGTTTGTGTTTTGTTTTCTCCCTGATTCTTTTGTGTTTTGTACAACTGCAAAAACCTACTTGATTTGTTCCCCTCTTGTACATCTCCCCTCTGCCCTGCCAGCTGTTTGTCTGATTTAATTAATTGTATTAAGAAGTATTGTAAAATGAATCCCTCTATTAAAGGGCATTCTAATATAAACAACTTGGTCATGTTCTAGTTGTGGTTTGTTTATGGGTACGGCTATCTGGCAGCAGGATAAATTTGTTTGTTAAATTACTTTGAAACATTAGCCGTAACAATGTGGTTAAGGAAACCCACTCAAATAACTTTTAAATACCATATAGTACAATGGTATTGAAATGACTTATGGGATTCTAAATGCCCCATAATCTAAATTTGTATTGCTTCAAATGTATGTTTATATCTTATATATTAAGTAATGCTGGGCGTGTGTTTTGGTGCAGTATATAATAAAATAGTGTCAACATCACCACGTGCCTGTCACTGTGCCCACCACTCTAATAACATTTCAATCAGTACATTATCATAGGGCTCACTGGGGGTAGGTTTTGAATGTTCCCTTCAAACGCTAGATTTAGTTTTGCAGTGAAAACAAGTGGAGGATCTTGGTTTCATTTTTATTCATCAGGAGCACTTCAACCTGCCTTTACATTTCAGTAATTAATACAAAACCGAACATCACTTGCACCATAACATATGTTAAGACACATGTTTTGCTAATGCACCATGTGCATATTCATAGCACATGAATTCATAGCACATAGCATATTCATGTTTCATGGAAAGTGTTGACTGACCGTCAACCTTACACAACCAGGTATCAGGACACAGCCATATCATGTGGAACCTCTGTCTTATGCTAGATACATTGTTGGCATACAGTTCCCTCCAAAACTATTCAATTCATTATGTATTATTCATTCACAAATCCCTTGATAAAGATGAGCAAAGAAGGCTGTATAAAATAAACAATACAGGTAAGGAGCTATAGTTTATGCTAGAAAATGGGAACATAATATTATTTTTTACTAATACAGTTGCTCAGAGAAAACAAATTGGCTTAACAAGTAATATTTGTTTTCCCCCAAAATATGTCACAATTATTCACACCCCTAATAATGATTTTAAATACAACCAAGCAAAAATAAATCTGCATTACCATTTTAATTTTTTAAGTTAATCTCAAACTTAGCAAACTGTATTCTGGCCTCCCATGGCTGCCTGTTTCACTGTGGTATAAAAATGAGGTAACACACATGTAAAATCCATTTGTCATCCATCACCATGGGGAAAGTAAAAAAAGACAAAGGTTTGTTGACCTTCACAAGTCAGGAGATGGTTACAAAAAAATTCACTAAAAGCTAGCACTTCCCACTATTAGGTGAATAATTTAGTTTAAAACCACTGGGCCAGTGGTAAACCTGCCTGTTAGGGATGAGGGAGATGGTTTGGGAGGCAGCAAAAAATACTAGGGCCACAGCTGTAAATCTACAAACTTTGGTGGCATCTTGGAATGCCCAGTTGTATTAATTTTTGTTGATTGCCTCTATTGATGGCAATCAACAAAAATAAGCATCTGGAATTTTCTAAATGGCATTGGAACCAAGACTGGAATTGAGTGTTATGATCAGCAGAGACCAATATTGAGTTTTTTGGGCAATATTGAGTTCTTTGAAGAAGGACGCTCATGTTGAAAAGAATGTCATACCTACGGTGAAATTTGAAATCTGGGTTTTGCATCTACTGGTCCATGAACTCCAGCAAGTACCAATACATTTTGGTCAAAAACCTGGTGCCCTCTGCCAGGAAGCTGAAACTTAGCTGCAAATGGATCTTTCAGCAAGAAAATGATCCCAAGCATATCTCAACATCAATCAAGAAATTATTAACTGACCACAAAATCATTTTGCAATGGCCATCTCAGTCTCCAGACTTAAACCTGATGGAAAATTTGTGGTTTGAATTGAAGAGGGCAGTCCCCAAACACGAAGGATCTGAAGCCTTACTTGTATGCCTTCATTCTCCTCAAAAATGAGATCTAGAAAAAATATTACTGACATCAGCTGCAAATATGTAAAACAATCTAAATGTATTCACTTAATCTCTATTACCCTGTGTGATACAGGTAAGTGCTAAAATAAAGACTTGAGTAAATGAGGGATACTGGTGGCTCTGTTATGGGGTGGGTTCCGTTTTCCTAGCAAGGATTATGTTCACTCAAGCCCTTAGAAGGCAAGGTAAATCGCAATAAATACAAAGCCATGCTGAGTGATCACCTTCATTCCATAGTGGTCACTTCCAGGATGACAATGACAATTCAGTCAGTGCTGGCGGAATTATTTTATGAGCATGAAACATATGCCATGGCCTCTTCAGTCACCAGATCTCAATCCAATTTAATTTGTATATGAACCCGACATGATTCTTTGGATGTACCAAAAATTCTAGTAAACTCAAAAACTACTAGTAAATTCTAGTCATTCTAGAATCATAAACACTTGGTACATTCAACCGCTCTTCGTGGTTTTTTTTCTCTCATTGAATAACCTTAGGATGGTTAGGTATTTGTGATTTATATTTAAGCCTTCTGATGTGCGACAGTCTATACTGATTCATCATGAGAAGGAAACCTTTCCCACTGGAAAATTCTATCTAGCAGTTCAGTCATTCCCACTGTATTTCTCTTTTCCGTTCTATGAAACATGACAGGAATGGTGCTTTTAGTGGTTTTGAGAGAGCATTAACCCCTTTCACTCATACCGTCAGCACAGACCCTTTGAAAAATGTATGACTGTAGAGATTTGGACTGAAGCCTAACAGCTGTGTCAGTGATGTCAGGTAGAGTATATGCTTCGCATATTGTAATGATCCCCAATGACATACAAACATGCTGGGGACAGCAGTATGGAAGAGCAGATGGTGAATTGGACTTCAATGGGAGCTTGCAGATTTGAATGTTAGGTGAGACACTGCTGTTAAATCCTGTTAGTGAGGTACTGAATTGCTACCCATCTGCTGGTCAGAGGGAGAGTCTGAGGAATTTGGTTAAACACAACATAACCTGAAAGGTAACGTGACTACATATTAACAACATGCCAATATACCCTGCTAATGATTCCATGTCCATTGTGTCCACATATGTCAGGACCATACACAGTAAGTGAAATTACAGATGAACTACAATCTACATGGTCAGTTTGGTGATTATAAGGTTGAACGTTTTCATTTTGTTTACATAATCCATCAATGGAAGGAATTTGTTACATTATCTTTTGTCTCTGTATTTCACATATTTTATCAATTTTACTGGTAAAATATTTGTATATTATATATAATCCGGCTCTAGAGAAAGCCAATGCTTTGTCTATGGCTGTTTGAAATCTGAATATGATTAATTGGGTTAAAGTCTTTAAGGGTTTTAGATAAGAAAGGACACCTTAAGTAGTTTAATTAATTAATTTAAATGGTTTTGTTACTCTGCCAAACATTAATTAAATAATTGATGCTTATATCATTTGTTGGTGATCTACTTTTAATTAGTGTTGGATTGTGGACACCAAAGTGTAAGGTAAGACAAAAAAAGACTAGACATAATGACTGAGACAATCCATTTGAAAAGCATGTTGCATTTGTTGTAAATCCATCGCTCAGCGTTAAAGACACAATGCATTACATTACATTACAGGCATTTAGCAGATGCTCTTATCCAGAGCGACTTAAAGTTTACATTTCTTTACAATCCATTTATACAGCTGGATTTAAATGAAGCAATTCACATTGTCCCACCTGGGGATTGAACCTGCAACCTTTTAGCCCAGTTCCCTAACCATTATATCTCTTATCCAGATATTCAGCTTTGACTTATTCAGATATTATGATAAATGTCTTCTAAGAGATAAAATCAATTACAATCGACCCAGGCTGTTTTTTTAATTGTTTTTTTGCAATGCTATTTTTCTGGGTTTTATCTCCCCTTGGTTCAGTGCAGTATAACTCACCTCAATTGCTAAAATGTCAACAGTGCAGATGAGAAAAAGAAAGCACGCAGAATGGAAATATCAACCAACAGTGAAATAAGGGTGGGGTAGGGGAACAAAACCACTGACCTATGGGAATGTATTAACCCCTTCATAAGTTGAAGTGGATTTCTTCAAAAGCACATATCTGAAGCATGAAATGATGTCATAATGGGAGAAAGGCTGCCCACTTGTGAGAAAATCACAGTATTTTTATTTCAACTTTTTCAGATTTCTTTCTTCATTTCTGGTATGCTTTAAACCTTGCTAGATTACAGAGATAAATATGGGTGGTGACATTGTCTTATGCATCAAAGGAAATAATTAACCATACAAAATAAATTTGAATGAATGAAAAATAGACTCCTCCACACCGATATTGTCTATATAAACAGTGTCTTGTTAATATTTTCTTATCATTACTAGATATTTAGGTGTCCAAATGCTAGTTCATTGAGTACCTAAGACTGTGGGCCAAAAATTGACCTTGGTATAAGATTTATAGTTGAATGTGACCAGACTGAGGAGACTTTTGTTTGTTATTGTAATATACTGTAAATATACCAGTGGCGTACCATGACGATTGGATCTTTTAGTTAGATAGTTAGCCAGCAAGATAGACTGGTCAGCTAGATTATTGTCCAAACCAAATCTAGCTAACTAGCTAACAGTTAGTTACTTCAACTCCATACCAGCAAAAATATGACTCCGCACAAATCCTGCATGCATTCATATAGCAGTATGAGTGCCATTCTGTGGTCAAAATCTTCCCTACACTTTTCAGCAGCGAATGCCACTGGTTTGAGCCTTGATTATACTCAAGGAATTACCACATAATTAACATATTTTTTTCCCCATTTATACAGTCACTTCATTCTATAAAATTTCACATCAATAAATCAATGAGCCTTTTAGCTTTCATGACAGTACTTTCTAATGCTTCAGAGCATCCAATTATATAATAAACAAATGCTTCAGCGCGTATTGTATAATATTGTTCTTCAATGTACTCAGGTTTTGGCCACTTCTGGTGTCCAAAAGTCCAAAAACACCAAGTTTCATATAGATATAATGTTTATGTCAAATACAAATATTATAAACATGAAACCGTTGCACAACAGGAGGTACCTTCCTGGGGTACTCTATCCCATAATGCAATGCGGCCATCTTGAACATTCCATTTAATTTTTTTGGCGGACAATAGCACCAGTGATTATTACATTTACATTTTACATTTTAAGCATTTAGCAGACGCTCTTATCCAGAGCTGTCTAAATGTAATGCTAAGTATTATAGTGTTGTGTACAAATTTTTTCAATCCAAATGTTATTGAAAAGCAAAAAAGATAAGACTAATTGAATTCTGACCTGCTTGAACAAAAGTAGACTTCAACTCCATGCCTAGCAAGCTAGCTAGCCGACAGTTATTGATTATACTCTGAATTATCCATTATAATGGTCTGATATTAGATAAACTCCCTAGTTTCTCTGAGATAAACTTTAGTTAGGTCCCTGGTAAGGTCATGTGACAATTATTAAGTATACTATTTGATGGTTGCATACTGGGTACTATGCTGTATACTAAATAGCAAGTAGTATACAGTACATACATGCAGCATGTAGTACACAGTATCTAAGTAGGCGGTTCCAAAGGCAGTCACAGTCACACTCGCCTGCAGTTCGCGGACATGTGCAATCACGACCGGCTCATGGCTGAAACATGAATCGAGGAAGTCGAGGTTGGAGGACTAACACATT
This sequence comes from Aldrovandia affinis, assembly GCA_029706075.1. Classification (NCBI taxonomy): domain Eukaryota; kingdom Metazoa; phylum Chordata; class Actinopteri; order Notacanthiformes; family Halosauridae; genus Aldrovandia; species Aldrovandia affinis. The sequence continues at coordinate 3,042,291 of JAINUG010000096.1, read as the reverse complement.
TATTCAATGTTGGTTTTAAAACAACTTTTTAATATGATATGACTTTATTTGCATAAAAACGGTCTAATGGGAACAGCTACTGTGTGCAACCTTGGCAAGTGTCAGAAGCTAGTCTGTGTGATTAAGTGCTTGGGATAATGTGGAACACTCTTTTAATAAAACTGTGGACAGACAGCATAACAGACAGAATAAGTTATGATTTCACATGTTTATGTCGCGACAGCGACTAAGAAATCAGTTGTCTTGTGTTGTGATTTTTTTATTTTGGGTTTCCTTCTTCAAATTACAAGTGTAATTTGTGGACTTTTACACACTTTGGGCCCTATTTTCATGCCGGCGCTAAGCGGTGTTATGCGCCAGCGCAGGTGAATTGCCAGTTTTGTCTGTCGCAGACAGAATATTTCCCGACTCTGCCGAGTTTGGCAATTTCGTGGTGCGCAGTGAAGGCGTTTGCGAGACTATGGGTTGGGCAGCGCAATAGGGGGTGTGACAATGAAAACAGTTGGGCGCTATGCAAGTTTGGTGTCAAATAATGAGTTTGTATTAACGTCCAACTAGACCACCTCTTAGCACAAACGCTGGCACTCTGTGCAATTTGGTGACATTATTGATGCGCACATTATCTGAAATCACATGAGAATGTTTTGTGAATATTGTTCATTTTCCCCCACGTTGAGGCAAATCGTCCAATCCATGGGTAACTTGCAAGCGTAATCAATTAAGCTAAAAACTATTTCACCACAGCTTGTGGTTATTCAATGCACGGACATGGAAGACTGAAGCCAGCAGGCCATCCATCACTACCTGTTAAATAAATATATGTTTGTATGCACATTGTTTTTCTTATGTGAAAGGGTTTTGCACTACAGAAAATGGAGTACATAATTGGACGCCGAAGGCGATACTGTGAGCAATACCCTGGGTTTGGTAGCCGGTGTTGGCCAGACGGCTATCAGTTCGGCTGTACATGCAGTTTCTTCTGCATGACGAACATAAATGACGAACATAGTTGCAGTTGTGAGTTTGTTATTTATTGCTTTCCATTGAACAATTACATTAAGTTAGAAGAAAATAAACGTTGTTTTTTAAGTTGGAAAGCCTACAAATAAGGAAAAAAAGAGATGGTAAAATAAAACTCTTTTAACAATGTAGGTCTCAAAATATAAACTCAAATCATGAAAATAACAAATTAATGTGCGCCTTGTTTTCCCCCTCTGATTCGCGCGCCAACTTTTCCGCACCTCCCGCACCTTCTTTTGAGAAGCGCTCCTGGCGCAGCACGCAAAACTGTCATCCATGTGAGGAAATTGCCAATTTGCTATAGCGTTAGCGCACTGGTATTTAAAGGGATAGAAAATAGGTGTTCTGATTGGCAATTATGCAGCCAAACCTCCACCACACCCACATGTATTTTTAAAAAGTTAATCCAACCTCTTTTACAACTGCGCCAGAGGTGTGCTATCGTCCTAAGTCACGAAATTACCAAAATTGCGTTAGACAGACCCTAAAGCGCAAACCGTCTTTGCTTTGCGTCTGCGTTACCGACACCTTCCTAATTCACCAAAATAGGGCCCTTCATGTGTTTTTAATAGTTTTTTATTCACCGTTTGCTGTGTTCGTGCAGGAGGTATAATGTTCAATTACTCCCTGATGTGTCATGTTAACATCCAACCTCTTTTACAACTGCGCCAGAGGTGTGCTATCGTCCTAAGTCATGAAATTACCAAAATTGCATTAGACAGACCCTAAAGCGCAAACCGTCTTTGCTTTGCGTCTGCGTTACCGACACCTTCCTAATTCACCAAAATAGGGCCCTTCATGTGTTTTTAATAGTTTTTTATTCACCGTTTGCTGTGTTCGTGCAGGAGGTATAATGTTCAATTACTCCCTGATGTGTCATGTTAACATTGTGTGTGTGTGTGTGTGTGTGTTTTCCTAATTGGTGTGTATGTGATGTTTTCCTAATCTTCCCTTTTGTTTATATACTGATTTCAAACAACCATGTTCAATTTGCTAATTGGACACTTGTGAGGTAGGGTGAAAATGCTGATTGGTCGAAGAGTTAAGGTTACCAACTTTCTTTCATCCACATATGGGACAGAAGGCGGGTCACACGGGGTGAAGTATGTATGGATGTAAATCAACACATACTGTATATTGTAACAGCGACTGCTGAAGGAAGACTCAGGAAAGTTTGCTTTTCCATGATCGCGCTACCAGCTTTACTACAACAAAGCTTATAGATGCAGGGCAAAACCAAGAACACGAGAAACTCACGGGGGTCACTTCTTAGACGTAGAAACACAGTCACGGTTACAACACTAATCCACTCAATGACACAAGGGGTGATCTTGGCAGCCCCCAAGCTTACTTAGCATACGAGGTAGCATTCATTACTACTGAACTTATTTACACCGTTACAATATGATCTATTTTGATGTCTGACTGGTATTTTGTTATATGGGACAAGGAACGCCCTGTATGGGATGAGCTAAATTTGGCCCAAAAACGGGACGTCCCGGCTAATACGGGACAGTTGGCAACTGAGTTGAGGACTAAGTCATAAAACCAGAGTGCTCTGTGCAGTTGGGGCTCCTGACCCTGGGTGAGGGCAAGGCTGTGATGTCCGCAAACTGTGATTAATATGAAATTTGTGGCTGGAAATAGCCAGGGAAGGAGATAGTGACCCACCAGAGTGCCGAAAGAAGCGTGTACAATCCAGCAGCAGCTCCAGGTGCAGTGGATTCGGGCAACAGCGTTCCAGTCTGCAGGTGTTCCTGGGGTCTTGGTCCCATTGGCAGGTCCCTGCAAGGGAGAAAGAGACCAAGTGAGAAATTAACAAATGTGTAGAATAGTGTATATGGATCTTGTAATATGAAAATAAAATGTTTATTGTGTGGCAGTCTGAAGCGAGGATAGAGCGCACTGTTTTGTTAGACACTACCAATGTTAGTTTGAACGTGTCTTATGCAGTGGTATATACTGTATATTCATGTAGAAGATTGATTCAAGGTTATAGAAGCTGGTAATTCTATCCACTTTAGTTTCTATCTACTTTAGTAAGTGCATATGTGTTTCATATAGCGTCAATTTGTTAATGCAAAAAACATGCAGCTGAAGCTAGTTAGGTAGCTATATTTTTAGCAGATATTGGGGACTGTAGCGAATGAACAAATGGGTGTAATACTGTATTTGGACTTGTCAATGGAATATAAAAACACATGTTTACTGTGGCAGTTTAGAGTGAGGATGCAGATTATTTCAGTTGTGTGCTGGCTGCTGTTGTGATAGCTATGTCTGACAGGTGTATACACCAATGTCATAACACAGCACAGATGATCACATTTTAATGCATTGATTGTTGTAACTGTACAGAAATGGATCTGTACTTGGGGAGAATGTATCGACATGACTGTTATAGTTGTATTCTGTATAACATGAATTCAAACATGCAATTATGAAGTGAAAATAGTTATTTTAAACTGTAGACATGGAAACATTTCTTCTCACTAAGTCCTAAAAACAGCAAGCAGTAGATATACAGTATAATTATGTCACTGGAAAGCAAGCTAGCTATATAGACAAACAGGCAGCTAGGAAACCACCCAGTTAAGGTTAATGAAGGCATATATCCCTAGCTAACTTCACTTCAGTAAAGTGAACTGCAAGAAGCTAGCAACCTAAGTAGCCGCTTGTTTTAATGAAATGTTATTTAACTTTTTAGTTAGGTACCCAGCTGTATTTCTAGCTGGTTATATTAAAGCGCTATTGGTAAAAAAAATATGAATGTAGTCCAGGGGTTTACAGCCTACCTTGTAGTCACACTAGCTATCTGAGCCACAAAATAATATGATGCAGGGTTTACACAGAAATTATGCATATCTCAGTGATGGTATTAATCTTTTGCATAGTATTAGATGGCAAGCAAGCTACTTCCCACAGAAAAGCAATATGGCATCTGCCCAGTATTTTCAACGTGTTCTATTGACTGGAATGGCAATATGCATATCCTTATATCTAAAACAATGTCACCTGCTGCATGGCCTGTAATTGGCAACTATAAACAGATGGTGTTATTGCTTAATCTAGATCTGAACAGATGTTATTGGTTGAAGTAGATATTGACCAATGGGGAGAATTAATCATTTGGGGCATGGAGCATTTTTGATTATGCAATCGGCAGGAAAGTTATGGAGAAGAAGCAGAAGATGAGGAAGAAACGGAAAATAACCAATGTTTGGGTCTTTATTGTGTGGCTGTGTGAATTCTGTGTGTTTACATGAGGTCAGAGGGTGCAGATGTTACTGTAAGGACAGAGTCTGTGGCCATTGTTATTTCTGTGGGAGACCTTAAAGTGCCAAACTCTCTATACTGTATAGGTTTGGAATATGCCCTGCCAACCCATAACTTGGTGGATGGCATACCTGCCACCACAATATGGACAAACCAAGGGACTTATTTCATCCACTTTAGTCTCAAGCAGTAAATATGAGAAAAGTACATGTACGCATCCAGTTTGTATTTATTTTTATTTATTTTGTTTGCTTGGAATAAGCCAGCCTTGCTCATATAGACAGATCGGGTTCAAGATTCCATGGCCCTGACAATCTCAGTAACACTGAGCTAAGTACAGAATCGTAGTTCACGTTGATTTATCTCCTTGCACCAATACAATAAGTGCTTTCTTGAGCCCTAAGAGACCTTGTATTTTTTCTCAGCCTGAAGGGATCTCAGGTGACAGATAAGGGATGAAACTGGAGGCAGGATAGCAGGAATGACCAAAGCAACACTCTCACACCTCTCCTTCTAATGACTGACATGGCCGTATAGAGGGCAGAAAGCAATGAAGAAAACCACTTTAGAATAGGTGATACATGTAACCTGTGGTAATGAATAATCTGCCATTGAGCACTTTCTGTTTGTGTACTCTCATGCCTTGCTTCCAATAAAATAGTCAGCTGAACTCTAATACACTATGAACTACTAATTAATTCATTATAAATAGGCACTGCAAATTAGTAGTCAATTGCCTCTTACATTTCCCAATGAAATAGTGGTCTTTATGATTAAAATCAGTGTCATGAATTGTGAAAAACCTTTCATATATGGCCACTAAATTCTGAATAAGGCATTTCAGTAAAAAACAAAACAAAATCAAGCACTTAAAAAATGCTAATATCCCTTACTATGGTCTACTAGACATACTAATTAGTCACTAATAAGCTCTTAATGCCTTCCTTGCATGTTAATCCTAAAAATGACGTGACCTTTTAATTGATAAATAGTTGTGGCTTTCCGCTGGAATTACTTGACTTGTGCAATACAGAGTGAGAATGTACAGTGGGTATAATAAATATTCACCCCCTTTGGCATATTTCACATTTTATTTTCTTACTTCATGGAATCAAAATGGATTTAATTGGGATATTCTACCACTGATCAACACAAAATACCCTATAATGTCAAATAATAATAAAAAAATAACTCTAAAGCTTTTTGTTAATTAATTACAAATAAAAAACTAACAATAATTGATTGTATTCGATTAATAATTGGTTGGTATTCAACCTTTTTTCTAATACACACCAAAATAAACTCTGGTGCAATCAATTGTCTTCAGAGGTCACATAATTATTTGATTGTAGTCCACCTGTGTACGATTAAACACACTTGCCTATAAGAGGTCCCACAGTTAGTTTAGTGCATTTCCAAACAAGAGCTTCATCATGAAGACCAAAGAACTTTAAAAGCAAATCCAATTTTTCAAAAGACAATAAGAACATTTAGAGAGATGTTTCCATCTTTGATAACTTCTCTCTTAGTAATGTGGAATGGATCCGTTACAGTGTCTTTTGGTTTAACCTGCAATGATATTCAAATGATGTACAGAAATTCAAATTACCTGTGGTATATCAGGGATTATGGCCACGGCTGGAACTGACCAATAGGAACAATGGACCGGAACTATCCATTTTATAATACTTATACCCACTGTAGTTTACTAACATCATCGACATACTAAAAAGCAATCATTAAGAACTAAAAATACATGTTGCCTCTGAGCAAGCAGTGCAAAAGACAAACTGTTATTTCTTATCAGCTCTTGTTTCAAAGCTTTAGTATGTTGGATTACACATCTCATGTAATAGGCATACTGATTGATAAGGATACAGTTTATATTTGGTAGGCAATTTGTTGTTTTGAAATTTGAAATTTACCTTCTCAATCTGTCTGTTATAGAAGTCTCTGTACTCTCCTCTAAACCGTTACATAATTTGCTATTATTTAGGTGAACAGTATACACTGATTACCTAGACTCAGATTGAATTGAATGAAGATTTAGTGTACTTTGTCCTTACCTTTAAATGCGTTTATAATATCTGACAGATAATGCTGTATATTTTATCCAATATGTTCTGTAATAATAAATGATATAGCCCTTGATCACAAGACCCCACCACTACACACGCATACATACGAACACACTTAAATAATCTTCTCTCCAGCAATATTCTTGTCTCAGTATTACAGGGACAGTAATTGCATTCTATGCGTAACATGCTTATCAAGCATGTTTTTGTTTTCAGAGTTCACCTTTGCCTGTTCTTCAAACTTTTCTTAATTATCCCTTTAGCAAAAAAGCAATGTTACAGTTTCCAATTTCCAGCTCACGGGTTAGCTAATTGTTATGCATTAGAGCTATCAGCAGAGGTTTATAAAATATTACCACACCAGGGAGGACTCTCAAGGGGAGAAAGATTAATATGAATTCTGCATTGACCTTTATTGCGTTGGGACCACAGGTAATATCTCAACCACATAATGTAGACTGACAAGTTTGTAACCAATTCAAATTATTTCACAGTGTAGATATTGATAAATATAGATCTTTTTTTATTTACGTATGAACATTAATATGAAGATAACGCTGAACCTGAAAAGAAATTAAGAATTTGTACTGGTGGAAGTTACTGTATTATTGTAGTCCTGTACAGGTGCCTATGTGCCTTAATAAAGGACAAGGAAAAAGTACCAGAGACACACAGGGCCAGATTTACTAAAGGATTGTAAACGCAAAAGCAGTCGATACAAGGTCGCAATATCTATGTCGGATTTACTAAACTGTCGCAATGAGTCAAATTGCTATTAGGATGTCATTTGTGGGGGTTAAGTCACTTTGCGACTCTCCTTTAGATGAATAGTTAAATCTGTTCATGCATATTTATAACTGGGGTGAACGTGTCAAAACAGGGTGTAAATTAGGTTGATTAAGTATTCTGTCTGATTTACCAAAGCATGCCTTAATTGCGACTCTCCTCTTTGCTTGAGAATTTTAAGAATTCTTGAAACCAGGCAGTATTTTATGAGCGCTGATATCGCTTAGGTATTTCACAATTCCTGTTTTGTGTTGCGCTTTACAAGGTGCTGGTCGCTGTCCCAGCGATGCAACACTAATAATCGCAGTTCATGTCACGACAGATTTATTTTCAGGAATACCTTTATCTACAGACAGTTAAGTCAGAATTGTACATATATATTCTATATAGCATACATATTATTTACTAGAACATGAAATAAAAATTTAATAAAAGATCGCAGGATATCTATTGACAAATTTTTCATCAGCTAGCAATCAGTATAAAAACGCAATTCTGCATTTGAACAATTATCTTATTGTGCGTATGCGGTCAGGAGAGTATATAATTAATTATGAATTATGCGTGATCTGAATGTGTGAGCGAGCGACCCTTTTTATGGGTGTATCCTACCTCAAATTGTGAATGGGGGCATTTAATTTATTTGATTGCATATTAGAAGCAATCTTAGTAAATTGGTTGTTAACATGTCACTATTTGCAACTACAAAATAGTTACAACAAAATAGGGACCGTCTTTGCGCTGCAACTATCTTATTAAATCTAGCCCTCAGTGTGTGGTGTACAGATTAATTAGTGGTGTGCAGGATTAATTTCCCCATAACCCTTGGTGGAAAACAGGTCAAGCAAGGGCACTGTGGCTATATTCTTTCCATTTGTGAAAAATGTGGTGTGGTGCCCTACTTGTCTTTTCTATTAAATAAATGCAATGCATGTTCCTTGTGTTCAGTCACACTACATTTCATTTTGTCCTTCACGCAACGAATGCAAGGGTGAGATGCATATATTTAATTTCCTACACAGTATGTGTCAGTAATTCCAGGGACCACTCAGTTGTGTAAAAGATTAGAAAATGTTGCACTTTCTTTAATTCGCTAATTAAAACTGAGGACAGATTCAACAACGGTCACAAGGTTGATGGATGTTGCAAAAGGAAAAGCGGTAACGTTTTTTCCTCCTAAAGTATGCCTGGGCGTTTAAAAAAATGGACGTGACAATAAATCAGAGAGTGCGGTGCAGCCGGGGCCCGCAGATGTTTGAGAAGTGTGGACTCATGCTAACAGCTGTGTGGGGAGGTCACTGGAGAGAGGACGCTGACAGGTCTAATGGATGCATCATTGCGCAGGTCCAGCCTGCCGCGGAAAAAAAACAGCCATCTCATCTCACCGGGGGCTGAAGGGGGCTCACCTTCACCAGTAGCTGTGTGCACTTCAGTGGAGCAGAGCTGCTGTCCTGATGCTAAACTGAAACAAAGGACGGTCACTGAACAACCTTTCAGCGTTCAGCAAACTCTTCCTCTAAGCAACTAGAATGTGGGGATAGGGCACCTGATTACAGCTTTCGCTGTGCATTGCTACGGTAATAGTGTGGGCCCATATTGTGGCCCTGCCACCTACCCTGACGAATGTCATAGAGTACATACTGTCTGTAAAGTGCCGCCCTTGTCGGATGATTAGAAGGAAGACTTATCACGTGATGGTCAATTTCTTCAAATCCTATTCATTCAAATATTCCAGTCGTTTTCATTGATATTCTTAGGAAATAAAATGCGGAAACCTTATAAGGACTGAAACATCTGCCATGCTAATGGCCCACACGCTAAAGGCATGCATTTAAATGCCGTCATTAACGGTGCGCATATTCAGCATTTTCCGCTTCGGTGTGTTTGTGCATTTTAATTACACAGGAAATTATTTGTATGTTTCCATCGTTAAGCATGCCAAATCTGATGGTGTGGTTACTTGGGAATTAAACATTTTGGGAAAAATGGCAGTTCATTATATTGTGTTCATTGCAATTTATGTTTACAGGGATGGGCGCCAAAAAGAAGAACATAAGTGGAGTGAGCAAGTCAATATTTCCATTTTTATCTCTGGGTCAGAGAAAATGAGTTGCCATTTATTTGGCCTCCCCCGGCTTACTGGCTAGAGACTGTAGCTGAAAGCAGCTGCGCCTCTATGGGTGAAGCAAACTGGATTAGTTCTGCCTCAGCTTCAAGATGCTTTTCTATAATATCGACATCTAACAGATGTGGCGACTTCCGGAACCAGGAAGATATTTAAATACAGTTTATGTCCATGGTCTGAACAGATTTCACAGAAATACTAAAAGCAATCATTAAAAATGAAATATCCCTGGGGCGTTATTGTTGAGGATTGTGTGGAGATAAACTGCTCATTTACATTCCTTAAACATCATTTTTGGCTGTGACTGGAGTAGGCAGCTCCTGAAATGAACATATCCCTCATTTACTCATTTCCTCACTGAGAGAGTGGCTCCCTCAGCAGAGAGCAACACTAACAAGCTTCTGCCACTAGAAAGCAATAAGGCCAACGAAGCATTTGCAGCCATTGAGCAGTGCCTGTTCTTGGATTTACTAAAATGACAGTGTGATTGAATAGACATTTGAGCTTTTAGATTAGGTTTAGATTTTTGATTTATACACAAACAGGAAAATGCAGGTATGTGTAATGTGTATAATGGACTCTTTATGTTGTCATGTTTCTGTAATGCATGGACTAAATTAGCTCATAAAAGAGGATCACATGACCCCCATATATACCATCATATAGATTTATCTTCCCCTGGAGGAAAAGCTGAAAGGATTTAATTTGATTTAGCTCTCTCAGAAAGGACATTCCTGTCCCTCACAGACTTGTTGAATATAATTTTTTGTTGCTTTCTTGTTTTCTTGAGAGAAGAATACACAATGTCCTTTTCTACTGTTAATATGGAATAATATAACATTTAGTTCTGATGCAATGATTTAGAGTGGGAATAAATGAAATAAACAAATTTCTGTCTGTTGTTTTCTTAGAATGTCAGTATAGGGAGATATGAGGATATCGTTTCTGATATGTACGGTTCTGATATGCAATCTTTGTAGCCACCTTGGTGGTAACAAAAAGAATGCTTCAGAAGGTAGCTACCTTCAGAATGCAGTAACAGCTTTGCACAAACAGCTTTGGTACAAAATTCAAATGTCCGGATAGCCTTTCTCATATCGTGTGTGTGATTTCACACCATCAGCGTAACATGCAGTTGAGTCAGTGAAGAAACTTGGAAATAATTACAAATCTAACCCAGTGTTTCACTTGGGTATTGTCTGCAGAGTAAAAAGAGAACTATTCACATGAAACAGGCTTTCAGCTGAGAGTTCAACATTAATTAGAGTACCCTTGAACAGAGACAGCCCACAAAGCAGTCACTAACTCCAGTGTCACTAACTCCAGTTGCCAGTGGATATGCTGCCAAACACAAAGGCGAATGCTGACAAGGTGTTTATAACAGCCTGACATGGTATGATAGGCACTTTGTCAGTGAAAATGTTATTGCCCACTACAAGAAAAATCCGAGGCCATAGAAAATTGTTTCAGTTTATTGACAAGTTCAACTTCATTGTCTAACGGGTTGTACTGCTATTGATTAAAAATCTTGTGTATGCATTTCTAGAGGTTTATTGGTGACATCCCCTGCAGTGACAAGATAATCATTCTTAAAGGTCCAACTACCAGTGATCTCAGTTTGGCATCTGTGCCAAGAACACACATTTATTTTTATGAATGTATTTTTACCAAATAAATATTTTTAAAACATGACCAGTTTGCTCTCCTGTATTCTGAGTTTTTCAGGCAGTCTAAAAGGCCAACGTAATCCAGAGAGAGACACATTCATTCTGCCAGATCCTAGAATACAACTTTCTGTGTAATGACTTATAGGTGGCCAAGCAGAAGCCTGTAATTGCCTTTCATTAACTGCCTCCAGGGAACTGTCTGAAACATCTTGAATAATTTAAGGGGAGAACCTGACCCATCATAACTTATCACCCATTTGTGAATGGCACACTACAATTTTAGCATTCTCTCAGGTGCATAGAACATGGGTATAAAAGATTATTTTCTTGAGGTGGCCCTATCTGATGCTAGTTAATTTTGAGAACATTTATTTTAAAATATCTTGTTTGATAAATAGTCACATCTGAAAATGTACCTTTCTTCCTGTACAAACTAATCATACATCTTTACTCATCATTAAGATTTGTGGATGGCATGAATGGTTGGACTTATTATGCACCTGCCTACACATAAAACAAATAACACTGTGTACTCTGCATTTCATGTCAATTAAAATATGTTTTGTTTCTAAAATATGCATGTATCTACCCAGCATCAGATAATTCCTGACAGAGAAATAATTGTAATTTAATAATACAGTATAAAAGTTGTATTTATTTATTTATCAGGGGCATGGCAAAAAGCATTGTTACAATGTTTAAACAAGCATCAGATGCATTGCATTAGGTGTTTATAGCCAATGGCTAATTTTCAATGCCCGTCCCTGATAAACTACAGAAAAAGAAAATCATGTATCTAAAAATAAAATACATGCACAAACACGTTAGAAAAAAGATATCCATTTAATACAGCAAAATAGCAACTAATGAAATGTCTTGTTGGAAAACGAATGAGGTATTAGAACCTTGATTCCAGTGGCCTACGATCAAATTGGCTTGCCTGTGGTTAAAATCACAAAATGTGTACATGGTCCTTCATAGAATATGTGCATCATCATGCACCACACATGTTTGATTCTTTTATTCATGTTTGTTCCTGAATGCACTGTAATAATTCAGTTATTTTCAGGCAAAGGACATGTCCTCCAAACTTCCCAAAGTGAAGAGACAGCATGTAATAAAAGTTGCGATTTGCAACACTCTATTTTACATTTTACACTCATATATTACACTACTTTAAGTGCACTGCTACCGGGGGCTGTCTGTTAAGGCCGCATTACAAGGTTGTGTCGGGGAGATACACTGAATTAAATTAAATTAAATTCCAGTTCAAATCATAATCATTCCAGCAATAACAATAATAATGATTCATTTTATTTATATAGCACCTCTCTCACATACAAGGGCACTCTACAAGGTTACTACATCAGTTATGAACTGATTTATGGCTAGCAAAATGGTTGGTAAAATCAATACTTCAGTTGTGACAAATAAAGATACTGATGCATACGTAAACTATGACAAAGAAAATTAAAACATTCTAATTAGACTTTCTATACTGATATTAAAATCCCAAGCCAATATGATGTCATTGGCCAACCAAAGGTGGAAAATCCCTGAATATTTTTTGTTGAAACATAAATGTGACTATTTCTGTTCAAGTATGAGTTCATCTTACTATTTCAACAATTTGTTTTGACTTGTGAATTTTGTAGAGAGAGACAAAAAATACTAAATGCCACCTTGTTTTTTAATATTACAAGTGTAAAACAAATCTTTATGCAGTCAATTTGGCTGAAAAGCCAAACCTGATAGCTCTGATTCTTATGTGAGACTAAGAGTTGAAAAAGATAAGCCAAATTGAAACACAATACTGTTAAAGGACTGTTAAAAATGGGTTTACGTCCAAAATAAAGTGAATAAAGTTGCCCTTTTGTACTTTATGCAGTTTGGAGTCTCAGTTCACTGTTGAACCAGATATGGACTGTATGAGAGATCACATAACCACATAACCACCAAATTAGGCTCAATGAAACAGATCTAGTACTAAGCACAAGGGGATTTACATTTTGGTGGGTACTAAGCCAGTTTCCTACAGCCTAATTTGGTGGTCATGTGATACAATAACATAGCCAAATCTGTTTGTTGATACATTTGTACGTGGACTTTTTCTCAGGGGCCTCTATTAATGGTGCTGCTGAATTTATGGGTATGAAACATCTAGTCTGCTGCCAGAGTCGGTTGCTTAACCCATCAAACACCTACCCTTTTTTTCCCTATGGGAATTAATAAAGTATAATCTCATCTCTTTATACAATAATATTTACGGTTCAGTGCAGTTCCTGTTTGGGGATTGCTAGCAAGACATCTAGGATGTGAAGCAATCACTAAAATCTTGGTACATGTGTTGTGTTAAACATTTATTGAACTAGCTGTGGCTGTACTAAAGACACTTTTGCTCAAGAGTGCTCAAGAAAAGGCTATCTTACTACACAAAAATAAATATATATAATAAATTCAGAAGCTGAGTATGTGAAAATGTTGAAGTCCTTTTTCCAATAAATAACTCTCACATGCAGTGAAACAATTCAGTGACTGAAATGACTCCATTGAAGCAGGGCACTGTTAGCTTCTTCCGAAGAGACGACCAGGAGACTCAGCAGTCTGACTTGAAATGCAAGTTTATTACACACAGCGGTCCACAGCGAGTTGGTAGAGAGTCTAAAGTAAATCAGTGTCTCACCTGAATATATACATAGGGACAGAAGAGTTGTAGCTTTGTGTTGCTAATAAGGCACCAGCAAGCAAGTCAGTAAGTGACACACCCCCATTCAGTGAGTCTCTTCACCTGAATATATGCATAGCCTTTGTGTTGCTAACAAGGCACCAGCAAGGAAGTCAGTAAGTGACACACCCCCATTGAGTGAGTCTCTCACCTGAATATATGCATAGCCTTTGTGTTGCTAACAAAGCACCAGCAAGGAAGTCAGGAAGCTCATTCAATAGAAGAGACACTGTTTGCTGACAAAGCATTGGTGATTAGACAGAAACTTACTGTCTAATCAACTCACTCATTCCTATACAGATGACCTCCCAAAATGGCACAGTTACAGACAGAATACACATTCCTTCAATCCCCCATTTGATCCTCCCATAAGAGAGGATCACAAAGAAAAAGGAAAGTCACAGTTCATCACATATACGATAAGTTGTAGTGTTTGGCATTTGTAGCATCATGTAATCTGTGGCATATACATTTCAAAAATGATGTGAAGCTTGCTATTAGTCTTTAGTTTGGCCTGAATTTTCTGGCAATGATAAGCTCCTGCATCATAGAGGCCAGGCCTTCGAATTTCCAGCGTACATCCTGCGGACATTGAGCAGCTGAAAGTAGTGTTCATAGTTCTCTTCGAGTGAACTATGGTCCCGTTGCCAAAAGCCATTGCTACTGGTGTTAGTTGATTGTCATCAGCTCTATGCCATACTGTGCAGACAATGTCAGCCTTGCACATATAGCAATTCATTGGGTCACAAGGCAGGCCTGCTGCCTGGGAGATATTCACTAGTCGTGTGAATGTTGGTGATGATGGTGATCTCATCAGTGTTTCCGGTGGAGAACACTGGGTCCGTCTGCCATCTGTGTGGGGCAGACAGCACATGTAAAGCAACACCATCCACAAGCTCATGGTGAGAAGAGGATGGTCCACGATGAGGTGCTCCTTAGGCATAGTAGCAAAGAGCCAGCCGGTTTCCCAAATGTTGTCTGGCGAGGGGCAGGTTACTGAGGCGTTTCTTCCACCAGTCCCATCCAACAGCAATTGCAGCAGGCACACTGGACACTGGACCTGTGGGAGAAACACACACACCACAGACAACGCACGCACGCACCGCATGTGACCCACACCACACACACATGCACATAGACACGCACAGCATTTGACTCAATACCACCCACAGACACACACGCATGCACCCACACACATAGCATGTGATCCAGACCACACACACACACACCACATGTGACCTATATCACACGCACACAGCAGCATGTTACCTATACCACATTCAACACAAGCAAAGACACAAGTCTTGTTGAAGAAATGTTTTAGAAAATGTGTAGGCGCTCACAAACCCAGCCTAGCGCTCACAGACTCAGCCTAGCGCTCAGAGACTCAGCCTAGCGCTCACAGACTCAGCCTAGCGCTCACAGACTCAGGCTAGCACACACACACACACACACACAGAAAACATTCTCTTCAGCAGCATCATGTCTTTGTTATTATTATTATTCTTTTTAATTGATTCTCTCCCCCCCCCACCTTCCCCTGTTCTCTCCCTCAGGGAGTGGTGTAAGGAGGAGAACCGGTGAATAGTTTGAGTCTTCACCCCGTAGGTTGGCCCCCAGTGCCTAGAGCCTCTGGTTCTTCCTCGGGGCTCCGGTTCTCTGCCGTTCCCTTTACTGGCCCTGTTCTGTCCCTTCCTGCCCTGCAGGAGGGGGAATCAACTTGCAGTGCTGGACATGTGTCCAGGTTTTTCTTCCTTCAATACCACTTCCTCCCCGCATATCATTTTTCTTTTTCCTACAGACTCTTACCCAATGGCCGTTATTGCATTTGGGTTTAGAGTCATTCCGATCAAGATATGCTACATGGATTGGTGGCATAGCTGAAGCCCCTCCCTGTTGGAGGTCTCGCTCTATTTCAGTTTTAGTTTTTTCAAAATATCGCCTCATAACACAAAGTATCATTCCTGTGTCTTTCTTTCGCAAAGCATATCCTAACGCTTTTTTACAGTCATCAGTACACCATACTTTTTCTGGGTGAACGGGCAACCTTTCCTGAAAATACATATGAGCCTTTTTAGTCAGCTTTCCCAGTTCAATGTCAACAATCTGAATAAACTGCTCATCTGTCCACAACGGTGTACCTCGACCCCCTTTCAAAGTGGTCGGAATCCTGGATCACCCTTCTTTGGTTCACCCTTCCCTGTGCCAAACAGAGGCTTCCCCATCTTAAATGGAGGTTAACACTGGTCGTCCCTTGTCTCAAAAACAAGAGGGATACGTCTTCCCTTGCTAAGACTACAACTTAACAAGAGGATACCAAATATACCAGTCTGCCTTTGTTAGAGAACTTGCTTTAACAAAGGGGCTCCCTATCGGAGGCTTCCTAACTTCTTACTGGTCTCTCAACAGAAAACAGCAATCCCAAATACTTTTAAATGGGAGCTTACCAATGTTTCTTTCAAACGGTTAGTCCCATCCGGGTCACGGCACCAAACTGTTAGCTTCTTCCGAAGAGACGACCAGGAGACTCAGCAGTCTGACTTGAAATGCAAGTTTATTACACACAGCGGTCCACAGCGAGTTGGTAGAGAGTCTAAAGTAAATCAGTGTCTCACCTGAATATATACATAGGGACAGAAGAGTTGTAGCTTTGTGTTGCTAATAAGGCACCAGCAAGCAAGTCAGTAAGTGACACACCCCCATTCAGTGAGTCTCTTCACCTGAATATATGCATAGCCTTTGTGTTGCTAACAAGGCACCAGCAAGGAAGTCAGTAAGTGACACACCCCCATTGAGTGAGTCTCTCACCTGAATATATGCATAGCCTTTGTGTTGCTAACAAAGCACCAGCAAGGAAGTCAGGAAGCTCATTCAATAGAAGAGACACTGTTTGCTGACAAAGCATTGGTGATTAGACAGAAACTTACTGTCTAATCAACTCACTCATTCCTATACAGATGACCTCCCAAAATGGCACAGTTACAGACAGAATACACATTCCTTCAGCACATAGCCTGATGGAACTGCAACTTTCCACTGGAAGTAACAGGCTGAAGCTCTCCATGGCTGCTGGTGGCTCGTGCTGTAAGACTAGTCTGTAACATGAATCCTAAAAATGTAAAAATCCTACTGTACAGCTGAATAAAAGCCAATGGCTGAAGTTTGTGAAAAATTTAAAAATAGATACATTATTTCCTAAATAATGTCACCCACTAATATTTCCTGTTTCATCCAATCAGTTAATGTGTACACAGGTTTGACTTTGGAAGGTAACATTTGTCAAGGAGGAGGAGAGCTATTTTAATAGTCATGACAGTGGACTTGAATGCTGTCACCATTTGATAGCATTTAAGTCCACATACATGTTATTTTGTACGCACTGTGCCTTCAAGTCTAGTCTTGCCTTCAACTAGCTGCGACAGGATAATTAAGTCTCCCTGGACCAAGAAGCCTCGCCGGAGTCCCTGCCTTATATGTGAGATCATTATTAACGGTCTGAACTAAACCATTTACAAGTAGGGATGGATTGATCTGGCTTTCTGAAAGAGTGGCCATTTTGTTTCAAGACATTTTTCAAGCTATTGTTTATTTTATAAACAGTCACATATATATCAGATGGTGAACAGAACACACCCTTATTCATTTTCAGGTAATATGTATTGAGAAAACCGCATGGAAGAGCTATGCTTATGGATTTTGAACTAGGTAACAATTAAATGAACTAAGAGAAAAATCACAAATAAAGTATACATACTATATGAATAATTCATGAAGTGATCAAAACTTTTTTGTTGTTGTACAATTTTTCCCCTTTTAATTTTTTAAATCAAATTTAGAATCACCAGTTTTGCTTCTTTAGCCACCATTTTGTCTTGCGCACCAAGGACTGCAGGTGAAGCACACACACTCCTCTAATATACTCACCTGTAAGCCGTTACTATTATATACCCTACAGGCCACACAGTACTAAAGGAAAGTGTTGGCCGATTGGAGGAGAGGTGTATCTCTGATGACAACTTGTAGCCTGTGGGGGCCTGGTACATCATTGGGAAGAAGTAATGCAACAGAACTGTAGCACGCTCAAACCTGACCTACCTCTGGCGGGATGAGGCAAACTGACTCCAGGCCATAGTCAGCTAGCCAAGACTAGAACCTGAGAAACTATGTTTTTAAAAAGAACACATTCAATTTGAAAAAATAAACTGATAAATTGAAGATACAGATGTTGTGCTATATTGCACACTTGCACAGTGCATTTGGATGTTTTACAGGTTTAATGATTTCAGTCCTGAAATAAGCATGCAGTACAATATTCAAATGATTTTGGGCTTCCCCATCGGCTCCTCGTTTCCTAGTTTAATTCCCTGGATGTCAGTCAGAAATTGCAATAAGAAGAAAGTTTTAATCAGCAAAACAAAAAAAGAAAGTTAAATGGCAGGCATATGGGGAACAATCTTAGAAGCAATCTCATTTTGCCCTTGACTTAGCAGCACTTCCAGGCAGCACAATGCATTAACATATGCTCTGCTTCAATGAGAAAACAACAGATGGCAGCCCATCGCTGTGTTACTCAATTGAGTTTTACAATTGCCATAACGTTGCAAGAGAGTTACTTTGATGGAGAGGGAGTCCCTTTTCTTGGGACACCACCCGGGTCATGCATAGACTCGTAAACAAGCAGGGGATATATGCTGCAGAGGCAGGGTGAAACAGCCATCTGCGGGTATAGTCTTAATACACATATCATAGTGCATTTCCCCCATTGTTATACAGTATGCTAGTATACAATGTCCATTCATTTTCATGTTTAATTGACATCTTTCACATTTCCTGTAATTATGTACAACTTGGTTAACATGTACAGACATGCCAACTCTCCCAATTTCGCCAGGAGGCTACCGGAAAATCAGCCCAACTCCCGCTCTTATGGCCATGTGCCGTATCCTCCCAGATTTGGAAATAAAAAGTGTGTTTAATTTTGTATTATTATTGTGTACCCACTAGCTCTGCAGCTGACGAACGACTGTAGTTCACTGCATGCAGTACATACTGTATATGTACATGTACCTGCTATGGCTAGCGGTGCAGCTGATGAAGGAGTGTTTTTCACCAACTTCACACGAATATACGCGCATGCACAAATTATTCCTATTCGTTAGTATAGCCGTGAAAACAGTCGTAATCCTGTAATCAGGGAGGATCTGTACGCCTCTCGCTTCACTCGCTGTGCTTGACAGCTCCTCCCTGATTACAGGATTCCAATGTTGGCATCTCTGCATGTACTGTGTATGCGTAGACTGTAGCTATATCAAATTGTAAGTGTTCCACATATTTAAATTCTATGTAATTGCTGAATAATTATGTAATGAATTTAAATAGCTCACACGGCTGTTACACACACACACAATTTTGTTTATCAATCTTAGTGATTCTGGATGGTAAACAGAGAAGAAATGGCTACTGTGTCTGGGAGCCTTTGGTTTTATTAAACAGTACCGAACCCAAACTTATCTGGTTTCAGGACAGGCATGGCGTGCTGAGAAATTATGCAGTAATTAAAGGGCTCTCTGATTAAAAATCTATTTTTCTCTATCTCTTTTTCTGTGCACATATTAACTGCAGGATGTTTTGTCTGACTCAGCAGTCCAAAATGTCTGATAAATGGGTAATAAATCTCAAACATCCCACCACATGCTCCATTCAGTATGTATTTAGGGGGCGAATGATGAGGAAAGCGTTAAAATGAATATGTATAAAGCTTTGAAAAAGTAAATCTGTACATATAATATATTGTATGTGCTAAGATGCCATGAATAATACATTTTTAATAATCAATTTTAAATATTCAGAACATACTCAGGCAGGAAGCCAAGGTTGCACAGAGGTAAAAGATTGCTGAGTGTACATTCATTCGGTATCTTCTTTATAATGTTCTCTGTAATGTAATCTAATTAAATGTTACACATGTTATTATGTATTTATTTATTTGTTGTTGTATTAATCTTGAGGGTCACATGTTTCATTCTGATTGATAACATTACGCTTACATTCTATCTTTGAGCAGCGCCTGGTACAACCTCACTGCTTTAGGAATCCTGGGAACGAATGGGGTACATGCAGATTCAGCAGCAGTCCCAATTAAGCCATAAACACTGAGCGTATTGCCTTCTCCTCTAATGGACTAGTAATTTATTTGCAGTGTATTGTGTAATGAATGATTACATAATACAAAGCAATCGCTGCACTTTTGTAAATGTTTAGAAGCAATTCCATAAAGCTGTCTGTCAGCTGAGGTAATCAGATGGAGGAGTAATGTACGGAATTAGTTGGCTGGTAGTCCTGTTAAAATGTATGAAACATTTGAACATTTTAGCCTATCCCCATGGCAATCAGACTGGATTTCTTTTGGATACATCACAGTGGAGCATAACACCAATAAAACATTTAAAAAAATCTTTCTTCAAATAAAAGTAATGTTTGATTGTGAAGTGTTCAATTTATAGACATATTCAGATATTTCAGATATCTATTTTTTGATAAATGTTCACCTCAACAGTGTAGGGGTTATCCCTCTAGAAATTAGAATTCTAATATGGTTGACATCACAATGTAAGGCTTGTTAATTCCTAACACAGCAGCCAAAAATAAAAGTATTATTATAATATCAGTATCATTAGTTTTAGTATATCAGTCTCATAAAATATACTTAACTATCATATTGGAATTTCAATTGATAATTAAATTAATAATTACAATTAAATGACAATATTCATAGTTAATTCATCTTAATCAAATCACAACACTATACCTTTAGTTAATACTTTAGTTAATATTGATAATCTAACTAAGGGATTGAAGGCATCAGGGAGTTCTAATCAGCAGAGGTTAGCTCAATTCAATATGAGTGTGACATTAGACCAACAACCTTGTAAGAAAAATAATATATTGACATATATTGGACATAAAGTATCAAACTAGCAAAGTACAATTCAATACATTAATGAACAACAACTATCTGTGTGTGAATGCGTGTGTGTATCTGTATGTATGTGTGTGTGTCTGTATGGGGGGGAGGGGGGCATGTGCAAGCTTTCTGAGGCATGTGGCCGTGCATTCATGTGTGTGTTCTCTTGCGTGTGTGTGGGTGGTGTGGATGTGCATGCACACTTTAAGCCTGTGGTCATTGAGAACAAAGAGGAAAGATGGAGGGAACTTTAAACCTAGTTTGTAACTAAGGCAAAAGGAAAGATGGCGCTTACTGCGCACATCAGAATAACTGTGTAGTTATTGCTTGTATTGAGATCAGAATTTCGGGTTATGACCGGGTGAGTAGACAATACATGCAAGACATGGGTCTGTGTGTAGTGTATTTTACTACTAACGCAGGCAGTGAATGAGCAACTAAGCCAGCTACAAAAACAATAGTAAACACAGTGTCATTAACTATGATACATTTGACAACAGTTTGTACTTTCAGTCATGGATATAAACAGTTTGTTGCTAATTTATGCTATGCCCAGTTGTTACAGCCTTACTGCGTGTTGTTTGCTCCGTGGCTGGCAGGGTTTGATGCATGCCAGGTTTGGAAGAGATGTGGGAATTCCGGTCGCCAAGTCTTCAACGAGTCCGATGTTTCCTTGCAGTCTCTTTCAACTGTTCATGGTTGCTGTGAAGTCTCTGGTTCCTTTTCCAGGGCGCAAAGTTAATTGTAGGAGATGAGTCATGAGGCAGGAAGCTGGCTGCTTCTGTACCACTCAAATGTCTGATATTGCTAGCTATATCCATTCACAGCTCTTCATGAATTAGCATTGTTTGAGGCGAAGTTCATGGAGATAGATCTCTGTTAGTTCCACTGCTGTTCAGAGAGAACTTTTGTCTCGCGTGCCTCAGAGAGAGAAGCATCTCTCGAAGCATTTCTTCACGAGGCCTCTCATTTGAGGTGCTGGTGAGACAGAGAACGGTGCGAGATGATGGTGATAGAAAGAAAAAAAGAAATAGAGAAAGAATGGCAATTGCGCCTCGGTTTTATTAGTTGTGCGTGAGTTCTGTATTTCCGGTTTACAGTATCCAATGGGAAGGTGACAACGAGTGACACAAAGGGGCATTCCTTTGTTGTCATTTCCTGTGGGTCATGTTTCAAGTGGTTTTTTTGGACCATTTGTGGATATCTTTTGATGAAAAACATTAAGCACACAAAATTGTGCATTTCAAACATATAATTTTATGTGGAATGTGCAGTCCCTACAACAGTGTAGTGAACTTGTGCACTGAGGAAATTTCGGCCATGCAAGCAGGGATAAAACTGTAGATTAACAAATAACTCCTGAAAAAACATGTATGACTTCTCTCTGTTTTCTTTTATTATGCATTATAACACAATTCAACATTTCCATCAAGGTGGCCTTTATAGAAAAATAAATGTTCGGGCCATGCAATATTCCTCTGTTCTCTCATTAACCTGCAGTTCTGTCCTCCAACACCAAGAGGTCAATGGACACTGTTCTGATGCTATTTGTTAAACAATCAACATATTATGATCTCAAATAATCATTCAATTATCACAAATGAGGTGCATGTTGCAGTGCAGTACGCTAGTCGGCAGGTGGAGTGACAACACTCAGGGTACATACAGTACCCTCCAAAATTATTCACACCTTTGACAAAGATGAGCAAAGAAGGCTGTATAAAATAGACAACGCAGCTAATGAGCTATATTCTATGCTAAAAAATAGGAAAATTATATTCTTTTATACCAATGCAATTGCTTGGAGAAAACAATTTTGTTTAAAAAGTAATATTCATCGTTTTTCTACCAAAAATATGTGTCACAATTATTCACACCTCTGTTTTCAGTACTTTCTGCAACCATTTCTTGGTTGAATTTGAGGTATGCTTTGGATCATAGTCTTGCTGAAAGATCCATTTGTGGCCAGGTTTTCTGGTAGAGGGAACCAGGCTTTTGGCCAAAATGTATTGGTACACGGAACTGGAGTTCAGGATCCTATTGACCTTAACAAGAGCCCCAGGACAAGTAGATGGAAAACAGCCCCATAATATGTGGTTCTCTGTGGCTCAGTTGGTAGAGCCCAGCGTTGGCAACGCTTAGGTTGTGGGTTCAATCCCCACTGGGGCCACATATACTGAAAATGTATGCATTCACTACTGTAAGTCGCTTTGGATAAAAGCATCTGCTAAATGGCATATATTATATTATATTAATATCAAAGATCCACCACCATATTTCACCATAGGTATGACGTTCATTGAAACATAAGCGTCCTTCTTCTGACGCCAAACCCATCGCTGGTGTGCATGGCCAAAAAGCTACATTTTGGTCTCATCTGGACCATAATACCTGGTTACAATCAGAGTTCAAATGCCATTTAGCAGACTCCAGTTCTTTGAGAGATGAAGGTGGTGGAAATCTACTCCGCACTCTCACTCCACTAAGGTTCAATGATGTTTAAATCTGGTGGTTGTGGAGGCCATGGAAGGTGTTTGACTTCATCCTGGTGTTCATGAAGCCACTCTTGAATCCATTTAGTAGTGTGTAGGGAGGAATTATCATCTTGGAATATGGGAACATCTTGGGGAAACATTTACATTTACATTTTAAGCATTGAGCAGATGCTCTTATCCAGAGTGACTTACAAGATGTGCATTAATACATGTGCATAAAACAATTTTTTAAATACTGAAATCCAACTCTGGCAGAAGTCATTACACCAGGTTATGCATTATTGCACATTGGCCTTGGTTACAAGTGATTTCTGAATGGCAATCCTACCCTAAATATCTGCTTTGTGAAGTTCACAATGTACAGTTTTGTGTTTTTTTAAACTATCCTGTTAAGTGTCCGTCTACTCTGTCGGTGAGCTTAGACTTGCGACCACTGTTCCTCTTTCCTGATTCAGTTTTTCCTTGTTTGGCATATGCTGTCATGATTTTTGACACTGTTCCCCTTGACACATAAAGTAGTTTTACAGTTTCTATGACTGACGCACCTGAACTATTTGACCTCTTTCAAAATCTTTTAGATCTGTCATGTTGCTTTAGAAACTCACATATTAAAGTGTTTATAAATATATTTTATAGCAGAACACAGAAGTATCTTTCCATGCCACATATCCTCATTTCTGGCTCATTGGTGTTCACAGTGGAGTAGTTTTGCTGTTTACACAGTGACAAATGTCTCTGATAATAGCAAAATTAGGTAGCCAACTAGTAAGTAATACTTTTTCCACAACACTCATGGTAATGTGAAGCAGTCTTAGTAAATTTCCCCTCAAAATTCCCCCATTTGAAGTTCTATTAGACTGTTTAGTAGGCAAATAAACAAGTGATCAAAACGACAAAAATGAAGGGATCTCCATACTCTAATGAATGATGAGGGCACCATGTCTTTCCCATCGAGTGCTCCAGAGGTGAATGACACCCTTTAATATTAAACGAATCAAGGTTTGCTAAATTCAGTTTCTTGAAGGGCATATGAATGTGTCATAAATGCACTAGTTAAAATGTGAAACTCTTATTTCACTAACCCAGTCCAGAGAGGGTGTCGTCTGATGGGACTAAACCCATACCTACTTAATTTGTGTGAATTTCCACAGTATATCTGACAGGTCCTCTTTGATCTAATGAGGGAAAATAAGAACCACAGCTGGTATGATAAGCTTGAGATGTAGTTAGTGACTCACTGTTTTCTCAAAGGACAGGTGAGCTTGCAACATTTCTTTCAACTTTTTATAAGACTCAGAGATGGTTCATTCATGTCTTTATGAATGTATATTACCAGCACATTACATTATTTGTTTCCTTAGAAAGTGCCTTAATCCAGGGTGTCTTCAAAGCTTACATTTCAAATATCAATTTATATGGCTGGGACATGTACGTACTTATGCAATTCAAGCTACATAGCTTTGCTAATAGGTACAACAGTAGTGTGCACTTCGGAATCAAACCTGCTGAGGTTCTTGAAAGATCTCAATATCTTTTATTGGGATGTCATCTGTTGTACAACATTTGGCTAATGTGTATCGTTCACTCGTTCAAGCATAAAGTCTGTCTGAAAGCATTTAGATAAAAATGGCTCCAGTTCTTTTAGAGCACAAACAGTGGGATTTGCATTAACAAACATACAGAATACATTAAGAGATTGAACATTGCCTTCTCCCATACAGTGTGTTCAGCAGGTAACCAGATAATGATTGTGGAGGGCGTCGGTCTTGGCAATGATAATGGTGTGACAATGATATACAGGCGACTACCAAAATAAAGGAAACATGAGTAAATGAGGGATACTGGTATCTCTGTTATGTGAGGGGTGCATCTTTATGGCATGGTTTAGTTCTACTCAACCCCTTAGTGGTCGAGGTAAATGTCAATAAACACAAAGCCGTTCTGAGTGATCACCTTCATCCTATGGTAATGCATTTATATCCTGGTGCTGGTTTCGCGTTGTAGTATTGAGTGGGAAGAAGGAGGGTTTAGAAAACGCTGATGTATGATTGTCATGTGATCCAGGCTGTAGCCAAAACATTCAACATGGTGGGCGAGTGCCAGTGCTGTTCTCTCTACTATCTAATTTGATTGCTTTACTGGAGTTAAACATAGTTTTGTATAATGTACAAGCAGCATTCCTACATAAGAGACAAAGCGCTTTATATTCACAGCTGCTGTGCCATAGATCTCGGCAAGGACAATGGCGTTACAAATGGGAGAAGAGTGAGAATCCATTAAATATGATCAAATTAATGTCTAAACATTGTGGCAGAACATTGTTTTAACCTCAGAAGGGCAGGAAGCTTATACTGTATTTACTGGCCTGGACAACTATAAAGTGTTACACTAAATGTGAATGTTGAAGAGGTAGTGTTCTTTTTGAACTTGAATGATGACAAAGTCAAGTCCACAAATACAGAACTTTGGGGGAAAAAAGACAAGACCTTCATAGTCACGTTTAAAAAGTATATATTTGTTCTGGGACCATTTTTGTGCAAACTGTTTAAAAAGAATAACATGTGAATGTAGACTGAAACTGGTGAAATGTTAACATTTCGAAAACATTGTGAAAACCCGAGTGTGGACGGAAAACATTTAGACACAAACAAAGCTTTTTAAAATGTATCCGCATTAGTGTGGACATGGCCTCAGCTACCAGATCTCAACCCAATTTTACACTTATGGGATATTCTGGAGCGATATTCAGAGAGAGTGTTTTATACCACCATCAAGAAAACATCAAATGATGGAAATTCTTGTGGAAAAATGTTGTTTCATCCCTCTAGTAGAATTACAAACACTTTCCAAATCTTTGCTACGGTGCATTGAAGCTGTTCTGGTGGTTTGTGGTGGCCCAACACCCTATTAAGACACTTTATGTTTGTGTTTCCTTTATTTTGGCAGTTACCTGTACATGTGGCTGTGTAAAGATCAGGATTTCTTGGAGGGGGTAAATCTATTGTGGGCAAGTACGAGACAAAAAAAATGTATGGGCAAAGATTGTTCAGTCTGGGCCAGATAAAACAGCTCTGTGCAGAATGCTAAGCTCATGTGGGTGGGGGTTATTTGGTTAATTAAGGTATCCATCTCATTTGACAAATGATGCAGTCATGCCTGTACTCTATACATGATTGCACAATCTAATTTCTTCACAGTTTCGGAATTATATTTCAATACACAGTATAGCTGTGTAACACACACACCCCCCACAAATTATTGTAGAAAAAGGTCCTTGCCGCAATCCCAGGTATAGATAAACAATGAAGGTTTGTGGCGCTAATACCCCCAAAACCTTCTTCTCATCGCATATAAGCGTCTACAAGAGGAGTGGTCATGGGGCACACATAAAGCATAGAGTAAATAATATTCATTCAGTTTTATAAAATAAAGTAATATTCAGTATTATTAGTATTCACAAGAGCACCAGTATTCACCAAAACATTGGCTAGTGTACTTTTCTGTCTCCTTGCTTTAACCAAATAAAAACAAAACTGAATATTACTTTCTCAACACACTGAACTGCTGTTCCTTGTGTGTGCTCCTTGTATGCTCATTCTGGCCCCCAAAATATAGGACGATTCTTTGACTATGACACTGCACAATGAAGTAGTCGTACAACAACTTTTTGGCTTTACAAAAATACTATAGAAAGCCTATCAATTGCCAACTGCCTTTTGAGAATTGTTGATGTCGACATATGCCATTGGGAAATTAAATTCATATTCTGCAAATGGCACTTCTTAATAATTGGAAACCCCTTTCTCATGACAGAGTAGTTCCCATTCACTATTCACACTACATGAGGAGAAAATGTTTAAAGGAGCCAGCCACATAATGACACACAACAAGGGTAAAGCAGCCCCCAAGGTCAAATAGAAATATCCATGATTCATAAATGAGCCCTATTCAAGTGCTCATTCACAAACCATCAAAGCACCGTAAAAATAAATTGCTGCACTTCATAGTTCAATGGAGGGAGACAGCCCTGCATGGGATGAAGCCTCGGGTGGCTCTAGCTCTAGGCACCCCTCGCTCACATGCACACACACACACACACACACAAACAAATGGACCAGCCACCCCCTACCAAGCTCACAGCACTGTAAATGCCAGGTGATGGGTTGGTCATGGGTCAGCTGATTCATCACCTCCACCTGGGATCAGCAAATCCACTCTGACTGTCACCGGGGATGACAGCAAGAGCAACACACACACAATGGACAGACCAGGTAATTGAGTCTGTTCTCTGCCAGCTTGGAAACATCTCTTACAGTGGTGTATCGTGACCGATGTGCCCACTACAAAAGCCATCTGGAGGAATGTTGAGATAGTTGACTTACTCCTTGGTTGCTGAAGTGACACATGAAAACATAAACTAGTGTACTGTACTATGCATGAATTCAGTTTACCTTCATATGGCATAACATGTGGAAAGACACAAATGCAAATGCTCCTAACCAAGGTTCCCTAAAACAGAACAATATATAATAGAAAACTACATTGATTATTATTGTTGCTTTAATTTGTTGAGGGCTCCTCACATTATGTCTACCTCACAATGAACATTACTTCAATGAAGAAAAAATAAAATAATACTAATATTAAATTAATTCAACTTACAGGTAAAGAAAATGTGCAGAAGTAGAATGATCAGAATTGACTGCCTATGTTCAGATTGTTGTTAAATATATACTTTTTGAAATTAAGACAGGCTAAAGTGTTAGTGCTCATACTCTATGCTGTTCTCATTTGATTCAGTGTTTCAGTGTCTGCCCTTGAGTTGTACTTTTTGTTTTTGATTTGCTCTTAACCATTCATCTCCCTCGCCATTGACCCTTCAGCTTTTACTTCAGCTGCAGTGCTTGCTAAATAAATAAATGCTAAATGTTTTCAAGAATTAGAGAAACATGGAACAATTGCTTAACTCCTGCTTCACAAAGGGAATATGAGTTCTATTGCACAGGTGCCTTCACAGTGTCTTTTTAACCAAAAAATGACTGAAAAAGAAGTGTCTTGCAAAAATGAAGTGTCTTGCAGATGGGGGCCGCATTAATACTGTGGAGGCTGTGTCTGATCCTGGATGGCCCATTAGTCTGAGCTTTTTCCCAGTTTTCTGTGGTGCGAAGCTGCTTGACGCCTTTCTGTGGCTGGGCCATTACCCATATCCATCTCTTTAATACTGAATGTCAAGCAGAGATGCAGTAGATACCTTCCTCATAGGAAGCAGTACACCATTAATGCAGACCTATTGAATGCCATTTTATTTTACATTATGGTTTTGAAATGTGTAGGGAGAAAAATCATTGGTAGTGTGGTGTAGTAGTTAGGGAACTTGAAACTAGAAGATTGCAGTCATGTTTTGAATCCCAGGAGGAACATTGCTGTTGTTGTATATTTGAGCCAGGCAGTTGTCTTAAATTGCTTCATATAAATGTCTGTGATAATACGTCAGTGTGCCAGGTAAGAAAATTCATAATACAATAAATAATAAATTGCTAAACTAGTCTACTTGACAAACAGACATTTAATGAACAGACAATCAAAAATCACTGATAGTTAACTGTATGTGATGAAAAGCTAATTTTTGCATTGAGTAAATTGTACATCTCCTTGTAACCTGTGTTCATTTGAACATACTTGATGCTAGATGCTCTTTACTGTACCTGAAGTAAGTGATTCATTAAAGATTCTCAAGCACAAAGTACAGGCGGGATGGAACAACATGCTGTGGAAATGTTTGAAACAAGGCCTCTTCTACAGCAGACGACTGCTGCAAGCGGTGTGTTACTGTTCACCTGCTCTGTGACACCTGCTCATCTGGGCATCAACTGCTCACCTGCCTGCAGGGATAACAGACTTCACCCTACGACTAGGAGCGACAGGTTTACTTTGGCCTCTTTCCTGCAGTCTCCAGCACTCTTTATGTGCCCTCTTCTCTTACAATAATGGCACACCGGGCTACCTCCCATACCGTGGAACCATTCGGTTGATATGTGTGTGGTGATAGCACGCCGGGAACGTTTTCCAGGAGACACAGCGACAATTGGGGAATTTCTGCGTCCACTCAGGGCTTAAGGATTTATCTCGGGCAAAACTCGATTTGTGGGTCAATTCATAGTCACCAGCAATAGCGGAAGCTCTCCTCAGATTGTTGATTTTACGTTAGTTTAAATCAGTTTTAATATCCAACAAAAGACAATATTTAAACTCTTCTAAAAGAATAATCGGTCTCATTTGCTCAACGATCAAACGCAGTTTAGTTTTTCCTCGCTTATACTTAGCTCCACCACCATCTGGTCCAACCTGGAAATCAGCAACTGTGAATGAGAGACAGAGATTACACACATTCCATGAGTGGGGATTGAACCCACAGTTACTGGGTGGGTGACCCCAGCACATTTACCCCTTGAGCCACTCCAGAGCTCTATATTCAACAGCTCGTCCATCATAGTTAACTCTACAATCTGAAAAGCCAAAGAAGAAAAGCATTCCCTTCCAGATTCAGCAAAGCAGAGCCTTGAACCCAGACTCTTCTGACAGCAGCCAGGCACCTCAACTCTGTGAGCTACCTCTCCAGTGAAGACAAGTGCTTTCCCACCATAGAGGAACCTCCTAGTTTGAGCACCAATTAGAAAAAAGCCCAAACAAGTGGGCAAAACAGAAGACATGAACCCTGGTCCGTCCAATGGAAACTGGCACCTTAACTCTATTAGCTACTACTCCAGAACTGAAGCAAATCAGCTTGCCCATCATACATTAACCTCATCTTCCTAACACCAAATGGAAATAAACATTAAAACATGGATGACTCAAATGATTTGAGTAGAATCAGCCAAGCAGGTGACCCCTGTGCATTTACCCCTTGAGCCAGCACTAGATTCAGGGACCCATCCATCATAGGTATATCTACAATGTGAAAAAACAAATGAAAACAGGTTTCACTGGAAAACAACTGCACAGCAAGGGTTTGCTAGAGTTTGTTAAAATAAAAAAAAGACTAAGTGAAGCAAGAGTCTGTGGTTTCAGAAGGTTTTAGAAACCTTGGGTTTTGTGGACTTTGCAAAATGTATTGAGGGACGTCCCTCCAGAGTGGAGGTTTTCTGGTCACGCTATTTTCGTTTTGGATATTTTTCCTTTATTCTTTTGGTTGCGGTATCACTCACGGGGAATTGTGAACTTTTACTGACCATACCAAGGAGAATGCAAAGAAGCCACGCCGAACTTTGCTGGGTCTGGAGACCGCGCTAACTGTGAAAGCAGACGGGCAGATAGGAACGTCAGATTGGGTGAGTCGCCTACCCCACTTTGCATTCTGCGATTGGCACTGCCTCGCCGTAAATACCTGCGGGATGTTTTTGTTTACATGCACAGCTCCACAATTCCAGGCTAGGCTAACCTCAACCTTAAAACAAGTGTTAAGAACAAGTTGACGGGTAACAAATGGGGGCTCGCGTCCGGGATCTAGTTTGAGCTGGTTTGTATTGTGTATCGTGTGACTGAGTATTGTATTTTGTTCGTAATATACTGATCGTGATTGACGTTTTGCTATAATATCTTTTGGTGGGAGGTACTGTGAGCAGTTGGAAATAATTCCAGTGCTGAGTTCATATTTTAGCTGTCGACTATTTTTGTTTGGTTGTGTTCGTTTCGGATATTGAGATAATTATGAAAAAGTGAATTCCAGTCCGCTAACTTCCTCAAAGGGGAGCTGACACCTGTGACTGGTATCAGCTTTAAAAAAGATAAATTGCGCCAGCTCGCCGATTATGTGAAAGTTTTTCTACCCGCTGGGCAAAAAAAAAAAAAAAGGCAGACACCATGGAAAAAAACCTCCAGGTTGCAGTAAAGCGGAACCGGAGCCATTTGACAATGAGACGCGTATCGCTGTGGCGAAAATATAGATGGAGAAAGGGAATATTAGATAATTCCTGAGGTTTATCGGCAACGTTCATTTCGCACGTTCGAAATTAAACACTAAGAATAAGCGAGGAAAAACGAAACTGCGTTTGATCGTTCAGCAAATAGAAATGGCTGGGATTTTGAGCGCATGAGTCCGCTTCTTCTTTTAGAAGAGTTTAAATATTGTGTTTTGTTGGATATTAAAACTGATTTAAACGAACATTAAATCAACAATCTGAGGAGAGCTTCCGTTATTGCTGGTGACTATGAATGGGGGTTATGCGCAACGGACTTCGGACAATGTTTTGCTAAACGTGACTGGCCATTTCCGGTAGACTAGTTAATGGCGTTGTTCTATACAAGATGTTTACAGGAGCTGCCCAAAATGAGTATATCCGATGTGCATCGGATATGCAAGTCGACACTACGGCTCCTACGGGCAAAATGGACAAGGGGTTTAAGCTATACGCTTCCTCCTATATCCATGACTATGACGGTACTAACGACATTTTTTTAAAGTACCTGTGCCTGCTGTCTATTACCTAGCGTTAGCGTTAGCTAGCTAGTACTAACAACATTTTTTTAAAGTACCTGTGCCTGCTGTCTAAGACTTAGCGTTAGCGTTAGCTAGCTAGTACTAACGACATTTGTAAAGTACCTGTGCCTGCTGTCTATTACCTAGTGTTAGCTAGCTAGTACTAATTACATTTTTTAAGTACCTGTGCCTGCTGTCTATTACCTAGCGTTAGCATTAGCTGGTCGGTTGCTCAATAACAGTTACCCATTTTTCACCAGTGTCAAACAGAGACAGGATGACTTGCGATGTTCGCATCAGGGCAGCCTGTCACAGGTCTATGCGAAAGAGCGAGAAGCCCCACAGCCTGAGAGTAGGGATGGTTAGCATAAGGTTGATCTGTTCGCGTTCACCATCAGTTCCAGTTCAAGGATGGTAACGCTATGTCAAACTTCTCAAGGTATAAAGGCTAATCTGGCAATACGATCAGGACCGTCTTGACTATCTAATCTATCTAATCGTCATGATTTAAAAGTCACGATTTATACCAGCATTCCCATTTTGAGAAGTTTGATAAAGGCATCAGTCCAAAATAACAGCTGTTCAAGTTCAGTGTTGTTGGTTCGGTCTAATACATTTCAGCTGAAAAACGAGTATAGGCAAGGTTATTGGGGGTAACGGTATTATAGTTTCTTGTAAATCATTGATTATCTAGTGGCATAATAGTATGTTATTCATCAGGTCTCTCAAAATAAAATTGATCACTATAAGGTTCAGTATTAACAACCCGTGCTATTGTTTTTATTTAATTATCATATTGACCTTGTTGACTGGCAGAAGTGAGTAGGCCTGTCTTCGGTTTGGTCACGTGATGCTCGACATATATACCCTACCCGCTGTGCTTGAGAATCTTTAATACACTTTCCCCCGTGTCTTATTGACTAGCTCAGTCTACTCTTGGTCTTGCAGAGAAAACTTCAACCCTGCCAGCTGGAGACAGTAGCAGTCAGAGGGAGTTGCTGGTGATGAACTTTGACCTTGACGGGAGTGCGTGGACTGAGATCTGCAGACAACCCCACAGTGGATCGCTGTATCTGAGCCAGGCCTGCTAACCCTCCACTTCAGGCAGTCTTCTGAGACTGCGGACAAGGTAGGCCTCCTCATCCCCACACTAGAGTATCCCCAACAGCCGTGTTGGGCTGAGACTCTGCCTTTAAGGTGTTAAGTTGCCATCCCCCTCTTTGTGTTGATTTTATGACGCCGCAATTTTAAATGTGGCAGACAAGACTGTTGTGCATTTCCCCAGTGGTGCAACGTGCAACAGTGTTGGAAAATTGTGATGTGGTAAAATGAACAAAAAGAAGACGGGGGAGGCAACTGAACACCTTAAAGGCAGAGTCTCAGCCCAACACGGCCGGGTGGTGACACTGTTACCCCCCAAAAATAATACTAATAATTTTTAAACTCAGCAGTCGCATAAGCCCAGTTTTCCGCTCTGCGATATGTCGGGGGGGACCGCACCATCCGCACCCCCTTCTTTCACACCCACTTCATTCACGCCACTCACGCCACTCACGCCACTCACACATCTCCCCCCACCCTGGGGACCTCCTGTTGCTCAGGACGGGCACGTGGATTCGAACCGCCAACCTCCTGCATCGTAATCTGGAGCTCTACCACCTGCACCACAGAGTCCTTCACAAGCATCTTCTGTCTTTCAGCCAATTTAAACGCTACACCTGACAAAACCTGAGCAAAGAGAAAGGAGGCAGTTGGGGGCCTGAACCCCAAACATCAGCTTTAGGAGACAGCGATCATTCCCCTGCACCAAGGCTCCTTTACCTGTGTTCTCTGCTCCTTCTCATGTATTATAGGGAATTAAGGCCAGACCTTATAAATGCAAGATAAAGTGTATGGAAGTGACGGGGCTTGAACCCCAAACATCAGCTTCAGGAGACAGCGATCATTCCCCTGCACCACGGCTCCTTTACCTGTGTTCTCTGCTCCTTCTCATGTACTATAGGGAATTAAGGCCAGACCTTATAAATGCAAGATAAAGAGAATGGAAGTGACGGGGCTTGAACCCCAAACATCAGCTTCAGGAGACAGCGATCATTCCCTGCACCACGGCTCCTTTACCTGTGTTCTCTGCTCCTTCTCATGTATTATAGGGAATTAAGGCCAGACCTTATAAATGCAAGATAAAGAGAACGGAAGTGACGGGGCTTGAACCCCAAACATCAACTTCAGGAGACAGCGATCATTCCCCTGCACCACGGCTCCTTTACCTATGTTCTCGGCTCCTTTACCTGTGTTCTCTGCTCCTTCTCATGTATTATAGGGAATTAAGGCCAGACCTTATAAATGCAAGATAAAGAGAATGGAAGTGATGGGGCTTGAACCCCAAACATCAGCTTCAGGAGACAGCGATCATTCCCCTGCACCACGGCTCCTTTACCTGTGTTCTCTGCTCCTTCATGTATTATAGGGAATTAAGGCCAGACCTTATAAATGCAAGATAAAGAGAACGGAAGTGACGGGGGCTTGAATCAACTTCAGGAGACAGCGATCATTCCCCCGCACCACGGCTCCTTTACCTATGTTCTCGGCTCCTTTACCTGTGTTCTCTGCTCCTTCTCATGTATTATAGGGAATTAAGGCCAGACCTTATAAATGCAAGATAAAGAGAATGAAAGTGACGGGGCTTGAACCCCAAACATCAACTTCAGGAGACAGCGATCATTCCCCTGCACCACGGCTCCTTTACCTATGTTCTAAGGAGCTAAAGAGCAGAGAACACAGGTAAAGGAGCCAAGAACATAGGTAAAGGAGCCGTGGTGCAGGGGAATGATCGCTGTCTCCTGAAGTTGATGTTTGGGGTTCAAGCCCCGTCACTTCCGTTCTCTTTATCTTGCATTTATAAGGTCTGGCCTTAATTCCTATAATACATGAGAAGGAGCAGAGAACACAGGTAAAGGAGCCGTGGTGCAGGGAATGATCGCTGTCTCCTGAAGCTGATGTTTGGGGTTCAAGCCCCGTCACTTCCATCTCTTTTATCTTGCATTTATAAGGTCTGGCCTTAATTCCCTATAGTACATGAGAAGGAGCAGAGAACACAGGTAAAGGAGCCGTGGTGCAGGGAATGATCGCTGTCTCCTGAAGCTGATGTTTGGGGTTCAAGCCCCGTCACTTCCATACACTTTATCTTGCATTTATAAGGTCTGGCCTTAATTCCCTATAATACATGAGAAGGAGCAGAGAACACAGGTAAAGGAGCCTTGGTGCAGGGGAATGATCGCTGTCTCCTAAAGCTGATGTTTGGGGTTCAGGCCCCCAACTGCCTCCTTTCTCTTTGCTCAGGTTTTGTCAGGTGTAGCGTTTAAATTGGCTGAAAGACAGAAGATGCTTGTGAAGGACTCTGTGGTGCAGGTGGTAGAGCTCCAGATTACGATGCAGGAGGTTGGCGGTTCGAATCCACGTGCCCGTCCTGAGCAACAGGAGGTCCCCAGGGTGGGGGGAGATGTGTGAGTGGCGTGAGTGGCGTGAATGAAGTGGGTGTGAAAGAAGGGGGTGCGGATGGTGCGGTCCCCCCCGACATATCGCAGAGCGGAAAACTGGGCTTATGCGACTGCTGAGTTTAAAAATTATTAGTATTATTTTTGGGGGGTAATAATTGGTTATTGGGGGTCCCAGTGTCACCACCCGGCCGTGTTGGGCTGAGACTCTGCCTTTAAGGTGTTCAGTTGCCTCCCCCGTCTTCTTTTTGTTCATTTTACCACATCACAATTTTCCAACACTGTTGCACGTTGCACCACTGGGGAAATGCACAACAGTCTTGTCTGCCACATTTAAAATTGCGACGTCATAAAATCAACACAAAGAGGGGGATGGCAACTTAACACCTTAAAGGCAGAGTCTCAGCCCAACACGGCTGTTGGGGATACTCTAGTGTGGGGGATGAGGAGGCCTACCTTGTCCGCAGTCTCAGAAGACTGCCTGAAGTGGAGGGTTAGCAGGCCTGGCTCAGATACAGCGATCCACTGTGGGGTTGTCTGCAGATCTCAGTCCACGCACTCCCCGTCAAGGTCAAAGTTCATCACCAGCAACTCCCTCTGACTGCTACTGTCTCCAGCTGGCAGGGTTGAAGTTTTCTCTGCAAGACCAAGAGTAGACTGAGCTAGTCAATAAGACACGGGGGAAAGTGTATTAAAGATTCTCAAGCACAGCGGGTAGGGTATATATGTCGAGCATCACGTGACCAAACCGGAAGACAGGCCTACTCACTTCTGCCAGTCAACAAGGTCAATATGATAATTAAATAAAAACAATAGCACGGGTTGTTAATACTGAACCTTATAGTGATCAATTTTATTTTGAGAGACCTGATGAATAACATACTATTATGCCACTAGATAATCAATGATTTACAAGAAACTATAATACCGTTACCCCCAATAACCTTGCCTATACTCGTTTTTCAGCTGAAATGTATTAGACCGAACCAACAACACTGAACTTGAACAGCTGTTATTTTGGACTGATGCCTTTATCAAACTTCTCAAAATGGGAATGCTGGTATAAATCGTGACTTTTAAATCATGACGATTAGATAGATTAGATAGTCAAGACGGTCCTGATCGTATTGCCAGATTAGCCTTTATACCTTGAGAAGTTTGACATAGCGTTACCATCCTTGAACTGGAACTGATGGTGAACGCGAACAGATCAACCTTATGCTAACCATCCCTACTCAGGCTGTGGGGCTTCTCGCTCTTTCGCATAGACCTGTGACAGGCTGCCCTGATGCGAACATCGCAAGTCATCCTGTCTCTGTTTGACACTGGTGAAAAATGGGTAACTGTTATTGAGCAACCGACCAGCTAACGCTAACGCTAGGTAATAGACAGCAGGCACAGGTACTTAAAAAATGTAATTAGTACTAGCTAGCTAACACTAGGTAATAGACAGCAGGCACAGGTACTTTACAAATGTCGTTAGTACTAGCTAGCTAACGCTAACGCTAAGTCTTAGACAGCAGGCACAGGTACTTTAAAAAAATGTTGTTAGTACTAGCTAGCTAACGCTAACGCTAGGTAATAGACAGCAGGCACAGGTACTTAAAAAATGTAATTAGTACTAGCTAGCTAACACTAGGTAATAGACAGCAGGCACAGGTACTTTACAAATGTCGTTAGTACTAGCTAGCTAACGCTAACGCTAAGTCTTAGACAGCAGGCACAGGTACTTTAAAAAAATGTCGTTAGTACCGTCATAGTCATGGATATAGGAGGAAGCGTATAGCTTAAACCCCTTGTCCATTTTGCCCGTAGGAGCCGTAGTGTCGACTTGCATATCCGATGCACATCGGATATACTCATTTTGGGCAGCTCCTGTAAACATCTTGTATAGAACAACGCCATTAACTAGTCTACCGGAAATGGCCAGTCACGTTTAGCAAAACATTGTCCGAAGTCCGTTGCGCATAACCCCCATTCATAGTCACCAGCAATAACGGAAGCTCTCCTCAGATTGTTGATTTAATGTTCGTTTAAATCAGTTTTAATATCCAACAAAACACAATATTTAAACTCTTCTAAAAGAAGAAGCGGACTCATGCGCTCAAAATCCCAGCCATTTCTATTTGCTGAACGATCAAACGCAGTTTCGTTTTTCCTCGCTTATTCTTAGTGTTTAATTTCGAACGTGCGAAATGAACGTTGCCGATAAACCTCATAGTGGTGCAGCTTAGCTAGAAATTCCATAAGGATTGTGCATTTTGTGATAAAAGCATGAAATTTGGTACACATATAGTTAAAGGCATTCCAAAAAGATTTAGATGTGGAGCCATCGTGAATTTTCAATATGTCGCCTATGGCAACCAAAATGGCCGCCATTGGTCACTATTGATAATTTTTTCTGATAAATGTTCTTATCAGGGATGGAAATGTAATGATATTGAGGACATAAGCTCAATTTATCTAGTATACATAGTTCTTATGAATTGACATTTGGATAATACAATTTTCAAGATGGCGGCCATGACTGGTATGACAATTGTAATTGCAATAAAGTTGCATAGATTATTTTGATATGGATGATCTCGGGGTCAAATTATACATAGGCCTACAATTTTATGATTCAGACTTCAAATTTGCAACTATAGAATTACAGAGAAGCTGCATTTTATCATATAATTCAAGAAGATCTTTTTTTATGTGGCGGCCAACATAGAAATTGTAATTCCAATAAAATAACACGAAAGTCCAATAAACTCACAAGTCTGCAAAATGAAGAATAATTACTGTACATGTGGCTATGTTTTACAGAAAATAGTACAGTAATAGAGTGGATGTCGAAGCACAGCCAGGGCACACTGGTGACACCACTGCTGTGAAACTCAGCATGGGGTTCAGTGTCAGCTAAATACACTCTACTTTATGCTTTCTGTATCTGCATGCTGTGATAGTTTAGTAGTAGTGTAGTTTAGTTTCCTAAATGCTATCTAATTTTAGCCCCACATCTACAGTAGTTAATATTATGCATATTTAGATGTAGTTAGATAGCCGCACTTGAATTGACAGGATGTGCCAGCATGGGAGAGCCGAGCCAAGGGTAACGGGGCTTTACATGACTTTCATATAGTTACCCAGATGGTGTACAGATCGCACAGGAATTAAATGGCATTGGATGAATGATCGGGCTAGGTGTAGGTTAACTTTCACATCCGAACCTAGTTGTATCCCATACCTGAATGTGTTTCTCTAAGAAAGAAAAGAAAGGAAAGTGAAGAAGGTAAAATAGGGTAAAAGGAGATCCCTTCTGCCTTTTACTGTAAGACATTATCAAAGAAAATGTCAAAGAATTTCAAACTTGTGGAACTTGATGGTCAAGGACCATCAACTTCTTGCCCAGACAAGACTGACTGGAAGCTCTGTATTATATGCCAAGAGCAAAAAGCAGAGGCATTGACATGTTCTTTGCAGTGCACGCGAACAGACAAGGGGAGTGGATACAGTTCAATTGCAGAGCATTTGATCCAGTTCAAAGAACTTGGCCAGCTCCCTTCAACATTTACACTTGAAAGACTAGATGAGGGCCATGGTATTGAAGCAGCCATGGTTGCAAACAAAGCTCAATACCACAAAACATGTAAGCTCAAGTACAATGCAACCAAGCTCCAAAGAGCACAAAAGCGAGTACTGGGAACAGATAGTGAAAGTCCTGACCCACAGACAGACTGCAAGCGCACAAGGTCCCAATCATCAAGTACTTCTGAAATGAGACAAGACACCTGCTTCTTCTGCGGAGAGCCTGCTGGCCATGATGTCCTTCATGAAGCTGCAACATTTAAGTTGGACCAACGGGTGCGCAAAAGTGCAACCCTTCTTCAAGACACAGAACTACTACAGCGACTTAGTGCCGGGGACATGGTGGCCACTGAAGCAAAGTATCACACCAAATGC
This sequence comes from Aldrovandia affinis, assembly GCA_029706075.1. Lineage (NCBI taxonomy): Eukaryota > Metazoa > Chordata > Actinopteri > Notacanthiformes > Halosauridae > Aldrovandia > Aldrovandia affinis. The sequence goes on along the minus strand of JAINUG010000096.1, from coordinate 3,003,240 downwards.
CTAGTACGTCTGTACAATCGTATCCTTCTTTATGACCGAACCAGCACATGCAAAGAAATAGACAAGGCACGGAGGAAGATGTTTGTGAAGAGGCACAATGTGCTGTCAATCCCTCCAACAAAGGCTGCCTTAGAGGAGCATGTGAAGAGAGCAGTGTATCAAGGAGGCCATGTGTGGGGTCAGATGCTAGTGTCCACACCAAAACTACCTTCACTGTGTAGATGGGGATGGTCAAAGACATCTGAGGGGTACGAACCCTTCTGGACATGCCTACCAGATGCAGGCCATTCCAGCTATGAACTTGTCTCTTGCAAATGTAAGAAGGGTTGTGTTAGGCAGTGCAAGTGCAAAAAGCTGCATTAGACTGCACAGCCCTCTGTTGCTGTGAAGGGAGTGCTAAATAGACTTTGATGTGATAGACCCTATATTTGGCGGGTCATTGTTATCACTTATTTTGAGTCTTAAATTGTAGCTTCTGAGCAATTCTGAATTTCCAAATTCAAGTTCTGAATCATAAATCCTGATGATGGTCAAGGACCAAAACGTTGTTCTCAGCATGTGTAATTTGTATTAAAGTTCAGCACTCAGCAAGTTTAGACGCTTTATAACAGAAAAATAATAGAAAAATAATAAAATAATATAAAAAAGAATCGGGGGAGACAAAGATAGCCTCTACGTGGCCTCCCCTACGAGTAGCTTAAAGGCCCAAAAGCCTACAAAAGTGAAACTAATGTCGTTAACACATCTGCAGACCGCAAAAAGCCAAGCTGGTTTAGCGCTACTGCAGCTCAACATTGAAGGCCTTCACGCTGCTAAGGTCAATGTTATCAAACAGATTGCCAGACCTGGACAATGACACAGTAGCCTGGCTCACCTCAAACGAACAGCAGGTCTAAAAGACGTACGACAGAAGAAGAAAATTGATAAGAAAACAGTTGTCACTGGTGCCCACTGGCGGCCATTTTGAAAAAATGGTTGCATGGGTGACATATTGAAAATTCATGAAGACTCAACAACCAAATCTTTTTGGAATGTCTTTGGCTACATGTGTACCAAATTTGGTGCGTTTATCAGAAAATGCACAATCGTTGTGGTTAACTGGTGGCCATTTTGGAAAAATGGTTGCCATGGGCGACATATTGAAAATTCATGATGACTCAATATCCAAATCTTTTTGGAATGTCTTTGGCTACATGTGTACCAAATTTGATGCTTTTATCAGAAAAACACAATCGTTGTGGTCATCTGGTGGCCATTTTGAAAAAATGGTTGCCATGGGCGACATATTGAAAATTCATGATGGCTCCACATCCAAATCTTTTTGGAATGTCTTTGGCTACATGTGTACCAAATTTGGTGCGTTTATCAGAAAATGCACAATCGTTGTGGTTAACTGGCGGCCATTTTGGAAAAATGGTTGCCATGGGCGACATATTGAAAATTCATGATGACTCAATATCCAAATCTTTTTGGAATGTCTTTGGCTACATGTGTACCAAATTTGATGCTTTTATCAGAAAAACACAATCGTTGTGGTCATCTGGTGGCCATTTTGAAAAAATGGTTGCCATGGGCGACACATTGAAAATTCATGATGGCTCCACATCCAAATCTTTTTGGAATGTCTTTGGCTACATGTGTACCAAATTTGATGCTTTTATCACAAAATGCACAATCGTTGTGGTTATCTGCCCCACTATCAGGAATTATCTAATATTCCCTTTCTCCATCTATATTTTCGCCACAGCGATACGCGTCTCATTGTCAAATGGCTCCGGTTCCGCTTTACTGCAACCTGGAGGTTTTTTCCATGGTGTCTGCCTTTTTTTTTTTTTTGCCCAGCGGGTAGAAAAACTTTCACATAATCGGCGAGCTGGCGCAATTTATCTTTTTTAAAGCTGATACCAGTCACAGGTGTCAGCTCCCCTTTGAGGAAGTTAGCGGACTGGAATTCACTTTTTCATAATTATCTCAATATCCGAAACGAACACAACCAAACAAAAATAGTCGACAGCTAAAATATGAACTCAGCACTGGAATTATTTCCAACTGCTCACAGTACCTCCCACCAAAAGATATTATAGCAAAACGTCAATCACGATCAGTATATTACGAACAAAATACAATACTCAGTCACACGATACACAATACAAACCAGCTCAAACTAGATCCCGGGACGAGCCCCCATTTGTTACCCGTCAACTTGTTCTTAACACTTGTTTTAAGGTTGAGGTTAGCCTAGCCTGGAATTGTGGAGCTGTGCATGTAAACAAAACATCCCGCAGGTATTTACGGCGAGGCAGTGCCAATCGCAGAATGCAAAGTGGGGTAGGCGACTCACCCAATCTGACGTTCCTATCTGCCCGTCTGCTTTCACAGTTAGCGCGGTGTCCAGACCCAGCAAAGTTCGGCGTGGCTTCTTTGCATTCTCCTTGGTATGGTCAGTAAAAGTTCACAATTCCCCGTGAGTGATACCGCAACCAAAAGAATAAAGGAAAAATATCCAAAACGAAAATAGCGTGACCAGAAAACCTCCACTCTGGAGGGGCGTCCCTCAATACATTTTGCAAAGTCCACAAAACCCAAGGTTTCTAAAACCTTCTGAAACCACAGACTCTTGCTTCACTTAGTCTTTTTTATTTTAACAAACTCTAGCAAACCCTTGCTGTGCAGTTGTTTTCCAGTGAAACCTGTTTTCATTTGTTTTTTCACATTGTAGATATACCTATGATGGATGGGTCCCTGAATCTAGTGCTGGCTCAAGGGGTAAATGCACAGGGGTCACCTGCTTGGCTGATTCTACTCAAATCATTTGAGTCATCCATGTTTTAATGTTTATTTCCATTTGGTGTTAGGAAGATGAGGTTAATGTATGATGGGCAAGCTGATTTGCTTCAGTTCTGGAGTAGTAGCTCATAGAGTTAAGGTGCCAGTTTCCATTGGACGGACCAGGGTTCAAGTCCCTGTCTTCTGTTTTGCCCACTTGTTTGGGCTTTTTTCTAATTGGTGCTCAAACTAGGAGGTTCCTCTATGGTGGGAAAGCACTTGTCTTCACTGGAGAGGTAGCTCACAGAGTTGAGGTGCCTGGCTGCTGTCAGAAGAGTCTGGGTTCAAGGCTCTGCTTTGCTGAATCTGGAAGGGAATGCTTTTCTTCTTTGGCTTTTCAGATTGTAGAGTTAACTATGATGGACGAGCTGTTGAATATAGAGCTCTGGAGTGGCTCAAGGGGTAAATGTGCTGGGGTCACCCACCCAGTAACTGTGGGTTCAATCCCCACTCATGGAATGTGTGTAATCTCTGTCTCTCATTCACAGTTGCTGATTTCCAGGTTGGACCAGATGGTGGTGGAGCTGAGGAGTTGGTGTCAGGCAGCAGGTAAGTGGGGAGGGGTTCCCCTGGTTCGGGGAGGAGGGAGGGTAGAGTGTGGAGGGTAGAGTGGGGGGCTCTGAGGGAGTGGGGAAGGAAGAGCAGGCATGTTGGAGCGGGAGGGATTAGGGGCCAGAGGTGTTGGAGAACTAGAATGTCGATATAATTGAGAGCTTATTTTGTTTTTCCCCATTCCTTAGTTAAAACAGAATATTTCAATTATGTTCAACTCAGATCTCAATTATTGAGGGTTTGCAATATTTCAATTATCAAACACCTCTGCCCCCTAACCCCCTCCTGCTTCAACATGCCTGCTCTTCCTTCCCCACTCCTCAGGGGGGCAGAGCCCCCACTCTACCCTCCCCCTCCCTGAACCAGGGGATCCCCTCCCCACTTACCTGCTGCCTGACACCAACTCCACAGCTCCACCACCAACTCCTCAGCTCCACCACCATCTGGTCCAACCTGGAAATCAGCAACTGCGAATGAGAGACAGAGATTACACACATTCCATGAGTGGGGATTGAACCCACAGTTGCTGGGTGGGTGACCCCAGCGCATTTACCCCTTGAGCCACTCCAGAGCTCTATATTCAACAGCTCGTCCATCATAGTTAACTGTACAATCTGAAAAGCCAAAGAGGAAAAGCATTCCCTTCCAGATTCAGCAAAGCAGAGCCTTGAACCCAGACTCTTCTGACAGTAGCCAGGCACCTTAACTCTGTGAGCTACCTCTCCAGTGAAGTCAAGTGCTTTCCCACCATAGAGGAACCTCCTAGTTTGAGCACCAATTAGAAAAAAGCCCAAACAAGTGGGCAAAACAGAAGACAGGGGACTTGAACCCTGGTCCGTCCAATGGAAACTGGCACCTTAACTCTGTGAGCTACTACTCCAGAACTGAAGCAAATCAGCTTGCCCATCGTACATTAACCTCATCTTCCTAACACCAAATGGAAATAAACATTAAAACATGGATGACTCAAATGATTTGAGTAGAATCAGCCAAGCAGGTGACCCCAGTGCATTTACCCCTTGAGCCAGCACTAGATTCAGGGACCCATCCATCATAGGTATATCTACAATGTGAAAAAACAAATGAAAACAGGTTTCACTGGAAAACAACTGCACAGCAAGGGTTTGCTAGAGTTTGTTAAAATAAAAAAAGACTAAGTGAAGCAAGAGTCTGTGGTTTCAGAAGGTTTTAGAAACCTTGGGTTTTGTGGACTTTGCTAAATGTATTGAGGGACGTCCCTCCAGAGTGGAGGTTTTCTGGTCACGATATTTTCGTTTTGGATATTTTTCCTTTATTCTTTTGGTTGCGGTATCACTCATGGGGAATTGTGAACTTTTACTGACCATACCAAGGAGAATGCAAAGAAGCCACGCCAAACTTTGCTGGGTCTGGAGACCGCGCTAGCTGTGAAAGCAGACGGGCAGATAGGAACGTCAGATTGGGTGAGTCGCCTACCCCACTTTGCATTCTGCGATTGGGACTCCCTCATCGTAAATACCTGCGGCGTGTTTTTGTTTACATGCACATCCATACAGCTACGCAATGCCAGGCTAGGCTCACCTCAATCTTAAAACAAGTGTTACGAACAAGTTGACAGGTAACAAATAGGGGCTCGTGTTCGGGATCTAGTTTGAGCTGGTTTGTATTGTGTATGCTGTGACTGAATATTGTATTTTGTTCGGAATATACTGATCATGATTGACGTCTTTCTATAATACATTTCGATGGGAGGTAGGCTACTGTAAGCAGTTGTAAATAATTCCAGTGTTGAGTGAATATTTTGGCTGTTGGCTATTTTTGTTTGGTCGTGTTCATGTCAGATATTGAGATAAGTATGAGGGAATTCTAGTCCACTAACTTCCTCAAACGGGAATTGACACTTGTGACTGGTAACAGTTTAAAAAACAACAACTATGTAAAGGCTTGACAGTCTGTGTATAGCATTTATTACAAATATTTCTTAATTATTGCCAGGTTAATCCCACACATGTACCTCATTAACCTCAGACTACACCAACAACTATACAGAATCGACTACTGTAATAAAGCACTATGTGCATCATTTGCTTTGGTGTATTATGCAGACGAACACAAGACAAACTGAAGCCTGTGCATCTATCAACAATGCCATACTTTGACATACTGATCTTGTGTTATAAGCCCTTCCAAATTATGAATGACAATTATAGGACTTGAAATGAAAGGAATAAGAATGGCATACTCCTACAAAAATTGTCCTCTGACTTTGTGAAGTAAGCCAGTTGAACAAAATGCATAAATTATTGATACATCTTTCTCGTTCATTGCACACGGCAACCATTCAAATTGTCAGGTCGGTTTTCTCTCCCATTGCACAAAAAGATCGAAAGGTTTTCTTGCCCAAATAGCATCTAAATAAAAACGCTGCCAGTGTCTTGTTCTTTTGTCTAAAGGTCAATGAGTGGGTGATGCTGTGATAGATGTGGAATGCTCCCGGAGGAAATATGGCAGAGGACACTAAAGGCCAAGCGTTTGCTACTCTCCCCTAGGCCCGTCTCTCTTGACGGGGAGCACTAGGAAGATATAAAAATCACAGCCTTTGCTTGACACGTGGGGAAAAATAACTTACAGCATTTTAATATTCTGTTCCGAAGCCAGTGGGAGTTGAACACAGATGACAAGATGAAGTCGTTTTCACACTTGGAGATAGATCTGACATGCATGACCCTCTGATGGACCTGCTTTAACTGTCTGCTGAAGCTCCTCTACCAGGATTTTATCCCTTTAGAAATATAATAATTCCATCTGTCATATTCGTAGAGCTTGCTTTACCACACCAGCTTTTACATATTCTTATCTATATAATCAGATCCCATGACCATCTCATGTCCATGTGATTATCTCGTCACATGAACCTTAATGGCATTTAACATTCCATTTTCACATGGAGTGTTTCAAGTTATTCTAAGGAATGTTTTTTGTTCTTGTCCTCTTCTGTCACCACTATGTCATCCCCAAAGCCAGCGCTTGTTTTCTTCACTACAGGCAACACAAGCACACTATTTTTGTCTAAAATAAATAATTTCATGACAGCATATTTAACATTTACCCCTGTCAATGTAAATCTCATAAATATGGGGGAAAGTGAAATTTTGTTTTTAAATACAAAATAAAAGGTCATATTTAGCTTAAATCTGGGAGCAATAAATTTACCCTCCGTTGTTTGGAGCTCTGTGTCTTCTTCACCGTCTTTTACAGTGATCCTTCTCAAAGCTCAGCTCTTCCAGCACCCCCTCCCTCCAAACGATGTCTTTATTAGTGTCTTGTATATGCGGCCACATTTGTATTCCAGCCTTCAGCTGGGTAAGTGTGCACTATATGTCACTGTGGCTGTAGATTATTAGGGAAACATGCTCTAGAAAGAGACAAAATAATGAGTATATTTCAGCCAATTGAAAAGATTTCTGTTCTTTGGTTATTATTGTTCCTCTTGTCTGTGTGTGTGTGCGCGTGTGTGTGTGTGTGACTGTGTTTGAGATGGGCACAGATTGCACTCTGCTGCCAGGGATAAATAATGAGCTGACCTTTTAATCTATCTGAAAACCATAAAATGGACCTCTGTGTGTGACACACTGACATAAATCACACTGTAACTGTAACTTACCCAAACACAAGAAAGGGCCTCTATAAAGCAAACAGAGGAACCTTGAAACCTCATAAAAGCCCATCATCACATCAGCTCTTGCTGATACAATTTTCTGGCTGTTTTATGGGGATTCATTTCTATGGGTAATTTGAGTTTCGGTGGAGATGCTGCTCAAATGCAAATGATCTCATAGTGGAACTTGCATAATTCAACATGATGTCTCCACATAAGCATTGCAACCCATTAAGATGTTGAGAAATTAATTTATAAACAAAGAAACAAACACAAACAATGGCGCATCTGAACTTGGTAACAAAGATTTATTAGCTGTCACTTTCCAATGCGCAATATTCAGGACACCTTATAAAGGGCCACACTCTGCATTAATCTGGTATGGCAGAATGCAGGGGAAAAAAATAATTTCAAACAAGATACAAATGTGTTCAGTCAATATTTCATGATTACCTTATGAATTACACGTGACAAATCTGTCGATTATCTCCTCCATGCATTAGCCACGAGTTACAGTATTTTTTCCCCCTGTTATGAGTAATGCTGGCAGATTTTTATCAGTTTTTCCCTAAATTAAGGTGTTTTGTCACTAGAACATTGTTGTACAATTTTCTCCTTCCGATTGAGTAGTATTTTCATTTCCTCCAGCATTGTTTTCATCCTTTCATCAGAACGCAACAAAAACAAAAACAAAATAACTGGAAGAATGAAATAACACCATTCCAAATCTCCTTGCAGACTAGGCAACAGATATTAAACAGCTTAACCCACACCTGAGTTAGGCCTTTGCCCATCTACACTTCAGGAACAAATGGTTCCTGTGAAGAATTCCCCAAAGCCCATAAACTTGCCCTCATTGTCTGCCAAATGGCTGCATAATTGAAACACAGGATGTGGGGGATTTTTGAGGCAATTTCAAAAACCTAATTTCCGGAGGAGCGCCTGATCTCATGAATCCCACGTAACTGCCAGGATGAATCCTGTCACCCGCCCACCCCTTGGATGTGCTCAGCAGTTCTTAACAACAGGCACTAGTTGACACAATGCGCCATTTGCATGCCGACTTTGCTTACACAGGGGTTATTAAAATAATTCAATCATGGAACCACAGTGACTGAATGAATGGCTTTACAAAATTAGTTAGATCAGCTTTCCTGATAAGCTTTCTTTCCAGGGAGAAAGACTACATGGAAAATGGCTTGCATGGTTGTTTTCCTTATGAATAATTTAAATTGCTGCATTATCTAGTCGATTTAAACTCCCCTGTGAGAGAACTCCAGTGGCTCACTGACTGGTAATCCTCCATTTCTGTTTGTTTTAATTGTGTTGGTGCTGTGAGACAAAGAAAGCAGATAATGTCAGAATGGATTAAGATAATTAATTTCAGTTTTTGATTAATCTAATTAAATGCCATCATTCCTTTTTTCTTTTAAAATAGAATGCTGTTGCTAGAATTTGGAATGGCTGCATTGATCTTTTCACCTGGGAGCCAGAGGAGAAAACAAAGCGAAAGCTGTTTTATGTTTCTGAGTTATCAGAATACATAATGATGAGAACGGGCCATTCGGCCCATCTTGGCTCATCATGTCCTAATCAATTATAGGTCTTCTCCTCCCTTTATCACTCTGCTTCACATATCCCTCGTCCTAGTTTGTTGATAAATGCGCATTCAGTATTCAATAAATACTTGTTGTGATTACTTTCAACGTAGGGATGCAGTTCTTTCAGTTGGATGAAAAATTCCCTCGTGAATTTAATTGGATAACATTCACTCACAAACAAATTCACACCCACACACACACACACACACACACATGCCCGAACAGCTTCAATGAGCCTTGGCATAGATTCAACAAGTGTCTGTAACTCTACTGTAGGGATGCAACACAATTTTTCCATGAGAAAGTCCATAATTTGGTGTTTTGTTGATGGTGTTGGAAAACACTGTCTCAGGCGCCACTCCAGAATCTCCGATAAGTGTGAAATTGGGTTGAGATCTGGTGACTGGGACAGCCATGGGATATGGTTTACATCGTTGTCATGCTCATAAAACTATTCAGTGACCACTTGTACCCTGTGGATGGGGCATTGTTATCCTGGAAGAGACATACTCTTGAATCGCTCAGAATGGCTTTGAATTTACTGGCATTTACCTTGCTCTCTAAGTGGTTGAGTGGACCTACACCATGCCAGGAAAATGCACGCCACACCATAAAGGAGTCACCAGAACCGTTCACCATGGGAAACAAACACTTGGGCCTGTAGGTTTATTTTTGCGTGTGCCACACATGCACTCGTCTGCTTGATGAGAACAGGGTAAAGGATGACTCATCTGAACCTATGACTGTTTTCCATTGCTAAGTAGACCACTGCCTTTACTCACAAATGCTCATTTTTAGGTGTAAGGAAGGGTTTATGGACTGCAACCTGACCATACTATCCTTCTCTGTGAAGTTCTCAATGGACCGTTCTAGATTGAGCCTAGATTGATGTGCCCCAAATGTGCCCCAACAATCCTCTTTTGCCCCAACCCAACCCCAGCCCCTATTTCAAGAAAAAAATAAAATAAATTGGTTTCCGATTTTTTTCCCACTTTTCAGTAGCCAATTGCACCCTCTTTCTATTTCAACTAGCCCCCCTCGCACTGCAAGCTCACAGCCACAGCTCTGGGACCGTCAGCGACAAAGGCAAACAAACCGCCTCCTCCGAGATGGAACTCTGCCAAGCCATCGACCGTGAAGGCCTCAGGATACTTAAAACAAAATTGAATTTGGCGTGTTAGCAAAGGCGAGATGGTGGGTTTGCGACCAAAATGAAGTGCCGCATTTGGCTTCACTCACTGCAGTGTGTGCAGGCTGGCTAGACGAACTTGTCATATTTTTCGCACAGCCTCATTCACCGCCTCCCAGTACACCATTACCTGCAATTAGTCAACAATGTCACATGATTGGTTGCATGTTGTATGTATGTCATTTGGGCCGCGTGTTTTCTGTTTACATCTTGCTATTGTTGCATCCAGCTGTTCCTCCACACGGGGCCCAAATGGCAAAACCTAGCTAACATTGGTTGGTTATGCCAGATACAGCTCACGTAGCTAGCTAGTTGCTAGCTAACATGTGTGGCTCAATTTTATGCAAAGTATTAAAGCCATCGTCGACCACTACCACTAGCAAGCCCAGCAAAACTTTTTTTATTCCCTTCCAGTTTAGCATGCCATCTGAATTTCTGGCTACTGCTATGACCTAAAATTTGACAATTGTTTGATTCTAGCTAGAAAGCTATGTGTTAGCTAATTCAACTGGCGAAGGTAATTGACTAGCTAGCTAGCTAACTAGTTAGCTCATCAAGGTAGCTAGTTGGATATTTTCCAATAAGGTCGCTAACATAAGCTAGTGTGTAGATATGTGTATAGATGCGATGTGTATTTGCATCCTCGATGGATGCTTGCTGACTAGGCCAAGACAGAATGCAATGTTGTCACGTATAGTTTATGTTTCTATTTATATTATGAGCTAGATAGCACGTTATGTCAGTTATCTACATTTGCTGCTAGTTAGTTGATGATACAGTTCACAACATTTAGTTGGTTTTATAACTTGGTTATGTTTAGATATTAAAATGGCAATTAGAAAACTAGAAACACTATCTTTAGGTGTACGTAGATGGCTAGCAAGTTGTATAGCTGGGGGAAAGGGTTGTTTGTTGTGCTGAGAGTTCAGTGCAGTGTAATCTTTATAGAGAGATGGTAAAAGCAGGGCCGTGCACAGACATTTTGTGGGGCAGGGGCTCAAGCGAAAAAAAGGGTACTCACCCCACCGACACGCACTATTCCCACCCCGATGTTGCCACACCGCCGCCATCCATAATCACACTCTATGTTAATAACATGGGACCTGTTTTACCTTTCATTATAAGTAATGATAAGATTCTAGATCAGCACTCCTACTCTGACATGCTTGATACATAAGCCCCCTGAATTTGGGGTTTCAAAACTTCCTTCTGTTTTCATGTTCTGTATCATTTTGTTACACTGCATATATTTTATAAATGAGACATATGGTACAACTATTGAACTACAGTTTGATTTTAGTAACATGTTTTTGAGCATCACACTGAGAGGAAAATAAACCAGTATTATATTATATTCAAAAACGCACGCACGCACACGCTACTTAACACACACTCTTATATATTTGTTACATCTATGCATATGGCTGAAAAACTGATCCAGGGTCAGGGAGGTGAGAAGTATTTTGCCTTTCATTGGAGACAGGTGTATTTGCCTCTTCTAGCAGTGTTTATGCTGCTTCTAATTTCCCAATGAAAATGGATTGATTGATTTGAAACTTTTATTTAACAGGGAAACACACTGCTACATGCCCAAACAATAATACACTTTTAAACATCACATTTTTAGAAAACTGGCTATAAAGAAAAGGGGGTGACTACACTAAACTAGCAAAACGTAACTACCTGCTTCAGAAATTAATTGCATATTTGTAAGTTGTCCTGCATGACGGAGATAATGATAATATTGTTTTAATGATAATTAGACTAGCTTACTTGCTCGTGAGTACCGAGGCCAGTAATGACAAAATTACAGCGTGAAGGTGGCAAGTCCTACTGACCTACTTCATAGTTTTTTTTAACGGATATATAACATAAAAAGTAAGTAAGTGTTGTTTAATCGTGGTTTCATAATTAAAACAGTACCTACAGTACCTGAGTGATATCATTCATCGTAACCAAACTGGGGCTGGGGATGCGGTGCTTTTCATGACAACTTGTATTTGGAATAAACCATTTGGAAGGGGGGGGGGTTGGAGAGTGGAGTACTTTTTAAATTGATAAGGTGTATTTTTTCATGGATACTATTATACATTTCCCTCTATATATTAAATATATTATATATTAAAGAAAAAATGTAATACAATTAACACCAGCCAAAAAAAGGGCACTTTTTGACTCTGAGGGCAAAAGGGCAGGGACTCAAGCCCCCCTTGGGCCCTATCTGTGCACGTGCCTGGGTAAAAGGTCGATAGCTATCTGCCTCGGGTGTTCACAAATGAGCTAGCCCAATGTTTCTTTTGTTTAGGACTTTACTGTTGGTATTTATATTTCCGGGTCCGCAACCGGCAACTAGCAAGTTCCCCAGCTGGCGTAGAGTGCCATTAAACACTTTTGCAAATCTGTCATTTTAATCTGTATTTTAACCACTATATTACATGTTTGATGTTGTCTGTACTGATGTGTGTATTGGTCTGCTACTGAATGTTGTCTTGCTGTGTTTCTGTTTCTGTTTTTGCATCAACATGGTCTTTGCTCTTTAAATTGCCCCTTGTGGGATAAATAAAGTTCTATTGAATTGAATTGGATTGAATAAACGAACAGACTGACATTTGTTGACAATGCCATATTCGACAGCCTGTGCGAACACACCAGATTTTGTTTTAAGTATACCTCCAGCTTAACACACTTATACTCGGCGGGATCCTGCTGGATTCCCCTCCCCTGGTGCTGTACACATACTTCCCTGCACATACTATAACTGAGATTCATTTGAAACATTGGCCTATATATTATTATTTTTAAATAATTTTATTTTCCAATTTTACCCCGTTTTCTCCCAATTTGGTAGCCAATTACCCGTGTGCTTAGTTCAATCCCCCTACCCTTATAGTTCGCTGCCGTAGTCCTGTGACCGGCAGTGACAAAGGCGTAGCTGTGCTGTTGCCGTCGACCGTAATTCCAGAACCACTCCTATGCACAGCGAACTGTGTGTGTTGGCTTCCCTCCCCCCTCCCTGGGGCGGACAGCTAATTGCCACCCCGATGGCACTCCCGGCCAGAGCCGACTCTGGTGGGCCAGGGAATCAAACCCCAGTCTCCGTGGCCAGTGTCGAACATTGTTACCACTGGACCACGCGGAAGGTCCCACACATTGGCCTATATTTTAATTCATAATCTGCTATTTAGCCCTGCAGAACACACACTGGATATACCACTTACATTTGAAGCGAGCTGAAACCTGTCATGGTAACATTTAAAAGCCACACATGGTTATTGCCACCATATGTGAATGCAGGAACTCTACTGTGCTGTATGTAACCTCCTTAAAATCAGAGGAATTTTTATTATGGGATATCCTGGCCACGGAGACCGGGGTTCAATTCCCCGTCTCGCCAAGTGTCGGCTCTGGCCGGGAGTGCCACCAGGGGGCGGCGATTGGCTGTCCGCCCCAGGGAGGGGGGAGGGGAGCCGACGTGACGTACGCTGCGTATAGTGGCCCTGTAGTACCGGGTTACGGTCGACGCCCGCGGGTGCCGTCTCGTAAGAGGCGTCACTTCCCTTCGTCACTACCGGTCACAGGACTACGGCAGCGAACTCACATTACTAGGGGGGGATTGACGTAAAAATAGCGGGTCTAATTGGCTACCAAATTGGGAGAAAATGGGATAAAATCAGAAACAAATTTTAGCTAATTATGGGATATCAACAGAATTTTAAAGTATGTTTTTGCAACAGCCAGTATAAGCCAAGTCTACATGATGTATGAATGCATTTCACACAGATGTTATCTTATCATTTTAATAAGGTGTTTGAATGGGATAAATATTAACTTTTTAGAGAAGTTTAGCAAGCAACTTATCTTTCGCAATACAATATGTGGAGCTTTTTTGATACTTCCCCAGGAAGTTTAGAAATAAAAAGTCACCTTGAATGACTTGTCTATTTTAGGCCTGAGAACGCTTAGTACATTTCAGAGCTTCTGATTAGGAATGATGCAGTCTTCAGAGAATTAAAAAAGAGGGGCAGTTTCTAAAACTGTACAACCAAAAAAAAAATCCAAAAAAGAAAAAACATTCTTAAAATGCTGTTTAAATATCCTTCAAATGACATTACAGAGGCAATCCACCTAAAACAATAAGTGAATAAACTCTTACTTTGTCATAATATGGTAGGTAGGTATAGTAGGTAGTAATAATAATAATAATACTCATCAGTTGAAGTGGAAAATGTAGGATATATTTACCCAGTTAAATAGGGGATGAATACTTTAGATCAGGGGTGTCAAACCTTGTTTGAAGACCATGATTGGTTGATTAGTTGAAACGGGTGTTTTAATACTGGGCAAGAACAAAAGCTGGTACTCACACCCGCCTTTCTTGGATAAGATGGGACACCCCTGCTGTAGATGGTTATGCTGAGAGAGCAAATTTGGGAATTTGGCCAGGACAACAGGACGTGCTCCCTGCCTTTTTCAATAAGTGCTACATGACAGTGACTCAGGACTTAATTTCTCTTCCTAAAAACATCCTATTTATTATTTATTTCCTATCTGTTTCTCTGCATCAATGAATTGATTATGTTCTCATGTCCTTAGTATATTTAGTGGTGGGACAGGGAGCCTTCAGTTTAAACCACAATCATGCTTTATACTTAACTTGTATGTTTCTATACAAGAGTTGATTTTTTAAATAATTCTTGCACAATATTTAATATGATTCGAATATTTGATTTTAGTATCCACCACATTTTTGAGAATGTGTTAAAAAAATGTATACTTGCTTAGATTTTTAACCTTAATGGGATATTCCACCCAAAATCTCACAATTTCCTACTTACATTGGGTGTTGTCAATCTGTTCAGATTGTTAACAACAAAATGTTTTTCTTATTTACCTTTCAGTGTGAAACATGAGCTACCAAATGCCAAATATAATGGAATTCAATAGTCACACACATAAATAAATGTCATAAATCACTGCAGAGTACCTTTTATTCACCTCATATAGTCTCATAATACTTTTGAATGTTTTAAATGTTTGAGTCAATCCGAGATCCATTATTACATCTCAAGCCGAGATGTAATAACTTCAATAACAATCAATTTCCCCAGTAGTGTGTTTTTTTTTACTACAACATCTTTTGAAATCCTGGGCTACAATTTTAAATGTTATATTTTGAGCCATTGATTAAAATATTTATAGCTTCCAAAAGTATTATGAGAACAGAAGAGGTCAATCTTAATATAGTCTGTGATTTTGTCTGTGATCTGTTTATGTGTGTGAGATATTTTACCATTGACTACCATTATATTTGGAATTTGGATGCTCATAGCTCACACTGAATAAATAAGGAGAATGTTAACAACAAAACTAACTGGATGGATTGACAACACTGAAGAATATTTTTGTGAAGAATATATTTTTAATGAAAAGTGATTGGATTTAATACCACCTTGTGTTTTGGGTCCAGATATGTTTGATATGTAATACCATATATAAAATATGATCATGTACATTACTGGTCAAAAGTTTTAGAACACCCCCATTTTCCAGTTTTTACTGAAATTTAAGCAGTCCAGTAAATAACCTGAAATGGTACAAAGGAAAGCGGTAAACTGAGGTTTTTAAAAAAAAGTTTAGGTGACCAAAAACTGAAAAATAATGTAAATGTTTTGGCAGTGAGTAGTTTCCTAACACCATCAAAAGGCACTTGTAAACTGGAGGAAACTCTGACAGGAAGAGGTCTGCCAGACCCAAAGCCACAACAAAATCAGAAGACAAGTTTCTGAGAGTCAACAGCTTGCGTGATAGGTGGCTCACAGGACAGCAGCTTCAAGCACAGCTTAACACTGGTCGAAGTAAGGAAGTCTCAGTTTCAACTGTGAAGAGAAGACTTCGAGCTGCAGGTTTGACAGGTCGAGTGGCAGTAAGAAAGCCATTGCTAAGATGGAAAAATAAGAAAAATAGCATTGCCTGTCCCATGAAGCACCACCAGTGGACTACTGAAGACTGGAAGAAGGTCTTATGGACTGATAAATCAACATTTTAAATCTTGAAATTTTGAAAGATTTTTGTAGGCCGTCAAGTAGGCGAAAGGATGGTTTCTCAGGTGTGTGACAGCAACTGTCAAACATGGAGGAGGAAACGTGATGGTCTGGGGCTCTTTTACTGGATCCAGAGTTGGCGACTTGCACAGAGTGACTGTTAAGGCCTCTACATGCTTCTGCGTAGCATGTGCGACATCTTCGCGGTTTGCGCAATGCAACATGTCGCAAGCACTCAGCAATTTATACTTCTTAACCTATGCGACATAGTGTCCTTGCACTTCTGTACACTATTAGGCATCAATGCATTGGACAAGGTCAGTAAAATTTTCATGAAAGCAGGGAAACTCCTGTACCTTCAAACTTCTTCAGCCAATCTTTCCTGAAGCTGGTTCATTTTATACCGTGTCGAACAAATGATGCTAGCTATCTATATCATTAGCTACTGTTAGCAAGCTTTATTTGGGTGTGATACCAGGTTGCTAGCTAGCTAGATAGATAGATATCGATAGTTTTGCTTAGCTAACATTAACGTAGATATATATATATATATATATATATATATACCGGTATGGTATGCAGCTGCCAACAACGATGTCTATCACTGTGTTACTGCACTGATCTCTTGTGCGAACTATGATTGTTCTTACCATGTATTAATGCATATCTTGTAAGTTGCTTTGGATACGAGCATCTGCTATATGCTTACAAATTTATATGCAGGCTGCTTTTTCTTTGTTTTGTTAGTTGAATATTCTGTATGTATTAGAATGATGTGAAGACCACAGTCGATCTTTCGTTGTTTAACGTATTGTCAGTACAATAGACTATAAAACCTTAGAAAAAAAGGAAGTAGGGTACGCCTGTCATGAAAGCAGCTTGTGTGCGAGCAACTCACCTTCATAGCATTAAAGTAGTAAATTCACGTGGAACAAGGGAACCAGCAGACGACTCTTGAAAATAATGTTAATGTATTAAGGGAAATGAAGGATGGTCTTTTTCTGTCTTTTCACAGAATTTTTCGAATCGCTGCTTTTATCTTTCTCCCCTAATCTGGATGTCGCTCTGGATAAAAGCGTCTGCTAAATGCTTGAAATGTAAAATAAAATAAAATGATGTACTAGCTCGATGAACTATGACTATGACAGCTCCGCCTCCATTCGCTAACCAACCAATCAATGTTGTGCAACATCTACTCGACATGTTGCGCTGTGGTCGTGAGTTAGATTTTTGTGCTAGGTACGCAACATCCTCTGCAACACCCTTTGCAACATCAACGCAACCTCTGCGACGTTGTGTCGCAGTCGCGTTGCAGTCACTCGAGCATGTAGAGGCCTTTAACCCACGTTAACCCATTACTTAACGTGGGCCTTTTTTTATAACTCTGAAATTGACATTATTTTTCCGTTTTTGGTAACTTAAACTTTTTTTTAAACCTCTGGCAGTTTACCGCATATCTTTGTACCATTTCAGGTACTGCTGAACTGCTTACATTTCAGTAAAAACTGGAAAATGGGGGTGTTCTAAAACTTTTGACCGGTAGTGTATATGTCAAGAAAGCATAACATCAGGGAAGGTTTGTACTATTTACTGATGCATTCATTGTAAATGATATTCCCTGTCATTTGCATGCCGTTCCATTTTAAATGTCAACCAACCTGTATCTGTAAATTGTACCAATGACCTTATATTATTGTCATGATGCTAATCAAGTTTGACTCACCCTGATCTCAGGTAACCTCTGAATGAGAGGCAATTTATTCTTTGGCTCACAAAGCGTGAAATTATTTTGTTTCCGAACCATGAAATCTGGTGCGATTTGTCACCCTTGAGCTGGTAAGCCAGTGGGTTACTGGCATAAATCACCCTGTTCCTCTCAGTCATGAGGTGAAGAATGCACTTATCCAACTGGTTCTTATTTTTAGAGGGACACTGGCTAGGCTTAAAATCTGGATGCACAGCTCATTGGACAGTGGTACCATACCAGAGCCTCAGAAGCGATCTATATATTTGGCATTTTACAAGCTACATTACCCATTCTAACCTGCTGCTTCCCTTATGCATCATCTGTCTAAGACAGATGCCAGGGCATTATGTGATGGGGCAGTGAAAGTGGGAGCCAGAAAAAGGCTGTCATCAGCTCTAAATGAGACACCAAAGAGAGAGGAAATTTATAAGCAGGGTAATTTATCAGCACAAATATTTTTTTTTTTAAAGAATCACTGTGAAAATATAAAACTTTAAAAAAAAAACCATCCATGTACATTTACGTCAGAAGGTTGAATTCCGGCTAAATTGACATATGCCCCTTAATTTAAACACAACAAGGCGTTTCCTTGTTGGGACCGAATGCCCTGTGTGTCCCTGTTGCTGTGAAACTGCTATTTCCCTTGACATTTGAATGAACTACTCTTGAACCTGGGCCAGCATCTTTAATATGCTGTCCCACATACACGCCTCAACAGATGCATTGCTCTCTGGTTATTTTCTTCACCATGGCACTGCCTGCACTCAGCCAGTAGCCATACACCCATCAGAACCCAACAGATTTTCAATAATCTAATCTGCGACTGCACTGAGGCATGCTTAAAACCCTTCCTTTCACGCAGCCTCCATGGTTAGAGATAAAGACAACATTTGAGAAGTCAATAAAATGCATAAAAGTCACAGCACAAGAGGGCAAATAAGCATTGTTCACTCCAAGGCAGTATACCAATTGTTTATCAGTAATGCTTTATTTAACATTAACATTTATCAATGGCAGCAGGAAGAATAGCAGGGATGGCCTTTGACTGGACTGCTGCAGGACCAGCTTTTAGAAAGGGCTCCTCGTCAACGTGTTCCCTGGGTTATAAACCAGATTGTTTGTCGTTATCAGACAATGCTGTGCTTTGTTTACAGATGAGGTCTGCGGAGCATACTTACAAGAGCAGCATTATTGTGGTGCCTGTCACCTAACAACCAGCCTCACAAGCTGCTGTAGGATGCAGCCTGTTTTCCGGGTATCAGCCTAAGACTAACTCACACACTTGAAACGCTGAAACAATAATATGACCTGGATTTAATCAACATTTGTTCTCAACTTTAACTTGTTTACAGCACAGTTTGATACTTTTGCTGATAACTGAGTTCTCTAAATGATATTCATGAAGATACAAAATAATTCTGACTCACAATTAAATAAAAGTGTTACAAATGTTGACTGAATCCAGGTCAATATCTTGGAAATCAAAATGAGTCTGAGAATCAAACAGAGCAAAGATAAATATTAAGAGTTATGTTAAGTGCTCTGTCTAAATTAATACAGAATGTAGACTGTGTGCACTTGCATTAATAACATATTCTGTCTTGTTGTTTCACCAAGAGCAAGAACAGGCACTGTCTAGAGCAGGGGTAATTAGCTCGCTTCCTGGACGAAGGAGGTAAACTAATTATTTGAAATCAGATGGTGTGGTGCGTGGTTGGAGCAAATACCTGCAGACACTGCAGACCTCGAGAGCTGGATTTGAAAATCCCCGTTCTAGAGACTGAATACATTGGGTAGATCCTGATATGAGTGCCTATTTTCCATCTAGGGTTAAAAATTAGGTAATTACTTTCAGGGAACCTTTCTCTCAATGAGTAAGGGACACTCAGGGCTGCTAAACTAATGTAATTATGTTATGATAATCATTTTGATTTCATTCCAATTGCTGCAGTCTCATGCTAAATCGTTGAGACTGTGACCTGATGAGCACTTCAAGAGGAAAGGGACCACTTCCATTTCCTGAAGGATGGTCTGAGAAATTAGCTTTGCTTATTGCAAAGAATTGCAGAAAAATGTAATGCTTTTTCTTTACACCATGTCATGCTAGACTTAAAAAGCAATGGTTCCTCAGCACCAACCCATCTTGGCAGAGAGGTTCTTGATAATACATCTCGTCCTTCCCATGTCATTTTAGTTCAAAGGGTATTGGAAAAAAGATAAGCTTCTTATAGTATGTTTGATAATCAGATTAGCAAAGCTAATGACCAGTGAAAGTTGATCAATAGGATTCTGTCTTTTCTGGGTAGTGACTTTGTGAAGGTGGCTTGTTCTCACAACTTGTGTTGTGCTGCAGATTGAGTGATGACTGGACAAATAATTTTCAAAAATAGTGATTATGAATGACAAGCATGAGATTATGAGATTAATCGTGCAAAATGTAAATCAAAATGAGTGAACAAGTTGTTGAAAAGTGTTTTTTTAAGCGTGTTCAGTTTTTTTTTTAAAGAAAGCCCTGGGGCCATATGTACAAAGATTCTAAGAGTAGGAGTGTTGATCTAGGATCAGGTTTCCCCTGTCCATATCCTAACCATATCCATTATGAGCTAAAAGGCTAAACTGATCCTAGATCAGCACTCCTACTCTTATAATCTTTGTACATAAGGCCCCAGGTATCTAGGTAAAAATATGGAGGCACTTGCCTCACGTTACTTCAAGAATTTATATTCTACACATTGCAGATTCTTGTAATTAATAGGCCTGCTGTTTGTTATGTACTCAGCTCATGATTTAGCACATGTTAAATGAACATAAATGAACATGTTAAAATAACCTGCTTAATTTCAATATTAAAAGGACCTCTCCAGCAACAAAAAAAATATTATTTTTTGTTTCTAATGTTTTGTACTCACAACACCCTGGTTAACAATTTATAATGTATCATATAAGTAATTATCACCAACTGCCTACATTACCCCAGGTGTGTCTTGTTACCCAGGGAAATAAGGCAAAGATCAACTTTGAATGTACTTTAATGTATTGCCATTAGCAACTAATGTAATAATGTTTAAAGTTTAATTTACTACCTTACCATGTCATATATAAAGATCCTGCAATGCTATGAGCCCCAGTGCCTTCCTAAACATTGACCACTACTAAGTGCCTTGTATGCAAACATAAGATGCATGCAAGAAAAAAAAAAAGATTATTATTCGTTTTGAGAAAGTTTAAACAAGGATACATACACGAAAAGGAGTATTAAACATGCTCCGCAGTGGTGATGACAATTAGTTAGATGTACAGATTTCAATGGTAATGGACTCTGAAGAGCCAGTGCAGAGAGGTGAGTAGTGGGGTGATATTAGTTTCTTAATATACTGTTGACTCTAAATTGTGAGGGAATTTTCGGCAGCTATGATTTTGCATTGTCAAGCAGATAGGATGCTCATTATGGCATTAGTGCCAACCATTTCTCATAAAAAATTGAAAATGGCATGATTAGATTGCTCTACAAAGCAAACTGGGTTATTTTTGCACCCGGCCACCATCCAGCAGAAACATTACTCAGTGTAGAAGCCTAATCTTGCATAATGTATAATCACAGTGTTGAAGGGTACACTATCTCCAGTTGAGGTAGACACATTCAAGTAACATTTTCAACTGCCATTGCAGTTCAGTGTTTGATCTTAAAATATTTAATTCCACTTTTGCTTGACCATAAGTTGCTGTTTTTTTATACAGAAAATGTGTCAAATGAAACTAAAGAATCTGATGCATAAACTCATTACTGTGAACTGCAGTAAGATTGAATGGATGCTGTATATCACCTTGGTATACAGCAGAGGGGAATCATCCAGGCATTCTAAGCCTTCAAAGAAGGCCTAAGAAAAATGTTTGAAATAAAAAATTGAAATAATGAAATCACAATATAATTAATCTTTTTGATTTCTTATAATGGTATCGGTCATCATTATTAAGGGTGTGTGTATTTCACCACCTCTGTCAGGAACCTGTAGTTCCATCTTCGAACACCAAGAGATCGATGGAGGACTTTCTGAAACTACTTGTTAAGCAATCAACGCATTACGATCTCAAGTAATCATTCAATTATCACAAATTAGGTGTGTATTGCAGTGTAGTAGACTAGTCAGCAATTGGCACTGCACACACCCACACATAATCATACTGATTGATTTGTAAGTAGGCTACTGCTTTCAATTGTGAAAGTATGTCTGTTGACACGTCTGTTGGACATATCATGCCCGTCCTGGAGCAGCATAGTAGAATAGTCAGCAGTTGGCGCTGCACACACCCACACGTAATCATACTGAGTGATTTATAAGTAGGCTACTTCTTTCAATTGTGAAAATATGTCTGTTGACATGTCTGTAGGACATATCATGCCCGTCCTGGAGCAAAGAAACTCATATGTTGAAATGAGTGGGCAGATATTTTTAAACCGCACAAACTTATAAAAACAATTGAAAGGAAAAGGAAAATGTTTTTTTGACAGACTAAAGGCATTGGTTATTGATGAGATGCCTTGATTTTAATTTAATTTTAATTTTATTTGATGTTTTCCTCTTTCATGACTTGTCGTAGAGGTGTAAAAATGGAAATTCCCCTCTCTGAAATTGCCAACAATTATGGAAAATAGAGTGCCTCCTTTCTTGAGGATTAGAAAGGAACTGCAGCTTCTTGAGAGGTGAAAAATGTATGCCCTTAATCATTATGTTTCATCCCATGTGCTTTCACTTGTTTCGAATGAAGTGAAGGGTCTCATTTCAAATGCACAGAAAAAGGTCAAATCAGGATTTTTCTTTCAGCGGGCTTTGGGGCCTTCAGTGGCTGGATTGAAGGTATCAAATGAATTATGTTTGGAGTGACAGATTGATTAGCCAATCATATTTAAATTTGTAATGGGTGGGACATGTTTTATTTTTTTGTTTAGTTTTTTGAATACTTTTTCCGATTTTTTCAAGTTTTTCTCCCAATTTAGTAGCTAATTACACCCTCTATTTATTTCAATTTACCCTCCCCACATGAGTCCATGGCTTGTCTCTATGAGGCAAGCTAATTCTCAAACGGCAGCGAACTCCGCTTCCTTCGAGACAGAATTCGCACACCCAAGTTCTGGAGACTCTTTACATGCTTCACAGTGGACCCGAGACGCCTCACCCTCCCCCCTCCACCTGGGGCGGACAACCAAATTCCGCCCCCGATCAGGGCTGACAACCAGAACCGGTCTGGTAGAGACAGGTTTCGACCGCGTCCCTGACAGGCAGCGCACACCATATCGGACCAGCAAAAATATTTTGAAAAATAAACATATTTCTTGAAAACTATGCAAATAGAAATGCAAGGGCATTCAGGCAGTATGTAACAATGGTCCATTTTTCACATCTAATAAATTAATTTGGCTATGATCTGTTAAACTGCATAGACATAGTGCTGAATATATATTGCTTTATTTTGTATTATTTGTGAACAAAATGCTCTTCATCTGAACTGAATTGTTTTACAACATGCACTATATTTGGAAACATATATTTAGCTGAACTTGCATTGATATAACACTCATATTTTGCTTCATAAAACCAATTAATATAATAGAATTATGAATTATACCTGTAATGAAATGTCTTGTTTCATGTGATATTTAAATTCAGAATGGTTTTGAAAAAAAACTATTAAGTCATTCTACAACATATTTCATATATAAAATTAACACCATTATTTTTTCTACTTAAAATACTACTGTCTTTTAAAACAAATTTAAACCAATAAAGAAAAACCGCATCAACATTTTAATGGTGCTACAATGCGGCAATCTATCATTTTGCTGTTGAAATCCATTAAGCACAATAATCAGAGCAACGTCTATTCTGTGAATGCGAAACACATTTTACATTAAGAAATGCATGTAATTACCAGCAATAATGGCCAGCCTGTGGGAGATAACGGCATTTTACGTCTTTTATTTCCATGATCTTGATCATTAAATTCTTTAACGGTGTTCAGCTGTTCAAGCTGTGCTTTACAGCAATTAATAACCATAATGAAAAAACACAAAGCTATTATTGCACAAGGGAGTTTGTGACACATGATCATATATTTTTAAATATTATACATATCGATACACACAGTATATTGCCCATTTCACTGAAGCCTTCTGATTAGTTTTTAACTTGGTCAGCAGATTTATAATTTGCAGTTCATTTGAAACTGTGAAAATAATTTGAGAGAAATGAATTCCACTGAGAACTCAATGGATGACAGGTTAACATATGAAAGTACCAGGAAATTAATGACTGTGGGTATTCTTCAGAAACTGGCTGATTTAAAGCTACATGCTTGAGAGGATTTTTATATGAAGAATTTGGTTTTCAGTGTAAGGCAGGGCTATTCAATGACTTTGTCATGGGGGCCAGATTTTAAAAAGCCAAAAACAAAAGTGAAGGTGGGTCAAACGTTTTACATCTGGATTTTTGTCTTTCCTGAATGTTCTTGAGTGTAGAAGGGGATTTTTAAGTAATTCGGAAATCACCGTAGAGTAGTGTGGTGAGACTACGGGAAGAGTTGTGCATGAGTGGTACATACAAGTTTGTCTCGGCCCTGCTGATCGACCATCAATCCAGGGGTTCCCATGACAATAGGGCACACCTGTGTAGGGTGCTATCCCACTAGAAATTCTAATTCTAATATGTATGTAGTATACAGGGCAGTAACTAGGGGGGTGCACAGTATACACACTCATAGGAGTGCCAGACCATGAGGGGTGCCAAAGAGTGCTGCAGAAATTTTGTATTTTTTTATAAAAGTTCTCACAACTAGACAGCAAGAAGAATCGACAGACAAAACAGAAAATGTTCAGGTGCCCAAAACCGCGAAAGAAAAAAAAATAGACAGGATGGAGAAGGGAATATGAGAAGTTCCCTTTCAAGTTGGATAGCGAACCAATGCCCCCCACCACCACTACTACCACAGCAGCAGAAGGGTCAGAGCAGTGCAGTAGCAAGTGGGCAGAATAGCAGGTAGCTATCTGATAGTTAGCTAACGTTAGCTAGCGACTAAAGCTGATACTAAAATAAATAGGTTGTTGTGGCTAGGCTAGCTCAAGTAATGTCATAAAACGTTAAGCTACATTGAGTGTTGGCTATTAGCTAGCTTATTTATTTAATATCCCCAGCAATGCAGGACCAAGCAGAGAGGAGTCGTTACCAATGGTATTAGCCAGTGACGGTGATGGGCAGAGCAGACAGGCTAACGTTAGTACAGGGTAGATGAGGTAAGCTAACTAGCTAGCTGATGCCGATACTGAAATAAGCATAGTGATAAGTTCAAGTAACATATGTATCACATAGGTTGCATTAGGTGTCGCTAATTTAGAGAGTCGCTAATTTGCTTCATCTATCAATATCCCCAGCGAGGGACAAAGCAAAGAAGGGGCTCCTGATGGGCAAGCAAACAAGTGAGATATTGAGACTAACGTTAGTGGCACCTTGCAAACAAACAAGGTGATGCTACAGCCACCTGTGACAGCGCGGTGATTAGCCGAGATCTGCCCTATCACTCTGAGCCATCGGACTGGCCTCCGCCCAGGAAAGTCAGTGACTCATTTCGTCAAATGATGACAGAGAACGGGCCTGTTAAATGCCCAGGTGGCCTATTTCCTAGGGCAGAGACTTACTGCTTTGTGTGCAAACTTTTTGATGGAGCCAAACAACACGATAGCCACTTAGTTGTAGGGTATAGCAACTGGAAATGTCTGTCAAATGTATTAAAACTCCATGAGACAGGGACTGATCATATAGATGCTTACCTTGCCTGAGAAGGAATTAGAATCATGGTTACAACTGGGAAAATGCATTGACAGTCATATTCAAAACGTTGCCTGCACGCTCGTTGTTGTTTTTTTGGTATTTTGGGGGCGGGGGGGGCAAGTCGCATTTTGCATATGTCCTGAGAAATAGGTTGTTGCGGCCCTGGTAGTATACACTACATTATGAGTGAAGATATTAATACGTGTATGCATTTCAGCAGTGTAAAGAGAATTGAGTCATGGCATTTTCTTTTATTATTTTATGTATTTATTTGAACTATTCAGGATTTCACGCTGTGATGTATGTACTTATCGTAATGTAAAGAAACACCGGGATACAGTATTATGCTTAGTGACTTCATTGCATGAAGTCTTCTCTCCCACATGTACAATCTTGCCCTTAATTTGAGGGTATTTACATCCTAAATCGGGTGAACGGTGTAGGAATTACAGAACTTTTTATATGTGGTCCCCCCATTTTTAAAAGGTAATTGGACAATTGGCTGCTCAGCTGTTCCATGTCCAGGTTTTTGTTATTCACTCATTATTTAATTTACAAGTAAGCAGATAAAAGGTCTAGAGTTGATTAGAGTTGATTTAAAGTGTGGCATTTGCTTTTGGAATCTGTTGCCATTAACTCTCAATATGAAGTCCAAAGAGCTGTCACTGCCAGTGAAGCAAGCCATCATTAGGCAGAAAAATCTAAACAACCCATCAGAGAGATAGCAAAAACATTAAGTGTGGCCAAATAAACTATAACTAGTGTTATGGCGTGGACATGTATGGCTGCCAATGGAACTGGTTCCCTTGTATTTATTGATGATGTGACTGCTGACAAAAGCAGCAGGATGAATTCTGAAGTGTATAGGGCTATATTATCTGCTCAGATTCAGCCAAATGCTTCAAAACTCATTGGACGGCACTTCACAGTGCAGATGGACAATGACCCGAAGCATACTGCGAAGGCAACCCAATACTTTTTTAAGGCAATGAAGTGGAATGTTCTGCAATGGACTCGTCAATCACCGGACCTGAATCCAATTGAGCATGCATTTCACTTGCTGAAGGCAAAACTGAAGGCAAAATGCCCCAAGAACAAGCAGGAACCGAAGACAGCGGCAGTAATGGCCTAGCAGAGCATCACCAGGGAAGAAACCCAGCGTCTGGTGGTCTCTGGGTCCCAGACTTCAGGCAGTCATTGACTGCAAACAAGTATTAAAAATTACAATTTAATTTATGATTATGTTCATTTGTCCAATTACTTTTGAGCCCCTAAAATTGGGAGGGGTATGTATAAAAATGGTTGTAATTCCTGCATGGTTCATACAATATTTTTGGTAAAACCCTTAAATTAAAGCTGATTGTTTCATTTCAAGTCCATTGTGCTGGTGAAATGAGCCAAAATGATGAAAATTGTGTCACTGTCCAAATACCTATGGACCTGACTATATATCTTAAATAATATATTAGAATAACAAAAATGAGATTTAAAAGTGATTCACACACCATGGTAGGGCTATAAGCCTATCAAAGATTTACATTCTGTGGCTACTATTATTTGTATTATTACTCATATATTTTTGAAAAATACAGTTTTCTTTTTTTTTCCTCCCATCAGGGGAAATGTAATTTTTCATCCAACCCAACCACCCTATGCAACTTTCGCTACTGAACCCTTCCAAAGAGCCAGTTACTATGGAGGGGGCATCTTATGGCTGATTTTGAGGCTTTGTTACCCCAAGATGCAATTAAAGTCTGCAGTTCTTGAACTGTGGTCCATGGGTTCTTCTTTGCCTCCCTCACCATCATCCCCACTGTGCATGGGGACAACATGCACTGGCGCCTGTTCCTGGCAAGTTTGCAACTGTTCTAGTTGTGTGAAACATTTTGATTATTTCCCAAACAGTGGTTAGTGGTATGTTTAACCATTTAGGTATTTTTTTGTGCCGACTCATGTAGGTCAACAACCATCTGTCTCTTTTGATTTTACAGTTCTTTGGCTTTCCCCATGGTGATGGACAGGGCTGGACTGGCTATATAGTCTACCGGGCCGATTCCCGGTGGGCCGGTCTAGTTTTGGGCCGGTAGGGCCGGTATAATTATTATTTTTAATTAAAAAAAATATAATAATAATAATTTTTATTTTTTTTGTCATCTAACGGCCAACAAAAAATGGACAGCGGCCCATTGGTTCATTTTCTATACTGACACTGGGCCGGCCCAATCACATGCTTTTATTGCCATCGAACGGCCGCCCCAAAATGGACAGCGGCCCATTGGTTCATTAGTGATGGGCCAGTCTGAACCAAATGGCAGGGCCTATTTTTTGTCCCAGTCCAGCCCTGGTGATGGATGACAAAGGGGTTTTACATGTGTGTTACCTCATTTTTATACCCTAGTGAAACAGGAAGTGATGGAAGGCCACAATTCCTTAAGACTGAGATTAATTTAAATAAGTAGAGTTTTACTGGAGATTTTAAATGAATCTTTAGGGGTACCAATAATTTTGACATCTGTAATTTTATTAGAATAAAATGTCATCGTTTTCCCATATGTTTGAGCTTAAAATATAGCTCATTATCTGTGTTTATTTTGTACAGCTTTTTATGCTCATTTTCATCAAAGGTGCCAATAATTCTGGCCCTGACTGTATGTCAAAAATAATGATGTCACCTGCTGTGTGACCTGCAATTGGCAACTATGAACAGATGGTGTTATTGGTTGAAGTAGACATTGACCAATGGGGAGAATGTATCATTTGGCCATGGATAATTTTTTATGATGTTATTGGCACAAAAATTAAGAAGGAGAAGAAGCAGAACATATGGAAGAAACCCAAGTTTGGGGGCTTTATTGTGTGGCCGTGTGAAGTTGTATCTGAATTCTGTGTGTTTACATGAGTTCAAAGGGTACAGAAGTTTTTGGAAGGACTGAGAGTCTGGCCACTGTAGGTATTTCTGTGCCAAACTCTCAGTGCTGTATAGGTATGGGGTATGTCCCACCAACCTGTAACATGCCATCCAAACATAACAATGTAGTGTATGTATAACAATGCAATATCTCTGTGGTAAAGATTGACATCTATGATATATTTAATTTGTCTTGATACATTTGTTTGTTTTGTATCTTTCTGTAAGTACCACCAGACCACTTCAATTTATTATAGCCTGGATTCAATCAACATTTGTCCTTAGGTTTGACTTACAAATAATGCAAGTGTTCATTTTCTTTCTCCACAAGCAGTCACTTGACACTTGAGGACAAATGTTGATTTACTCCTGGCTTCACAATACTGCAGCTCCGCTATGGTGTGTGGTACATTTTCCTGGCATGGTTTAGGTCCACACAACCCCTTAGAGGGCAAGGCAAATACCAATAAATACAAAGCCATTCTGAGTGATCACCTTCATCCTATGGTGAAGCATTTCTATCCTGATGGGAGTGGTCTCTTCCAGGAGGACAACACCCCATACACAGGGCACGAGTGGTCACTGAATGGTTTGATGAACATGAAAAAAATGCAAACATATGCCATTGGCATCTCCATCACCAGATCTCAACCCAATTGGATACTTATGGGAGGTTCAGGAGTGGCGCCTGAGACAGCGTTTTCCACCACCATCAACAAAACACCAAATAATGGAATTTCTTGTGGAAGAAGATTTTACCAGACACTTGTCAAATCTATGCCAAGGCGCAATTGTTGGAAGGGGTGAGCAAGGTAATTGGGAAATTGTGGATCCATGGGAGGGATGTGAGTAATTAACTCTGCATGCAGATGTAAATTGTACAATTAAACCTGTCTGTTAATGTAAATAGTAGCAGAAGGTGTGTATGTGATTGGTGGGAAAGGGTGGGCATAGATGAGAGGAGAACTCATAAAAAGACAGGTAGGGGAGAAACAAAAGAATGAACAAACATTGTATTGTGCGTGTGTTGCTGGTGGGAAGTGGGAGAAGGCTCCCAGTAGAAGTCAATAGATTTTTCTGTCAAGCCAGCACGGAGGTGCCAGTACTATGGGCAGTGGCGAGTGGATGTGAATGCGTTCTGTTTTGTTTTCCTTTTGTTTTGTTTGGAGTTTTGAGTGGAGAGTGCAGTGGCAATGTTGTACCTGAGTCTGGCCGGGCGACAAGGAAGAATGCCAGTGCTGAACAGTGGAGGATAAAACGAGCAAGCCGCGATGATGGAAATCCCGGGGTGGAGAATTGGCTCATAATGGAGCTCTGTTCCACCACAACAGGGAAGTGCCCAGCTGTGTCAAGTGTGTGCATGTGTATAGTAACACAGTGAAATTGCTGTTCCTGAAAGCGTTGTCATTTTCCTCCAGTAATTTCCTCTAGTCTCCGTGAAAGTGTGGAGCCAGAGGGGGTATAGCCAGACAAGTAAGACAGCCCAGCCATTGCTGGACTAGAGCGGGCCATGATTGGAGTGGGAGAGGACGCCTTATCGAGGCCCGGCTGGAAAACCTGCACCAGGATTTGTTTGTTTTTCTTTGGGGGGAGCTAGGGCTGGTGGAAGTGTCTCAGCCTGACGCTACCTCCCCCGTGTGGTTTTCTTTTTTCATCTCTTGAGCGATCTGTTGTGCGATGGAAAAACAACACAGGGACTTGACCCGTGAAGCGGATAGTTATGGGTATGGATGGTTAAGGTGCTGTGCCGTACTGTACTGTGCGGTGGAAAAACGCCAAAAGTGTGTGTGTGTGGATCAGGGGAGTGTGCTGTGTGGAGTGCAGTGTGCCTTTGTGGGTTAAGTGGGTTGCCGTCTTGTGGTGAGAGTGGGGTGGAGCTTACCTGCCCTGCCTTTACAGTTCACAGGCCTTGTTGGTGGGGTACAGTGGGGCCTACAGTGGGGTAGGGGAAACCAAGTGGATTGCGGTCAGGATAGGAATGCTATCTGTCCTATTTTATGAATTTTATTAATAAATATTGTACCTTTCTTTTACTTGCCTGTCTGCATGCTTTTTGGGTTGTCCTGGGGGTGGAATCCTGAAATAAAAAGGATTGGGAATCTTAGTGGAGGGTAGCTGGGGTTTGTCCCGCACCTGACACCAACACATTGAAGCTGGTCTGGCGGCTTGTGGTGGCCCAACGCCCTATTGCGCTTCTTTTATTTTGGTAGTTAACTGTATGTCTTCTCTCCATGTATCACTTACTGGGTTTCCAAATACTGCTCACTTCAAATTGAAAACGCTGGTGGTAGCTTACTGAGGAGTCAAGGGCACATTTCCTTCCTATACTCTGTCAATCATTTGACAGAATTACGTTGTGGGAATAAATTATTTGAGAAGTTTCAACATTCACTCAGGCCAATGTACTGAAACTAATCCAACAGAGTAGCTAATGACTTTCTGTTGAATGCTGGCATGAATGAAACTTCTTATCTTATCTTCTGTTGAATGCTGACATAAAGGAAACTTCTTATCCTATCTTATCTTCTGGATCTGAGTGCAACATTAGACACTGTTTGCCACCCAATTTTAACTAATCGTTTAAAAACCTGGGTGAGTCTTGATGGTATTGGCCTGCATTGGTTCAGTTCATATTAACCAAAGAGTCGGACGAAGCTGCTCTATAATTGTATATATTTTTATGTACAGGCTCAACATGCTGGGTTTGTCTGATAATGTCAAAGGCATCATGATGTGTGCATGAAGGCAAAATAAATGTGCAATATGGATGTGAACAGAAAAAGTTGGAGAAATAAAATAATGAGATGGCTGATGAGATGATTCAAAATGGTTACGCAAAGACACCAGACAGATCTAATGAATGGGGTGCAGAGGCAGGGCTCACACTGACTCATCCTTATTAGTATTCGTGACATCATTTTTGGCTTTGTGTTTGTGCTGATGAAGGCATATTAAATCCCCCCCAGTGACGTCAAGGTCACACATTGTATGGGAGACACAGATGCAGCTCTCTTATTACCGCTGGAGTCAGTGGTCCCATAATCCTGACTCCATCCTACAATGTGAATGGGATGAAGCATTACTCCAATCAGCTGTGGGGCTCACCTTCACTGTCTCTCCTTTCACCAGAACATAGACCTGTGCTGTTGCAGTTGATAAGGAATGAAATGCATGTCTTTGTAGATAGAGCATAGCTTTTAAAATAGTTTCTTCTATAAGCCTGTCATGCAGTCCTTGATGATTAATAGTCCAGAGAAAATTAATTAATCATAATTAATTGCAGTATTCTTATTATTTTGCTTCATTGTGGGTAACTTAGAAACAATTTTAACATCTTAATTCTTTCTCTCTCTTTCTCACTTAATATGTAGATAAGTCATAATAACACTACTTATATATCACTTGAATTTATGCAACTAAATTATTCATGTATGAATTAATAACATGAGTGACATGAGCAGGGATAAAATAGATTGTGGCATATCCACTTAATGGTGGCAAACGTAGTAGTTTACTCTTCTTTACTAGGTGTGATTGAACAGAAAAATACTTTTGAATGAATAGTCCATGCTCGCACACAATGTTGCACTCAACACCACACTGTACATTTTGTTTGTACAGTACCAAGCCATTTGTAGCCCTCCACAATGTGCTACAGGATTCCCTATGCAGTGATTCTGAGTAACACACACACACAAAGCTACAACAGTTGAGGATGGTCAGGGCATTTTTCTGGCCTTTTCATTTTATTTGCAGTCAACCAAGTGTAGTACATTATCTTGTGAAAGTCAATAAACTCACATGCACGTAACACTGCACTGGTTCTGTGGGCTTAAAAGATGACTTTCAAAATAATCATGTCTTGGGCACTTGCGCATCTTGGTGGACTTAGGGATTAACCCATTAACATACTCAGATATTAACACACTACTGTAACTTGTTACTAGAAGGCAGTAAATCCTAGATGGTGCCCTGCATATGTGTGAGTGGGAAAGGTAATTAAACAGAACAACTAATAAAAATAGACAGTATCATAAAACAAAAAATAGCTAAACTGTGAGCTATATACAGTAAGTGTATAATAACAATAATAATAATAATGAATTTTATTTGTATAGCACTTAATTCTGATCATCTCAAAGTGTTTTTTATTTTATTTTATTTTATTTAACCTTTATTTAACCAGAAAAGCCACATTGAGATTAAAAATCTATTTTTCAAGTATGTCCTGGCCAAGACAGGCAGCAAGAAAACAATAAGTTGCAGACATACAAAACATATAACATATAACATTCACGAATCACAAAGTTTAAAAATAGAAAGAGGAAAATATATATATAAAAAAATAACATAAAAGATATTTACAAGATTTATACGATTTCAAATCACCTCAATCAGAGAAGTGGCAAATGTCAGAGTCATCGGAGGATGTAGGGAGCACACAGGGACAGTTTACCTAATTAAAACATTGACATCCTGATGTGCCTATCTCTAAATCCTTTAGGATAGATTTAAAAGCATTTAACAAAACCAGCTCCTTGAGATTTAAGATATTCTGTAATTTATTCCAGTTTTAGGGAGCAGCGAATTTAAAAGCCTTTTTACCCAACTCAGTACGGGCAATTGGAACATTTAATAAGAATAAATCCTGAGAGCTTAGGCAGTACTTTTCAACCTTTTTAACTTTAAATAAGAAGAAAGTCAAAAAAAAAATTATGCTAAAATCTGAGAAAAACTTGTATACAAACCATAATGACACAGTAACAAATCATTTGTGCCCCTTCAAAAACAGCAGTGCATACATTGGTCCCATAGCAATATAAGATGTGTGACTGCTGATGTGCCTACTGTATACAGTGTCTGTTCTGTCTGAGTGCCAGTATACAATGCATTTTGGGATCGGGAGACTTTGTGTGTAATGTACTTTATGACACTGGATTGGGTAATGCTGGTCAATTACTTGTGACAGGCACTTTGTATGTTTTTTGGCTAATGTGCTCTGAGGCTAAGCAGGAGGTATGTAGACTTTAATAATTTTCTATAAAACAAAACATTGCATGAAGAATTATAATTTTTTATGCTATTGTGCTCTGTAACACAAAGGAAATATGTCTCCTACATTTTGGATGGTGATAACAGAACCTGTTTACCCCTGAAGAAAGCACAAACGAAAACGTTGGCCAGTTATCGGCTAATACAGTGGGTATAAAAAGTATTTACCCCCTTTTCTGTAATTAATTACAAATAAAGAACAGACAATTGTATTCACCCCCTTGACTTAATACTTGGTAGAAGCACATTTAGCTACAATTACAGCTGTGAGTCTATTTGGCTAACTCTACCAGACTTGCACATCTGGACACTGCAATTTTTGCCCATTCTTCTTTGCAAAATTGCTCAAGCTCCAGCAGGTTGGATGGCGACCAGTGGTGAACAGCAATTTTCAAATCTTGCCACTAATTCTGAATGGGATTTAGGTCTGGGTTTTGACTGGGCCACTCCAGGACATACATTTTTTGTTTCATTTCTGTTTCTAAACCACTCCAATGTGGTTTTGCTGTAGGCATTGGTGGTGGTCCATCCTGCTGGAATATAAGGTCTCTATAAAGTCCCAGGTCTCTTGGAGACTGCAGCAGGTTTTCCTCCAAAATGTGTCTATATATTGCTCCATCCAATTTGCCTCTGTTTTGACAGGTTTTCCAGTCCCTGAAGCAGAGATGCATTCCCATAGCATTAGCAGATTTAGTGCAATTTCATTTTCAACAATGGATTTCTTTTTGCCACCCTCCCATAAAGTGCAGATTTGTGAAGTGCCCAGGCTATTGTTGTCCCATGGACAGTTTGTCCCGTCTCTGACATGTAAGACTGTAACTCCATCAGAGTTGCCATAGGTGTCTTGGTGGCCTCCCTAACAAGTGCCCTTCTCGCATGGATGCTCAGTTTTGGAAGAGGGCCTATTCTAGGCAAATTTTCTATTCTCTCCATTTCTTTATGATGGACTTAATGGTGCTCCGGGGGATATTAAATGTCTTTGATGCTTTTGAACAACCTTTTGTTGGATTTGCTTTGAATGTTCTTTGGTATTCCTGATGAAGTTCTTGTTTGGAAATGCACTAACCAACTGTGGGACCTCCCAATTAAATCCATTTTGATTCCAAGTAAGAAAATAAAATGTGAAAAATGCCAAAGGGAGTGAATACTTTCTATTCTCACAGTAAATCATTTAAAGCATATCTGAGTGGTCCTCATCTATTCAACTTTTTATGCAAAACAAACTTCCTAGCAAACATCTATTTTTATCCACAGCATACAGGACACAATGCAATTTTTAAAACTGGGGGGGAAATATTGTGTACCCTTCATGGGTCAACATAAAAATATGTGTTGGGCTTGGCAGCAATTTCTATCATAATCCAAGGCTCTCTCCTACTCCAAAATAATATCAGAGTATCCTCCTGTTCCTGACATGGTATCTGCCACAGATCACTGGTGGTGAGGATGTGTAATATCAGCTTTTATGTCTTTCCTTTTGTGGCTTATTGTCATTTTATTGTTCTTTGTTTTTACTTTCCCCTGATGTGTATTTGTCTTTACCATTGCGATGAAGACAAATATTCACAAATGCACTTGGTATAGCCTGGTAATAACCCTGGCATTTATTCTTGTTTTTGTGATTGTTGTTGATGTGTTATGTTAATTATGCTAATGATGCATGTTTTTTTCTTTCATTGAAAATAATACATGAAAAAGAACACAAGGCCTATTGCAATTGCAAATCACAGCTCTGCAGAAAACAACACAAGATTATTTTTAACATTTAGCATTTACATAGTATACATTTTATATTTATACTGCGGGTGTAAATTTATTGTTTACCCTTCATGGATCAACCGCACAACACAGGTCCCATTTTTTTAATATAAAAGAAACAAAGTAAACTAATGTCAAGGTTTTTTTAAAACATGTCATGGCAGGTACATTGTAATGAAGTACACTCTTAAGGGCTGGATTTAATCAAATGTGTCCAGAACTTAGAATAAAATATTATAACTAACATTAGCCACATTGTAGTGGGTTAGTGGTGTGTTTGACAATGGGCAGCAGACAAACTGTGACTTGTTGGAGCCATTCATATTTGGCCCAGGTATGCACATGTTTATTTTTCTAGTAGGCCTAACTGTTTTAAATGGCTGCAATAAATTGAATGTATATTTTAACTGAGGTAATATAAAAGGCAAACTAAGGTTCCTATTCTGTTCCAGGCTGCAGTCACAATAGGTTAACATCCGTGCATGACAATCACTGTTTTTCCTATCCTTATTTTGAACCATTGTGTGTTGGATTTGTTGTTATTTTGCCTTACCACTTCTGTTGCTTAGGGCTTTGTCCTGCACCCATATTGGGCTGTCCTGAGCCTTATTGCCCACGGTCCTGTCAGAGGTATACTGCTCTCTCCCGCTGTTGGTACCCTAGCTGTAACCTTATAGGCTGACTGCCTAATGATAGATCTTTGTACCCCTGAGCCTTTACTGACACTGGGTGTTGCCCATGCCCTAGGCCAGCTCTTTTGTCTGTGCCATGTTTTTTATAAGTCACATTGACCTTGATACTTTGAGTCAACATTATTTTGTTTTCTTTTTTTACACATTTTCATAATTGATTGAACCACCTGAGTGAGTCCTTAAGGCTAAACCAGCCCACACTGTTACTGTTCTCAGTCCTATCATCAGTCTTGCTGCCTTGTGTTTAAAAAGAGAATTCTGTCTAAATAAACATTGTTTTATTTTTGATACATCAGTCTCTCTTCATGTTCATTCAGTTTAATACCCTGCAGCAGGGAGTCAGGTTCTAGTGCTAATATATATCTAACAGTGGTAACATCCTTATGGGTGTCTCACCCCTGTGAGAGTGGCATAATCGATCCTGGTAATTGTTAAAGGTAACCTATAGTTGCTTCAGCCTACACTTTAGAAAGCAAGTCAGCACCAGGTTTGTTGTCGGGCCATCTCAGACCGAAGCCATACTATAGCCAAAAGACAGTGGAAAAGTTTAAATGGGGGAAAACACTGTCAAAAAGTAGTGTTATGTTGTGTTACTATTTCAGGTGACAAGCAAGTTACCCTACTGATTGAATGTTCCTAGTATAGTGTTCATGAAATTTGGTGAAAAATGTATAAAAATGAATATTAATAACCATATGCATGGCAGCATACACCAAACAAGAAAAAAATAGTTGGTGCTTAATCACAAAACTG
This sequence comes from Aldrovandia affinis, assembly GCA_029706075.1. Classification (NCBI taxonomy): domain Eukaryota; kingdom Metazoa; phylum Chordata; class Actinopteri; order Notacanthiformes; family Halosauridae; genus Aldrovandia; species Aldrovandia affinis. Next base: position 2,966,664 of record JAINUG010000096.1, on the reverse strand, counting down.
CAAAATTATTTAATGTGGAACAGGGTCGAAAAGCATGGCAGCATACACCAAAGTGAATCAAAAGCTGGTCAGAAGTGACACTGAAAATAGACAGACATTTAACAGAATAGTTGCTAAAGTCATTGGGTCTGATTATTGCTCTGCATGGTATAATTATGGAGTACGAAGTCCAGGTGCACTGTATGGTGCAAACATTGGGAACATCTTGAGGAAACACATTACAAGACAATAATGCCTCCATATGCACAGCTAAATAGATTCAAAAGTGGTTTAATGAACACCAGGATTAAGTCAAACACCTTCCATGGCCTCCACAATCACCAGATCTAAACCTTTAGGGGACGTTCTGGAACATAGTGTGGAGTAAATTTCCAATGCCTTCATCTCTTAAAGAACTGTAAGCTTTCCTTCTTGAAGAATAGTCCAATATCCCACTAGAAACCATTCAACTAGCATTCCAAGCAGGATTTATTATTTATTGGGCAGCCCAATGCCTTATTATTCAATGAATATTCATATATTGTTTGTCGATTATTTTATCTACCCCCTGTACATTCAATTATTTTGGCTGGTGTAAAAACTGCCTGGCTGGTAAATTATTTAATCTACTAGAAAAGGTCTAGAATCTTCAAAAGGTTAATTTTGTTAATGAACCTTGGTTCAGACCTTGTACATGTAACACAACCTTGTGAATACATGCAAAATGTATTGTATTGCAATGACGTCAGTAGAAATCATCAGTTAAGGGTAATTATATGTCACTATTTGTGAACTCAATTAGATATGACAACAAAAGTGGTATGTTGCTAAAATAACTGTCCCATACATGGTCACTCATGATCTGTAAAATCAAGTGGTAGCCATTTTTCTAATTTTGAGAGTTTTTGTATGCTTTAATAACATAATAAATCAACATTTCAGCGGGAGTTTTGCTTTTGGCAAAGTCATTTATCAATGTAAAGTGCTCACAGTATTCTTACTACAGCTGAATTTAATGAAGCAAAAGGGGCTTCAGAACTTTGCTATGCAGTTTAACAATGTACTGTGCAGTGTCATCATTCAATCCTAAAAGCCAGATATCTTCCCTCCCTTTATAATATTGATGTTTTTTTCTTCCAATTTTATCCACTGCAGAGGCCAAACAGGAGAGATTTATCATCAAAATCAGTCTGTGGGTTCTGTCTGTCAAAGGTAATTTACTCCTCCCATCATAAATCCACACTGACAGCTATTTGAATTTCATGGGAGATGCATCAAATTGCATAAAAGACAGTCTCAAATAAGACCATCTCTAATGAAAGTTGGTCTGGAAGTATAGATTGTTTATTCAGCTTATTTCAATCAATCAAAGGAACAAAGTACCCACATATTCCTCTCCCGAAAAACAAATGGCCATGTTAAAGTGCCGCCTGTTTGTGTGTAAAAAAACAAAAAAAAATAATATGTATATACACATATACATATATCACAGGAGCAGTTTACAGGCCTTGACAGTGCTTATTTAAAATGTCCTGTTGAGAAATGACTCTTAAGCTGCTGATGTACATATGTGGCATTTTAAACACCAAAGCTATTTCACAACTCTCCATTTATAAAAATGTGATGACACTCTTTTTGCCCAAAATGTATGCCATACACAGTGAATACAAAAAGTATTCACCCCCTTGGCATTTATCATATTTTATTTTCTAATTTCGTGGAATCAAGATGGATTTTCTGCAACTGATCAACACAAAATACTATGTCTATAATGCCAAATAAAAAACACAAGTCTAATGCTTTTTCTTAATTACAAATAAAAAAAACAGACAATAATTGATTGCATAGGTATTCAACCATTTGCTAAGACACACCTAAATAAACTCTGGTGCAATCTGTTGTCTTCAGAGGTCACATAGTTATTTCATTGGAGTCCACCCGTGTAAAATTAAGGTGTTTCAAATGATTTCAAAATAAATACACCTGTCTGTGAGAGGTCTCACAGTTGGTTAGTGTATTTCCAAACAAGCACTTCATCATGAAGACAAAGAACATTCAAAGCAAATATATTTATATAGTATTTTATGTTTATTAGTGACAAGAAATCCCAATTAAATCATTTTGAAGTAAAATAAAATGTGAAAAATGCCAAAGGGGCAAATACTTTTATATCCACTGTAAATAGCATAAATTCCATTTTGCTGTATGTACTCATATCTTATAAAACAAATGAATAGTTATGTAGATCCCTATAGTATACATTTACTTTTTGTCTTATATATGAAGTCCATATACAGTCGTGGGCAAAAATATTGGCACCCTTGCCTGTTATATAAATTTAAAAAACCTCACAATTTGCCAATAGTACAGAAACTTTGTTTTTGAATCAGAACTTAACATATCCTTTTAAATCATAAAATAAACAGAAATTGCATTGACAAAATTATTGAAACCTTAGATTTATTATTTGTTAGCACAGTCTTTGGGGAAAAAATCTGCCATCAAGCGCATCCTATAGCCATTCATGAGTTTTTCCATAAGGATTTAGGCTTGCTTAGGTGGGTTTTAACAAAGATTAATCGGGTATTCTTGCATTTCTCTTTCAGCCGTGGGGTCTTCCTGGGCCTTCTGACCGTAAAGCCCTTCTTTGTTCAGTGGCACGAGCTGAAACCATTATCCCAGACCACTCCAGGTCAGCCATGAGATCTTTGGATGTCATACGAGGTGTTTTTTCAATGACTCGCACCAACCTTTGATGACATCTGAGATGTCCTCTTACCACCACATCCTGGGAGATTCCTAACAATTCCATGAGCAGCAAACTTCTTGATAATATTGCAGATATTATTATTGTCTATCAAACTTCTTGATAGTTATTGCGAATAACTGTCAGGAATGCCAAGGTCTCTAGAGATGTCTTGTGAACGCTTATGTTTGGTGATGATAGTTTTGATAGCTTTTGATGATAGCTGTTTTCTCTTCACCATTGTCACAGAGGAACAGGGTAGCAGAACGGACTGTTTTCTCACTTTAAAATGGATAATTTATACCATGTGGGCACCTGCAACCTGTCACAGGTAACTTGAATTACATTGCAAAGGAGAATCTATTTCCTCCAACCAAATGTGTCACTTTTCAATTTTGAAACGATTAAAGATTTATTTATTTATTATTGATTGATTGTGTGCTGTTGTAAATCAAACAGATGAACATGTGAAGACCGAATGTTGTTTCAATTTCTAATTATTTCAGAAGATATTTATTTATTTATATGACAGTGCACAGCTTCTTAGCTGTACCAGAGTTAGCTATAAAGCTCATTTACATCTGTAGTCCCTGGGCAGGAAACAGAGAAAAACATCTCTGTTAAGACATATGATACATTCAATATTCAACAACAATAAGATTTCACAACATTAAGACACTGAGTTTGCATTAGATGTGCAATGATGAGTTGATTTTAGCCATGATTTCTTCTTGGATTTAAAATCAGTAAAGCTGCAGCACTCTCTTACATAACTTGGTACTGAGTTCCAAGAATATGTTGCTCTAATAGAGAACGCTGATCTGCCAAACTCTGTACTGTGTCGTACAGTCACCTCTGTTGGTTGTCCTAGTTGTCCTCCCACTATCTGAGTGCAGTGATATTAACTCTTTTAATGGGGGAGGAGCCAGATCATTGATCACAATAAACTAGCATCAGCAAGGCACACAAAGTTGTCAAAGGTCATGAGATTGATGTTGGTAACTTAGTTTTTTTTATCCAGTGCCTTGAGTGTTTGCAGTGTTGGTTTTCCAGCTTGTGACCAGCTTGTGATACAGTATGAGATGTCTGAAAAAAATCATGAGTGCATGTACAGTTTGGCAGCATCTAAGGATTGCTGGTTTCGGATAAATCTAAAATTCCTTAGATTTAATTTGACAGTGTTACACATCTGCTGTTTCTTAAAAGACAGCTGTGAGTAAATAAGGATTCCAAGATATTTAAAATGCGAAACAGTCTGAATCCTTTCACTATTTACAATGATGTCTGGGTGACTACTTTCATTTTTCACATTAAGTGTCAGGCAGGACTCAACTTCAGGACATACAAGTGACAGGTCATTAACATACAAACTAAATAAAAGTGGTCCTAGGATTGAGCCTTGCGGGACACAATCAGGACAATCAGCAAATGATCTTATTTCCAAATCTGGTGCATTGCTTTCTCATAGTTAAATAAGACTCTATCCATTTGATTGCATCCACAGATAGATTACATTTGGACAGTTTTGAGAGAAGGACATTGTGATTTACTGCAAAAAAAATACAGCCCCTACAGCACTCCCATTGTCTAGTTTTAATTTGTTTGTTTTTCAATTAAGTAGATAGATCAATAGAATACTTTATTTTCCCAAAGGGAAATTTATTTTGCAATATTACAGGCAGGCATTGACATACACATACAACATAATACAAAATACAGTAGTTAGCAGTTTCAGTCGAGTGATTTGTTCTGAAACCGAATTGCATGGGATGGAGTGAGGCTTGTCCTGAGCTTAAAAAGTCTGTTAGCTGTTCAGTTACCACTTTCTCTGCAACCTTGGATATTATTGGTAAAATACTGATGTGTCTATTACTGATCACATCAGTTGTTTCTCCTGTCTTCAAAATAAGTTCTACAACTGCAGACCTCCATGCATTTGGGAATGTTGACTGTTTTATTGACAGGCGCACAATAGGAGTGCTGAAAGAGCATTTACGGTTTTATTTTTTTAAAGTTGAATCCCACTGAAATAATCTTTTGCCTTTGAGGTCTTTCTTCAAACCTTTCCTTCAGGGACTTCAGTTATGTTAAAAACAAGTTTAGAGGGATTTGGGGGTGATATTCCTTTGATTCCTGGACCAAAAGTGTGTGTCAGACACTGCACTGAATCAGTGAAGTATTTGTTAAATGGGGAGGGAATTTCATCAGGATCATGAGATAAAATTCCCTGTACTTTCAGTTCATGTCCCTTTCCCCGATTCTGCCTACAGTCTGTCTTTATTAATTTATTGATGTTCTTCCATATCAATAAGCTGTTTGCTTTTGCCTGCTCGATAATATCAATAAATAAGTTAGCTTTAGCCTTTCGTAATTCAACTTTGTTGCGCAAGTCTTTAAAAACTTCATCAAATCCCATAGCTGCTTGTTAAACCAAGGTCGATTATTTTTAATGCGTCTGTTCTCAACCTTTTTGGCGTTGAGAACAGGCCTCTAGGTCATCAGTGAGTAGAACATCACTCAATTTTTCAATTTGTTCTAGTTATTCCTCAAATTTTTTAATGTCCTTTTTTGATATTCTGTGGGAATATTTATTTGTCTTTTTGATAAATAAGCCTGCTTGCCATTAGTTTGCTTGCAATAAGTGTGATATTGAGGTCTGACAACCCAGTGAGGAGATTTTGTGATTCTTTCAGGTTTGTTGCTGAAGATTAGATCAATTTGTGTTTTCGAGGAGTTTGTTATCCTAGTGGGTCCTTCTATTAATTGAGTTAAATCAAATTGATTTGTAAGTTCTTTGAGCTTCTTTCTGGTTATTTTTTCAGCCCAATTCAGATTAAAATCCATCCAAAATATACATTCTATTTTGTATCAAGTTCCTTAAGCAGGTTTCAAAAATGTCCATAAAATGCAATATCAGATAACTGGGATCTATGCACACCAAGAACACAAAACAAAATTTGCGGGGACAAGGTAATGGTTACAGCAATACATTCTATTTCTGTTGCGCATGTCAAATCAATTTGCTTGTATTTAATGTCAACTTTCACGTACATGAGCTGTCCACCACCCTATTTTTCTGTCTTTTCGAAAAACATTGTACCCCGGCATTGTGAAGGCAGCTACAGGTGATAATTTGATTAACCATGTCCCACCACGCACCCACCCCCCGAAACACCCAAGAAACAAACCCCCATCCCTCCTTAAAAGCGTATAGGCTGCATACCGGAGTTACGGTGGCGGCTTGGCCGGTTCCGGCTCGAATTAGGCGGGGCCCAGCTGCATGTCACTGCTAGTATCAAGACTACGGCAACGAACTCGTAAGATGTATGAGGGAGTGAGATAATTTACGTAAAAAAATAGGGTATAATTGGATACTAAAAATGGGGGAAAACTGGAAAAAACAGCAGAAAGAGAGTAAAAAAAAAAGAGAAACCAAATATAAAATATTGCCCCATACCTGACCAGAGAAGGAACAGGCAAGAGATCCACTGGCAACAGAACAGCAAATGCCAAGTGCAAACAGTATAATTCCATTGGTATTCTGGGTCAATTATACCTCAAACAGCTTCGTTGGGGAAACAGTTCCCAGCCTGAAAAGCCCTCTGGTCTACCTCCCCACCTCCCCACCTCTAGGTTGTCATCTCTTACAGATCTTGGCAAGTTGTGAGGGTTAGAGTGCTGACCGGCTGTTAGCCTTGCCGTCCTTCATGGTTGGATATTGGTTGAGATGGAAGTGGCTGGGGCCTCCCTGACAGGCTGGGCTGGTGGTGCATTTGCTCTCTCTCTGTAGGATCCCACTGGGATACCTGGGCAGGGCATTTGGAGTGGGGGTCTAGGCTATCAACCGGGTGCTCTTCTATCTCACAATCGGAATCATTTACAATGTTATAGCTTGTTGTAGCATGGTCCACTAGCTATGTACTCATTGTGGAAATGGCTGCCAGGTTTGTTAGCCTCATCTCCATTCAGTTCTCTGTTCCCGTCAACTGGGATAACTGTGCAAGCTCCACTCTTCCCTGTGTGTCTATAGTGCATTGAGAGTGCTATAGACACACAGATAGATGAAGAGAAAATAGATAAGGGAAGCGTAGGACAGTTTATGAAAGTTTCTCTTGACCCACAGGATACACCGACTCTGAATCTTGTCATCATGGCGGAGTCAACACCATTTATTGTTGATAGCACATCATGGTCTGTTATTATGGACATACAGGTAGGCAATTAGGTAAAGATAGAATTGAAACAATTCTAGCATTACCTCAGCCAATTACAAAATGACAGATGATGTCCCTATTGGGCATGGCCAGCTATTGCTACGACTACTGTTACGGCTACTGGATTATACTGAAATTACTCAGGCACTCTCTGACCTCATTCATGGCCATAGTATGGCCATGACTGACGTCATTCAGTGGACACCTGAAGGCCTTAAAGCTTTGGCATGTCTGAAACAAGCGCTTTCCTCCTCCCCATGTTTGGGCTTGCCAGATCATAATCTCCTTCATAATTTGTTTGTTTCTGAGAACAGGTTCATGTTGGCTTTTGTACTCCATGGCCAGGGGACTTGTCCCTTGCCTTAGAGCTGTAGCCGCTGTCATGGAGGCTGTTTTAGCCTGTGCTGATGACCATGTCTCATGATATCCTAAAACACTGTACTGTTTTTAATCCTGCTACTATGCTTCCCACAGGAGACGATGGTGAACCCCATTCCTGTGAACAGCTCGTTGAACTGTCATGCAAACCCCGCCCAGACCTGACAGACACTGAACTGCCTTTACATTGATGACTCTGCCTAATGGGACCGTGCTACTGGCAATCCATTGGTGGCATATGCAGTTTGTACCCCCCACTTTGTAATTGAAAGTGCCAAATGACCCGCACATCTCTCAGCCCAAGCTACTGAATTGTTTGCATTAACAAGAACCTGTATTTTGGCGGAAGGAAAATCTGTCACCATTTACACAGACTCTAGATACGCATTCAGTGTCTGCCATGATTTTGGTGCTTTATGGGGACAGCAGGGATTTCTCACTTCAATTGGGAAGCCCATTAACCACCACATATTGGTTCAGAATCTGTTGAATGCTAATCTGTTGCCCTCCACTGTCGCCATTTTAAAATGTCAAGCACACACTAATGCTGATGATTCCGTTTCCCAAGGCAACGTGATGGCCGACGTAGCACCAAAGGCAGCTGCTTCCACTCCTTCCTCCCCCCTGCTGCAGATGGTTTCGCTTCCCTCTCCACTTGACCCTTTCTCCCATAATGATGTCTCACTGCTACAAACAGAGGCTGATGCCAGAGAGAAATTTGCTTGGAAAAGGACGTGCATACTCACTGCAGATGGTGTGTGGGTGGGTCCATCCGGCCTGCCTGCATTACCTCACTCTGTTTTCCCATTCCTTGCAAAATTGACACATGGTAAAGACCATGTGTCAAAATGGGGAATGACAGAACTTGTAAGTAAATTTTGGTTTGCTCCAGGTTTTTCTACTTTTGCTGGAATCTTTTGTAAAAAGTGTGTTGTGTGTTTAACTAATAATGTTGGGAAGGCCATAATCATGCCCCAATCCGCTCACCCACAGCCTGAGAGCCCATTTGAGCACCTGCTCATGGATTTTATTGAATTAACCCCATGTTAAGGCTACAAATATTGTTTGGTAATTGCTGACATGTTTTCAAAATGGGTTGAATGCTTCCCATGCAAGCGCGCGACAGCATCATCAGTGGCAAAGGTGCTGATGAGAGAAATTATTCTGAGATGGGGGCTCCCATCCAAACTCACTAGTGACAATGGGGCCCACTTCGTGAACTATGTGATTCAGAGTTTGTCAGAAAGCTTGCACATTGATCTAAAAACACACTGGGCCTATCACCCAGCTAGTGGTGGGGCAGTTGAAAGGGTGAACCAGACAATTAAAACTAAGCTAACCAAGCTTATGAACGAAACAGACCTTTCTTGAGTACAGTGCTTACCCCTGGCCTTAATATACATACGCGGTGATCACACAGGACCACAGGCCTCTCTTAACATGAAGTGTTAAAAGGGAGACCTATGCGCATGCTTAATACACCCTTTCCCCAAAACAGGTTGACTCTCATGGGAATAGACGATGATATGGTAAGTTACTGTGTTTCTCTTAACAATGTTCTGAAATCTATTTTTCCAAAGGTAAAAGCGGCCCTTCCTGAACCAATAGGAGGACTTCTGCACGACCTGCAGCCTGGTGATTGGGTGGTGGTGAAGGACCTCAGACAGAAACATTTGCATCAACCCCGGTGGCTGGGACCATACCAGGTGCTGCTGACAACCTCAACTGTAGTAGAAGTTGCTGAGAGAGACACCTGGATACACGCATACCACTGCAGACAAGTGCCCGAGGATGTGGTACCAATGCCTGAAACCAAAACAGGGCCGCAAAGGCGACCCCGAATGGTCATAGTTAAAAGTAGGGTTTGCTCTACTCGCAATCACTGGAGGGCTACTGCTGCTGCTTCTCACCATCCAAGCCAGAGAAGCAAGCCAAAATGGAAGAGAGTAAACAACCACCTCAAGCACTGCCTTGGTTGACCCAGTCCAATGGCAGGACTTAAATAATAGCCGCTCCAGAGTACAAAAAAGGCGTGCCAGCCAGCTGTATGGGTTCAACATCATCGCCCTGGGGATCCCGGACATAGAAGCAAGAGAAAATATTTGGAATCAATTAATGACTGATATGACCAGACAAACTGTGGGACAAAATATTACCTGTATAGCCTGTGTGCATAAGCCCCAAAATTCACGAACGTATTACGGATATGGCCCTCTCTACTTACAAGAAACAAAACCAGATGTGTATTAATGATATCTCATCTCCACACTGTGAAGGGCCAGTATCCCAAACCAGAAGCCATCTTCAGTGTAACTGCATGCAAAATACTAGTGAAGGCACTTAATCAGACCGACACTGCCCTGAAAACCACGTGTTACAAGCGCTGCATTCCGCTCGACGAAGTAACCAACAGCAGATTACACACCCCCTCATCCTTAGAACTCACCCCAGGTCAAGCTCTGTATTGCATGTGCAGAGAAAAAGGAACCAACCTGGGAAGCTATCAGAAAGACTTCCTGGGGTTCTCTGAATGCGATATTTATGTGTCAGGTGTCCAATGATAGACAACTACGGATAGAAGGCAAGCAAGGGAAACCCCATGAAATAACTGCAAAGGCAGCTGTTATTTCCTCTAAAAACAGAGTAGGTACACTAGAGAACTTGTGGTGGAGATGTGGAGATAAAGCTTATACATATCTACCAGCAAATTGGACAGGATGCTGTAACTTGTCTAATTTAACCATGCCCGTCCACTTGTTCATTGCTAGGGAAGAATCAAGGCATAGGAAACGCAAGATAGTGACCTTAGAAGAGCACAGTTGAAATTTTAGGACCAATCTAGGAGAGAAAATTGGCATATCATTCTTTCCCTGGTATGGAGTAGCTTTCCATATCAGTCATTAATTGATTCCAAATATTTTCTCTGTTCAGTTTACTTAATGCATTTCATTCTCTTGTGCCTGCAACAATGCATTGCAGTCTGGGAAAATGAGGCAGTGGGGTAAATAAAATAATGGATCACTCTCCACCCTGCGGGGATGCCAGCCACAGTTGGTACTGGCATTGTATGAATTCTAAACCAAGACCTGGGGAACATCCACCCACTTGAACAGTGTCTTAACAGGATGACTCACCTGGCAGTCCCCTTCTTGTGTACGATGTAACTAAATATTAATTTTGACATTGTGATGCATTGCACTTGCTTCTCCAAACTTGCTGCAGAGAAGGTAAAAGTAGAACGCCCATTCAGATCCCCATTTCTTTGCTGGCGACAGGAGTTATGATGACACGTTTCTTTAAACCAGGGACTTGCTGATACAATCTGAAAAAGTTTTAAGGTGTTGTGAATTATGTCAAATTGTATATTATATCATATTTTTCACACACATATATTGTGGGTTGACAAAAAAAAAGAAAATTCGATTTTGGGGTATATTTACCCTTCAGTATGCTGAACCATCAGATACGTTTTATGACATTAATTAATTAATTAATTAATCTTGGAGTGCTTTTTTTGCAACACAATTCTGGATTTTTAAAAATGTTATTCATGGCATGTCAATTGGAAAATTAAATAAATGCAATGAAAAGATAAGTTGCCTATTGTAGGTTTTTTAATACACACATACACACACATATACACCATTTTATTTTATACCATGGCTTGACTGAATATTCGATTCTGATTGGCCGACACCTGTGCGTATACATCATGCATGGTAGGCATGGTGAATCTTCTAAAACAAATTCCATATTAATACATCCAAACCCCCAGGCTGCATAAACAAAGATCAATACTTCACCACTGGAACTACTGCAAAGTGCTACTTTGAAGGTTCCTCTGCAAATCTGTCAAGCTACGGAAGTGAATATCCAGGCCATCGATCGAAGGAAAGGAGTTTGCTAAAGCAACAGGACTCCTTTCCTTAGATAAAAAGAATGAAATAAGATAGAAAGCCATTCCACCAAGTTACTAACTTTTTTTAGCAAACTTACACCAACAATTGTATGGCAATTATAACTTAAAACCATTAAATAGTTTCTTGCAAACTTTCTTAGTTAGCAATTACTAGCTAAATTAGCCAGATGTTTTGTATATTACCAGCCAGATACATTAGCAAGCTGTGTAAGTTAATACATACATAGCAAGTGCTAGAAAATTTTACTAGTTAGCAGCACTACTTCCAACTTGTGTTACCTCCTCAGCTACAGTACAACGAGTCTCACCAATTCGGATAGCTATCTGGCCTTATGTATCATTATGTAACTACTCTAGGTAAGTTGGCTCGCTACAATGGCATTTTGTACTTAACTAGTTAACAAACCTGTTAAGTTTGGTCAGTCGTGTTAGCTAGCTACCTAATGTTAGCGCTGTTAACTAGCATCTTTTTTTTAATCTTCCCCTTCATTGTAGCTTTTAGATCATCTTGACTGAAACTAACTAGGCTTTTTGCTATAATTCTGTCTCTTCTTGACAACAAGGATACGACTTGAATACATTTCCATTTCCAACACAGTTTTCCCAATATTTCTCACATTTTATTTTGATTGCTGGCTGGTCATTTTGGCCCATTTCTGTCATCTGCTGTGCAAGTAATGAACACTTCATCTCTTCCTGAACCTGGGCAAATGAACTGTTTCTTGGTGAATTTACACAGGCCAGATCATTTTTACTTGATAATGGTTTGAATTTTTTTCTGGCAAGTACCCTTGTTATAAGCAGAATAAATCACTCCAAGCTGTATGTTCTCAGGATATATACACATTTCTGGGGTGGGAGCGGCACAAGGCTGAAAGCAGAGCATCACTACCCCAGGCGTGCATATATATCCTGAGAATGCATGGCTTGCCATTTTTAATTCTTATACTTAATTCTCCAGAGTCGCAAATATATTTGTTTGCATCAAAATGTGTGTTTGTGTTCAAAATTAATCAGACCAGTGGTGACTATGGTGTTGGCCGAATCAGTGGAGAATAAAAAAATACAGTATGACCTGCAGCAATATGGCAAACCCGGTGTCCTGGCCAAATTCCCAACCCAGACAATTCCCTCCCTCCTCGCCTCTCCACTGTGTATCTGATGTGTGGTGAGTTTGTACTGGCGCACTATGGCTGTCGTCGCGTTCACCCAGGTGGGTGCTGCACATTGGTGGTGGTTGAGGTGAGCTGCTCCTATCATTGTAAAGCGCTTTGGGTTCCTTGAAATGCGCTATATAAATCCAATGTTCAATTCAATTCAATTCAATATAAAAAAGAAACAATCTTGAAGGACTTTGCTGGTGGAAGTCACAACAACAGAGGCCAGCACTGGCAATGAGGAACAAATCATGTACAGAAAGCCTGGAGTAATTTATGGGGATGTGCAGACACGATTCAGAGAGGGATTACATTCTCTGGGGCTCTCTGCAACCCATGCACTTTTATTAATGAAGCCCCTAAGTAGGATTCAAACCATTCACAGTCAAGTCCCATGGCTCTCTTACCGAACTGCTTTTCAATTAGACCTGTATTATGCCAAAGAAGTCATCTGGCATGTCAGACTCGTGATGTATCCGCCCCGCTCAGCCAACTCAGCCTGGCGGGTGTTTGAAATGAAATAGGAGCCATGACCATATTGGATCTCCTAAAGACAAGTGACTTCAAAATTACCCCTGCAAGGTGACAGAAAGAGATTACATTCAGCTCACAAAGATTAATTTCCAACTTAATTCTGTAACTAGATACGCTACTGGAGCACATGCATGCAATTATAATTGTACTTTTTTATTACTTGCATGCCTAGTTTCATCATGAGCTGTAAAGAGGTTCTGATTGACCAACTGATAGAGTGCAGCCTGCAATACATTATTGCCATTGTGAATTTGTATTGGTTACAGTAAGTGCATTTCAGAGAGGGGATATTCTTTTGTGCCATTTGCAGCTTCTTTGGATTGCCCTCCCTTTATCATTGCAGAATTACCTTTCAATACACCTTTCGATTCTCATTTCCCATCTGGATGTGAAAAATCACATGTTGGTATCAGCTCCTCCCTCAACTGTTATTATTTGGTTGTGCCAGTTACAATCTTTTATAAGTAATGGGAGCAACCATAAAGGCTGCCTATATGCCTATAGCCTCTTTGCACTGAACAGATGGTTCTGTTTAAATACTGCATGTGCTCTCTGGAGACCCCACAGCATCAAAAGTCCCAGCTCAGGGTCTGGTTCCAAACATCAATGATCTACTAATCGCACAAAGGCACTTTGTTTTTTCCTTAGTAAATCACATGGCATAGCAAAGGGGGGAAAATCCCTATGAGAGGGCACTGCAATTCAGGAGCTCATTTTGAAAGTCACGGGTGAAATTGCTTTGAGCAATAATTTCACGTCCAGGTGCAACGGTGCCAAAATGTTCTACCAGTACTCCATCTGCACCTGCCTCGCCACACTGTTGTAAAAGGTTTTAAGTTTCCTGTCGGCACGGACTTATACCGGATAATAACTTTGAAAGTTAATGTTTTGAAAGGGTGCAAATGTAATCTATATTGCCTGGAGGAAAGCAACCACAAGTTTCTCTCAGAATAATGAAAATCTGATTGGAACAAAAGATGATCTGTGTGTATGTGGGTGGTTAGTCATTTTTATGTCATTTATATAGATGTCCAAAGGAGATTGAATAGCAGGCGCTCTCTTCCATTATCAAATCATTTTAAATCTAATGCCCTACCTTAAAATAAAACTTGTTTATTTCAATGAACTCAAGGCATATTTCATGATTTTCTTTCCCCCATGTTTTCCAGTTGTTCTATTAAAAGGCTTGTGTGCTGATTGTGCCCGTCAAGGTGCCCATTAAGACTAAATTTAAACTCTCCATTGTGTTATAGTCATTTATCATGATTTTTGCACTTGGGCCTAACATAGATGGAATGATTTTCTGTTATGACTTAAAAGGGCGCATAATGATAACCAAAATAAATCAGGCATTTTTCTGACACCACCTAACCCCCAAATTGAGCTTAAATGGTGTTCCTTTATTCTGGATGTTATAAAATGAACTATAGATTTACATATTCCAAAAATGTAAATATTAAGCACTTTAGCTGTTCCCCTGTTACAACAGCCACAGCTGGCATCATAAAAGAGCCACAGTTCAAGTGTTGGAGAGAGCCATGCTTTTGTCATAAAGAAAACAACTTATTTATTATTATAAATAACCGATCACCACAGCTCTGTGTAGTAAGTTATCATAGCTATATTCTGTATTTATTCATAAATTATGATTTCTGTCCCTGCCACTCCTCTTTCTTTCTCGTCTTAGCTAGCAACTTAGCTAGGTATAACTTGAAAAGTGCTATAATATGAGAAAAATACCCAACACACTTGAAGAATATAGTTTGTAGATATTTAAATTGTAGCTAAATAATGTATTCGTGAGTGCATAACTATGTAAAAATTATAATGATAAGATGAAACAATGTAGCAAGCATGTTTTGAGGTCCCTTATTTATTTATTTTCCATCATATTTCTCCCTAATGTTAAATATTCAATCACAACTACTTCAAAGGTCCATCCCATTACTGCAATGTCAATCCATCAATTTGGTAGACCCCACAGCTGGCCAAATGCTCCTTTTCCACTCTGCAACTCTCCAACTAATCCACTTCACCTACTGTGTCAGAGAATTGCTGATGCCAATAGATTGCAGTGCCCAATCAGCCAGAGGGGTCACTATTGATTGATGAGACAAAGAGATCCTGCCGACTGAAACCCTTCATGCCTGGGTGACATTACTCCCAGCCACCGTCCCACAAGTCACTGTATTTTACGAGTACACTGTGCAAGTGATAGCATTTAAAAAATATATTTCCAATCAACCCTTTTAATATCTTGCAGCTAAAGATGCCTATGAATTCATTAAAAAGGAAGCACCCCCATGGTAACCAATAACCTTTTTCAGTTGGTAGTTGTTTGAACCCTCAAAACAACACTGCAGAAATTGTTTCAAAACTGAAAAACAGGACCGGTTTGACAATGTAGAAGGTCTTTCAAGTAAGTGGGGGCTGTTACACTCAAGAATGTTGAAATGGCAATTAAATTTAGCACATTCTGTAACAATCTCACTGAGACCCATAAATGTAATTTCAATCTTCACTTTAACAGATTAAATTGATTAAATCAGGGCATACAGGCTGTGGCCCCTCCACTCTGGTGCCTATTGTTCTATAGGTAATCAAGCACTAACGGAGCAAAAAAAAAGTTTTGTTTTATATTGCATTACTGTGAGCCACATTACAAATGCTATTTTTATCATTTGAGAGGTATCATAATGAATGACATTTCTTCTACAGTGTGAGGATGCATAGTGTTCTGTGACTAGCTTCATTTGCATACCTGGAAGCACTGATTTTAAAAAAATGTTTTGGGGAGATATGCTGTTTTTCTTTGGGATGTGCTGCTACAGGGTCTGCAGATAGATATCTGAGACATATAGTGCAGAGAATGTGTATGTATTCTCACAAGGTCAGGAGAACATTATTAAAGTATTGATGTAGCTAATTACCTAACATTAAATCATTGATTTCCTCAAATGAGCCCATTAAAACACATTTCAAATAAACGTAACATTGTCTAACTAAGCTCCAATGCTAATGACATGATTTCAGTGTTGCCAAATAAAATACGATTAAATGCTGGGCTAAAAGGATGCTAGGTTTTTTTGCTCAAACTGAAGGACAAAGCACCACAGCGGTTAGATTTAATGTCCTGCTAAGCCTTTTACAAATGTTTATTTCTTGCAGAAAGCTCTATGGATGTAAGGCAAGGCCTCACTGACAGCTGCTTTAATTCCCAGAATTTAAGAATCTACATTCCAATTTTAAATGCATGTCCCATAGCCTCGATTTTTACAATGCTCCACAGGGCACTGTCCCTCTTAAAGGTATAGTACGTGATTTAATGTCACTCCACATGAGGTGATAATGTTAGTAAACACGTGATAATGGAAGTGCCAGTAGTTCCTTGGCCATAGTCTGAAATTGCCAAACCCCTCTCGGCAGGGCTGGACTGGGACAAAAAATATGCCCTGCCATTTGGCTCAGACCGGCCCATCACAATCACTTGTCATTTGGGGCGGCCGTTCGATGGCAAAAAAAGCATGTGATTGGGCCGACCCAGTGTCAGTATAGAAAATGAACCAATGGGCCGCTGTCCATTTTTTGTTGGCCGTTAGATGACAAAAAAAAATATATATTTATATTTTTTTAAATTAAAAATAATAATTATACCGGCCCTACCAGCCCAAAACTAGACCGGCCCACCGGGAATCGGCCCGGTAGACTATATAGCCAGTCCAGCCCTGCCTCTCGGGGTATTCTGAATGGCATGCGAGGAGAGCTGCCAGTGAGGCTAGTGGTAGAAATTATGAATCATTTTGCTGATTTAAATTGTTTAGTTCAGTACAAAGATACAAATCATTGACTATGTGATTCATTCAATTTCACCTCCGTTTACATTCTATTATTTCGCTAATCCAGTCAGTTCAGTGAGCGCATCTTCGTCCTCTTGCAGTACGTTCAGTTCATCTCACTCAGGGCCAGATTTAATAAGGATTGCGACTGATTTTCCAACGCAAAAGCAGTTGCTACAAGGTCGCAATATCTACGTCGGATATTGATTTCCTCAATAAACTGTCACATGTAATTCACGCCAAAAGATCAAGGGGACATCTGTCCCTACGTGGCTTGTTCTCACAGCAGGGGAAATATACAGTAAGGAGCATGTTTTCTATGGATTGGGTTCCACTATGGATTCTATTCTACCATTATCATATAGCCAAATTTCCTGCTTTGTGACTTTGTAAATGTATTATACCATGGCTTAGTTAAATTCTCGATTCTGACTGGTTGAGAAGGTGTTTATTATTTTCCAGTAAACACTGCACTGCAGTATTGTATGGGAATGAAGTAGTTAGTAGCAAAAGTGGCCTTGCTTCCAAATCAGTACACAAGACATTGAACATTCTATTTCAATTGATCATTCCATTTGCAACAGAAAATAACTGCAAAAAACAACAAAACATAGCTCTACCTCAATTTTGTTTGTAATTTGAATGTATCCATATTCAAGTTTCCGTGCTATAAGCAGCCACTATGCAGTTGTATGAAAATAAATCATTTCAGGGTGGTTAACAGCCTCCAGGCTTTTTCAGGTCTGAAAGGGTATAGAAGTGTTTGCTGATGGTTCATTCTGTGCCAAGAACAATAAATAACAGGGCCATCACATGAAGAACACTTTAAAAGTGTTTATATTAATAATCATTTAAAAGAGTACCCCCATGTCATATTTATATATTTATAGTCAGTGTAAAGATCTGTGTAGCTCT
Organism: Aldrovandia affinis; assembly: GCA_029706075.1. Lineage (NCBI taxonomy): Eukaryota > Metazoa > Chordata > Actinopteri > Notacanthiformes > Halosauridae > Aldrovandia > Aldrovandia affinis. The sequence goes on along the minus strand of JAINUG010000096.1, from coordinate 2,948,986 downwards.
GTGATTTCTCTCCTCAGGGCAAGCAGTCATCATACTGTCACTGGATAGGGAGGGCAGAGAGACAAGCCTTCTGACAGCTGTGGATTGAATCATTAAAATATAATCAGTAAAAAACTGCAGCTTGAGCCTCAGATGAAAGGGATGCCCTTAAAATAATAATGATATTGAGAACACAAATACCAAGAGGGAGAAATTTTGAGAGCAAGAGGGCTTGAACATTAAAGTTAATTGTCACAGAACAGCAGAACGCATCAATCAGAGTTATTACTCTTCGGACCACAGCAGGCACATGAATGAAAAAATAATCAAAAGAACTTCAGCCACCCCCCTCATGGGTTTGGGACACAAAACAATAAACCAGTATAATAAACTAAAAAAACTAAAACTAATATGAATGGTGACACTTTAGACTTCTCAGTCACTTTTGCTGTCAGGTTCCCTTTTGCTTTTAGTTGCAGTCATCTCTATTCCAGCTTTCCACTCCCGTTTTCCAGCCACCTACTGAGAGAGCAGAGCAGTTTTAAGCACACAGGTACATTAGAAGCTGTGTGCCTTATTCTACCCTGCTAGGTGGCGTGGACATTAATTACCCGGATTCCCCCATGTAGAACGCCTTCCACATTCATCATTAAAAATGAGTTGAGTTGAGTTTTAAAAGAGAATCACATGTAGGATGCTCAAAAGAACAGATTTCTGTGATACATTTTTCTTCACTGCATTCCCACATTCCCATGTATTGTCAGTAGTATTATCAATCCTCAAACAACAACCAGGGCCTGTATTTATAAAGTGTCTCAGTGTAGGGGTACTGATCTAGCGGCGTTTCTCCTGTCCATATCCTAAGATTATCCATTGTGAAGTAAAGGGTAAAACTGATCCTAGATCAGCACTGCTACTCTGAGATACTTTATGAATATGGATCTACATTTACTCTGAAAGTTTCCATAATTTTGTCCCTAAGCTGCTCGTGTCTTGACTTGTGGGATTTATACACAACTTTGCAAAGTTCTCTTTAAATTTGAAATAGTATGTTACAAAGATATTTGTAAAATGGGAGTGAGTCTTGGGCAGTCACTAAAATATTTGAAAAGAAAAATGCATCTAAACCAAACCTAGCCATTGAAAAATGGTTTGTGGTGACAGTTTTGTGTAATGTGCACGGTAAATCTTGTGAATGTGTTGCTACCGGGAGGGAGTCTTTGATTTTGTTGCTGTTTGTATAAAGTTACTGATGATCTAGCTTTGTAAAAATGCTTTTTGCTGACATTGAGGTAAGGAGATATTTCAAGACTTTGAGAGCAAGAAAGAAATGTGCATATAGTGCAGGCTTCTTCATGATATAGAGCAAATTTCAAATTTCGTAATTACCAAATATGATTTCTTTCCAAATCTTTTTTTTACTTTGCCTGCACACTAATGTATACACTTCTATTTGCTGCTGCCTGGTAGGTTGGCCTTTTGTAGCAAAGCAAGATCCCCATGTTCTTGAAAAAATAACCTTCTCACAAAGAGGAGGGAGAAATCAATTAAATCCACAGTTCAATGCCTACTTGACAGTATTCAACCATGCAGACCGAGTGTATCGGAGGGTAAAAAGGATTCTCAAGGTGAAAATTATTTCGGTATCATAGCCCCTTTGGTAACCTATACATACTCTGTAGCTGTCTTCATTTAGCTGACTTTTAGAGTGTCGATTACCAACCTTGTGTGACTTGCCTAATGGAAACAAGTATGTGCATAAAATTAAAGTCAGTCCACTTCTTTTTTTTTTTTAAAATCTACATTTTACTGTTGACATTTTGTGAAAATGTGCTCTATGTCTGATGTGAACACACAATAAGGCAAATGGAAACAGTTGTAATTTTTGGTGTTAAATTGACCATGCTCAGACATGGACCAAAAAAGAGTATACGCAACTCACCAAAACTTTTGATGGGCTTTGTATAAACTTTGTCCTTTTGCGGCCTTCTTGCCTTGAAAATGCAGCAGAATTAGTGAATTGGTGGAAACTTTCAGCTGAATTGTAGTAAATTGTGTTCAAATGTAAAATTGTTTTACTAATGCTAGTGGTGGATGGGGAATTATCTTTGATCTATCTAATGAAGTTTCTTCACCAGCAGTGTTAAATAGGGCATACACTGCTTCTGTGCTCTAACCTATGAATATTGATTAAAACTGAGAAAATATGAAGACACTTATATAAGATGTTTTTTTCATCCTCTCATAGTTTAAATATTTTTTGGGCATAGTGTACTTAATGTAAACTTGTGCACACAGGACCTTTAAACAACAGAAGGACTGTTACATTGTGTCCACTCCATTCATTCAGAGGATCAATCCTCTTGAGTTTTCATCTCTAGTCAAAGGGACAGCAGCTCAAACTTGTGTTATCTCTATGACCCGAAGCACTTTAATGGGGAAAATATAATCGCAAACTCTGCCAGGACAAATGTTTAGTGCAGATACTGAATCTATAGAATACTGGCAATGGGACGGGATTTGACAATGTACAGTGTACATATTTCCAGTGTTGGGCAGTAACAAAGCTACTAGCTTAACTATATTCCCCAGTAGCGTGGTGGTAGCCATAAGTTGGCACATCTGTTAGATGTTTGGGGATATTACAGAAAAGCATCTTGAAGCTGAGGCAGAACTAATCCACTTTGCTTCACCTATAGAGGTGCAGCTGCTTTCAGGGGAGGCGAATAAACGGCAACTCGTTTTCTTTGACAGCTACTGTATGTTAGCTAATCTAAACCCAATAGATGTGTCTCTGTCTGGGGTATACATTTTATCTATTGTATTGATTGTAATTGTAGAAATATGTGCCAGGACACAAAATACCTCAAATACCTACCTTTTAGGAAGCAAAAAGAATTGTTTACCAAAGTGTGTAGAGGGTAGAGCTGTGAAAAGTGGTTAGTCTAAATGCTTTGCTTGAAATTCATTGTAAAATGGCCAATATGGTTACTATTAATCTAATTAGAATGGCATATTCATTTTTTGTCAACTTTATCATGGGTTATGTTATACATGTTTTAAAAAGTCTTTATTTTGTACTAGCTAGCTAGCAACCTGGTATCATGGCCAAATAAGGCTCGCTAACAGTAGCTAACGATATAGATAGCTAGTATCATTTGTTCTAAATGGTATAAAATGAACCAGCTTCAGGAAAGATTGGCTGAAGAAGTTTGAAGGCATAGGAGTTTCCCTGCTTTCATGAAAACTTTACCGACCTTGTTCAATACATTGACGCCTACTAGTGTACAGAAGTTTAGGGACACCATATTGCATAGGCTGCGCATAGCCTTTGCAGAGGTATAAATGGCAGAGTGCTTGCGACATTGTTGCATTGCACGAACCACGAAGAAGTCGCACAAGTTAGGCAGAAGCATGTAGAGGCTTTTAGCTAGCTAGCTAAATAATTTTGCTAGCAAGCCAAAGGCCGTGAAAGTCTCCTCACCATGGAAATGAGAACTATTCAAGTGCAATTGTAAACTTAATTTAACCCCAAAATCTATGTATTAAGTGAGATAATAGTTGGCAAAAGCCTAAAAAGATAGGAACCTCACATTAGCATATGGTATGTTTTATAGGTTTATATGTACTCTATATACATTATATCCACTGCAAATGCAGTACGTGTGCACCACATTTGGTTTACAACATTTTTCCATTAATAAATTAAGTGTAACATTACATTACATTACAGGCATTTAGCAGACGTTCTTATCCAGAGCGACTTACAGTTTGCATTTCTTTACAAGCCATTTATACAGCTGGATATTAACTGAAGCAATGCAGGTTAAGTACCTTGCTCAAGGGTACAACGGCAGTGTCCCACCTGGGGATTGAACCTGCAACCTTAACATTACAAGCCCAGCTCCCTAACCATTATACCACACTGCCTATTTACAAGTGTAACACTGACATCCGTTCAATTTATTCAACACAACCGTTTAACAATTGATTACAGTAAAGAGGTTCAATGCACTCAAACATTTCTTATTGAAGCTGACATTGCTTTGCCATTTTTAGCAGTGTGTTTTGCTGTGCACACTATTCAGTATTGTAGCTGTAAAATAGAGAACAGAAAATATGGGAAATAAAGGTCAAAGAGAAATTCATGGTCTGGACATTATTCACTTTATGCATGCATTTAAACAATATACTGGGTTTACAATATAGTTCACCTTATACTTATGTATCTGTATATATTATGTATCTAACTGGAGATTGAAATTGCCTGTATATTTTCTTGAATATGAATTGTTGTCTGTCATTTGAAAATGAATCCCAGTGAGTGTTTAGATAAACATACCAAGCATACACAGAGTCAATGCACCTCACAAGACCAATTAATAAATGTTAGTCCAAATTAAACATATTCCCTTGGTAATTTGCCATTTGCCATTTCATAGGACTACCTTATATTTTAACATAACCATTTGCATTGTGTTTTTATTGTGATCTTTGGTTTGCTTTTTATTTCTATTTGAAATGTTCTGTTTGTCTTGCTTTTTATTCAATGTTTGTTCTTTGGTCATTGAAACCCAAGTGCATAGTTGGTGTATCATTTACTTATCATACAGTCAGCCTACTGTAGATCCAATACAGGAATATTTACCTCAGGCTTAGTGGTTTGACATGGCTTTGCACTTAAGTTTTTATATTTCGAATAACGTAATGCTTTCTGAAGCTTTTACCCTGGGCCCAGTTTCACCTTCACAAAAAACTATTGTTTCAACCGCATTATCAATATTGGTCAGATGAGTCACTTAAAAGCCCACTTATAAGGATGGGCCAAGGTTGGCTTTTAACTACTGTTTTTAATTGCAATAGTCAGCAAAAGAGAAAGCAGTAATTCCCAACGCACTGACAATTAATTACAATCACTCACTTTCCACAAATAGCAACCAAGGGAATGTGAAATGCCTGAACTGGGAGATATATATTTAAAGGAAAGCAATGTCAGCTCTGTGGTGAATATACTGTGACAAGTGAAATGATTAATGGAGTTTGACTGCAACAGACACTTAACAAGGGGCAATAACTTTAATGAAGACACTTTGTAGCAAATTCTATGTACAATAGGGGAGAGTGGGGTAATCCCAAACCTCTTTTCTTTGGGGTTAATTACAACAGTAATTAGTGATTTTCTAAAATTGATACATCACTAAAAAGACCAAGTCAAGTGCTAGCTAGAAACATATTTTTATTAACTTTCCAACATTCCTTAAGTACATTGTGGCTACAGAAAGAAAATGGCGTAGTTCGGGATTACCCCATACTCTGGGGATAATCCCGAACAGTGTAATAAACAACTCACAGGTTTCCATCCCTTGTTGTTTTAGTCCACATTTCTATGAAACCTAGTCTATACCTATTCTTTAGATCACGGAACAAACTTTACATAAAAGCATACAACAACATTTATTTTGGCAATCCATCTACAACTACAAACCGTTAAAACATAGAAACAATAAAAAGTTGGAAGTGTAACTTCTTGTAGAAAAAAGAGAGAAACCATCGGATGTGTACATCTCTTGAAGTCAGTGCACAAGTACGCATTACAGCAAGGCATTGTTTTAGCAACCCCTTCTTCCTTGTAGCAGATATTGAGGTGTTTGGGAGGGGTCATCCCTATGTTCCCACAGCCCTATGTTCCCCCAGCCCTATGTTCCCCCATTTCTAAGACATTTTTCCCCCATCAAAATTAGGCCCTATGTTCCCCCAGCCCTATGTTCCCTAGGTATGGCCATTCCCTAATGCACATAACGTGTTGTTGCCCCCCCTTAATCCATGCCCCCTCCCCCCAAAAAACAAAACAAAAAAAAGACCCCCGTTGTATTGCTGCAGTAATAGTGATCATCTTGATTTCAGAGAGTTGTCTTTATTTAAGAACAAGGAACATTATACATATTTAGGAATATAGGGCTGTGGGAACATAGGGCTGGGGGAACATAGGGCTGTGGGAACATAGACACGCTCCCGTTTGGGATTACCCCGCATTCTTGATTACCCCATTCTCCCCTATACATATCCCACATCTGTCATATGACATTTTGGACGGTATAGTTTAAAAAATTTATAACAATCTGCATTACAGTAAACACATAAGTGATATGCAGCATAGTAGTAACTAATGTATTTTACAGGCATTGCAGGTTTGAAGCCTCCTCAGCAAATTAAGTCTTACCTCGAAAAATTAACGCTTGGTGTCCACAGCAGGTGGTCTTTCCTGACTCTGTGCCAAAGCAATTCATGACTCAAGGTTACAGTGACTCTGCAGGGATGGAATCAAGTGTTGACAGGGTGTGTGAGACCATCATTAATAACACCTGTAACAATAGGAAAGCATGCTGTCATTCTTCAGAGATTTTCTTTATTGTGATTTTGATTTATTGCTATAGAAATATACAAAATGACAAGAGAACCGTGCTAGGCAAGCAGAAAGTCTTGCATGTTGTGTTATTTCCACACACTCATTTTTGAGGAAGAAATTCACAGATTACAGTGAAGGCAGTCACAGGGTCTAAGGCTTCACACTTGACTTGCCAAGTGGAGTTATTATGTTATTGGGAATTGGATATGCCATGTGTGTAGGGAAAACATGAACCCCCAATGCTACACTATCAAGAATATATTGGCTTACTCATACCATAACTGCGAATGAGACTGTGATATATGAATATTGCAAAAGATATTCAATGCTTGAGACACCTTAAATATTCTATCATGTTTTATTTTTATTTATTTTGGTTGGGGGGTGTATAGGGCAGGTGGGCAGGTCAGGTATTTGTAAAGATTAGAAAGATTAAAACAGTTCAATATATTCAGCCAGCATAAAGATTTGAATAAATACCCCAAGGGACACCTCTTGAATACTGTAATTCTTTCTCAACTAGTTTGAGAACTGAAGCTGCTAATTTGTCTCTTTAGTCTGTAACATTAGTTGTCTGCTTAGCAGGCAAGTATAGCTAAGCAATCTAGTAAATTATGATGGTGTCATATTAACTTACTGTACAGTTTCATGATTTTCTAAATCGCTTTCAAAATCTGACTGATGCCTTGTCTGTGGAAGAAGGGCTTCTTTGCCAGTTATTTAACATTATGTTAAAAAAACACACTGTGTGAAATGTAGAGCCCTCAGTTGCAGTTCAATATTATTTAAGGCTTTTGACTTTTACATTGACCAATGGATTTCTTAATAAAAGGAGCTTATAAACAAATAATTCAGAGAACAACCCCTAAATCTTTTTTCAATGTTCTAATTGTTTTTAGGTTTTTTCTCATAGGATTCCTGAGAGTGATTGGTGCAATAGATTGCACTCACATTCCCATCACCACAGCCCTGGGTGAGCCACAGTCGTGACACCAAAAACCCAGGGTTAAACCCAAAGTTAGCTTGCCAACCCACAAATCCTTTTCGTGCTCTGGATCTGTTCATGTTGCATGCGATTGGCTGTGTTACAAATGCCGCCCCTTTTGTGTACACATGCTCATAGCTCGATCAGCTCGATCATAGCTTGAGTTGACAGAACGAGTTGATAACCACCGTCGTCAGGTTAGCCGTAATTGCCTTTGTTAGGCTTTGTGTAGCCAGCTAACGCAAAGATACCCTGACAATGTTGAACTTTCTTTGTGAAACAGGCCCCAGGTCTGCATAGCCGACCATAATATAGCAACGGACTCCATCTGCCATTCAAATACTATTGTGACGCAGCCCAGGTGATGCAACCCGGTCAAATTTTTGGGCCTGACAGAACCCACAGATCTTAAAGAATTTTAAAGACCAATAGACCGTTTCTATTGGTTTGTTCTATATAATTATGTATTAACTGTATATTTAATGTCCTGTTTGACTCGCATTTGTAAAAACATTTTAATAAAAATAGGACCCCCTGAGCTTAAAAATGTATTTCTTATGGGGGTCCCTTGTGGCTTATAGATGGTCCCAGATCCCCCCAGACCCCCCTCATTTTGACCACTGCTCCTCCCGAGGCCTAGACAGAAGTCTGGAGTTCCATCTGCCGACTGGTTTTATTAATACTGAACCTCAAAATAACTCAAAATAAAGAACCTCTATGGAAGGTAAAACCTGTCAAAATAAATAGATGCTGAAATAAATAAATAAAAATAAATTCATCAATAATTAAATGCCTACATGTTTAAATATAGACATAGCGCTGTAGTGAAATGAATGAATGAATGAATTTATTTCAGCAATTTATTCCAACTGTTTATTTAATACATAATAATATTATGCCATTTAGCAGATGCTTTTATCCAAAGCGACTTACAGTAGTGAATGGATACATTTTTCAGTGTATGTGGTCCCAGTGGGAACTGAACCCACAACCTAAGCATTGCCAATGCCATGCTCTACCTACTGAGCCACATTTCATTATTTATTTCTGAATGACTGGCTCATCATTTAATAGAAACACACCATTGATCAATCTTTTTATTTAGCTGTGCTTGACTGAGTGTGGCTACTGCCATGATGTCTTGCAGTAGGGTTTTTAAAGTTTTAAACATGGCTGATTTTATATTAGGTTGTAAGGGAAATACATATTAGCAAACAAAATTGTCAACAGTTAATCCCGATCTTATTTTGCATCACGTGGAACAGAAAGCTGTCGGTAGTCGCAGCCACACATTTTTGGCAAATGAGTTTTGGTGGAAAAATTAGTTTTGATAAATTAAACAGTTAACCCTGTTACATTGGCATGTAACAGCTAAATTAGTTTTGTGATTTTATGCACTATTTGATGTAACTTTCCTAGCTAGCACATTCCTAGTTTGCCAACACTGAAGATCAACCGGTTCAGAAACAAGCCAACCATTACGGTGAAAACTGTTCTTTATTACCATATTTGTAACGTTAGCTAGCTTAACAACCAAAGTCGGATGTGTGTTGTTATATGTTGATAACAGACTACAAGTGCCATAAGACATAAGGCTGGAAGGACGATCTGTGGTTGATAATGAAGTTCTACAAGGCTATGGAGATGCACGTTGCTAGCTTGTATGTTGTTAATAAAGCTTATAAACCTACGCCTGTTTGTCATACATGAAGGGACAAACATAACATGGTGTCCGACTCGGATGACGGCAAGAAAAGACGTGAGTGAATAACTAAAGTAAAAGTTCTACCACCGGAGACATTGAGTAGTCGGAGTAGTCGAGAGCATGCTAGCTAGCAAAAGTAGTAAAAGTAATGGAATGCAGTAGCACGAGAGAAAACAGCCATACACTGCTATCGATCCTGAGATCGAAACGAAAGAAAAGTCTACAGAAGAAGTGATAACCTTAGTCCTCCTACTCCTATGCAATTGACAGGCAATCTTGCTGATAATTGGAAATGTTTCAAGCAGAGATTCAGTATCTACCTAGCAGCCAGTGGTGCAGGTGGAAATGATGAAAAATGGAAAGCTTTCAGCTTGACAAGGCAAATTTGACTTTGACTGGTGTCATGACAAAATTTGAAGAGTATTTTGTATCAAGTTAGAACATAACGTTTGAGAGGTTCAAATTTTTCACTTGTGATCAGAAACAGGGAGTTAGTTTTAACCAGAGTTGCATACAGTGAGTAAAACCTGTGATTCTGGACAAGGCAGTGACAATGTGTAGAGCAGCAGAGATAACCTGTGCACAAGCTAAGGAGCTGTGCAGGGATGAGACAACACTGCATTCAATAAAAAGAGTCTGCATACAAAAGGCTCTACAAAACAACAAAAAGATACAAATCAACATACTGCATGTGGGAAATGTGGATTTAGCCACAAGCCAAAGTCATGCCCTGCATATGGCAAATCGTGTAACAATTGTGGGGAAAATGCTGCAAAGGGGAGACCACAAAGAAAAAGGTTCACACTGTAGAAGAGGAATTATTTGTTGATTCTGTAGAGATTTGCAATGCAAGTTAAACTGAATGGATTGTGCCTTTGACTGTAAATGAGACTATCATTCCATTTAAGCTGGATACTGGAGCCCAGAAGAAGGAAAACTGTTTCAAGAATCTGAAAAAGACAATCACAGAAGAGCCAGTGCTCAGGTTCTATGACCCACAAAGAAGCACAAGTATTTCTGCAGATGCATCCCAGTTTAGCCTAGGAGCAGTACCTCTGTAACAGCATGAGGAGACCTGGCATCCTGTTGCCTATGCGTCCATAGCCTCAACAAGTGCAGAAATCAGATTTGCACAACTAGAGAAAGAGCTACTATCAAGTACTTACGCATGCGAAAGGTTCCACCAATATGTCTATGGACAAGCCTTTGAAGTGGAAACTGACCATAAACCATTAGTGTCAACCATGTCAAAGCCACTGAATGATTGTCCCATGAGGATACAGAGAATGGTGATCAGACTGCAAAAGAATGATGTAAAGTTGATCTACACCCCAGGAAAGTATGTTTGCAGGCAACACCCTTTCTCGAGCAGTCGAAAATAATGAAAGTGCAGAAAAACTGAAAAGTGCAGAAATACAGGCATATGTCAACATGGTGGTGACATCACTTCCTGTGTTTGCTGAGAGATGTAAACAGATCAAAAGAGAGACTGCAGCTGATGAGACAATGAGGCAGCTGAAAGAAACAATACTGAAGGGATGGCCTGCACAGAAAAATGACTGTCCAAGGAGAATTCAGGATTATTGGATGTGCAGAGCTGAAATTACAATTGTGGATGATATTGTGTTCAAGGGAAACAAGTTTGCCATTCCATTAAAACTATGCAAAGAAATGTTATGAAAAATTCATGAGGGACACTTAGATGAGTAATGTAAACAAAGAGAAGTCATGTACTGGCCCAGAATGAACCAGGAGATTGGACAGACAACTGCTTTATGTGAACTGTGTTTAACATACAGACTGAAGCAGCAAGCAGAGCAGCTGATGCCTCATCAGTACCCAACAGACCATTCTACAAAGTTGGACTTGACCCTTTTCCAAAAAAAAATGTTTTCTTTTAAAGGAAGGGAGATATGTTGATAACAGACTACATGTCCAATAAGGCATTGCACGGGAGACTGGAAGGGCGGTCTGTGTGATCGGAGTTCTACATGGCTATGGAGACGCACGTTGCTAACTTGTATGCTGTTAATAAAGCTTATAAAGCTACGCCCGTTTCTCATACAAGAAGGGATGAAGTATGCAGATAGATACTGGAAAAATTTATATTTTAATGTTAAGAAGGAATTGTCTAGATTTATGAATGAAGGAGATGAGAAGCAGGCCGGAGATTACGATGTGCGCATTTGCGAGGCAAGCAGATCAGGTGAGAATGCAGCTGAATGTAAAACCTGTTTGCGATGTTGAAAAGAATTGCTAAAATCATGTCTGATCACCACTATACTTCAATAAACATTTAGCCAAACCCTTTTACTCATGTAATTGTTATTTTAGTTTGTTAAATGGTGCAGAATTAAGGCGGAGATCAGAATGCGTGCCAATAGACAGTTCAATGTAAGAAAACCTTGTCATAGTTTTATGTATAGTTGTCATTCACAACTATTTTATCAAATTTCAGTGATGGAGCTACTCTGACTCATTTCTAGCATCGTATTGAGTAAATTCATGAATTTTTGTGATTTTGTGTTCATAAATGTTAAAATGGAAAAGTTTTTTTCTATCTCCTGAAAAGTTTCCATTTTGGAGATACAAGGTTTTATTCAGACAGCGACAATATGTTCATAGTTTTATGCCATTGCTGCATTTTATTTATAGCTAACTTTGTTAACTAACATTACGTTTTCAAGTGCTTTGTTGGTGTTACAGTACATCGTTTACAAGTTGCAAAGTAACTTTGTTCATATTACTTTAGTAGCCTACATAGCAATAATGCAATAATACTTAATTCGCTCCAAAGATTACTCTGTACGTTACCTTTTGTTTTTAATGACTGACTTTGTTTTTAATGTTACCCAATGTCAACAATAAAGTCAATTATATTTACAACAACATCTAATACATTTTATTTATCCATGGTAAGTCAGCTTCTTGCTTGTGACACTGTTGTTGGCTTCAGTCAACTGTCATCGCCAGAACATCGAAGAACATGTCCTGATCGGTCCTGATCCACAACCAAATCAAATGTACATCTCCATCAGTGAAGTTAATTAAATAGCTGCCGCTAGCTGGCTAGATAGTCATTTAGTCAACGTTACATCTGATATATAGCTATCTTGCTGTAGTAACATTAGCATTTCGGCTAGCTGGCTATGTTAGAGATGTTACAACTGAGCTGCAATTAACTAGCTAGCTATACTTCCCTGCTCAACCAATCAGTGTTTGTTTGACGCACACAACCACATCTATGCCTGACGCGTTGTTGAAATTTTGGAGGTGTGCACGCCGGCTCCCCTACAAGCCTCTGTGGGCTTTTTTCCCCCCATGCCCTTGTCAATCCAAGTTTTTTTATTAATGTTCGGAAGTTGTAGGGTAATATGTTTTAATTTCAGGTTGTAAGACAACAAAAGGTGAAATTTTTGACATGGGGTGTATACTTTAAAGGGACACAGTAATTATTTTTTTCCACATGATGCCCTAGACAAATAACAGACATGGTTATTATGTTAATGTTTCCAAATGTAGCTTCAGGGCTGTGAGAATAAAAAGAAGGCCATGCTGTAATTAGACACATTTATAGAGATGTTTTTCTAATTCTTCCAAATTTTAAATCTATTACTTTTTCCTACCTGAGCAGACTCTGGCACATTGAAAATATACCAGCTCTGATACAGCAGATGGAGTGGTGATTTTGAATTCCATCCATGCTTAGGAGATTTATTTTGATGGTCAGTTTCAGTGACTTCTACATGGGAGAACCTGCAAGGCACACCTGGCAGGTTGGGCTGGCAGGAACGGCACATTAAGCTTTGACTGCGGGCCCAGTTTCACAGAGTCTGTATAAATAAGGGTTTCCTGCATATCTCAGAAATACAGTTTTCTCTGATTCTGCCTCCACCCAGACCTTTGGGAAGCAATATACTCATCAATTCCTTCCTCTTTTTCAGAATCAATGCAAAAATGATGCATTCAACTTTTTTTTACAATAAATGTTTACAGTTTACCACAGCTACTGTATACAATCTAACAATCAAAATATATTTGATATTGCACAAATTTAGATCGAAGTGCCAGATAGTATCTCAGAGCAAATCCACATACCATAAAAGCTTAAGAATATTGAGGAAAACTGGAAACAGCACCCAGAACGTTCATCCCATGGAACAATAGACCATTCAGTTTTCACCTTAACATACAATTGAAATGCTGCACATAACAGTGGCTGTGGAAAACTTTAAGATGATTGAATGATTTAGCTTAAATTAGCTTACTAAGAAAAGTACAGTGCTTATTTGGTTACAGTCAGGGGAATAGGCAAGGACAAGTCAATTTCTCAGTGACACTTGCCATCATAACCTCATTAAATATTGCAGGGACAACTTTAGTCAACTTTACAGTACATGTAAAAGGGGAGAGATCCATTTTAACAATGTGTTCTGAATGAAAGAATGCCTCCAAATTAAAGGGGCTGGTATACCATTTAGGAGTGTCACCGCAATGGTTTGTTTGGTATTCATTAACATTTTACATTTTACATTTTAAACATTTAGCAGATGCTCTTATCCAGAGCGACTTACAAGATGTGCATTAATACATGGTATGATCAATCATTGTTCGCCCAAGAGATCAGTGCAGTAATATAGCGATAGACATCGTTGTTGGCAGATGCATACCATACCTGCAGGAAAAAGGTTAGTAAATTATTATTATTATTATGATTTAAAAAATGTTGAGGGAGTTTTAAACAAGTATACATACACAAAAAGCAGTAATAAACATGTAGGCAGTGGTGATGACAATAGGCTAGATGTACAGAATTCAGTAATAGTGGAAAAGAGTCTGAAAAGGTGGGTCTTGAATCTCCTGCCGAAGATAGCAAGTGATTCTGCGGTCCTGACCGAGTGCGAAAGATCATTCCCCGAGGGGTCAGGACAGAGAAGAGACGAGACCGCGGGGAGCAGCTGCCGGGCGCCCGGAGGGATGGTACAGTTCAGTTTGCCAGAGGAGGCGGAGCGGAGGGGTCTGGTGTGATGAGTGTCTGGAGATAAGGGGGAGCAGTTCCTCTAACCGCTTGATAAGCTAGCACCAGGGATTTTAATTTAATGATAGATTAAAAAGATAGATGAATAAAGTATAATATATTTTAAATAAATAATGTTGCATTGGGGCCCTGTGGCCATGCTCTAAATTACACGGTCTGTCCTTCAACAAATTTTTGATTTTACGATGTTGCCCTTTTTGCAAGATGCATTTCTTTTCATAGAACGTACTAGAATGTCCTTGTCATCCTACAAACCATTTATATCTATCACTCTGTTTCCGTAGGTTGTTCTTACAGGTGAAAATACCCATCTGCAGCAACATCATAGCTATATATTAATTAATTAATTATCTGATACTTGAGTCACACCAGATTACCTCTTTTTTCTGAAAGAAATGGAAAACAAGTCTAGACACAAAAAAATGTGACTAGTAGTGTTCCACAAAAATGTTGAAATGACCCAATTCCTGTTGAGAGAATTATGTGCTGTTCTGTCATTGCTCTCATACACGGAACTCAGTATTTGGTGTACAAATGTATGACTATACACACATATATATGAATATACACATGAACTAACAGTATCTATAACACAATGGAAGTACCACCATAGTTGATATTTGTAAGTGGAGTTTTAGAAAGACTTTAAATATAATATCTTCGTATGCGAATGTGATTAGATGTATGCTATAATACTGTAATTGACGACACAAATAGGAAATCATTGAAACAGGAAAAAATAATTGACAATGATGTAGTATTTTATGTCTACATAAAATACTACAGCATTGATTGATTGATTTTTTAAATACAAAATAAATCTCAACATGATGGTTCCAGTGGTGCAATAGTATATTTCAACAAAACTGATTACCACAGTGTATGGGTATATGCATGAACTCTATCCCTACAGTTTTTTGAAGAATTTACTTGATCTGAAACGCCTGACAGATTCCCACCGATCGCCATGGTGGAAGAGGATTACTGAGGCAGAAAATGTAATTTTCTTAAAAGAAACTCAATTTAAATAATACACACACACAAACAAGTGGAGCAGAATATTACCTCAATACGGTCAAGGGCAGAAAGTTGTGTACAGCATCCACATTGTTACTCCAGAATAAGAATGAGCAGCATGGCAATCATTGCACTGTTGCAAACTGAACTGAATTTGAACCAATCAAACTGAAAATGGTGCAAATCCTGGTCCACGTTAGTCCTATGAGCAAATGTCGCGAACAAGAATTAGCACACATTCCAAACTGGCTACTGCTGAAGGAAAGCATATGTCCCATGGATGTAATATTTATTATCATCCAAGAATTCTGCACACTCTTCAGGTCTGATGAATATCCTGTCATATAGAAATGTTTTCTTTCACCAATAAAGGTGTAGAGCTGTAGGAGTGTGCCACCTCATTAGATTAATACTCAGACCCATACAAATTCCTGACTTTGTTTCTTACCAGTAGTTTCCTCCACCCAGCACTCGGAATGTAGCTATAGTCTGCTTTCATATTCATCATCTCATATCAGTGATCATCTCAATTAATTATCCAATAACCACCAAGTGAAGCTTCTATGTATGTGGAATAAATTCGAACTTTAGCTAATCAGTATATTTTCTTTTTTAACTGATGTGGGTTATATTATACAAATAGGCCTACTTAGAAATATGGTTTGTTATTCATTGTCAAGTTGTAAATAACGTTATGCCAGCTCTCTAAGCTTTAATTTCCCTTTTGTTTTTAAAAATTTTTCTATGGTACCTAATTATTCAGATGTTATTTTTCAGCTCAACACATCTAAAGTGATGCGCATATGATCATGGTTTTCTCAGTAATCTTTGTTAACCACAAAAAGGTTGAGGAGGCTGCACTTACCTACACTTACCTTAACTAATCAATGATACATGTATGCATGACCCATTTTATAGACAACATCACCTGTTTTATTACTGTTCTAAATGCTTTTTATGTTGTTTTTTTATTATGTACTTCTTGTGGTTTTATGTATAAAAAAAAAAAGATATTGACATGAAAGATGGTGTTTTTCTCAGCTTTTCATTATTGTGCTTGCTTTATATATAATTCAGGGAATGTGTCATTGCAGTCAGACCCACTCTTTAGGGAGGAATATGTATAAAAAGACAACAGGAGATTCTGTATTCTGTGACAATGACAACCATTGAATGCAAAGAAACTTGTTTATTCAGTTTATAAAGCAGAATAATGAAGGCCTGAGAGTAAGGATCACCCATGTAACAACCTATCCCTGTCCAATGGCCAGGTTTATCTTTGGAGCTAAATTGTCATAAAATCGTCCTGTGATGCTCTCATTAACAAGATAAACACATAACTCTTCTATTATTATTATAACATTCAATAACACTTTTAATAACATTTTTAATATATTAAAAGCATACCCAAATCCAGGCAATGTGACTGAAAAAGACAGACAATCTAAAGAATGGAAAGGTTTAGAGAAGGATGATCGAAGGCATGGGAGAGTACCCAGTAGATAATGATTTTGCACAGATGAGACAGTTTGTGTCAAAATTATTACAGATGGAGAGGAGTAAAGGGAACATGTAGGAAGAACTAAGGTGGGAGCAATACCAGAGCCCCATGGTCCCCAAGAATGGAATGACATGGTGTTGGAAAACATGGACAATTTAAATTACCCCCCTTGGTGTGTGTCTCACCCGGTGTTGAAGCCAATGACCATCTGGCCATTTGTCACCATTTGTGATAACTTCATCTACCTCCTTTGGAATTCATTGTGGTCATATTCATTGTGATATCATCTTCCAGGCCATGGAGTTCAGTGAGTCGTACAATCGAAAATAACCTTTGCTGTAGTCTTCCCATATTTTTACAGAACAGGTTTCATGAATGGCACTTAAATCTGCTGCAAAACAACATATTTCATCGGGTCCAAATTATATGATAAATATATACCGTGTTCAACATGGACTAAATAAGCAGGCTACATCATGTTTTCAATTGGTTTTAAATCTGGAGACCTTCAACGAAATGTACTTGACCACTAATCCATGGGTGATTCTTTTCATGTCTGTCTTATTTTATCACAATAACGATAGCCAAGCGGTGGTGCGTTCTTAAAATAACCCTGCATCAGCATTTCCGCGTCTTCCTCTTTCAACACAGCACATGGTTACAGTCAAGTACATAAATCAGCCACCACCGATAGTGTAGTTAGAAGAACTAGGCACACATGCTACATCAGACCGCCACGGCTTGCTTCTGTTGCAGCAGAAGCAACACTAACAGTCCCAGATCAGCGGTTAAAAAGGGGGGAGGGATGGCTTGAGATGAAACAAAAAAAAAGGCTAATCAATATCGGACTCTCGTTGCAAATTGCTGCAGCGTTTTACAGGTGTAGTGTATTTTAAAAAACGGTTTGACAAAGCGAGGCTACGGAGCCACATGTCACATGTGCTTCGTAGGAAGAAACGGGGCATCTGCAAGCTGGATCCGGAGGAGGATGCTGCGGCAAGTGATTCACAGAGGGCTTAAAGCTTCTTTCTACTGGCTGGGTTTATTTGTTAGCAGGCATCCGGTTTTTTTTCTCACTGTTCCCGCTGTCTTAACCATCATTTTCGGCTCCACCGTACTGAGCAGATTCAAGCCCGAAACAGACCTCGAGATACTGGTTGCCCCGACCCACAGCCTTGCTAAAATTGAACGGAGTCTAGCGAACAGTCTTTTCCCCATCGACCAGTCAAAAAACAAGCTGTATTCAGACCTGCACACTCCCGGCAGATATGGCAGGTTGATTCTGCTGGCAAAATCCGGGGGAAACATACTGGAACTAGCCGAGCAGGTTCTGCAGGTTCACAAGAAGGTGCTGGATTTGCGAGTTAATCATAAAGGGTTCAATTACACTTTCGCACATCTCTGTGTCATGAGCTACCGGGATAAGACATGTCTTTTGGATGATATAATTACAATTTTTGAAGATATCCGTTTAGCTGTTCTCTCTAATAGCACTTTGTCAAAGGTGCCAGTGAGCTATCCAAATACAACATTGAAGGTAAGACATTTTTTATTTTAAAAGCAATGCATTTAAAATAAAGCATTTTCCTTATGAGCAACAATCAATTGTGGAAGGATTGTACGAGTCAGGTGCCTTGTTGTTCTATGAACAACGTTTTACGTGCATTATTAGGCAAAAACAACGAATTGCCGGGATTATCTCTAACGCTGCAACTGCCGTTTTACTAGCTGGCTAGCTAGCGTAATTTTTTAATAGCGAGTGCGGTGGTGGCAGTCTGGTCGATGCCAAACTATCCAGTTATTCGTCTCCTCTCTGATAAAAATGAACAATGAACATGTCTAGAAACGAAAACAAACAGCATCTCATTTAATTTGCTCAACATAGGCATTGCAAACGGCTTATTCTGCAGCAGTATAATGTAGGGGAAATGCTCCAATAAATCGTCGCCTGTTTCTTTTTCCTTCTCAGATATCTAGAATGACATAATAGACTGCCATGGAGTCTGCATTCTTCCTGTAGCTATGTAAGATGTTGCTACCTATAAGTATGCCATGCGATTATAACTTTCCGAGCTGTATCTAGGCTAACTTTCTTTTTTAGGTTCAATGTGATAGGCGACTCAATGTAGCATTTCAAATATTATGCTACATATATGAAGCAATCACCAAAGTTTACTTGAATAAAAATGTTTATATTATTTTCATTTGTATTATTACAAAGAAATAACAAATAAATTTTTAAAGCACAAACCTAAAGGCCTACGGACTGAAAATAAAGCTGATTTTAGCATTCAAACCGCATGCGAGCATGTAATACATTCATGTCGTGAATATTACACACTCCCCCAGTGGGAGCCGCTTTCACTCTGTTCTTCGTGGTCATTGAGAGAATTATTTCCATGTGGAGAAACCAGATATGACTCAACCGAACCTTTTTAACATTATACATCAAACGAAATGTTAACCTTAACTTACCAAATGTAAAAACTGTTGTATAGGCTATACCTTTTTTTGGAGAATTCCCGGTTTACCGAATTAGGCTACTACAGGGGTTTGGTGTTCCTTGTGAGTAATTTACTCGAGCGTGTTCATTCATTCCGTGTTTCCACTAAATCACTTCCGACCTGACCGCGGTGATGCTGTAATGCAGCATCGAAGGCCACAACACTCCTCTACTTCACTTTCCCATGCTGTATGCTATGATCAGCAGCAGTGCATTACTATCTCTTTCTTTAGTGCCTCTGAAATATAGTGTGCCTTGGGATCCCCAAATTATCATGTGAAGAAGGGAAGTGACCTGCTTTCTGTCCCTCCGTTATTACGTTGTGTTAAATTATTCCTTTATGTTTTTGTCTCTGCAGATTTTCTTGACAGATTTTGCAGTGCATCATGTGATTTTATGTGCCTTCTCTGGCAAAGCCATAGTTTATTGAGGGAGTGAGGCATATCCCCCTCACCTTTTGACAGAGCATTATTCATCCCCCATAGATTAAGCATAAAAAGGCAGTCTCTCCCCAATCACCAAGCAACAGTGTACTCTACTGCTGAAATGAGACCTGCGCCACCATTCTGTAGTGTATTTACGTGTTGATGAGATTACATGAGATTGTAAATACATGCTTGAGATTGTAAACTCCTCCATTTCAAGTCAACCCTAAAATGGTTACATCTGATGGGATTTGCATGCACAGAGACTCTACAAGACATTTTTTCTGGTGATTTGATATATTGTTCTTTAATTACCACAATCTGTGTTGATTATAAGTTGCTTGGGGAGAAAGCCATATTCAGTTGTAAATTCAAATTCAAAATGTTCTGTTGTATTCTGTGCTGAAGTTACTGTTTGTTTCTGTCGTAGTCAGTGTTTTGAGTTGTAGGAAGACATTGACATTTCAAAACAAGTGTTTTGATCGGGTCTAAATCTAAACAGTAGTCAGTGAGCTCTGTGTAAGGCAGTGGTGTAGTCCTATTGATACACAGGCATATGACATATACCTACCTTATTTTCACAACGTTTTGCATATACCAAACTATTATAGCTACATGGGACATAGCAAAGACTTGTAATACAATTCCAGAGAAGCGGCAATCTCAGATTATGGTTTGGTCTGTGGTCACCAAATGAAGTTGATGAACGTCTCTTCACTAGGTCAGATATACCGCTAAAATCCCCACTTGCCTTCAATGATGTCATAATTGGCTCTTCACAATAGCAACCCGCTGATTAACCGTGTGTTCCTTCCATTCTATGATATTGTTGAGCATTCCGCCTAGTTGAACATGCCCAAACTTTAGCAGCTAATAACTGCAAATATAATTAATTATATGCATAATATGGGTATCATAAGAAAGGGGACAAAATGACAATATGGATTAATGATCATAATCAATCATAATCAATATTAAGAATGACATATACTGTATCTAAGGAACTATATATTAAATCCTGTTTTATAATATAGTGTTTGTAAAATATGACAGTTTAAGACAGACAATATTTCTGTAATTTACTTGTGAAGTTTCCTGGAAACATACAAACACATCCCCCAGGTTGCAAACAACTTATATGCAAAATTTGAAATTGGTACACCTAAGGATTAATGAGCTGGAACGGTTTCAGTAAGTGGAGGCTGTGCCCAAACTAGGCACGAGACATCTTCAATGTGTAAAGAAAGGCTATACTGCTACGGGATACCTTGGAGTAGCCTACAAAAGAATAGCTAAAAACACCAAAAACACTAAGAGAGCTTCAGAGTTCCTCTGCAGCGATGGGAGAACCTGGCAGAAGGACAACCATCTCTGCACCACTCCATCAATCAGGCCTTTTTGGTAGTGGCTAGACGGAAGCTACTCCTGAGTGAAAGGCATATGACAGCCCACCTGGAGTTCGCCAAATGGCACTTAAAGGACTCTTAAGAGCATCAGGAAAAAGATTCTCCGGTCTGATGAGACACAAATTGAACTTTTTGGCCTGAATGCCAAGTGCTACCATAAAGGTCTGATTGATGGAGTGCTGCAGAGATATTTGTCCTTCTACCAGGTTCTCCCATCGCTGCAGAGGAACTCTGAAGCTCTCTTAGAGTGGCCATTGGGTTCTTGGTCACTTCCCTGACCATGGCCCTTCTTGCTCGGTTACTGAGTTTGGCCAGACGGCCAGCTCTAAGAAGAGTTGTGGTAGTTCCAAACTTCTTCCATTTCACAATGATGGAGCCCACTGTTCTCCTGGGTGCTTTCAATGCTTTAGCAATGTTTTTATACCCTTCCCCAGATCTATGCCTCAACACAATTCTATCTTGGAGGTCTATGGAGAGTTCCTAGGTCTTCATGGCTTGGTTTTTACTCTGACATGCACTGTCAACTGTGGGACCTTATATAGACAGGTGTGTGCCATTCCAAATCATGTCCAATCAATTTAATTTACCACAGGTGGACTAGAATCAAGTTGTAGAAACATCTCAAGCAGTATCAGTGGAAACAAAATGCACCTCAGCTCACTTTTGGGTGTCATATCAAAGGGTGTGCACACTTGTGTACATATGATATTTTACATTTAGATTTTTAATAAATTAGCACAAATGTCTAAAACCCTGTTTTCACTTTGTCATTATGGGCTATTTTGTGTAGAATTTTGAGACAAAAAATGAACTTAATCTATTGTAGAATAAGTGCATATTCATAACGCAATGAAACGTGGAGAGGGTGAAAGGGGTGTGCAGACTTTCCGGCTTGACTGTATATCATATTTAAAATAAAGGCAGGTGTGTGTGGCACGAAAATGCAGGAGGTGCTGAATGGAGGTTTAAAAAAGTTAATAAGAAAAAAACATTTGTTCGACCAATCACCTGATAGGCATGCAAAAAAAATAGATCAACGTAGCTAGCAACGCAAGAAAGTGAGTTAGCTAGATTAGATTAGAGTAGAAAACTTTATTGTCCATCACATTCATGACAGAAAATTGTCTTTGACATGGGTTCATAAAAACAGTTAAGACAACAGCGCAGACATAGCTAAAAAATGGAAAAAGAACAGATGTGCAAAAGTAGCAAAGTGCATTATGATATTTTTAGTTTAACAGGGTTATTGCCATGGGAATGAATGATTTTTTGTAAAGGAGTTTCTTGGCCAATGGGACCAAGCAACGGTCTGATGGGAGTAATTGTAAGGAGTTGTGGAGGGGGTGTGGGGTCCTGTGTGATGAGATTGGCCTTTTTCCTGACTGACTGAGTGTAGAGCTATGATAGTTGTTGCTGGGTGGTACCGGTTATTCTACTTGCTTGGCTTGTGATCCTTGAGAGTTTATTTTTGCTTTTGACAGTGATGGAGTTGTACCTGGATGTGATATTGAGGGTGAGCACAGATTCTATCAGGGACTTGTATACAGCTGTTAAAATATCCTTACGGACATCAAAGCTTCTCAGCCTCCTCAGCAGGAACATATGCTGCTGGGCCTTGCTGTAGACCGAGTCTGCGTGCCAGGTGGAAGACCTCTGTGCCCAGGTATCTAAAACACTGGACCTGCTCCACCACCTGCCCCTTCAGCCTGAGTGTCGCAAAGAGTGGGTGGGGCGTGGCAGATGTTTGCTCCCCCCCAGCACAGCTCTTTTGTTTTGGATATGTTGAGCTCTCCTCAATCCAGGAAGGTCAGGGTGTCCTCGTAGGTGCAGAGGGAGTGCTCGTCCTTCAGGTGTGCGACCAGGGCCATGTTATCTGCACATTTAAGTAGTGTCAGTTCATTGACATATTTCATTGGAGAAGAGGATGCACTTGCAGAGCACAGATGCTAGGGCCATAGGCCTGAAGTCATTCATGGCCTTAGCTTGTGGTGTCTTGGGGACAGGGATGACGGAGGACTCCTTCCACACATGGGGGACAAAGCCAGAGTTTAAAAACAGCTGAAATAGCTGTGCTAGCACGTCTCCCAGCTCGGTGGCACACTCCTTGAGCACCTTGCCTTTGAGCCTGTCCAGCCCCAGGGCTTTCTGAGGGTTGACAGGATGGATGTCACCTTCAACCTTTCCACTATGATGCATGGTGAGGGGAGACGGGTGGGTGGAGGGCCAGTCATCCTGGGGGTCAATCCTGTTGAACCTGACATAAAAGGAGTTAAATTGCTCTGCGAAGGAGGCGGGGTCAGAGCACTTAATCTGGCTCTGCCCATCATGGTGTCGAGTCCTTGCCACGCCTCCCTTGTGTTGCCAGTGGTGAACCTTTCCTCCACCTTGTTCTTAAGATGGAGTCTGGCCAGTTTGGTTTTATGTTTCAGCTCCTTGACCCTGTGTCTGTCTCCCTGTATGAATGCAATTTTCCTGAGGTTGAAGTACAGTCAGGTACAGTCTGACCTGTTCTGATGGAATTACAGTTTCCACACAGTAGCCTAACGAGGAACAGATGGAGTCTGTGAGGAGGTTCAGGTCATCATGAGTCATCATCCCAGACTTGAATGTTTTTTGTTTGGATTTTGTCAGTTTTCAGTTTTTGTCTGTAACGTGGCAGCAGGAGGATTACATTATAGTCAGAAGGACCAAGAGGTGGATGGGGCTTGGAGACGTATGCACCAGGAATATTCCATGTTCTTCCATTGTGTTTTCTCATTCAAGATGTACAAGTTGGTTTATATGGTTTGGGGGAATGTTTGGATAAAAATAATAACCAATAAAAAAACAATAACAAATAAAATGAAGGATGCCCATGAATGTCATGGATTGAACTGTACAGTAGCATAGCAAAGGGTCTGCACAAGTTTCACTAAATGTTCTATGGATGCCCGTCTTCAGAAGGTAGCAGAGAAAGTTGAAATAAATACACACACACACACACACACACACATTTGTTGCACGTCGTGCAACACAACCTGGATTGGATTTTCAACCTCCTCAGACAAGGGGAGAGAGATAAATAAAATAAACAACCGTCCCCCTTGTGGGTTCTGGCCAAAAATAATAAACTAAAATAGTAAACTTAATCAAAACCACCTTTCGGCAAACACTAATAACTAACACCTACAGATTCTCTGCAACTTTTCAGTTGTTGTTGATGTTGTTGCTGCTGCTGCTGCTTTCACATTGGGTCTCACCATTTGCTCTCCCGGCTTCTCAGCTCCCGTGTTCCAGCCACCTACTATGAGAGCAGAGCAGTTTTAAGCATACAGGTACAATTAGATAATGCCGCACAGCTGTGCGCCCTAGCTGCCCTGCCAGTAGGCGTGGCCGTTAATCATCCCAATTCCCCTGCCTACACACACACACACACACACACACATATTAACCTCCCCCACTCCACAATAATATTACTATACCTCTCCCCACCAAGAGAGTATACCCATCTTTTATTGCACCACACCACCACTGGTCTAAGGATCTTCGGTTTTCCATTACATGACCTGGTAACCATTGCTTCACTTGTCAGAGGCCATTTTAACTTAGGGGGTGAGAAGGGGAAGTTGAAGCAAGTGCAACAACCAGTCAGCCAATTCTCAATGGAATATATTTCTATTCCTGGTTTCATCTTGTTGAGGGCAAAATAAAAGGGATACACTTCATCTAGTGCTACATTACAGACAAAGATAAACAACACAGTAATTGGATCATATTAATATTATACATTAATATTATAATATTCATTAACAATGAAATCATGATGCGTAAATAAGAAAATTGGGAGTACCAGTATTTCATATTTAGACAAATATTTAATGTATTTTCAAGACTTTCACATATTGTATATGCATAAACATTAGTGTAGTTGCATTTGGAATGAAAGAAGCAGAGTTACTGGTACAATAATTAGGTTGTAGGCGTATATTGTATTTGAAGTAGTTAAGTAAGCTTTGCACTTAGTGTTGTAATATATTGCCTTCTGAAGAGCGGTTCCATTTTTAATCTCCCTAAAAGAATAAACAAGAATACATGACTGAAACTGACCTTACACAATCCTTTCCCAAATATGTAGTTAAATTAGCAACTGGACTAGCAGTCAGAGTAGTTCTAGGTTGCAGCATCTGAATTCCTAACGAAAAAAATAATTTGGTCTTGTTTAGGACGGGAGGGTCTCTTTCATTGGTCACCAGCTGGGAGGAGTGATACCCGCCCCCAACAGCCGTGACCAGCAGGTGAAGTCCGCCAGGGCCGTTCAGATTACGTACTACCTCCACAACTACGACTCGGTCAGCCAGGATGCCATTGCCGAGCAGTGGGAAAACGAGTTCTGCAACCTCGTCCGTCAGCTGGCCGCTACCAGCGAGGATCTGTACGTCCAGTCACTTACCTCTTTCAGCCTCTGGAGGGACTTCCACAAGACTGGGGTGCTGGCCAGGAGTGAGGTGCTGGTCAGCCTGGTGCTCATCCTCCTGGCCGCCACCATCTCCAGCTCCATGAGGGACTGCCTGCGGGGGAAGCCCTTCCTTGGCCTGCTGGGAGTTCTCACCATCTGCATCGCCAACGTGACTGCAGCAGGGATTTTTTTCATTTCTGATGGAAAGTTTAACTCTACAATGCTTGGAATCCCCTTCTTCGCGATGGGTAAGTGCTTTTCTTCACTCAAATTGAATTAAGCAAACATGCATGACAATGACAATATCACCTATGGTACATTATTGTACCGAAAAAGCTGGAGTGATGATATTGTTCAATTAGTAATGACAACTCGCAATGCTATAAATAATTGCTGCTGATTTGATAAGCACAGAACAAGATCCCTCAACTGAAGTAATAATGAACGGAAAACAGAAAATTACAAACAGTTTAAGAGGAATTAACTAGTACTATCAAGCAGAGATGCTTCTTAAGTGCCCTTTTTTCTATAATCACCAGAGTCCTCTGAGTTTTGACTACAAACAGCAGGGCTGTCTGGGCTCTGCCACATATATCTGGAATAAGTAATATACACAGGGGACTATTATTACAAGGATCCTCTGGATTTTAACTGACGTAACACTTTTTGTGCATTAGAACAAGCATGTATTTTTGTTTGGGACCTGGAGCACATCACAAAGACAGCACACACATTCTGCACACACACACATAAACAGACACACACACACTATCACAATGTTCTTGAAGTGACCTTTACTGGTAGCTGCAATGGAGCAATGACAACTCAGTACAGGGCTGGGAAGTTTTCCACTGGCTTCTATAAACTAGAGTTTTGGAGTTATGTACATTTTGCCAGCACTTGATTGACATGAATTAAATGTATGTAGTGGCCACCTGAGATCAAAAGCACACCATAGTAATAATAAAAAAACATTTTAGAACTGGTTAGGTTTTCATAATAAAAAATCTTGAAAACAGCAGCTCGAAATCATCAGATACCATGAAGCAGTTTTGCAAAGAAAGGCAAGGATATCATTTTTTGATAACCTTTATCATAACATTGTGCTTTGATGTCACTCACCCTCTAATGCACAAGCAATAATTGTAAGGACACTAGATAACTTCCTGCAAGTCCGGGTTCTTTCTGATATTCATATGAGCCATTATATAAATGGATTCAGGGCTTTTTATGAGGGTTAGAAAGTCTGAAATTGGTTATGAAACCCTCAAAAGGATTTTAAAAGATGCTCCTCATTTAGATTTTCTGATCCTTTTAAAACATTTGCATCTTCACTGACCTTCTGCATTTTATGTCTTCATTTAAATGTTGGTATTTCTGCGATAAGGCTTCTCACTTCATTCCTGTCTGCCTTCAATTCTCAGAATGCACTATTAAGCTTTTCATGTTTACTCTTCTCTTGCACTGTTAGCAATCTGTTAAAATGGACAAATGTTAATTACTCACAGTAACATAATAAGGCACTATATATACAGCTTACCTATGTGTTTAGAATCTGTATTTATGTGAGTTGGTGATCAAGCAAGTTTTTTAACAATGGGTAGCAGTAATGTAATATGCAAATGTAACTTACACAAAGGCAAAGAGAAACAATGGACTCTTGGCATTTTCATAGGGATGATATAGCTTGAAGTTGGTTAAGAAACTGTGGAAGGACTTCAAACAAATAATTGTGTTATAAATGTATTGTTACGCTTGAGCAATAAGGCTTGTGAGACCTTAGGTATTTTTAAGAGGCATTTCATAAATTTGAGCAAAACTTGAACTCTAGTGTTGTTAGCTACAGCATAAGGTGAAACTGAGTAAGCCACAGGAACCTACTGTTGCCACAGCAATACAATTAAAATGAGGGAAATCTAACATGCAGACACAACTTTCACATTCCAGTTGTGAAACACTTTTTTCTTTTTACAATTTCTTATGTACTGGTATTTGATTACATTTATTCATTGATATATTTCCCCCAAAAAATAATTAAATTGCTGCAGCCCTAATTTAATATTTATTTATAAAATGTTACTCTATCCATATGGTGCAAAGTCCTTTTTGATTAAACAATATGGTCATTATTATCACTGAGTTGATGAATACACTGAAGGTACTTAAAGCCTAATCAAACTGCAATACAACTGCAGTCTATTTTCCATTATAGGTGAAAACATAAATTTGAATGTGGTTATTTGAATTTAAATTGAGGCATGGCAGTTGAATGTTTTGCAGGTAACATATTCCATCTGAATTATAGCCGAATAGATGGGCTGCCCTTCTTTAATCAAAGTGCCAATCTATGTTCCCTTGAATTGCTTTTACACTTCCATTATCTTCTTAGGTTAATAAAGGCCTAGAATTTCATGCACATAGCCGTCATGCTGATATTATCTTTAAAAAAATATGGCAAATAAATCTTGTTCTTTCTTTGTATGTTTTTTTGTGTGGATTATTTGCACCTAAATTCTAGGCTTATGCCTTTTTAGCCTAGAGGCATATTTAATATGGACTGTTTGAGGCCCTTTTCCTGCCATTCTATACACTTGTGTATTGTCTCCATGACAATTTGTAATATTTTGAGTTGAACAATGCCAGAAGGATCTCTGGAATTGCACCACCATTACTTTAAAACTTCATTGACCAATGATCATTCTAGGTCCAGAATTAATGATAGAGAAATCTGTAGAGATAAGTGAGAAATCATTAAAAGCCTGCTGTATCAGTTTGTGAAGGATGAATATATACTTATTTGTGTTATCGGAACAGTGAAGTTAGAATAAAAATGGTCTATTCCCTGAATCTGCTAGCCTTAATGGTCAAATGCCCTTGTTTACTCTGAATACCGAACACAAGTGGTATTACGTGTGGAATTACACCCAAAATCTGCATCGTGTCACCAACAGGTCACGCTTTAAGTGATTGGAGGGGGTGGTTGGCTCACTTTGTTCTTAGCCCATAATTTACGATTCAGACGCCCTTTTTATATTTTTGTTGTGGGTCACTTACTACCACAATATATCTTTTCAAGGTTGCCATTGATATGCTCTTCTCATTTTGAAAATTATGGCAATATCAAACATCACTATAGCCTGGGGAAGTCAGCTTCATTTATACCAAAATGTTGGTTGTGCCGATATTTGGAGAGGCATAATATGCTCAAGAGCATTGCTACAAAGTGACGAGGCCAATCATACCACGTTGACCTCTGCTTTAATCTGGCGGGCCATAATTATTTTCTCCATGATCCATAATTTCCAGCTCATGGGTAGAAATTGTAGTGTGTGGCTTACTAAAGCTACATACCCAAGTGCCCTGGCCTCACTCACAGAGCAGTAAACCCTCCAATGATGGCCCCACTCTGTCTGCCTGCACAGGGTGACCAAAAGGCACCTCTCTGACAAGAGGATGCAGCTATTGTAACCATAAAGCTATTGCTACTTATTCTCAACCTATAATTCTCTTTTGTTTCTGATTTATGCTTTGTCTTGAAGTTGATCATGATCACAGTATAGCTACAATGTACAATATAATTGGGAAAAAAAGTATCTGAAATCTCTAAACCTCAGTCTTAACTTTTTTCAGTCATGATAAGAGTTTGATTGCATGGTTATTGAGCCCCAGGCAGTTGGCCAGTCCGGACACTAATTGGGTGCTATATGCACTCCAACTGCTTTCCTCTCAACTGGACTAAAACTAACGATAACTTTGACTGTATGAGTTATGCCAGGTTTGGAATCAACTTGCAGCCAATCCTGGAGCCTTTAATTGAACTTACAGCTTGTTTCAGGATTGTCATGCAGCTCCATAAACATATGGTCAGCAAGGCCTCGTATCAATCCAACTGCAATGCATTTTGTATTTAATTTAATGAATTAGTAGTAATGAATTTATGTAAACATTGGGTTTTTATCATTTTTACTCAACATTTCTCATTGTTGGTGAATGTTGAACACACAAAAAAAGCACACTTGGCTGAATTCATGACTAAAATATGAGGACCATTTTTTTATTAGATTGAGTCTGGGCCTAGTTTTTATGAAATGCTAGGAACTAGATTGAAACCCTGTGGCACAAAATGTTTTGCTTGTAACTCCTCTAAATATTCCAGTGAGATTGTCTAGAGTATGTTAGGACATTTTGATCCCTACAAGTTGAAAGATATGTATATCATTTAGATAATCTGGTGAGTTTTTGTATTCAGTTTAGAGACCTGGGATATTTATTCAATCCAGTCAATCCTGACATGACAATGCTGACATGAACACCAACATTTTAGAGAACAATTTAGAAAACAGTACCAATTGATGGAGAGGTAATTGACCCTTCTGCAAGTACCTCACCATCTTTTGTCCTGCAGAAGAATTTAATCTTTGCCAGGTGCTCTTTTGCAGTTGCATATGTGTTTTGACAAGGTTTGTAAAAAAACAAATATTCACAGCTTGCCATCCATTTGGCTGAGTCGCTGATCACTGTTGTCAGTGGGACTGTGTTTTGGGCCACTTTGTTAAACACTTTCTCGTGTTATTGGTGGCCTATCTTCACAAACATTTTTTGGGTCATCTAGTATTTCTGATGTATTATAGAAACTGTTGCAGAGCAGATTCTTGTCACTCTTTGCTGAAACATGTTTAATTCAGTGCTTAGATATGACAGCATTTAAATCAGTATTCAATGATGGGTTTCAAGGGCTACAGGGCTATGGACAGTGGAAAACAAACATATTTTCTGGCACAATATCATCATTTCAAACCTAAATACGGATTGATAAGTAATAGAATGACATGGTTTTGTTTGTTTAAAAAAAAATAGATTTTCTTGTAAATTGAGTTTTCCATTATGTTAATGGTTACAGATCTTACCAATGTGAATTCATATATTTGCATAAAAACAAAAATGCAAGACTTTGAGTTGTATCTAGTAATGTGTCCAAGCCATGGCCAATATGTAAAAATGTATTCCTTGTTTCCTTAAGAGCAGGTGTGATTTCCCAGTTATAGTTACAATATGCCAGTGCACAGCTTGCGGTTGTTGTCGAATTGACGGCACTGAAATAATCTTCTCTAATACTGATTCATGGGTTTGGCAAAGTGTGCCTCACTTTGACTTTGTCTGCTGTACACATCTATTCTCTTGTTTTGCATCAAGCTCATCCTAAGCCCTACAAATGATTCTCTGCCCTTCGAAAGCAGCACAGCAGGTTGTGATTTACATAACACCTCATGCATTAAAGCAATATGGAAAAACTACAGGGCAAAGGTGTTCATATAGCTGTTTTATAAGAGCTGCAAAGGTTTTTTCTCTCTTAATACTCTACTGCTACACTCTAATAACCCACAAATATACAAACACACACACACATCTATTTATTTCTGGGAAATATATCATAGTGATATAACTATTGAACGATTGAAAGATGCAGCACTTATCCAAATAAATAACCTCAAATTGAATGCACTGAATTGTTGTCTTTCTTATTCGTTCTGTGCAATGCACTGCATCAAGGCTGCATGATAAAACAAACTATCCATCAAATCAAACATTTCACTGCTTGCTGTTCTAGGAAAAAGGATGGGAAATTCGGATAAGAGCACCAATTTAAGAGTATATGACTTTTGTAAAGGCTTCACAGCATGTAATGCTTTGTTAACGTTCACAGTGCTGTATATGGGCTCATTTTAGACGGCATGCATCTACTATCACACATTTATAATTAATTTTTTAATAGACACTAAACCTGCAATACCTTTAATGATACTTGAGTCCTTTGTGTTTTAATGAGACTCAATATCCAATTGCCCTATTTTGGTGGCACGAAGGCAGTCATCGATACTGATCAAAAGAGAGCTGAATCAATTTTGACATTTTAATTGTGCTGGGACATGTGACACAAGTGGCAAGTGGCCTGGTAGTAACTCTTCAAAGAGTTGAAGGTTTGGTGAAAGTGTGACACTGAACTGGCCAATTGGGACCCCAGCCACATTTTTCCTGTGAATGACGATGCTGATGTTCTCTCTCTTGATCTCATGCAGTTGTGAATCATGAGGCCTGTATTTTTGTGTACCATCCCACCTGTCCAAACATCTAAAACATAACGTGATCATTTCAAATGTTTGCTCAATAACATGACACACCACTTACAGCAGTGTGGCTTGTCATACGCAACATCAAAAAACATGAAAAAAACACCTCCCACAGCAGCCACCTATTCAGACCACCTAGCCATTCCATTGTAAGGCTGTAGAATGGTCAGAGTTGGCTTGGATGAGTCAGACTCAGGATGGGAGGTTAACATTCATTATATTACACAGTATGTGTGACGTGCATTTCCAAATGCAAAACAACCTAAGCATTGATGGAATTGATCAATTACAGTTCACACAAATGGCTCCAGTGAGTAGTGTGGGCTCAACTGCTGTCATCCTCACAGGAACAGGAAAGGGTCTTGGAAAATGGCTTTCAAGATCTTCTGCAAGCACAGAACAGATCTCCAACCCCACTTGTTGAGGGAAGTGACATTCCTTGCACTTTGGTTCATTAACAGCCAGCACATATTCCATGGCAATATTACAAGAGCAAAGGGTTTGTAAAGCTAAGCTGTCACCACATATAAAACATTGAATGCGCATGGTACCATAGACTCACTTGAACTCAGATTGAAAGTTTTGGGCCCTATTTTTGTGCCGGCGCTAAGCGGCGTTATGACCTAGCGCTGGCGAATTGCCAGTTTCGTCTGTCTGCAATGAAGGCGTTTGTGCGACTATGGGTTGGGCAGCGCAATAGGGGGTGTGACAATGAAAACAGTCGGCGCTATGCAGTTTGCGTTAACGTCCAACTAGACCACCTCTTAACGCAAACACTGGCGCTCTGTGCAATTTGGTGACTTTATTGATGTGCACATATGAACATAGGGTTATCTGAAATCACATGAGAATGTTTTGTGAATATTGTGAATTTCCCCCCACGTTGAGGCAAATCGTCCAATCCATGGGTAACTTGCAAGCTGTAATAAATTACGCTAAAAACTAATAATTATAAGGTAAAAGCTTGTGGTTATTCAATGTACGGACTTGAAAGACTGAAGCCAGCAGGCCATCCATCGCTACCGTTCAGTAAGATACACCTGTTAAATAAATATATGTTTGTATGCACATTGTTTTTCTTATGTGAAAGGGTTTTATTCTTTCCATTTGCACTACAGAAAATGGAGTATATAATTGGACGCCGAAGGTGATACTGTGAGCGATACCCTGGGTTTGGTAGCCGGTGTTGGCCAGATGGCTATCAGTTCAGCTGTACATGCAGTTTCTTCCAGTCTTGTCCAACATGCAAATTAGTTTATTACTTTTCCTACACCCGACAGCCAGCAGAGAACTAAACAGGATTTTTATACGCAATGTGGATTCCCTGGTGTCTTGGGTGCCATTGACTGCACACATGTGCAGTTGCGTGCACCATCTGATCACGGTATCATTTATGTGAATCGGAAGGGGGTCCACTCCATTAATATCCAGGTGGTTTGTGATGCACACTCCAGGGTGACGCATGTAGGCCTACTGCATGACGAACATAAATGAAACAGGCCTAGTTGCAGTTGTAAGTTTGTTATTTATTGCTTTCCATTTAACAATTACATTAAGTTAGAAGAAAATAAACGTAATTTTTTAAGTTAGAAAGCCTACAAATAAGGAAAAAAAGAGATGGTAAAATAAAACACTTTCTTTTAGCAATGTAGGTGTCAAAATATAAACTCAAATCATGAAAATAACAAATTAATGTGCGCCTTGTTTTCCCCCTCTGATTCGCCAACTTTTCCGCAACCCCCGCACAAGCAAATCGCTCTCTTTTCAGAAGCGCTCCTGGCGCAGCCGCACAAAACTCATCCATGTCAGAAAATTGCCAATTTGCTATAGCGTTAGCGCACTGGTATTTAAAGGGATAGAAAATAGGTGTTCTGATTGGCCATTATGAAACCAAACCTCCACCACACCCACATGTATTTTTTAAAAGTTAATCCAACCTCTTTTACAACTGCACCGTAGGTGCGCTATCATCCTAAGTCACGAAATTACTGAAATTGCATTAGACACGCCCTAAAGCGACACCATCCTCACTTTGCGTCTGCGTTACCGACACCATCCTGATTTACCAAATTAGGGTCCTTTGTGTTTTTGTGAATCTTGACCCTCTCTGTAAGATTGTGACTATTGCTCCAACTCTACATATCTTTCACAAGTATCATGATTGATGCCTACATTGATGCAATTGATTGATCTCTGAGAGAAGGGGAATGAAATAGCTGATGACACAGCAGACATTTGATTATTAATCTTTCCCTGCTGTTGATGTGATCCATATGACATTGTTATTATAGCAATATCTGTGTGTGCATGCCTCTTCAACATATTCAATACATATTTTCATCACACCCTTTGAAATGTTCTGATACTACTGCCACACACTGTTAAACCACCCTTTTCCTGGTGTACTTTTTAGACCATTAAAATACTACTGCTGTTAATGCCAATCAACACCCACAAGCACACATCCCTCTCACACTGACTCAACACAAGTGCTAAGAAAAGCAAGGAGGTAAATAGCAACCTCAGTACAACTGCAAATTTTCAACATCTACACTGGTCCAAAATACCAATGTACCCCTAACAAACTGCATTGGATAATTGTGATCTTTCTTTGCCCTTAAAATTATTAGCCTAGACTTTGTGACAAAGCTGGCTGTTGGTTTGCGCACAAAAACATCTGACATATGGAGTTAGAAAAGGTATTAACAAACAAACAAGCAAGCAAGCTTCTCACAATACTAGGACTCAAACATGTAGCTAACCAGGCCTTTACTCTGCCTCACAAAATGGAGTCTCTCGTCTCTCCCACACAACTGATTTTAACCCCTGTTTAATTCAATTACAACCAGGTGCGTAATTGGCTTTGTTCCATAGATCCAACAATGACAAACAAAGACAACTGTTTCAAGATGGACATGATAATATGCTAGCTCATACAGAATTGATTGTGAAGTGAAGACATTTGGGTCACATTTAAAGATAGTTACACATATAAAAAATAAAATAAAGTTAATTCTGTGAAGATAAAGCCACCATCTTCACATTACCTTCTCTTTCTCCTTGTTCACCAAACACAGTTGCAAGTGGCAGGGAACAACCAAGTAGGGCTTCTCAATTATAAATGTCTCTGGCATTTAATCTCAGCCTAGCCAAGCAAAGTGTGTTATCAGCGGTGTGGAATTGGAGTCCTCACAGCTAATATCCCCCTGAAAAAGCAAATCAATCCTCCTGGACAAACTGGACAACCAGTTTTCCATCATATGGTCTCGTGGCTGACACTTTCCCCTCCCAACAGTCAAAGGGACCAGATGCCCCTTAATGTCCAGAAATGCAAACCTCAACCTGCATTCAGTGCAATTCCCTGGGTTCCAGAGCGGCTTCCACCATCAGGCCTGGCACTGTACACTGTTGGGCTCCCCGAGAAGTGCTCCGCAGTCTGTGAACTTCACCACCATAGAGGCAACAGCAGCCACTCTTTCACAGGCTTTCTTCAAAAACAGGGAATTAAGAGTAGCTCCCCCTTCCCTGGGCACAGGCTGTTCCTCACCGAGCTGTGCCTCCCATTCACACTGATGTTTGATCTTTGTCCATAGGGTGTCCTCTTCTGGAGTCCTTCCAACCACACTGGTTCTAGAATTGCCCTTTGTTGGGGTCGCCACACAAACTTTAGAGTAGGAAATACAATATAGAGGAGTTATTAATTGAGTGGAATATGTTGCATGGTGGTCAGATAGGGGCTGGCATCCAAGGCTTTGTTAGTCAAAATGTGTGGTGTGTGTGTGATGGGTAATGAAATTCCCTCAAAAGTGAGGAGGATTCCCCCCTCCCTGTATTTCCTTTAATATACACCTATGCAATGTTCTTTCCATTGTGCAGGGTTGCCTGAGGGTTTGGTGAAAGCCCCATCTCTACCTCTCATTGTTTCTATCTGTTCTCAGGGGAATTGTCTTATGTATGACACATGAAGATTATGATAATGTCCTCCCAATTATTTAAAAGATGATCATACCAGAATATTGTGTTGGGGAAAACATGACTGACTAAAACAATGACAGTCATTGGAAGTAATCATTTATATTATCTACATTTTTACAGTGTTCCTTAAAAATAAGTTATTCTGGCTTGCAAACTGTGTACAGAGCTGCCCAATGCAACATATTTTGATTAGAATGTAGAAAGCCTATGAAAATGATAGGAATGACTGAAATATGGGCGGTAGTGTAGTGTAATGGTTAGGGAACTGGGCTTGGCAAGAGGTTGCCGGTTCGATTCCCAGGTGGGGCACACTGTCGTTGTACCCCTGAGCAAGGTACTTAAACTGAATTGCTTCAGTAAAATATCCAGCTGTATAAATGGATTCTATGCAAATAAATGTAAACTGTGTAAGTCGCTCTGGATAAGAGGGTCTGCTAAATGGCTAAAATGTAAAATGTAAATGTATATGAACTCCACATTCTGCTAAAGGTAGACTTCTGTGGCATAAACCTGAAATCAGTTTTGTGTTTACTTTAACCTCAAAGCTGAATCTAAATTATTCACTCACCAAAATCCTTCCCTTCCCAACAGTGGACTAGGCCTACAACATTTGGTTTGATACCAAAAAAATTAGCAGAAGTAACAGAGATTTGATACAAATGTACTTTTTTTTAAATGCAGGAACACCAAGAATTATGCATATATTCGATGGCTATTTATACATTAAATACATGGAGGCATATTGCAACTAGATTGAATAGAGGCCGTTGTATTTTTTTAATGTATTGAAAAATTATCAAGGCTTTGTTTACAGTAGACATCATGGAGTGTAAACATATTTAATATGGCACTCAACCTGACAGATACAGAGATACAGAGCCATTGCTTGGTAATGTGTAGACGTGTATACATAGATGTCTATGCTGGTAGGTTTTGTGGCTATGATGTGTTACGTCACTATTTCTGCTTCTCATGTTATCAAAGTGGTGCATAAAACTACATAACCATGATAATATTGTTAATGTAGCACCTGGCTATGTCTTGCATTAAGTAGGTTGAAAGCAAAAAATGTATTATCTGTATTATCTATATGTCATTTAAATATGACCGTAGTGCAACTGCTAAATTAAGTAAACAATGTTCATCATATTGCTATGCACTCTTAAGATAATGGCTAGTGGTACCCTGCAGTGGCACACAAAGCACAGAGCATTTCATCCTTACCAATCACTGCAGTCTAGTGTTGTTAGCTGGGTGTTTGTTCATCTGATCTTTATGTCATCTGGATGGGCTGATAGCACAAACCAATTACTAGATTAATGGACAAAATACAAATCCATATAATAGAAACATTACTGTATCTTTATTGTAGTATAGTGCAGTTTATAAAATAAAGATTAGTGGATCTACACTGAGCTAGCCAAGAACTGATTCCCATGAACAAATATATTGTTAATGTTGCAACATCATTTAAAGATCACTATGTCAGCACTGAGATGTATGTACTATTGATGAGTTGAACAAGTCATGAATGAATGAATTGCACTTTACAAAATAGAGATGATGATTATGTTGATACTAATAATAAGATATAATTATTATTAATTGTAGTAGTCATATGTACAGTACATAATTGTTATTACTGGAATAAACTAATATTTCTGTCTACCTGGTAAGAACAGGGAATTATTTTTGTGCCTCATACATTTTTAAGTGACAGAAAGACTTTTGCTGCTGCATACCGCAGAGTTTTATAAATATTTCCTTATTTATTTTTGCACAGGAAAAAAATGGACTCATTTTAACAGAAGCCAATACAAATTACTGCATACTGTGCATTTAAATCGGCTTTGGCTTTTGGTGGACCTTTTGATTTACTGCTTTTTGTTTTACATTATCTTTAAAAGGCAATTTGCAAGAATTGATTTTGTCCTGCAGGATGAGATGTCACTCTGCTATCTGCAGTGTGCTGCTGTGTCCCATGGGACACTGCATAGATTTGATGGACTTCAAAATGGATGAGGATTGTGTAAGGTTTTCCAGGGGATGTTTGTGTTGCTTGTCTATTTACTGAAAAAATACACACTGACCAAGACGTTTGTAACAATGTATTTCATTGTTAATGTAATTTGTATGCTATTACATAGGTGTGTGCACAGTTATTTTGTTCATGCATTGTGAATCCTTTACCAAAAGCATGAAAACCAAATGATTAATTTGACCATAAAGGGTTGCCTGACAGTTTTGACAGTTACAGTTGGTAAAATGTTAAATGTGTAATATGTGTAATAATTTTTCCACTGTCATATTTTTCTATATTCTTCAAAAGTTATTTTGGAAAAATAGCAAGGAGCAAGGAAAAAACGCCTTGGTCAAAAGAATAGGGAGGAACCAGGCTAAAGGGGAGTCCACAAAAAAGACCATATCAGGGTCAGTCCAAAGGTCCAAAGGAGAGGCTGGGATGGCTGAATTTGTGCCACCAAATTAGGTAGTCAGTAGTGGGGGGAGGGTAACTAATGTTAGGGACCGGGGTAGGCATGGGAGGACTGGTCTGGAAGAATGAGGACAGCTCACACTTCTCACAGGCTCGGAGCAAGAACAGCACTTAAAACACAGATTTAATAGCCATAATAAAAATCTACTTTCCAGAACCACTTATTATACATCACTTTGGAAATCTAGTAAAATCACTAGACAGCAATGTAAACAAAATCAAGAGCAGTACAGGAATGTGAAGTGAAGGGAAGTTCCAGAAACATCTGGCTGGCTGTCACTGCAATCACTCTGTTGTAAATGTGGATAATCTTTTCTAAGAGGCTCACAAAGATAACAGCTGGCATATCCAAAGATATTGGCACATCCATGCTTTTCATAAATGTATTTTTTATTTAGGCTATATCTATTTATAAAAATGAATACACATTAATACAAGCCATGTTCTGCCTTTTTAAACGCTGTAGTGAAAAATAGGCTACTTGTTGATCCTGAAGTGGCAGTCCAATTGCTTTGTTTTTGTAGCTAGGAAAATGCCCTGTTACCCACCCAATATAATCTGGTGGTGGGGACCATCAAAGGCTGCTGGCTGGGGACTATGGGGTATGCAAAGGGGCTGAAGGGGATATAGAGTTACTGATATAAATAGGAACATGGTCAATCAACATTTGTCTTTATATTAAATAGATGTGAGTGTGACTTTTCTGTTTTCTTCAGTTCATTTTGGTGATTACTGAACTCACAGAGTGTGTTAGTGAACATTAAACACATTGCATTTAATTGTTATTTGAAGGACAAATGTTGATAGAATCCAGGCCTATTTGTCTGAAAGTAAACATGATAACGATAGTGGAGAACCGGCAGGGTGATTTTTGATACCCTATTTTTTCCATCTTGGAATTTTGCAGCGTTTTGGATGTGAAGTAATTTTTGAAGGGTGAACTGGGGGATTGAAGAGTGCATCCGAGGACACTGATGGTTAGGACAGTCACTCATCAATCAGTTCTTGTGGGAATAAATTCATACATGCCTCTCTGCTACATGCTTTTGCAGCATCACGTGGTGACAGGCAATATTTCTTAAGTGAAATAATGCAGGCTTTGGCCCAAAGTCAAATTTACACAGTAAAATGCAGTGAATACTTCTTTCATGCTGTAAGGAGCTGGAAAATTGATTCATGGGTTAAAAATCCACCAAAGATGAAGCAATAATCTGGTTCACCCATTTATCTGCTGGCATTCCAGTGCAGAAGCCATACTTTTCTACTTGTTCTACCAAGCATCAGTCTCTTCAGTCGGGATCAATAGCAATAGATTGCACATGCCTGTGAGTACAGTCGACAAGGGGTGCCTGTCAATACTTAGTAGCCACTCCCACCATATCAGGTCATTGATTCTCATTCATTAGGGGCCACTATCAGGGGAACGGCCTGTGGTCACCCAATATGGACAAACAGCCTCACCATCTGCTTACAGCTTTATTCACACAAACATGAATGTGCATACACGTCAGGGCACACACTTCTGAAATTCAAGGTGCGCAGCGAGGGCAATGTTGGGGTCTCATGCAGTAAAGAAAAAATCTATACACTCTAATGCATATAATTTTTCTAATTCTGAACAAGGGATAAATTGTTCGTTATATTTTTTCAACAGAACAGTCATATTCGTAAGATTTAAACATTCAATGTAATGTGACAGTGTTTGTAGATCATGCTCTATGTCAGCAGTTCATATATATTAGTGCCCTGGGGCCAATTCCAAACCCCACCCCACCCATACTCTTCCAAATCAGGCCCAGGCTTATTGGGTCAGTTGATTATATAAAGATCCACAATTGGGACATGGAAAAGAGGACGTGTGCTAACAAATAGGCTAATAACCTAAGAGGTGTGTTTTGTAACAAAAGGATACATTAAGATACAGAGGATACCTCCACTGTGCTGTGATACATAATTGTTAATTTGATATGCTTGATCGATCAAATTCTTAACGGTGATTCATCGATCATCGATTAATCATTAACATCCCTAGTTAATAGGGCATGGCAATTTACAAATGTATGCAGGTTTTGCAAATAATGAGAGATCACTCAGTGTTGGAAGGCGTAATATAGGGTTGCTGGAACTTTCCACCCGTCCTCACCTGGCCACTCAATTCAATTAGAACTTCAAACACTGTGTATGCATCACAGTACTTCCTCTAGCTTTACAAAGAAAGTTTATGCAGGACACCAATAGGGATGATCATATTATTAATATTAGGACATCCACTAATCAGGTCGGGACCCCAGTCATGACTTTGAGAGCAATGAGATTTAAATGCCCTCCCTGATGAGAAAAACATTCCATCTATTTCAACCCGTTTAATCATGTTTCAGAATCACATCATTTTAGTCAGAATAAATTCCAATGTTAGAGTAACATTTTTAGAGATTTCAGGAATATGGACAAAAAACCTTTAAATTTATATTGAATTGTTTGGGTTTACCTTTATGTCTATGTCCTTTTCTCTCATTCTTTCATATCGTGACAAGCATTCTCCTTCATTTTGCCAGTTATGCATGTATTGATGGAAGACCTGATTCATGGTTAATAATGGGGTTATTATATATATATATATATGTGTGTGCTTATATATTGTAAAGGATGTAATTTCCTCCATTGTTTTGCATTTTGCATTTGCAAGTCCATCTATTATATAAATTGGGCTGCCCTGTGGCACCAAATACACCACTATTGTCTGAGTATAGTCACTTTATAGGTGGGAATCAATGCAGCCGAGTTAACACTAATCCAGCTTTAATTGAACAGTCAGCAGGGAATGTCCTTTGACTTGAAAGATCGGCTCTTGCCTAGGCTAAGTTTAGTTTTATTTGACTTTTATGCCAGATTGCTCTGTGCTGGGAAATAATGGCCATGCATTTCCCAGAATGCATATAGTTGTAGAAAAATGTAGAAAACAGAAAACAGACGATCTGAGCAGAAGGTGTCTACAACTTTGAGTCATGGTGGCTCCCATGCATTTTCTTTCTCCTTTTAAAAAATGATTCTCCTTTTGGCTCTTGTACAGTCAATTTAATTCAATGGGGGAAAAATGATAGTCAAAAAAGCAAGGCATCCCACTTCTGAGTCTGTGAAAATAGTACAAGTGTGCCATAGTAAAAATCATAAAAAGTCTGATCACTATTGTGTTTTATCAACACCTGAGGTTTATGATAAAACTGAAGCGCCATTGTTTCTTTCATTGGGCTCAAACTGTTTGTAAGTTCCAAGTGAAAGCAATAAATCATTAATACTTGTACTTTTAAGCTGAATAAAATGTGTAGAATGAGAAGTCCTGTGATGAGCATCATGGGGAACTGTTCAAACTTATTCAAAACTAGTATTCACTTTAGATGTTGGCAATCATGCCATATAATTAACCTATTGCATTTTTTAAATAATAAATGGAAAAGTACTGCAGTTATTTAATCTGCACATTTCATTGTACCCTGGCTATGTTATTGAGTGCAGACATAGCCCTAAATAAATGGCTTCATTAATCTATAAATGGTGACATTTTCAATAACCATTAAATATGATTAAAATAAATGGTCCATTGCAGTGGTCACACTTGTAGAAACATTGACAGTGTTTGTACCAGTGGTGACATTACCATCTTGTGTAAAGAAGACAAACTGAAATGCCCAAATACCATAAGTATGTTGTAGCCCTGAGTAACAAAAGCAATTTAGTGCAAACCCTGTTCAATTTATCTCAGAAAGACACAGAGCATATCAGACTTACAATCAAGTATGGAAGGACTCACTTATGATTTCTTCATGGGGATGGGAATTCTATTAGAGAGCACTTACTGCAACTGCATATTGTGCATATCTAGAATTATGATAACTCTTGATTTATTTACAGAGACAATTCTTGCAAAGAAAATACTCACCCACACTCACTTTCAAAGGGCTGCACTTGAGTGGTTAAATGTACATGGACAGTGGATGTTGTAGTTTAATTAAACATGCAGTGGTTACCCTAATGGAGAACTTTGTGTTATATGTGCAGAAAAATGAATGAATTGCAAGAAAACCTATTCCTTGCTTTTACAAAATGAACAATGTCATGGCCGTAGAGTCCTCATTATGAATTACTGAATTAATCCAACTGCAATACCTGTAAAGCTTCTCTGCTACCAATAATCAACTTGTGAGACTTCAACAACATGAGACATCGAAATTGGGGCTTTGGGGCTTGTTACGAGCTGTCAAAATGGAACCTGACAAAATAAATGAATGTGTTTCCCTTATTACATCCTGTACTTGCATCAGCTTTATCTAATTAGCAGGATTTTTCCCCTTGGTAATGTGACTTTTGCCACATTTTCATTGGCCATAATGAGGTGGTTGTGGTCCATGGCTGGCCAGCTGAGAATCCTCAAAAAATGCAGTTGCCGTTGCATTTTATCTGCTTTATATACAGTATATATAGTACCCTCCATTATTAACATCCTAAAATAAAATATAATAAACAATACAGGTACTGAGCAACATATATTGTATGCTTTAAAAATGGGAAACTATATTATTTTATGCTAATACAATTGTTCAGAGCAAAAAATAAATACATTAAAAATTCACAAATCTTTATACCCATGTTCTCAGTACTTTGTGCACCCTCCCCTCATGGGGATAACAATACTGAGTCATCTTCTGTGGTGTTTTATGAGATTGGGGAACATATTGGAGGGGACCTTTGATCATTCCTCCATACAAATTCTTTCAAGATCCTTTGGTCTGTGCTTGTGGACTGTCCTCTTCAATTCAAACCACATATTTTATATCAGGTTTAAAGACTAACATGACCATCACAAATCAGTAATTATGTGTCAGTTAACCATTTCTTGGTTGATTTTTGAGGTATGCTTGGGATCATTGTTCTGCTGAAAGATCCATTTGCAGCCAAGTTTTAGCTTTC
This sequence comes from Aldrovandia affinis, assembly GCA_029706075.1. Lineage (NCBI taxonomy): Eukaryota > Metazoa > Chordata > Actinopteri > Notacanthiformes > Halosauridae > Aldrovandia > Aldrovandia affinis. The sequence goes on along the minus strand of JAINUG010000096.1, from coordinate 2,906,024 downwards.
TGACAGAGGGAATCCAGTTTTTGGCCAAAATGTATTGGTACTTGCTGGAGTTCATGATTGCTGTTGCTACATTTTTGCTGCAGGGGATCTTTAACAAGAGCCCCAGGATCAGTAGATGAAATACTTCATAACATCAACGATTCACCATCATATTTCAACATAAGCACCCTTCTTCCAACCCCAAACGAAAAGCTAAAGTTGCTCTCATCTGACCATAACACCCGATTCCAATGTCATTTAGAAAACTCCAGATGCTTATTTTTGTTGATTGCCCTCATCGATTGGCCCTTTCTTCTGAACCATCTCCTGACTCGTGAAGGTCACCAGCCATTTGTCTTATTTCTTCTGTGAGTTATTTGCATTTCCCTGTGGTGTGGATGACAAATGTATTTTACAAAGTATTTACTCCTCCAACCTGGTGCCTTCCCAACTTTTACACCTAGTTTGAGTCATCAAATAAGTGACCTGATTTTACTGTAGTTTACAATCTGTGTATTTTACGTGAAGAAACTATCCGATTTAATGTTGCTAGCAACCTATCTGTAGCTAGCTAGTTCTGAGCTGCTAGAGCTAGTTTAGCTAAGCATGATCAGTGTCTTCCACGGTGATTGAAGCATCAATCATCGGGGAGCCCTTCGCTGGGAGGAAGAGCAGCTCTGTTTTCCCCAGGTTCAGCTTCAGGTGGTGGGTGGACATCCAAGCAAAAAAATTTTATTCCATAGGCATAGCAAAACGAACAGTAGATGATGTAAAGAAAAGATGTTAGGTGGTGTCTAAAAGAAAAACATTCCTCCAAAATCATGTGGGAAAAAACACAGGCAATCAAACAAATATCATTTTCATATTATATCTGAAAATAAATGAGAAGTTCTAGTAAACAATATGTATGCTATATAGGATATGTATTTAGTATTCTGAAACAATACTTAGAAGACCTTACCTACAGCCAGGTTTCTTTGTAGTTCCTGGTGATTAGCTGTCTGTAGATACAGCTATACAGAAAATAAAGCTGCCATGACATGACATCATTATTTTTTGCATTGATGGGACAAAGAGTTGAGCACCTTGGAGAGTGCAATACAAGATGCGGATACCACCTGCTTTCAGGCCCAAGTCAGTCAGTACCTCTGTTTAGAATCTCATTTGAAATTCTTTTTTAATTGCTCTAGAGGGAAGAGTGACCCCTACTGGCCCACCAGCACTAGGTCATACAGTAGTACTTACCTTGCCTAGCCCTAGTTAGCTTCAGCCATCAGGTGATCAATTAACAATCATTTAATAACCATCTAAAATCTGTATACAATACTTTGTTTTATTCAAGAAATACACATGCATAAATATTTATATCTTTATTTTGATGATAAGTACATAAAGCCCCATACAGAGGCTTTTCTATCACTTTTCTATATTAGGTCTATACTTCATGATGTCCCTTTGTCTTTTATTTTAATTTTATAAATTTATTTTAAGATTTTCACCCAATTTGGTGGCCAATTGTATCCTCTGTTTCTTCAATTCTCCCTCCCCCATGAGCCTGCCGCTCACATCTACGGGACAAGCCGCTACCCAGAGGCCGGCAATGAACCGCTTCTCAGCGAGCTCGTGCCGGCTCTCACTCCCCCTCCCCCTGGGGTGGACAGCCAAGTGCCGCCCCGAATGGGCCTCACGGCCAGAGCCAATTTAACTATCATCAGATAATTAAAGCATGGTTAAAAGTAGGGATTTTTTTAATTGCTTGTCCTTTCAGGTTGATACAAAAAAAAATGTAATGGCATTGTAGTGTCTCTACCCATTAAAGTTTTTCCATATTCATTATTCAGATTTCACATAATCCTTTGATATTAAATAAATGCTTTTTTTGTGCCAATGAATTGTCACACTGTATACAACAAGCAACATCTTATTTATGCTTACTGTATTGTTTAGGAAGCGGCAGAAAACTGAGGATGTTTGTATGTCTTTGGTGAAGCCTATGGGGACTAAACACGAGTAAGCAAAATATTAGAAAGAAATCTTTGTTTATATTAAACCCCCCTTTGAAACATTGACTGGATGTACTTTATGTTATCCCGCAAATTAAAAATCAGTTGTGTGTTTTTGTTTTGTAAATGATTTATTGTGTCTTCTGCCTCTGTGGCAGTGGAACTTCCACAGCAGCTTTGCTTAAGAATTCAGAGCTAATGCAGTCAGAGGGCTGGCTGATGCGGGGGAGCTGTGCTGAGATTGGGGCTGGGTTTTTTCCACTGTTGTACCCGAAATGGTCCATCAGAGACCTGTGACAAACAGCCCTCTTAAGCCCTGTCGAACACTGTACCTCTCTGACAGCCGCAGCATGACATGACGTACGTCCTTTCATCACCCCCTCCTCCCCCCACTCCCCGCACCTCGAGAGACACCCGCTGCAAGTTTTAGTTGAAGATCACTCCCTGATAGGCTCTGTCCTCCAAACACAATTTACGGCAGCCATTCCTCAGTAGTCGGTACACATTTAGATAATGTCGCTGGATGGCAAAAATAAAACAAACTCAAGGAGAGAGTGTGTGACACCCTGCAGTGTGTTAGTCGTGCCATACTGTAAAATTCCCCGAAATGTGGCACCGTCCAAGGACATGGGGTCCTGGAAGCTGCATTGTAGCAATTATTCAGAAATTATGAGTGGTGGGACAGGATTGATTTTCGGTGGCATAACGATCAAAGTCCCTCAGTCGCCCTCAATTTCAGTTAAGCTGCTAATAAAATCATAGACAGAATTCCTACCTGCCTGGTGTGCGTGATTCATCACCCCCCCACGACACACACACACACACACACACACATACACATGCCTGTCCCCTGTCCACCTCTGCAGTGGCGCCTTTGTGAACTTCGGTGACCTTAACCAGGACACTCAGCGCGGTGTCTAATTTACCTGAGAGTGACTTCCCATCGAGTCAGAGGAAAGCCTGGCTCATGTCAATATCACCTAACCTACCACCTAACCTACCAAAGGTGCTTAATAAAGTGCATTTCAGTTCCACATTCAGGCTGATAAGACCTCTGGGGCTATATGACATCTTGTGTTTATCCTTGCTTCTGCAGATTTAGGCTATTGTGTCATCTTGGCCCTTTTGGGCTGTAAATTAGCTTTGGAATGCTTTGGGGCTCCTCAATAATGCCTTTGCTGCTCAGGGGACCTTGTATGAATGTAATGTGATTATAGGTTCTAAGGGCAGGATCAAATCTGGTCCATTGAACAACCATAAATAATGACAAAGCCAATAGCTTTAGTGGTTGCTTTGCACAAACTAGTTGAACTTTGTAAATCTTTAGAAAAATATTATTTGTGGCTTATTGTCCTTTTTGTTTTATTGAGGCCATTTCACAACACAATAGTGAGATGAAAATGCAATATACCGTAGACTCCGTTTTTATTCATATCCTTGATAAAGATGAACAAAAGAGATCGTATGAAATAAACTGTATAAGTAATGAGCTTTATTGTATTCAGAAAATTTAACTCTTTAATAATAAAGCATTGGCATGAACTTGTGCAATCTTAGTTCACAAATTCTTGTATTTTTTCGGTGGAATTGTCTTTGTACAGGCGGGTCAATTCCATATATTTTAATTTCTGTGGATGCTTTTTAAAGCAACCCTGTTTCCATAAAGGCCATTGTCATATAATGGATGTGCATGTCCAAAAGCTCAATTTTTTTCATCTGACCACAAGTAATTTTAGTTCAGATTTTGACACCTTGTTAACCCCTAGATGCCAGGTTGTTTCGGAGATCTTGAACTGTGCCTATTGGACTTTGCCTCTCAAACCATCTGTCTCATTACATGTGGGGACAAGATAGACTTGCATATAACAATGTATAACAATGTGTTTTAATGTATGGGAAAGTATATTAAGTATACTAAAAATATATGACTATAAAACAATTTGATACTAATATTAAAATGTATTTTCAGTGTATTTTTTACAATTTATTTAACAATCAATAGCCAAAAATGTATCAATAGCCATAAATGAAAAATAGCCATTGTTGTATCATAGGTGGAAGATTTTAAAAATAAAGATGCAGAACAGCCTATGTATGACACGTCTTCACACCTATGTATGCACTTATATACACTTATTCACAAATATTGTGAAACTGTACAGAGACTTCTGGTAGAGGATTTAGTTAATTGAATTATGAATGTGCTGTTCTCATTAGCTGTAAACCATCTCTCTAGTTCATACTGTGGCATGATTACATGATGCTCAAATCAATCCTGTGAGGAGGCTTCAGAGAAGGCTTTTTATGAATTGAAGAGCTTTCCTCTTGACCTTGTCTTCCCACTTCTATGCTAATAGGAATATAGGCAGTGGTGATTCATATAGCCACTTGAAAGTCGAGCACGGTCCCACTGTGAAAGGTTCCTGAGCTCTCTCTATGTCTTATTTAATTCAGTCTGGGGGCCCTTTACTGTTTACTTAATGAAATATTACGTCTGTGTTTAAAGCCGCTGACGTATTTAGCCATCAAACCACCGACTTATGGTGTAAATGCTGAGTCACAGAGGAGTTTTATGACGTGGCTCATTTCAACATTCCTGCGAATTTCAATTATTGAGCTCATCATATATTAGTTTCTCCAATGCAACAAATGAAAGGAATCCATTAAGCCCCGTTCTGTAACACTAGTGCTCAATAATTAAAAGAATCTCATTAGTGGGGAATTCTTTGGAGATTAAATCAAGAGCGAATTTGCCAATTTGCTATTAATTTTCCATTACCAGTAAATTTCTAAATTTATATTCCCATATATTTACAGTGTGAGTCTGTGGAAGACAGAAATGGCCTACACATTCTCCCAAGACTCTAGTATCCTTTATAAAGTTCAGTGGCTCATACAGTTCTGCAGATGAAACAGCACATACAGATTGACCTGACTGCTCTTAGAGTAAGATATTCACATGTAGGCGGCACGCTGAATAAATTACCTCTGAGACCGTCCAAAAGCTTGATGCCTTTCCCCGGATGAGTGGTTTGTTGTAGCATAAAGAAACTATGAAGGGTCTTTGCCCACTTGGAACACACAGATGCAGAGGGTCATTTTTTGGAAGAGTGACGGAAAATCTGAGAGAATAAATAATGTTGGTTTTGCCACTTATTTAAAGAATATGAATTCTCTGTGTCCCTGACATAACTTCCAGCAAACAAATTGATATTCCTGACTTATTGAAAAACATTGAATTCATTCTGATTCATTTCATAGCATGGCTATATTTAGCCAAGGTCGTTTGTTCTGCTTTTAAGAAGTATGTTAGGCTGCCATCTTTCACCAAATGAGAAAGACAGACTCAATGTTTTTATTTATATCTTTTCAACGGTCTATACATGGCATGGAATGTTTTGTAGAGATCACAATATTGTGCACATCAAAGACTACATAGTATACATATCTAGTACATATCACTTGGAATTATGTCTACTCTACCTCATTACGGAACATTTGAAACTACTACACATTTGCATGAATAAACCAAATATAGGAGTACATTCATTCCATGCCTGCACAATTAATTGTCACTAAATAATTGACTAGCACTGCAATACAATAAGACTTAAAGCAAGTCAATTGAGCAATTCACCTCACTCATTTTAGTGATGCAATCCTACATAATCACTTAATGTTTTTCTGTGGATGATGATTGGAAATTTATGAAGGTATTGAAAGAAGGACCCAGGCAGTTTCCCACATGTGGGGGTATATTTTAGATCTTTGTAGACATGGCAAGACTGTGCCATCTGCTCAGGTGTTCAAATAAAATATTCAAAAGCCATAATTTTCATGGTTCTCCTCCATTAGTAAAATTACCCAAATCAATTTCAAGGGAGAATATGTGTCTGTGTGCATAACTGTATGTGTGTGCATGCCTGTGTGTCTTTCAGTATCTTATTTCAACTTTCATGAATCCTTCGTACTGTACACATAACACCTGATTTCTAATTTTTTTTGTGTGTTTTTCTGCTTTAGGACATGGAACAAAAGGAGTCTTCGAGCTTCTTGCCGGCTGGAGGAGAACCAGAGAAAACCTGCCATTCAAAGAGAGAGTAGCCGATGCGTTTGCCGACGTGATGGTGTGCTACACTATGACAAGCTCCCTTTACATCATCACATTCGGGATGGGTGCCAGTCCATTCACCAACATCGAGTCCGTGAAAATCTTCTGCCAGAGCATGTGTGTAGCCATCCTGGTGAACTATTTCTATGTCTTCTCCTTCTACGGCTCCTGCCTGGTCTTCGCAGGCCAGCTAGAGCAGAACCGGTATCACAGCGTCTTTTGTTGCAAGATACCATCCGTGGAGTACCTGGACAGGCAGCCCACGTGGTTCAAAACCATGATGAGCGACGGACATGACCTCTCCACCCACCACGACAGCATCCCCTACCAGAACCACTTCATCCAGCACTTCCTGCGGGAGCACTATACCGAATGGATTACCAATACCTATGTCAAACCCTTCGTTGTCATACTCTACCTTATTTATGCATCGTTTTCCTTCATGGGATGTTTACAAATCAGCGACGGATCGAATATAGTCAACCTTTTAGCCAGCAACTCCCCGAGTGTCTCGTATGCTCTGACCCAGCAGAAATATTTCAGCAATTACAGTCCTGTGATTGGGTTCTACATCTATGAACCGATAGAGTACTGGAATTCCACAGTTCAAGAACACCTGAAGACGCTGGGCCACGGATTCAATAAGATTTCGTGGATCGACAACTTCTTTCAGTATCTGAAGGTAGTGAATGTCAGTGCGTCAACCAAAAGTGAATTCATAACCATTCTCCAGACTTCCTTCTTAAGGAGCCCAGACTACCAGCACTTCAAGGATGACATCATTTTTTACAAAATGAGGGATGAAACTGAAATCATTGCGTCCCGCATGTACCTGGTGGCCAGAACCACGGAGAAGACCAGAGAGGAGGTGGTGGAATTACTGGAGAGACTGAGACCTCTGTCTCTCATCAACAGCATCAAATTCATTGTCTTCAACCCCACCTTTGTGTTCATGGATCGATATAGCTCCTCAGTCATTTCTCCGATCCTCACCTCTGGATTCAGTGTCCTGATTGTCTTGATCCTGACATTCTTTCTGGTCATTAACCCCCTCGGAAACTTCTGGTTGATACTGACGGTCACCTCAGTGGAGCTGGGAGTTCTTGGCCTAATGACATTATGGAATGTTGACATGGATAGCATATCTATTCTGTGCCTTATTTATACTTTGAATTTTGCGATGGATCACTGTGCCCCTCACCTTTATACTTTTGTACTCGCTACGGAGCACACCAGGACCCAGTGCATAAAGATCTCGCTGGAGGAGCACGGAGCAGCCATCTTGCAGAATGCATCTTGTTTTGTAATAGGGATGATGCCCTTGGTGTTTGTGCCTTCCAACTTGACCTATACGCTGTTTAAGTGCTCTCTCCTCACCGCTGGCTGTACAGTGCTACACTGCTTTGTCATTTTACCTGTGTTTTTAACCTTTTTCCCCCCTTCCAAAAAGAGACACAAGAAGAAGAAACGGGCAAAAAGAAAAGAGAGGGAACGAGAGAAGGAAAGAGAGCGAGAGAGGGAGCGGGAGGAGATAGAGTGCATTGAAGTCAGGGATAACCCTGATCATGTGACCAATGTCTGAATAGCTATAATCTGCATATGAAGGGCAAAGTGTCTGGAGCACATCCTCTAACGAAGGTGGCAATAACAGGCAGCACTTCACAGGTCAGGAAGTGACAGAGCTGACCAGTCCACAGATAGATGATACCCAAGGATAGGTACTCAAGGTCCTAGCAAAAGCCAGCCAGTCTCGACATTTGGGGTGGAGAACTTTTCCATAGTGCACTCTTCCAAAAGAACAGTGTATAATAGTAGGATTTCCTATTGTTTTATTTTGGACATTCATTCAGGTGTTGCTGTAACCATTTTGTAACCAATATCAAAAAATTAATGTTATTATTTTTCAGTAGTGTGTCACAAACAGCACATTATGGCTTTTAATGCAATGATACAATTCAAGTCAGTCATCCATGGGTTATTCCAGTGGTGTCAATGATGAAAGGCAAGCTATAAAAAAGGAAAAAAACGTGTTTTTGTCACGATCCTTTGCATACACAAACCAACTTTTTTTTTCCAGGGTGTCATTTTCAAAAGAAATACATTCTCGTTCGACTGTGCTGGTTAAGGCAAAATAAAGTAATTAAAAGTTAATGTATTCTCATTGGCCTTCATGAAGATTTTCCCATCTAAATAAAAACAAGCATGTTTAAAAGGTGATTGGATCCTAATTGGGATATTATGAAAATGTGATATTTCCTCAAAAATGCCTACAGCATCACCTGAACTGAAAAAAAACATGAATATCGTTTGCCGGCCTTTTCGAGCTGATTTTAAAGAGAGACCCAGAGATGACAGATGTTTTCCCTGAATAAGCCCTGTGAAATGGAAAAATAGAAAACTGTTTCAAGACATGGTGGAAATAGTTTACGATCTAGGACATCAAATATGATTGAAAGTGCATTAACAGTGAAAACAGATAGTTATGCATGTGTATTCCCTACACAGAACAAACAAAATACCTGGACAAAGCAGATGGCAAACTGTCATTTATGTTGAATTATCTTGCACATTACAGTATGAAGGCAGAATCTTCATGAGTATTTTTAGTTTTATTTATAATTTTCATGTCTGCCTTTATCCAAGATTGAGAATGGAACTGCAATACACATTTTAATAACATTATGCATGTGCTTTGATAATAGCTTGGTAAAAGGCATTTTTGAGAAATCATACACCAAAGTTAAAAAATAATGCCCCTCAATCTACATAGCTATACTTTTACATTAAAAAAAATGTTCAACAACAATGGCCCATTAAAAAGGCTTGTCCACAATAGTCATATATTATATTCAGTAGCATGACTGTACTGTGGAGGTTTTTAACATGGGACTGGAAACATCCATTCTTATCCAACTAGAACAAGAGATTCTTAGGTTGTGTCATTAGTGTGGATGCATGGGCATTGTATTTGTGTATCTGTGTTGTCCTGGTCCTAAATGGCGGCATATACTGAAATGAACACTCACACGATGAACTGCTTGGTAGGGTATTGTATGGGATGCTAGCCACAAAAAGGTATTCTGTGTAGCAGTATATGGTCAAGCTGTCCAGATATTATTAGTAGCTCTTCTGTGCACAGAACAATGCCCACCCAGAACATGGAGGACTGCTATTAGTCCCTTGCCCACTGCTGTGGATTTCCTTGTTTCATAAAGAGGGATTTTGTCATTTTTGGGGAGACTCTTTAAAAAAAGGTTTAGAATTTTCAAATACGTTTATAACTATCATAGATCCAAAATAAGAAAAACCTAAACAATGAATATCAACCTCATTATTATTAAAAATGTAATGTGGGTGAACAGGTGAACTTTTAGTTCATCTGCCACTGAGGGCATCATCATGTTTTTATAAATGCCATGTCATTTGTGTATAACAAGAAGGCATGATAAACAAACTACTGTAATGGGAAAAAAATGCAAATTTAATTCATAAACTTCCCAAATTGACTGTGAAAGCATGGCGCTATATTGTATGTACATGTATGCATGTATCTAATAAGTGTGTGTAACTTTTTTTAAATTATTGTTTTGCTAGCCTGTAGGAACGTACATTTCTTGTTTCAATGCATATTCTAAAGATCATATTTTGTGACATTTACTGTACGTATAAACAAAAAAGCCAGAAAATAGCATTATATAATGTAAAATACTTGTATATTATTTTATAATTTTCCAAAAAATAAGAAAAACAAACAAACAAAAAAAATTTAAGCTTAAATTCTTACTTAAAAAGCAATAAAGAAAGAAGTTCAAAAGTCAAACACAATAGGCCAGTAATAACTTGAAGGATGTTCATTCATTAAAAAAACATTGAGACATCGGTACATTAATTGCACACCACAGTATACTTTTTGTTGTATTTCAATAGATTTAATGTGTTTAATATGGAAGATGATTTTTGGTTCAGTTGTCTGTTTGCTTGTTTAGTTATCCTGCAATACTACTGGGAAAAACTTCCTCTTGCTACTAAACTGCACTTTCACTTGCCCTGGTAATAATTCATATTTTTATTACCAACGTAGGTTGCATAGACACACAAATACAATAAAAATAAAGCTAACCAAATTATTTGCGTAGTAAATCCACTAAATACCTTTGTAAATGGAAGGATATGCTATAGAGAATCGTCTTTATCATCACTGTTATCACCAAAATCATTTAATACTGTGCTTATTTAAAATGTAAAGTTGTTAAGAACTGTTCAGGTTGTAGTCAGTGAATTAGTATTACGCAACAAAGTACACGGCCAAATTTGTTTGCACTAGCATCTATGTCAATTGTTCCGTAATTGTAGCTTCTTTCATATTCCAGAATTAAGCTATAAATCACAAAAATATACATCAGCAACCTCATATGAAATGATTCTTTCACATATGCACCTCTGGAATTCTCAAGAGCTTGGTGCTGCTTGTTGTCTTGGTAAATTGGTCATGCACAAACATGGTCTATGGTGTGGATCGCACCAGTTTGTCATGGTCCCAAAGGTAGTAGGGAGCCAGTTCACCTGTTGACAGGAAATACATCCCAAGTTGACTTTGAGGCCTATTTTGCTATTTATATAACAGCAAGAATAGGAAACAACTAATGAACAACATTTTGATGTTTGGTAATGCTGTATAAAGTAAAGATATAGAGCAAATATAATCATTCCTAGAATGTCATCACAAATCAATCTCAATGGTGGCATCACCGTTCTGACCAAGAAGTCTTAGTTGAAAAACCATAATGTCCAAAAAGACAAAGGCTTGTCTTGGTAGACCTCTTCAGCACTGTGTTTTGTATTGCCAGTTGCTTAATTGTTGATTAACTATTGATTTTAAGTGACTATGGATTTATTCTTTTTCAGGTTCTCCTGTACTGTGCCCATTTTGGATTGCTATTCGGTTATATCACCTTGCCCAAGTTCAATGTGAAATTGAAATTGAATTTATACTCAAATGAAAGGCCTACACTGTTGCAGGAGGTGTGTGTGCATATGTATGTATGGATGTATATACCGTATATATATACACATATATAAAGTAGAGTCTGTTTTTATTCATACCCTTGATAAAGATGAACAAAAGAGATCGTATAAAATAAACAACAAGTAATGAGCTTTATTTTATGCTCACAAAATTCAGAACATTCTTACAATTCTTAAAATACTAATACAATAGTTCAGAAAAACATTTTGTTTTATTAATAATATATATTTTTCCAGAAAACATCTGGAAGACAATTATTCACACCCCTAACTATTCTTTTAAATTGAATCCAACAAAAACAAATCTTCATAAATATACAACTTATTTGAAGTTCATTGGAAGGTTATGGAACTATACAGTGGCCTACAATGGTTTCCGGTTTCCCTAGGGTATAAAAAGGAGGGAACACATAACTCCCTGAATGCATCAGACCAAAGGTTATTGACCTCTACAGATCAGGAGTTGGCTACAAAGAAATCACTAAAAAGTTAAAGATACCGCTTTCCACTGTTGTGTCAATTATTAGGACGTTTAAGGCCACTGGAACAGTGGCTAATCTGCCAGGTAGAGGACACAAGTATGTCTTGCCCCCACGTGTAGTGAGACAGATGGTTCGAGAGGCAAAAAGAAGAAGGAGCACAGTTCAGATCTCCAAACCATCTGGAATCTTGGGGTTACAAGGTGTTTAAAGCTACCATTCGAGGACACCTACATGACAAGTTGCAAGAGGGAACCCTCTTTTGAAGACAATTCACTGAAAAAGGTGTCTTGAAACTTTAGTTTGGTGTCGCCAAACTAAACCTGAACTACAATTGGAACCGTGTCTTGTGGTCAAATGAAACAAAAATTTCGCTTTTTGGACATGCACATCAGCGTTATGTTTGGCGTCCAAGTAATGTTGAAAAGCACCTCATGCCTATGGTAAAACATGGTGGTGGATTTGTAATGCTTTGTGGTTGTTTTGCATCCACAGGCCCTGGGGCCCTTATTAAAATAGATGGAACCATGAACTCCAGCAAGTACCAAGACTTTTTGTTCAAAAATCTTGCCCGAAAGCTACACCTCAGCCACAGATGGGCCTTCCAACAAGACAACAATCCCAAACGTATGTGCAAAGCAACTAAGAAATGGTTGACAGAGCACAAGATCAATGTCCTGACGTAGCCATCTCAGTCTCCAGACCTGAATCCAATTCAAACATTTGTGGTTTGAATTTTTTTAAACTGTCCACAAACGTCAATCCAAGAATCTGAAGGAAGTAGAACAATTCTGCATGGAGGAACAGTTGAGGGACCCTCCCAAGAAGTTCAATAAACTCGTACGACACTACAGAAGGCGACTACTTGCTGTTATAATGGCCAAAGGAGGAACCACAAAGTACTGATAACAGGGGTGTAAATATTTGTGATTCTGGTAAAAAATATATAATTTGTGAACCGTTTTATTGTGGTATGTGCCAATGACTTTTGTGAGCATACAATAAAGCTCATGACTTATATAGTTTATTTTATACTATGTATTTTGTTCATCTTTATGAAGGGTAAGAATAAAAACCGAGTCTACTGTATATAGTACAACATGCTATGGAGCGACAGCCACTGTAGTGTTAGTTTCCATTCAGCAATATTGGTAGCTTTTCAGGAAGCTGACAATTGTTAATATTGCTTACACTATTTTATAAATCCTTATGAAAAAAATCATGTCCATCAACACATGAGAAACTATACATTAAAAATAATTTTGAAATGTATGCTGTTTCTTAGAAATCTTAGAAATGTCTACTTTCATACAGTATATACAATTTTATGCATATGTATATTCTAGAATCTTATATGTAATCTTATAATGTATTCTAAAATATATGCATAAAATTAAATAAGTGAAATTGGTCATTATTGATACATTCTGTTATGCAGTTTATTTGTACATTTACTATATGTATATATTGCTTTTATTTAAATTAAGTTTGGTTTAATATGTCAATATTAATACAGTAAGTCAGAAACTTACTAAGTGGCAATAGCTTTGAGGCATTTACACTGAAGATCCACATTCAGCCTGCAGTACTGTCCTGCACTTAGCTTATACACTGGAAAACTGAAAACCAATTCAGTATAACTGATATTTTGATTTGTCCTCAACTTTGCCCAACATTTATTTAAAAACTTTGAGCATTATAATTGAGTGTGTGTATATATATATATATATATATGAATCAAGAAAATGTGAAGCTGGCTCAAATGTGACACTCAAAGTTGAGGACTAATCACTATAGCCATCATATTTGTATCTGTGAAATCTATCCGAGGTTGCTGAAGTTCGGCCCTCCTTGAAGGCGCTCTACAGCTTTGGCCAATAAGACAGTTCCATGAGAGCCTCAGCATCCCCTTTGACAGGTCTTCAGCTGAATGTCTGACAGCTGGGTTTTGGCATTGGCTCCAGTCCAATACCCTCACATCTACAGTTTTCCTTAGTTACCTTAAAGAGCCAACCATTCTCTGCTTGATCACCTGACAGAATAAGAGCGTAGTCTACCAGAGGGGCGTTGTAGGTGAAAGATATTATTATTATAAAGATGGCCTGTTTCTATCGTGGTTGCAGTTTGACCAATTTGGTGATGAACTAGCAACCAGCTCTTTCACTGGTCTTAAACATGACCTTGCCATCAAATTAATGAATCCCAGGCTCACCTAAAAATGATTAAACACAGCATGCTTAGTTTCCATCTTTGGAGACACTGGAATTGTGTGAGCAAGGCTATTTCTCTAAGGCTAGCAACACCAGATCAAACACCAGCAGTCACTTCCTAAATTGCAATAAGGTTATGCAATTTAAACCTGAGAATTTATTTGACTAGTATACCTCAACAATGTTGGCAGTTTTGTTTTTTTCATTGAGGTGAATGAAACGGTATGAACGGTATGCACGAGAGTCTTGAGCCAATGGTTTATTTAACCAATTTGCAATAACCCATCAAGAGATTAAATTTCAATTTTAGATTTGAGAACTTTAAACAGAAAATCACAACTTTTTCACCTTTAGTACAAATTTGATCACAATTCTTTTAGCTAACTGTATTTAACAGAAGTATTTTAAATGCAGTATTGGAAGTGATACAAGTCAGTACCTTCTACAAGGTAATTCTGGCAATTTCATTCAAACAAATTGGTCAGTAAAATAATAATCAGTACAATATTATGACTTTGGTGGTTAATGAAATGAACATAAAAAATATTGTCTTTGCAACAAAAAGCAACACTTGTCAAATTTAATTTTGTTTAAATTTCAGGGAAAAGCACATCAAAGTTTGATTGAATTGGAGCCATAGCCATTTGAGACCCTTTATTGAGGCCACTTATTATTGTTATTATCATCTACAAGTTTAAATAAACTCCAGCTTTTCCAAATCCATAGACACCTGGAGAAATATTTTCAGACATGTTGTTCTAGGTTAATTGCCTTGGCCAGTTGCCATTCCCATGCATACTGTACTTTACCTTCAATGGTAGCTACTGTTCTAATGGAGGGCTGTGGGTCTTGCCAGCCTGAGCCTTAAAGCAAATTCAGCTTTGCCTGGCATTAACATTGTATCAGCAAAGTGACATTTCAATGTGTGACAAATGCAGCCAATTCCCCCTTATGTGAAGGACAGATTGAACTGGTTCAACTGAACAGAACAGGGCATATCCCAGGGCTAAATATTGTTAATCAATGCATTTTAACCAGTGGCAGATAAACTGCTAAACAATTAAAAATGTTGGATAAAGTTATTATCCACTTTCAATAGTTAGCTGTATTTTTATGAAAATTCTGTTTCGTTTCATAAAATGAAAAATGATATGGTATGCCAGGGATGCTATATATTAATTCTATTTGGGTATGCTTAAATTATCACATTTTAATCACATATGACATTGTTTTTTTTCATTCGTTCTATCCCTGTGCATAACCGCATCAATTTCCTAAAATGTGTTTGCATTACAGAATGTGTGGACGGTCTAACAGGAAGAGGGTTGCCCAAATCAGTGCGTGTGTTCTAATGTAAAAAAAAAAGAAGCCTGATACTTCTGTTTAAAGTGAGCGAACAGGCTATCGGTAACAGACGGTCCTGCCGCAACCCCCTTCCTGTATCCAATGCAGAATTTCAAACGATGCAGATAGCAGAGGTAAGCCCTTAATTTGAATATCAAAAGATTACAAGCGCTGTTACGAGGAAACTGTATTACTCCCCCGGAAAACGGCTATAAATGATCTGCACCATCAGTTCCGCGTTTAACCCGTACGACGACAGATTTACTGCATTGTGTACAACCTAGCAAAATTCCTTGTTTTCATTTTTTCAGATGTATCATTGCAATTGCCTGTGAGAACAATTTGGCTGATGGGACGTGTTATACAGTAAATATCTTTTCTATTTTTCTGTTCATCTATGCGCAAGGGCATATCTGACTCAACCATGTTATGATCCTGTCTTGATTCATTTATGGGGGTTTTTGCACACAGTTTCTTTTTATCCCTCTCCTCACTGGCATGTCGGCCTGGCCCCAGCCACTGCAGGTGGTTAATTCAATGAACTGGACACACGCTGTTGAAGGAGGGAAGCTTCTACTAGGTTACATAACTTATCTGCAGTGACTTTTTTTTCTGTCTGCTTCAGCTCTTTATTCAAGATTGCCATAGGGCCTGCACCCTCTCTTTTGCTCCCCAAAAATAAAATAATAATGAACAGTTATTTAAGTTAAATTAAAAGTTGAATGCATCAATTAAAGATATTCTCACATTTCCCACTCTCCAATGACTGAACACTGAGTGAACTGAGAGCAACAAAATACAGTACAGGTTGGATGTTAATAAATCCTTCACAACATAGCAACCATGAATAATCCCACATTTATCTTTAATGTTTTTGCTTGTACAGTTAGTGTGTTTGATTGTCTGTTTGTTTGTGGGCACATTTAAAGGTAGTGGAATAAATTAATAATAAATAAGCATATATGAGGTTTTCAGAGAAAAAAGCAATTGCATTGTCAAAGATAATGTTTAAAATAATCACATGGGCTTCAAACTGACCAAAATACTTAAAGTGTCTGTCCAGCAATTACAAATATTCCAAATGGTAATGTTCACGTATCACTAGATTGGGTGAAACAATGAATTCATTTGCAGAGAAAAAAATGCAAGAAATAGTTTTCTTTTGTATTAAAGATATTTTCTCTCATTGCTTGGAATGCTGGTTTAAGTATTTACTATACAGAAATGTATTTCCATATGATATGCATGGGGGAACTCAGATGTATTTTTCCCCAGAAGGGAAGAATAACACTGGTATGCAGATCACATGTTGGTTATAATGGGCCCCTCCCATCTTTACATTTTCAGAGCTTGGTTGATATATTGATAAGTGCATAACTGAGCTGCTGAATACTTAGATGGTAACCATGATTTTAATTGGCTGACTTAGCAGACTGGCTAACTGACTAAATTGAAATGTACAATAAAGATGGCTACATGTTATTCATCTCAATGTATTCAAGTCTCAGGTTTGCTGACAGAGCAGTCCTGTGTCTCAATACTGAATGGGTTATTTTCTCATCATGTCAAGTATCCATGGAGTAAAGCAAATATTGCAAACCCAGTGTGAGTGTATGCAGTTAGGCATTCCAGGGAAGTCACCATCTTATCTGCAAGGTTTTTAGCTTTTTTACCTTTCCAGAATTACATGAATTTTCCACCACTGTATTGATTATTGGTTTAGCCAAATGTATCCACCTCAACATTCACCTTCATGCACTTCAACATGTATGTGAAGATCACTAGCTAACAGTAAAACATTGCTATATAATTTATTTTCATTATTCAGGTGAATCCTGGAAATAATGATTTATAATTATCATTTGCCACCTACAGTAAGTATCCACAGTTCCTTAGCCAGAAGCTAAGCTTTTTATCCCAAGCTAGTTGGATAGGAAACTGCTAGTTGAAATGAGCAGGTCAATGTTTTTATATTCTGTTAACACATTTTATCGTAAATGCGGAGGCATGGACAGTAATTAATATACATTATTAATTTGATTTGTAAATCATCAATTATCTTGGACATCACTGTGCTCCAAAGCTTGCATCCTCTTACTTTTCAGATGTTATTATTAATAATAGTTGACAGATTAAATGGAGCTGGCTGCAGCTGACAGGACAGTACCAGGAGCAAAGGATTTGGATATCACAAATCACTTGCCATTGTCAATTATCCAGCAAGTTCTGTAACTAGGCAACCAGCTGCTTTGAGAATAAGGCCAAGCTAAGTAGCCATCGTGGCTACTATTCATGAAATACAATATTACATTAAGGCAAAACTTCTGGCTATGAATAGTTGAATATTTTCTAAATTGTCCAATCTAGCACACTAAATGATGAAAAGCATTAAACTTGTCCTGCCTAAGGTATTACTTATCTGCTGAACATAGTATTTTCTTTTCTTTTCAAATACGTTACCTTACATCTAAATGTATGGGCCATTTTAAACGCATGAAATAATGAATACATTACTTAAATGAGTATGAAACTAATGGAGATATAAACGACAACCGGACAGTCATATTTTACTGTATTGAAAAAGCAGCCTGTTCCCCCTTGCACACCATGGTATGAAATTATAATATTCAAAATTATTGAGTATAGAAATGCTTCTTGTAAAATGTTAAACAAAACTTTTTTTATATCAAGACTAATACTTGAGGAACATACTTGGATGTATACAAATCTTGCTGGATTGACACTTTAAAGAGTATATACTGTAGCATCAATGAAAAACAGTCTTCCATTTAAACAATTACAATACAGTAAACATCAGAAAAGAGCTCAAGGACAATACTGATTTCAGTTAACATACATTAATAAATATATAGATACAGTATGCACTTATTTTGCTAAAGTAAACTATATTAAGTCCTGGAACATCTAAGCATTTAATGTCATAGTGAAGGACAATAAATTAAACAGACATGCCAAAAAACAAGTCCTAGTGAATTGAAAACTTAAAGGAATGTTTAAGTCTGAACTTTATTAGAAGTATGCTTTTGAATGCTTTAAATATTTTCAATGTAAACTATTTTCTACAGCCTGCTATGTTGAAGCTATAAATATAATGCCCAAGTGATTTTTATATGGAAAAAATACAATTTTCATTAAAACCTTTGTCTATGAAACAGAATGTGTGTTTACTTTTTTGATGGAAGTGTTCTTTGTCTCATTGGCTCAGACAGAATATTGAGATGCACTGTAGATGTAATGAATGTACTGGATTCAATCAACATGTGTTCTTAACTGTGACTTCAGATCAAATAAATCCAAGTTCTAGTTTTTTTTCTTCTTTTCAATAACACATTTTGCCAAGTGAATTTTGGTGATCCAACACAAAAGGACAAACCAACACTGTATGTAATTGTGAGTCCAAGTTAAGGAAATACGTTTAAGGAAAACCTGAATCCAGGTTTATATTTAATTTAATTAACAATTATATGCAATCAAAATGTACCACATATTGCCAAAAAACACCTGCAAGACAATATGTAATTTATTTGGCGGATCTCCATAACCAGGGCAGCTTACACATTAGCCGTTGGTTGGATGTTTAGTGAAGCAATATAGGGTTCCACCTGGGAACTGAACTGGCTCCAAGCCCAGTTTCACAACCACTTGCTTGACATGCATTTTTTTCAATGGTAACGTAGCTACCCTGGAGCTCTTTACTGGCAGAAAAGGCTAAATCCGTTTAAAAATAAGAACATTGGTTTTGTATTATTTGTTTTTCTGTTTCTGTTCCCCCAGATTTCCCAGGGAGCTGTTCCCAGAGAGTTATTTTGCTGCCATCAATGGCTAGAACTCTCTTGCTCAAAGTTTTCTCAAAGCTGATTGGAGTAACATTTAAAATAAATAAATGAGAAGGAGATTGGCAAAAAGAAATGATAATAAAAATTATTCCGCTCTTAAGTAAATCTTAACTCGATTAGACTCTTGTCAGAGCCACCTTACATCGCCATACATATTATAGCCCATGTTGCCTGTGCTCACAAGCACCACATCACAGTCTGTGATAAGAGGGGTATTTGAGATGGGTTGTTTTCCCGACTTGTAAATGGAAGTTGCTCATATACGACGTGGTTAACTCAAAAGGTGGGTGCAATCAATCTAGATTCTACCATAGCCCCCATAGTGGAAACAAATTCAGTGCATATGTTTGTCATTACAGTACTGCATAGTGTTTTTGTGAAAGGCAGTCACTTACTGTTCAGTGTACAAGGGCATGATTCCCTTTGGGAGTGTAGAATATTTCCAGACATTATTTATATAGACAGCCTCCTGTGATGTCTGGCACTATGGAAACAGTCCAAGAGGTCTCTCTCTTGTGCAACTTGATACTGAGAAAACAGAAAACACGAAGGAGGTTAGAAGTCACCACTTTCTCAAAACGACCCTATGATTTTACCCTTCAAGGCATTCACTTCAGGCAGACTCCTGCCTCTATGCCAGGCAACTTCAGGGAAAAAAAATCTTGCATCAATGCGCAAACCTGCAAGGCCACTTCAAGTTCATTACCAGTAGTAAGTATTCTGTCAGTAGAGGGCATAGAGGTGCACCCTCACCTGTTTTAAGACCAGAATGATCATCAAGTACTCAAGATGAGTAGTGACCGCAATACCTGTCTGACATTTGGTCTAAGTACCCTTGAAGGCACCCAGATATTTCCTGGTGAGCATACCGTGTCAATTTGATCACAAGGAAGAGCTGACGGATTCCCTTGCACTCTGAAGCCCCCCTCCCAAAATAAAAGAGACTAAATGGGTGGAGCATGAGCTGAAATGATGTTAAATGCTTTGCTGTTTGAGATTAAAGTGAAGGACGCAGAGTGTCTAGGGGGTTCATCTTTCCTCTTCACTGGATAAAGGCTCAGGTTCTGTTCTTCAGAGGCTGGTTTTAAAGCCTCACTAATACTGTATGAACAAGTATTGCCTGAGGGTGGAATATTTATGACTTTAACCCATTTTCTTTGAGGAAAAAGAAGCAGCATTAGACAAGCACTGAAAATTGACTATCACATCAGTAAAATAATCATGTGTATTTTTTCATCTGTATTAAGGAGTGCAATAAACACATTATTGTTGACCTACAAAATACAATCAGTCCTATGGATATAGTATATATTAACAGTTTTTTGGTCTTTTGTGTATTTAACCAAATGCATCGGTCTAGAAATATGCAACAATCTATCTGGCCTTTACCAATTTTGGACAATATGAGTATTCTTAATATCAAACTCCACAAATCACAAAAGCCATTTACCTTTTTATCCCACAGTCCTGTGTATTCAGAAATCATTTAATTGCATATTGTATACAAGCAAGCCCTATCCAGATTCAGTCAGCACCTTTCTTGTAGTGTACCATCACACTATTCTTCTAGTTTTAAAATAATTTATCTGAGGAGAATAAAAAATAGATCAGTCTTCCTCTGTCATCGAGTGTTGGGGAAATACCAGCACTAGTCATATTAATCATATCCCAGCTCCAAATCTCTTAACAGCAGCATACCATATCAAAAATGCCTCTGACTGAATGAGACCAAAGTAAGTGTGTGTGTGTGTGTGTGTGTGTGTGTGTGTGTGTGTGTGTGTGTGTGTGTGTGTGTGTGTGTGTGTGTGTGTGTGTATGTGCATGTGAAATAAACTGCAGGAATCTTATAATGAAATGTTCATGTCTGACTCAAAATTAATTATAGTACAGAGGATCTCATCTGTGCTAATTATAAATCCCATCAGATTACGAAAATAGTCAATTTCACTCTGCCTGAACAGGGACCAAAGCTATTCTGACTGAATGATTTATTTCCCATCAACTCGTGTTTGTGCTGTGTCGGGTGGAATCTCTGCACTCCTAACCTATTCCAGAATCTCTCAAAGAATTAAATATTAATGGAAGACCTGGATTTTATCTCCTGCATATCATATCCCCTTGAGATCACTCAGTTTATTTCAAGAGCAGCTTCTATATTGCATCCTCCACAAAAATATGGAGGGGAAAAAAAAGTTACATCCATTTGTGAAGAGGGATTTTCCTTTAGGCAGTAGAGCTGTGACTGGAGCAGGTTCAATAGATTATGTTATTGTCTCATGATGTTTTTTCTGTGTTGGTAAGTTATAATCTAAAATTTCAACACCTGATTCACAATGGACCTATGTTTTTGTGCATTTGTCTTCACAAATTATTATGATAATGCTTCATGGTGATGCTACATTTTAATCTTAGCCACACCTGCCCTTAACCATAGCGCTGTATCAAAGGGCTGAATTGTGATGTGATCTTATCTTGTGGATTGACTACTCATTAAGACGTAAAAGGAGGGCAGTGGTTACATCTACTCAGTAATATCTCAGTGGTTCTCCTGTACTTCTGTAAGTCTTCAGATTTTCTTCATACTTGTTTCAAGGAAAACAGCATTTGATTTTTATGCTTGCTTTATTTTTAACAATAAGAGGATTGTCTTGTTAGTTACAACAAACTTCACAAGTAGTAGGACACAGCTATATATAAAACACTTGAAGCTGAAAACGAAGGGTGCTATTCATAAATGTATTGCTTTTTTTTAATCAGTTTTCAACATTTTTTTTATTTTTTAAGCTGTAGTGACAACAATAGACAAAACACTGAAAATTGTATCCCATGGCTACACAAGAGAATTCAGTTTGAATATATGTAGATTATGATTGTGAGTTTATCAAAATCCTGAGGGATGTGGTTGTAGAGAAAAACTGGAATATGTCACATTCTTGTGGGAGAATGTCATCTAAAATGTGAAAGTCTTGCAGCAAGATTGTAAAATGAAAAAGGTTCCCCAACCAGTTCTTCAATCAGTTCAGTAGTATAATTATTCTCCACCACCAGTAGGTAGTGACAAAACATCTCTCATGACAAATACATAGATGGATGCTACATCCTTTCAGAGTGATGTTTTTCCAATTAGATTTGTTTGGTATATTATAAATATACCAAAATAAAATATTTTATCACTCAGGTGAAAGATTACAGTTAGTCAGTGGCCTGTCCAGTGTAAACAGGCCTTCCAGAAAAAGCAATGTTAGCCCAAACAAAAAATTAAAGGTTCAAATAGCCATAGCATACATTTGTTTAAAAAAGGCTCTATTGTTATCCAGATGTAGCCGTATAACAATCCATTGTATTGTACTGTATCTCACAGATTGGGAATCGCAACTCATTTGGTATGTCAAACCCTGGGGGATGGCAGGTGATGCAGTATGTAGCAGTAAAGGCATCAAATCAAAACCTGACATACAACCTTTTGTTGCTTAATTAATACATATAACAGTATCAAAAATATATAAAATATCAGCTCCTTCTGAAAAATATGTGCATAAATGCACTTATATTTGTCCAGTTTCTGCAAAGTACTCTTTGCCTTTAAATGCAGACCTTACATATAGCTTACTTTAGGACTATATAACATGCCATGTGTGCTTTACATAAGAACAAAATAAAAAAGATACATCATTTCTCTGAGCCACTTTCGGTTCTCTGTGGCTCAGTTGGTAGAGCACAGCGTTGGCAATGCTTAGGTTGTGGGTTCAATCCCCCCTGGGACCACATATACTGAAAAATGTATGCCTTCACTACTGTAAGTGGCTTTGGATAAAAGCATCTGCTAAATGGCGTATATTATTTAATTTCACACATTCTTAAAATTGAATAGAAAACAAGTAAACAAATGTGAGCAAGCGGGTGCTAGTGAGAATAATGATTTTGTAAACATATGTGAGATTTACACTTAGTGGCCACTTTATTAGGTACACCTGTACACCTGCTCGTTAATGCAATTATGTCAGCCAATCATGTGGCAGAAACTCAATGCATAAAATCATGCAGACATGGTCAAGAGGTTCAGTTGTTGTTCAGACCAAAAATCTGAATGGGGAAGAAATGGGATCTAAGTGACTTTGACCGTGGAATGATTGTTGGTGCCAGATGGGGTGGTGTGAGTATCTCAGAAACTGCTGATCTCATGGGATTTTCACACACAACAGTCCCTAGAGTTTACAGAGAATGGTGCGAAAAACAAAAAACATCCAGTGAGTGGCAATTCTGTGGGCGAAAATGCCTTGTTAATGAGAGAGGTGGGAGGAGAATGGCCAGACTGGTTCAAGCTGACGGGAGGGCGACAGTAACTCAAATAACCACGTGCTACAACAGTGGTATGCAGAAGAGCATCTTTGAACGCACAACACGTCAAACCTTGAAGTGGATGGGCTACAGCAGCAGAAGACCACACCAGGTTCCACTCCTGTCAGCTTAGATCAGGAAAGTGAGGCTACAGTGGGCATAGGCTCACCAAAATTGGACAGTTGAAGATTGGAAAAACGTTGCCTGGTCTGACGAATCTCAATTTCTGCTGTTTTTGGCGTAACCAACATGAATCCTTCCTGCCTTGTGTCAACGGTTCAGGCTGATGGTGGTGGTGTAATGGTGTGGGGAATCTTTTCTTGGCACACATTAGGCCCCTTAATACCAACTGAGCATTATTTAAATGCCACAGCCTACCTGAGTCTTGTTGCTGACCATGTGCATCCCTTTATGGCCACAGTCTACTCATCTTCTAATGGCTACTTTCAGCAGGATAATGCGCCATTTCACAAAGCACACGTCATCTCAAGCTGGTTCTATGAACATGACAATGAGTTCAGTGTACTCCAATGGCCTCCACAGTCACCAGATCTCAGTCAAATAGAGCACCTTTGGGATGCTCATGTTATAACCCGATTAATGCTACTCATCTCCAGAGATCATCTATCAATAACTACTTTGTGTGTAGCTTTGTGTAGTCGCTAGCCAAACGTAGCTGTCTCTGTCTAGCTGACTGTTACACAAACTGCTTTTTAGTCAGACTTTACGGTGGTGATAGGCTAATTTAGGCTAATGTTAGCTAACATAGCATACATTGACAGTGGTGATAGGCACAAAGCTAGCTACGTTTTAGTGTACATTTTCATGACCTCGGTAATTCTCGACTGCTGGATATGGCCCTGTTTGTACTGTACCTATGTGAAATTGTAAGGGGTTATGTACAGTTGCTAACAAGTCATTTTATTTCAATACAGACACCATTTCATTTCAATGGGACAAAATATACTCTATACATTACATGGCAAGCAATCATTCTTTGCACGTCCCATATACTTCCAAGTAATTCATCAACAAAATATTATATGACTATATGACATGATTATATGACATGATAATCACAAAGACAACAAAATTATCAAATGCAACATCCTAAAATACCAAGTCAACACTGCAAAAGGGGATATTGCCTCTATTTTGAGTGTAACAAAGATTTAAACTGCAACATCTCTGATATCATTTCAGATTACGTTGCTGCAATTAAATTTTTCTGTGAAAGTGCACATAGCAAAACTTAAATACATTTTAAAAGAGGTCTATTCAGTACACAATACAGTCAGAAATGTACCTACACAAAATTCTTAAATGCTTTACCATTGATGAGACAGAAACCTACTCCCCAGAAGGAGACTAATACTTGACATTTTGTTGAACTTAACCTTTCATTTAAGGAAAATGCTCTCACACAGTCACTTCTCTCCTTTAGGTATTTGATATACAGTACCACTCAAAAGTTTGAGTTCAAAACTGTTTGAATCCAGTACATCTGGATTACGGCTAATCGGGCAATCCTACCTTCAGCAAGATAATGACCTGAAACACACCTTGAAGTTGTCAAGAACTATCTGGTAAAGGAGGAACGTGAAGGATAACTCAAACTAATGACCTGGTCTACCTAGTGTCCAGACCTCAATCCCAGAGAGGGGATGAACTGGACAGAAGAGGAAAATGCATGAGAGCTGGGAAGACATGTTGGGTGAACTTATTAACCGAATGGCCTGTGTTTGTGAGGCTGTGGGTGGCTATTTTGAGGAATCCGAGATTCAATTCTCAATTCAATTTTCTTGAACATTGCTTTGATGTTCTTTATGTTGATTGTTACATGTGTTTTTTTGTCATTTTCAAGTATTTACAGAAACTTATACGATGTAAAACATTTGTAATTATGAAATAAACCTAGTTTCCAGCTGGTTTACTCAAACTTTTGACTGGTGCTGTATATCAACATATAATGCATATAAATCAACTGAGCAAACACACATTGAGACAAAACCATTTCATAAATAAACTATTAAGTATTCTAGGACTAAAATGGCCAATGGTCAATTTTACCTTGTCAAAATGTCAAATGTGTGAACCCCTTGCACATCCCACAACACAAGACATGTGCAAAAAAAAAGTGGCTTCACCTCTCTCCTCACCTTTTACACCAGTAACCGATTCACATGGCAGCAGGGTGCAATTCATATTGTACTAGCAGTTTTTATATTTTTCACAGTTTTTGTACTAGTGTGTGGTGAATGTATTACATATTTGTATTGTGTTCAAAGCGCTGTCACCTCTCTTGACAGATTATGCTAACCTAAACGTTTTCCTGCAATGTCCTTTGGAGGATGAAAGGGATAGCTAGAATATTGAACTGAAGAGTAAAGCTGCATTCTGCTTTGGTACAGGTAACTGCCAAAATAAAGGAAACACCAACATAAAGTGTCTTAATAGGGACTCTATTGGAGGGATGCAACATCATTCTTCCATGAGAAATTCCATCATTTAGGCATTCAATTGGGTTGAGAACTGGTGACTGAGACAGTCATGGCATATGGATTACATCATTTTCATACTCATCAAACCATGCAGTGACCACTCGTGCGCTGTGGATGGGGAGCTGTCATCCTAGAGGAGACCACTCCCATCAGGATATAAATGGTTTATCATAGGATGAAGATGATCATTTAGAATGGCTTTGTATTTATTTCCATTTACAACCTCTAAGAGGTTGGGTGGACCTAAACCATAACAGAGCAGCCAGAACCCTTCATTTACTCAAGTGTTTCCTTTATTTTGACAGTTACCAGTCATCATTTTGATATAGAAAGGGTCAAGAGACTTATAAAGAGCAAGCTATTTATTAGATTTTTAAATCAGTTTTAAGTAGTGCATGCATAGGAGAGCATGTTTTTATTATCAATTAGTATAGAGTATTACAACAGCAACAGTTAATGTTGTGCAGCAAATTGATTTGGTCATTTCTCATAGGAGGGGACACTTTTGATGCTGAAGTGAAAGTTGCTCTTATAATTGTGACAAAAAGTGTTTGGGTTATGTTGTCCAATATCATGAATCCTGATATATTTAACTTTGAAGAAGAGTATGTTTTTACCATAAAAAATGTATTTTATAAGAAGTAGACATAAGCAACAACTGATGTGGCACTAATGATAAAAAATAACAATAAGTAATGAATTCGATTTTTAGAGTTTACGGTTAAACTAGTCTACTTTGCACTTTGAATGAATGGTGCCCTATAGATAGATTACGTATCAACAAGAGTTTGTGAAAATGTTCTTTGTGTTAGTCTGTGATTCAATCTGTTTTAGGCTGTGTCGGGGATGCACCAAATACAAGATTTTGTTCCAGCTGAATATCACCTTTTTGGGTGATATTCTAAATATTAACCAGAAGTTTCAGTTCATAATCCCCAATCAAACACTTCAGTCTTAGTTAGATTCAAGATGTGTGATATGTCCACTTAATTATTTAGGCCTATTTAATTTATTTAACTAAATGTATCACTCAATACATTATGTGCGGATCCAGTTTGACCCAGCATCGCCTTAAATAATCTAATAACACATGCTGTATTTTGTACATTTTCAGATTCAAAATCTGTGGTTAAATCTTTGGTAGCATATTTTTGGCTGAACAAATATCTGAGTATACCTTATTTCAATCACTGACTTTCGGAGCTTCAGAGAACTTGAACAATTTGATAGAATATCCAAATAAGGATATTCCTACTGAAGTATGCATAATATTGGCCTCACTACAAATGTGCCTTGTCAGTCATAACCAAAATGTATCATATATGTATAGAGTATATGGAGGAATTGTATGGGGGAAAACCTTGTAGTTTGCTTTTCAGTAATGAGGACGCAATTAAATCAGTCCAGAACCCAAATAGGGTAAATGTTGTACATGCACGCTATATTCAACAGCAATGCGTTAGGGCAATCTTCTATTCTTTCAGGTATGTCTGTCTTATAGGAGATGTGTGATTGTGTGCAAAAACATCAGGTGATAGATATAACTTCCCTGCCGAGTACTTGGAAAGTGACTCCTGCTACGGACGTATAATTATTATTATAGTATGTGTCACTAGAACACTGCACTAGCAGGGTGTTGCTTCTCTGACAATGCAGATTTGCAGAAGCAGCTTTTTGAGTGATGCTGTACACGATATGTATGTTTTACAGGCATGGGTATACAAAAATATACAAATCACGATTAAGTCAGAGGACACAATCTATATAAAATAAAAGGATACATTGTTTTCTACCACCAGTTTGATTTACAGGTGCAAAACCATTGACGAGAAATAGTACCATCATATTAGGTGCACGGGAGTGTACAAATAACTATTTTCTATCAGAAACACTTCATAGTATGGGGAAGAGGGTAGGTGGGTGGCTGAAGCTTAAATTGTGATTGAACAAACACTGAAAAAGAGGGGGAGTCTGGTGTCGAGACACAGGCTCCCTGTCAGTATGAATACAAGCATGTCCTTTCGTCAGATTTCAATATGAGCCTCACTTGCTGGTGCGTCTTTAACTGCAGTCGAAATTGAGTAAAACCTGTTGGAAAGGATAAATAAAGTGCATTAGTTTTCCCTATAGCACAATCAGAAATAGCAAAAAAGAAAAATTACAGGCTCAACATTGTCCCGTTATGTAGCTGTAGAAAAAGAACACTATTATACTTGAAAAATAGACGTTTTCGATTATGGCAATTACAGAAATTGCACAAACGTGTTTTGATGTTTTATTCCTCAGCATATAACCAAACCTGCGTGCTGAAGAAGGCACACACCAACACTCATCTGTGCTATTGTGCAAATTCAAGCCATGTAAAAAAATGTTTTTAACCCAGAATAAAATACTTTTTTATAAGCAATGAGTGCAGATATTTATTCTCTATAAAATCATAAATAAACCAACAATAACACTAATAATAAAATAATTAATACTCTAATACGTTTACATACAGGGCTAATTTCAATATATGTGTAAAGTGGGTACTCTTAATGTTGATGTATACATTTACGTAAGTGTTACTTGTTTGTTATTTGAGAATTTCACTTTACCTTCTCAACACCCTGCAAAGCTCAGGATGTTGAGATGGTATACTAAAATAAATAAACCCTCACATAAATGTGAGGAACACCACTATTACTAGAACACTATTAGCAGACATGGGACCAAGTCCCTCTTATCCAAGTCACAAGTAAGTCTCAAGTCATTTGGTCCAAGTCTCAAGCAAGTCCCAAGTCATTTTTTCTTGGGCAAGTTAAGTCAAGTCAAGTCAAGTCGAGTCCTTAGTTAAGGCAAGTCAAGTCCCAGTCTCTTTCCCGGTTTTATAAAGAGCAAGACAAATATTAGTACCTGTCTAAGTCTATAATTTATTAATTATAAATGTTAAAATCAAACAAAATAATTAATATAATAATAATAAATAAAAGCTTATTTATTTCTTAATTTCTTAGAATCAAAAAAATATTCCCTCCCCAATTTGTTTTATCAAAAGCAACATTGCAGCCAGTAGACCTACATAGAATATGATTTTTTTAAACAAACTGAAAATAATGTATAACTTTCTTGTGCCAGGAACTGTCAGGTAACAAAACAATAACAAATTTAACCCAACTTTAGCTCAAATTGGAACTCTTATAAATTACCTCAGAAATCATTCTGAGGTTTTTTTGTGTTTCAAGGCAGATTTAGTGAAAAAGTGACTCCTAATTGTGCATGTGTGCCAGACTATTCCTCAGAACTCATTCTGGCCAAATTTTTTTCTGTGTCTTTACAAAATATGCGATTTGAAAGGGTCTTGTCTCCGAGCCAAGCATGATGTGGCCTCATAATGATTCCACCATGGCTAAAGACCCTCTCAACTGGGGCGCTTGATGCTGGCACTGCAAGTGCTCTCATTGCAACCGGAAAAAGTGCAGGGAGGGTGTTCCTATTTGCATCCCAAAATGAGAGACAACCCTGCCCACTGCAAAGGCCAAGATAGTTATTCAACTGTGTCTCTGGACTGTCCATTGGTCCGAAGGCCCATTATTCTGAAACCCCAATAGATTAGTCTGACGGCCCGTTATCCCGAAAACAAAAGCCCAGTGCTCCGAAGGCCCGCTGCTCCGAAAATACACTCTCCTTGGGAGTTTTTTTACCTTAATATCTTAGTGTATTTTGACGTGCAAACATGAGGATACCATTCACAAAATACTTGCTTTTTAGTGTGCCCATTGGCTAAAAATGTCAAGGCTTTAAAAATAGGTTAATTTCACGAAATACACAACGTGACACTTACCCATTGAAATTCCTAAGCGTGAGGCAGATGTTTTTTGAACGATTGGGGTTTCAGAATAATGGGCCATCGATACCCAATGTCCATGAACACTAAACGTTAGCTAGCTAACTAACTTTTCCCATTTGGAACTTCAGAAATATTTTTCAATATCCGTGCATCACGTGTTTGTTATGATGTGAGTGTAAAACAGAAATACTTCCAGTTAGCCAATTTAAAAGAAAATTATATCCTAAATTCACAAAGGTCGTTGTTCTTAGCAGGGATGATCACTTTGAAATCAAAGGTCAGCCCTCACAGACACTTGTTCTTAATTTTGATGAGCAGGTCTTGCATTCAGTAGTTCGCCTAACGTAAATGTTTAAAGCCGAAAGTGATGACACTGACACTTGTAATGTGAACATTGACAATGCTGAACATTTAAATATTTTATATTTAAACTGAAAACATAAAATGAACACAAACAAGTCATTCGAGTCATCATGTTTCAAGTCAAGTCAAGTCATGAGTCTTTAACTTCCAAGTCCAAGTCGAGTCTCAAGTCATTTATTTTCTGTCAAGTCAAGTCGCAAGTCATCAAAACAGTGACTCGAGTCCGCATCTCTGACTATTGGATGTTCAAATTATATAGTCATTCACAATAACTTACAAGATTCTTCATGGCCCAGATCTATTAATATCCCCTTGGAGCAGCAATTAAAACTTTCCACAGAATTTTGATCTTTTGGCCTTGTCAATATATATTGTAAAGATAATGGGTAAAACGTGTACAGGCAGTCCCCGGGTTACGAACAAGATCCGTTCTTAAGTCTGTCTTTAAGTCGAATTTGTATGTAAGTCAGAACAGGTACATACAGTTCTTATTAATTGTCACTTAGTCAAATGTTTGTCTTAGTATAGTATTTATTTTACCTTTCTGTGCATATAAAACTTCCAAATACAAAAAACCATCTTAAACATAACATTCAGTGCATAATACTGTAATATTAATAATAATAATAATAATACAGTAATAATAAAAGTAACTATGTACATACAGTACTGTGCTGTAAAAAAAAACATTAAAGAAAGGCTTAGAGCCTTTCCTTGCACTAAATAAAGGCTAATAGGCATATTTCGCTGACTTTGGTCTTCTATCCAAATTATCAATAGCCTCTCCATCTCAATAATTAAACTACTGCGTGGCTTGGTAATAATCGTGGCATTCATCGGGGCATGGCCTTTCACATGCTTCATTATTCTCCCTTTGTCTTTTGAAATTGCTTTTTAAAAACTGATCGTTGACCGGCTAGTTGACCAGCCTAATGCTTTCCCAATGGCTGATGGCGTTTCACCTCTCTCCGATCTCTTTATTATTTCAACTTTACTTTCCATGGTGATTGTTTTCATTTTCTTTGATGCATCACCAGCACTTGCATCGGATTTATGCTTTGGAGGCATCGTTGTAAAGGTAAGAGAAAGGGAAAAACGGGACCGTGATCTGAATTAAAATAACGGACAGTGATCTCTGTTCCTCGAGCCGACAAACCGCTGAAACCGCGCAATATTTTCATGAGCATCACAAAATAGTGCGTGCGTTCGTTATTACGAACCATTGTATTTAACTCAATTTTTTAAACATAATAGGCATTATGCCAGTCCGTACGTAAGTACAAGTTGTCCGTAAACCGGACGTTCGTAACCCGAGGACTGCCTGTATTACATTCACTTGAATGTTGTTCAGTTAGCATGGAGGATAAACTTGTAATATGCCTGTGTGAATTCCATTTTCAGAACAGCCATATTTATATGTGATATGCAAAACCTTTCTCTCCTTGGCTCATAATCGCTGTGGCAACAATGCATAGGAGTTGAACAGTTCTTGATATAGACTGAGAAATGTTGGTGTCTTACAGCAGTGTATACACATTTTATAAAAGGTTTATTTTCTGTAAGATTATCTTATTTAACAGTAATAATAAATAAAAACCAATATATGTCTTCGGCATCCTCTATCTTCTGTATCACTACCCCAACACTAATCAACATCTGTCTTCAATTAACTTACAGACTAATTTTACTTTCATTTTTGTTCACAGTTTGTTGTTGATGATATTAAGTTGAAAGTAAGTGCTCAGTAGGATCATTGTAGTACCTGGATTGCATTTAGGACATGGAAGGCATCGAAACGGAAAGAAGTACCAAATGAAAATTATAAATGAATCACTAAGAGTGTTTTAACGCTTTGGGAAATATCTCTGCAGAGAAGTGCTCCCACAGCTTTAAACTGAATGCAGTACCTTAAGCTGTTGTGGTGCTTCTGTTTCTTCAAGGGTTTGAAACAGGAGGATTTTTTGCAGTCGATGACCTGATATATGATTGGGTTGTACATGGCTGAAGACTTGGCCAACAGGGTGGGTATTACAGAGACTGCAATAGGGACCGAGTCATGTTCCCCAAAAGCAGACCACACCGACACCACAGCATAGGGGATCCAGGCTATCAAAAAGCCAGCACAGATCAACATTGCCACCTGCAGGACAAAAGGAGAAATACATATTGTGTTGAATTCAGTACACAGTAATGCATCAAATTATATCTTTGACACTTTGTATCATATTGTATTACTGTACAAAATACATGTGTAAAATGTGTTCCCAACTTTATTTTATAAATAAAATTAATAAAAAATTGCATTGAAAGCGGACAACTAAATACAAATCATTTGTTTGTTTTCACATTCAGCCTTCAAAAGCAATTACAGTGGATTACATTGCCAAGTCATGGTTCACTGATGAAGGCAGCCTAATTAATTCATCCTAATTACTATGAAATGTCCTCGAACATAGTGTTGTGTTTAATTTCAGGTTCATCCTTTTCATACAATGTGACTAAGTAGTAACAATATAATTTTTTGACCTGATTGAGACTTGAATCCATCACAAATTAAAATCATTAATAAGAAATACAGTAGAATACAACTGTATGTCATTATTACCACATTAAGTTAAAAACTACTTTATTCACTTTGAACAAAACTAAAAAATGAAATAATTGAAGTTTCTTGATTTCTCGTTTTAACAACTCATCTCTAATTTTGTTCATTATGAGGAAGGTCTGGATTAAAGTTTGTACTTAACTTTGACTTTTTTGAAAATTATTATTTGACAATTATTTCATCTCCCCAATCAACAGTATGTTTTCAAATAAAAAAAAAAAAATGTAACTGTGAGATACAAAAGGAAGGGGACAATTGCATCTAGGCCACATAATATTAAAAGTCTGTACACAAACACAAGCACGCAACAGCACACCTTTCCCAAAATAAATGTTGTAAAGGTTACAGGAATGCCTGAGCAAGTCTTAGGGGATTCCAGAAATCTGGGAGTTTATATAGTTATTTTGAATTTGAAAGAGGGGTGAATATTGGAACATGTTTGGCAGGAGCTTCAGTAATGAAGACTGCTTCAACTTCATCCTAGTTTTCTATCCTGGATTCTCCAGAAGTCACTGAATGGTTTGACAAGTGCATGTCCGTCAGTGCACATCAAAAGAAACCATTATCAGGCCCGACTTCCAGATACATGCTTGTTTGACCAAAGGATTGAAAAAGGAGCCTATAGGCTGAATGGTTCTGACAGCTCTGTTATGGTGTTGGGTGCAATTTCCTGGATAGTATAAAATAAACTATTAAGTAATGAGGTATATTTTATGCCCAAAAAATGCAGAAAATTCCAAACCTACAGTAGAGGCAAAAAGAAGTCCATGGGCCACAGTTCAAAAGATCTCCAAAACAACCTGGCATCTTGGGGTTACAAGGTGTCTAAAGCTACCATTCGACGACGCCTACATGACAATGGCAGAGTTGCAAGAAGGAAACCTCTTTTGAAGACAATTCACTGAAAAAGGCATCTTGAATTCATCAAACTACATCTGAGCTTCAATTGGAACCATGTCTTGTGGTCAGATGAAATAAAAATCAAGCTTTTTGGACATGCAAATCAGCGTTATGTTTGGCATCCAAAGAATGCAAGTAATGTTGAAAAGCATCTCATGCCTACGGTGAAACATGGTGGTGGATCTTTAATGCTTTGGGGTTGTTTTGCATCCACAGGCCCTGGGGCCATTATCAAATAGATGGAACCATGAACTCCAGCATGTACCAAGACATTTTGTCCAAAAACCTTGCTCCCTCTGCCAGAAAGCTACACCTTGTCCACAGATGGACCTTCCAACAAGACAACGATCCCAAAAATACATCCAAAGCAGCTAAGATATGGTTGACAGAGCAAAAGATCAATGTCCTGACGTGGCTATCTCAGTCTCCAGACCTGAATCCAATAAAAAATGTGTGGTTTGAACAAAAAAAAACTGTCCACAAACGTCAACCCAAGAATTTAAAGGAATTATAACAATTCTGCATGGAGGAATGGTTGAGGATCCCCGCAAGAATTTCCCTCGTTCAACACTACAGAAGGCGACTACTTGCTGTTATATAATGGCCAAGGGAGGAACCACAAAGTACTGATAACAGGGACGTGAATATTTGTGATTTTTGGAAAAAAATATAATTTGTGAACCGTTCGATTGTGATTTGTGCCAATGCATTATTGCTGCCAATGCTGTCATCTATTTATTTCTCTTCTTGGAATACACCTGTATTCAAGAAGACTTAACATTTTATACAATTTATTACACTTTATCCATTTATTTATAGGTTTCACCCAGGTGACTTTTCAAGCATACCCCTCCACATCCGGTGTCCTAAGGCCTAGTGCAGCTAACTTGGACCCCAAAATGTCTACAGGCTAGATGACCTAGGGTTGTCCCCTCCCCCAAAAAAAAGTTTTTGCAAACAAATTTCCTGCATTTCTATGCTGTTTACTAACAGAAAATGAATGAGTCTGTCATTAAAAGTAATGATAAGTAGCTAGCAAGTGCTACTATTATATTGTGTAAAAAGTCTGATTAAATATGCTTTCATTTCAGGCTGTAAGGCAACAAAAGGTGACATTTTTTAAACAGGGTGTAGACTTTAAAGGGGCACTGTATGTAAATAGAAATAATTACACACACCTTTGTTAATTTAATTTCCAGATTATGGCTGCTTTTGTTCCTGGTGTGGAAGTGGGAGACCTCCTTGGCAGATGATTTGACTTTGAAAATGATCTTGACGTAAGAGAAGATGATGATGCTGGTGGGGAAGATGAGGCAGAAGAAGAGGATACTCATGACGAAACTCTGGCCAGATACGGATGCCTGTGCCAGCCACCAATCCAAAGTGCACGAGGTGCCGAAAGGCTCTGGAGCATAGCCTCCCCATCCCACCAAAGGCATGGTGGCCCAAAATGCTGCGTACAGCCAGATGAACCCCAGGGCAAGGAAAGCATGTTGCCTCTTCAGCCAAGTCCCTGCAATGCACATTCAGAGGAG
Organism: Aldrovandia affinis; assembly: GCA_029706075.1. Taxonomy (NCBI): domain Eukaryota; kingdom Metazoa; phylum Chordata; class Actinopteri; order Notacanthiformes; family Halosauridae; genus Aldrovandia; species Aldrovandia affinis. The sequence continues at coordinate 2,870,945 of JAINUG010000096.1, read as the reverse complement.
GATCACACTTTTACAGTTTTTTACTTGTAAATTTTCAGTTTTTCAAGATCGTAAACAGATCTCTTTAAATGCAATGTGAAATAAAAACCAGAACTGCCGCTGTTTAGGGTCAGTAAGTATTTATTTCATATTCTAATTATCAATGGAAACGGGTTATTTCACCTCTCAAAAGTCACAGAAAAGTTGGAAATGTACTTATTTTAAGTGAGTACCATTCATAAATAAGTAACGGGATGCACAATTAAGTCCCGGGACACAGGTATTGAAAATTAAGAAGTGGCGGGACTGTGTCCCACTGTCCCAGTGAGCTCCGGCCCAATTCAAGAACTGCTATCAGTGATTCCTTATTTTATCCCCCCTAATGGTAAAATCAAATAAAATAACTCCTATCACTTCGGGAGGGGGGCAAGAGGAATGCTCCCCTAACCATGGCAATAATGAATAGTGAGATCAATGAGTTAATACTGATTTCCATTATTTTTTTGCAGAGGAACTTCCTCAACTCATTTTTATTTGTTGTATATTCATTACAATTAGAAGTAATGATCTCACTTAATCACCTGTTCTGATTTGCTTATATTTAATTCTCATTTCTTACAGAATTCTTTAATTTATTTCAGATATCACGTTAGAGGAATGTTTGAATATCTGATCTAAGGGTAGGCACAAGGGTAGAAAAGTTGGAAGCTCACCATATCTTAGATAGCAGATCTTCAAGCATCGGTCAAGGCTTACAAGGGTCATGGTGATAAGACTGCCGCACCCAAAGAAAAACCCTGCCCATCCATAAAAACGACAGCCTTCCCACCCAAAGAGCCATCGATGGGAGAAGCTGGACACCACAAAGAATGGCTTCCCTGTGACTGGGGAGAAGGACAGACATCACGTATGCAAAGCCACGTCACCCATGTGAAAAACACCACATCAATTCATATTCAATTCCTTTGAGCCGTCATTCCTTTTTAGGTTCAGACAATATTTCATATGACAATATATTGTTTTCAGCACTGGATGGGAAGTTGGGACTGGCTGTGTCAGTTTGTGTACATATGAAGAACCGAACCAATCTGGAGCATTCATTTCCTTTTGAACAAAATAAACACCCCATTCTTCTAGTTGGAACTGCATTAGAAAACAAGGTGAGTGAATAAGTCCAAGAACTTAACCTCATTTAATTGCGATGAATAGTACATTTTGAAAAAAAAAAAAAGCAATACCATCGAGGGGAAGTTAAGAGTCTTAAACAGAGGAGTCCTGACCCATGGCCAAAGGTGAGGAGAGATAACTTTCTATCAAACTTGAAATACAAGGGTTGAATTTCGGACAGACGACTGAAAATAACCCGGGAAATGTGAGCTTCACAAAAAAAACATCACAGTATGAACTGCAGTGGCCCAATGGGGCATCGACAGGGAGGTTATAAAGGGCAGACAATTTTCTTAATGAGTGACAGAATTGTTGCATCTCCTGATGGTTAATAAGGTATGCTGGTTCTGAAATTACAAGGAAATGTGCTACCACACTGCCAAGTAGGCCTCTACTCAGCCACTAAATCGGTTGTGATCTTCCTGGAGAGCTGACAAGTGACAACAGGTTTTTTGCTAAAGCAACAAGCTGTAAACCAAAGAAGCTATGACCTTCTGTCTGAGTCACCTCAGAATTGATTTTTACATTAACAACCCTCTCTCTAATCAAATATTTAAGGCGGTGGGTCTTTGAGACCTGCAGGTTTTCCAGGACTTATATACAGTTGCTAACCCTTTCGATGGGATAGTGTTCTGTACAGTATAAGCACTGTTTAAGTAAGTGGAGGTGCACACAGCAATCACCATCACCCTCCAAAGACAAGGCTTTAATTCAACTAATAGCCATTAGTTAGCTAATAGCCATTTCACGCACCCTCAGATACGCATGACTTACGTGGATCAGAAATATGCATATTATAACTTGAGACACGCATCCGTGCAAGTCTGAAATGGGTGGTCCATCCTGGGTTCCACTGAATATAATTAAATGAGCTTATCCCGACACACGCCCACATATATAAATTGTGAATTTGCCTGGAGTTCCTAAGATAGTCGGCAATCTATACTGTGGCACCACAAGAGGCATTTAACAGTGTTTTGTTGCTGTATTACAGTAGTTTGAATACCCAAATGAAAATTCAGCTTGCACACATGCATGCACATACAATTATGATTTAACCTTTGTTGCACTTCCAGCTACAAGTCTGGGCAGGTTAAGAGTGTGGGCCCTAATTTGTTGAATCAGGACGATGTCGGTAACACAGATGCAAAGTGTGGACAGTGGCGCTTTAGGGCGTGTCTAAGACAATTTTGGTAATTTCATGACTTAGGACGATAGCGCACCTCCGGCGCAGTTGTAAAAGAGGTTGGATTAACTTTAAATGTGGGTGTGGTGGGGGTTTGGTTTCATAATGGCTAATCAGAACACCGATTTTCTATCCCTTTAAATATGTTAAACAAAGAGAATGTCATTACGTGAGACAAATACATTTTGCAACCTGCCAATGGTCATCAATAATTCCTGAAGTTGTCACAATTGTCTTAAAGAAATGGAAACAGTTTGAGAACTATTACGTTCACAGACAGCATAGGCTATTTTTTTCAAAAAAATTCAAATTTAACAGTGCACATTACATTCTAGCACAACCATTAAACAATCAAATCTGCCTCACAACATTGTAATATATCCCCATAAAAAACACATGCCTGCTAGTAAGCAAAATAATGGTGATAGAGAGGGGAATGAGCTATAAGTGTTGATTCAAAAATAAAATTAAAATTAAAATTCCACTAACAACCAGTATCCAAAAACAACCAGCGATAGATCTTCCATCGATGTGCAAGGGGATTCACAAAAAGTGGATATAGACTATCCAATGTTATATATGTGTTAGGTCCACAATAATTTATATTACACAAATTATTGTGGAATATTTGATAACATTTCACAAAAAAACATTATTTTAATTTCTAATTCATTTATATTAATAAATGTATTATTATTGATTAGTGTTGGTTCGGGCTGCTGGGTGGCTTATCCTATTAAGGCACTGTTCTAGTGTGTGGATCAGCTCCACAGTCTGGTATCGAATCCAGCCCATGCCAGTGCTGACATAACTGGCAGTAGCGTCACCCAGGGAAGGAGGAATTTAGTTGGCTGGATTGTGTCTCATTGCACATGAATGACCCCACTGGTCAATCGGGCACCCACGGTCTGCCGGTATTTGAAAGCTGCGAAAGAAGTGTCTTCCTCCGACTCAGGTCTGTGCAAGCTTAACTTGTAGACTGCGGTGTGATAAGAAGCAGTGGCTGGCATCATGTGTTTCAGAGGAGAGCACATGGTTGTCTACGCTCTCCTGAATTGTCAGCGAGGGTTGCACAGCTTACAATACGATTGGACATTCCAAATTGGGAGAAATAAGGGGGAAAGCACAAAAAATGAATGTCAGTGTCACTCCTTGGATTATTAGAATTGTTTTAACCAGTAGGGGTATATTTACACAACCCTTACTCCACCTTTCAGGGCATGAAGCCTGGTCTCCTATAAGTCAAGAAGTTGACCAGGTCAGAATGTTCCAGGTAAAAATTCACAGACAGCACTGGCAAATATACGTTACACCCCTTTTTAAATAAAATCACAGCCCAAGTGCAGGTCTCTGTAGTGGAATCAAGTCAGAATATTCCCATCCAGGAAAAGCGTGCGAAAGAGAGTTGTGCATAAGTCAAGTCAGAATAGAACCCATAGTCCTATAGGCAGGGGTCAACTATCCAACTATCTTCAACTATCCACCAGGTGGCATCACAGTACAAATTAAGATTTCAACTCATAAATAAGATCACACCAGATTTAAAGAACAAGTAGTAACATGCACATAATGAACATGCTTTGTACATATATTTATTTTATTTTCCCCCATTTTCTCTCAATTTGGTACATAATTGCACCCTTTCTATGTCAACTATCCCTCTCTCGCATTACGATCTCACTGTCGTGACCCTGACACCGGCAGTGACAGAGGCACTGAACTGCCTCCTCCAAGATGGAATTCGCCAAGCCATCGACTGTAACTGTGATACACACGGAGCCATTCTTTCATGCAGCTAATCGCCGTGCCTGAACAGGACTCTCAGCCAGAGCTGGGCTGACGCAGCTGGGGATCAAACCCCGGCTGCGGTGGGCAACCTGCACTTTGGGCAAGTGCCGGTTACGCCACCCAGGGACCCCGAACATGTACATTTAAAGAATCATTTGATCGTTCAATCATTTGCTAAGATTACTTCAGTAGAGTTGGAAGTAATTCAGTAATTAATTACTTCTTAATGCTAATTCTCTTAAATGTAATAACCTGTAATGTTCATTTGCAGTAGGGTTGTCATTCCTGAGTGGCAAGTTATAATTGACAGTACTCCATCAGTCACCGACTACAAACACAAAACACTATATTGTACTAAATAATTTATTTGTTATGTCTGGGATAAAACAGAGCAGTACATGCAGCCCTTCTGAGCCAATTTATCAATCTAATTTCAAATTCAACTCAAATATATACTGAGTAGGCAATGAATCTATCTAATTCACTGTGGGGTCTATAATGACTTGACTTGCGTGTAAACTTGCACTACAGAGATTCGCATGTGGTATGGCTTTATTTAAAAAAGACTATGTCTACTTTCCCGTGCTGCACACATTCTGACCTGTGGGATTTCCAATTGAAGAGGCGCGCCCTGAAAAGTGGAATAACAACCCCTGCTGGGGGTAATAACAACCCCATTCTTCCAGTATAAAGTGTCTACCTTGAACTTATGCCTGTGCAACCTTAACTTGTAGACTGCGGGGGTTGCAGCAAGCACGGCTTAGAAAACATCTATGGGCGCTCGATTGACCAGCGGGGGTCGTTACGTGCTCCTTATTTCACCTGTCAGGATGCGCCTGATCAACTGAAAATCATCCAGGTCAGAATACGTGTAGCACTGGAAACCAGACATATTCTTAAGTCTATCCATTCATTTTCAAGATATTTAGCTTCACATACATGTGCATGTATTTTCATTTGGGAATTTGAAGTACTGAGATACAGCAACAAAACCCTCTTAAACATATACATATTGTAGACTATTTTATCATTAAAGTCACCCATGCCTTGTAGCACTGAATCGTGGGTTTTATAAAGGAAAAATGCAATGGAATGGGAACTCAACATTCAACTTCCTCAAGTCAGAATGGGGCCCTGAGTAAATAATGACTCACTGCAAAAAGACCCGTGTTCACATTCCAGGCAGGACATTTCAGTATATCAGTGAGTTGTCTAATTTTATGAAGACTTTATAGGCTCTTCTTCAGAAGCCTTCAAACAAGCGCACATACATTACGCTAAGTGGATATACATAGCATAACAAAAAAGATGAAAAGGAGCTTACCTGAGATGCCGAAGTCAAAGAGTGCTAAATTGACCGTCATGAGTTCAGGAGGCTTTAACTTTGTCTTCCGTTTGAAGGTCATGAAAAGGACATATCCATTCCCAGTGGCTGACATGATCCCTACAAGACACAAGGGATGAATGACAGTAAAATGACAAATTGTGAATTCAAATGTGGCACAGATGTCACCAAGAGGATGTCTATTACACAGTAAGAGGATGGCTATTTCAGCACGACAAGGTAGGCTGCTCACTGCCAAAGCTTTTCACAGTCATAGACTTTACTTAACCACATGCACCAAAGACCATGCAGAGACAGCAGCAATAACCTCCCCTCCCCCCTGCTGTTGTTTTGATCCCATTTCCCTGTTGACGGTAACCGCACATGGATTACTGTCAATATCAGCCATGTTATCAAGCTGTGCTCCTGATGCCATCTCTAACCCTGTTTTTCTCCCGCTAGAGTACTGCTTTCTTTGATTGTAGTTGTCAATTGTTCTGACATGAATTTATGTATTTATGAATCTATTTGTTTATTTGTCAGGGACCATGCACAACAATTACATTGCACTACATTTAGCTACATAGCTCATTTCCATCTGTGGTCCTTGGGCAGGAAATGTAAAACATGATAACATCACAAAATACATTCAAAAAAGAGTACACACTAATCTCTCACATAGTACATATCAAAGTTACATTTACATTCATATATGAGATTTAAAAAGAGTCCAGTCAGGATAGTCTCAGGGGTACTTAATGTTCACAGGTTGGTTTGCCTTCAGCCATGATTTCAGCTTTTGTTTAAAGCTGGGGAAAGTGTTGCACTATCTTATCTCAACCAATATTGTATTCCAGAGGCTTGATGCTGTTACAGAGTAAGCTGATTGGCTAAACCTTGTGGACCCAAACTGCACTGTGCAGTCACCTCTTGTTGAGGCTCGTTTAGGTCTGCCATTGTCCTTGCAGGACAGAGCAAACTGTTTGGGAGGAGGGGCAAGGTCATGGATAATTTTGTACATCAGGCAAACAAACATCTATAAGGCATAAAACGTTGTCAACGCTCAATAGATTGCATTCCTTGATAATGTCACAATGATGGTAGTTGTTTGATTTTCTATCAAATACCTTAAGTGTTTGTTTATACAGACTGCAGTGGTCTCACTGTAGTGATGCCTGCCTGTGACCAGGTTGTGGCATAGTAAGACAGATGGGAGAATATCATCGCAAGGACAAACAATTTTGCTGCATCCATAGGCATTTGATTCCTGATAATTTTTTTATTCATTAAGTTGCATTTGACAGTACTAAAGACCATGTTTTTAAATGTCAGATGAGTCAAGAATGATTCCCAGGTACTAATGTGGCAACACCTCAATCCTTTCTCCCTTCACAATTGTGTCCAGTTGATGAGTCTCCTTGATGAAAAATATATACAGACAGTTCGACACAAGTGATAAAAACCAGTCTGCAATTGTATCCATTGCTGCTGTAAGCTTACAGGCAGCCTGCTGCTTTGTCTTGGCATGAACGTGAATGACAGTATCATCAGCATGCATTTGCATTTTGAGGGAGGGAGGAGAGCATACAGAAGGGAGATCACTGATATATAGATTGAATAAAAGTGGGCCCAAAATTGATCCTTGAGGGACCCCAGTTGAGCATTCAGAAAAAGTTGACAACTTGTCGCTGATTCTTGTGCATTGATTTCTCTCTGTCAAACAAGAGTCCATCAGTTTGATAGTGTTCTCCGAGAAATTAAAGGTTGGCAGTTTAGATAGTAGTACAATATGATTTACTGTGTCAAATGCTTTCTTGAGGTCCAAGAACACAGCTCCAACAACACCCCCTTTGTTCAGACTAGATTTAAATTCTTTGACAAGGTCGCATTTTGCAGTTTCAGTAATGGTGTGCCCTGAAACCAAATTGCATGGGGTGGAGTTGGGAGCACCCTAGATTTAAATGCGCTGAGTTGATTGGAAATTACTTTCACTGCCACTTTGGAGATTATTGGGAGAATACTAATGGGCCTATAGTTAGCCACATCTGATGAATCACCAGCCTTATAGATTGGTGTAACAATGGCAGATTTCCAGATATTAGGGAATTTAGCCTCCTTTATTGACATTTTGACTAATCTGGTAACTGGAGAGCATAGAGTGCATCTAATATACTTGTTGTGAGTACTCAGATTTGCTCGTGGAAAGTTCTCAATCCGCTGGGGTAGTTCATTCGATTGTACCCACATTGGATGATTACCTTGATTGGCAAGAGCGCCAGTAGCAAGTAGCAAGAGCGTAGTAGAGTACGCATCTGTGAACAGGTGAGGGCCTGGATTCAGCTGGACATCCCCAGCAAGCAGTAGCATCATCAACAGATAGGTGAGCAGGTGTCAATATGGTTGGTTTGACCTCACCCCACCGACGTTGGCTGTGTAGTTGGTGCGATAGCTCGGCCATTGTTCAGTAGGGTGGAGTAGAGTGCATGTTGACTCCATTCATTGGGAGTTGTGCCTTGACTGGTTTAGTATTCTTGAGAATTGTTCGTTTTAGTGGTCCAACAGCATGGCAAGAAGGGCTTTTTAAGTCACTTTAACTAAGATCTGCCTTTGCATACCGTTTACTTTGCAGATATGTGTAAAGCATAAACGGGGGTCATATAATGCAGAGTAAAGCATTCAAGTTGATGGGTGCATTAGCAGCTCCTGCCAGGCTGCAAATGGGCACTGCCATATTGTCTGCAATAGAATATGTTAGTAAAGCTGAGCAGTCCCCTGTCATGCAACCAGTTTGGTAACAGTAAGATTTTATGTTGCTTGTTGCAGGTGTGGCAATACTATAGAGACCAGCAGGGGACTGGGGGCACACTTTGAGATAACTTTATAAGTTAAGAAAGATGTGTTTTGGGCCCTGATCCCCTGGAGCTGTCAGAAGCATGAAGACATTACCATCAACTCCAACAGAAGATCAAGTGCACAGTGGGATATCAGGAAGTCATTATGTAGGCATCAGCCATTGTTAGACCGCTGTTCAAATGCAAACCTTTTTTTGTACCAGATTTAATGACCTTCTCGTAGCCAAATCCGTGTATAGATATTGTATGTCACAGTTCTGGAGTTTCTTCTACTTTCTACATAATTATAAACCAAAAGGTATTGTACACATATATTAATTCAGAGTGAGACTGGAGAATAGGAAATCTTTAAAAATCTGAGCAGATTTTAGCATAGTTTTTTTCCTCACCAGCCTATGGGAGGGGTAGATACAGCATCACTGTCATCAATTAGAATTTATTCAGGACAAGATACTCTTTTTTACCTGTTGAAAACCCTGTCTGCAGACAGACTGACATCTCTTTCCATAAACATGGTGCACAGATTTTAACACATCAGCTTACCACTAATACCCATGCATGTTAGGAGTTTCATTTAACCAGCAGAATGGTTTATAGAGCAGGATTGTTATAATTGATAGCCAGTGACGCTGAGTTCGGAAGCAGAGAAATCCTTGAATTCACTCAAGGGGAAAATGTTTGGATTGGATTTCTCATTATTGGTAATGCAGAAAGGGTTATCTCTGCCCCCCCAGGACATGACATGTTTGTATAAATTAATTTTAATAGGGAATGTTGTACCTCATCTTATATCTGGAGTCCAAGACTCAAAGAGCATGAAATGAATATGAATGCATAAGGATTCAGACATTGCTGACCACTGACTAAAATCATGGCAGATGGATTAGCCTATATTAACTTCTCTATATTTTTTCTCTATATTTATCATTATACAGTCAGGTCCAGAATAATTGGCACCCTTGATGAAAATGAGCAAAAAGGCTGTATAAAATCAGCTATACAGGTAATCAGCTATATTGTATGCTCCTATATATGGCAAAACTATATACTTTTATTCGAATACAATCATTATAATTCCTCTTTTCCTTTTATTGAGTAATACTGTTTTTTCAGAAAAACATAGGTGTCAAAATTATTGGCAGCCCTAAAGATTCTTTTAAATAAAAGTGAAAATTTGACTTATTTAAGTTAATCTCAGTCTTAAGGAACTGGATTGTAGCCACAAATTCTTGTTTCACTAGGGTGTAAAAATAAGGTAACCCACATGTAAAATCCCTTTGTCATCTATCACCATGGGGAAAGCCAAGAACTGTCAAATCAAAAGACAGATGGTTATTTACCTACACAAGTCAGGTAATGGTAATACAAAGGTAATACACGCAATACACGTCAGGAAATACAAAAAAATACATAAATGGTTAAACATTCCACTAACCATTGTTAGGGCAATGATCAAAAGGTTTCAAACATCTAGAACAGGTGCTACCTTGCCAGGAAGAGGACGCAAGTGCATGTTGTCCCCACGCACAGTGAGGAAGATGGTGACGGAGGCAATGGCGAACCCAAAGACCACAGTTCAAGAACTAGACTTTAGTTACATCATCCCTTCTTAATATCTTTGATACTGCTGCACTAGCTAATGTCCTGGCAGACACTTGATTACATTTGCAGATACAGCACTGCCTAGTCTACTGAAGGATGATGAGGAAAACCATGTTTCTATCCTAGATAACTTTAAGTGATAGTCTCATTTAGACCTTAACACCAATAAGACTAAGATGATGGACACTGATTTTAGGAGAGAAGTTAGACCTAGAATTTAGGTGTTTAATTCGACAACAAGTTACAGTGGGGCAAATGCACAGAGTATATTTACCCCAAAACAAACCTGCAGTGACTTTATTTCTTAAAGAAACTTGAATCTTTTAATGTTGACTGTACCTTACTGGCCTTGTTTTATGAATCCTATTGAGTGTTTTAACTTTAGTATAATCTGTTGGTTTGGTAATGTAAATGTTTCTCAGAGGAACATGCTGAGAAGAATAACTAACACAGCAAACAAGGTACTGGGGTTAGTCAGCCAGGTCTGGAGGTCATTTACAAGGACAGAACCCTCAATAAACCATACAAAATTATCCTAGACACTGACCATCCTGACTGTCAGGAATGTGAGAGTCTATCCTCAGGCCTCTGAGGGTAGGGTACCTCTGTACAGGACCAATAGAACAAATCAGTCTTTTGTACCTTCTGCATTATTTCTTTTAAACACTATGGGGAAATACATTTTAGCAAAACATTTTGCACTATCCCACTATTTAGCTGACGTAAGCCACAGACAGACACAATCTGTCTGTAAAATTAATCTGTCTGAATGGTTGGTGTGTATTGTATTTGTACTGTTGAAAAATTCTTATTTTTTTTATTGTGTCTTGTTGTCTTTATATTATTTGTTTTGTCTTTGCACAGTCAGGGTTGGTGGTGAGCAGAGACTGAGAACAGGTGGTAGTTTTCAAAAAGGCTATTTATTTACTTTCCAGAATAAATCAAAAAGCTTACAAAAGCCAGATAACACTAAACACAAATAGGGAACCTGGCTACGGCATGGACATTCACAAAAAGACTAAGAACAGAAACGCAGATAGGCAGAGTTTAAATAATGAGAACATAATTGGACACAGGTGGAACACAATCAGGAACAACGAGCCACAATAAGAAACACTCAAGACAATCAAACCATTAATCAATTAAACAATGAGACAATCAGAGAATAATCATGTCTGGACACAGAGAGGCAACAACACAAAGTTCAGGTGGTTCTTTGGCGGCCCCTGGTGGAGGAAGCCAGAGGGGCAGACCTGACATGCACATGATTATGCCACAACAAAAATGTCCCTAAGTAAGTAAAGTAATGGTAGGTCAGTTGAGAACAATTTCCCATTTACAATAATGACCTACCTGACAGACCAATATTGTAACAGGGAAATGAAAACACAAAAGACAATTTGAGGGACATTTCTTACCTATATTGTTGAATATATTTTTCAACAAATGTAATATATTCCACATTATAAGCTTAACATGAAATATATTTCAGAGAGGAAATAATTCATGAATTGATAGTTAATGTCAAGAGGCCAGGAAAGAAAATAAATGAAATAATACTGAAACAGTGAAATCATTCTTCAATTATTCAGACTGTGCTGGATTCATTTTGGATGGAATAGCATTGGATGGATGCTTTATGGAAGAAGGCGAAAAAATGTTGTGTTCACATTCGCGAGTAATATCACCACAGGCAAGACAATCAGCACACATGAGTGGCAAAATTAAGACGCTCAGACTAGATTGTTCAATTTGTTTGATGAAAGTTGACACAGACGACATCATTCCAAAAAGTGAAATGGCTCCAGCTCTTCCTTTGCCGATTGGAAGATTGGCTTGCCGCCCAAAGCAATGCCACAAAGCTGCACTAATCGATGCACATTCTGTGAGACTGTGATACCTGAGATTTAAACCAGACCCACAGCTCTCCAACTGTACATCTACCACTGAATTCTGTACATCTAGCCAATTGTCATAGCCACTGCCGACTTGCTCAACACTCCTTGTATATGTATCCCTGCCTTCTCATTGAATAAAAACAATAAAAAATTACTAACCTTTTCCTTCCCTGTGTTACAGGTATGGAATGCAGCTACCTACAACGATGTCTATCACTGTATTACTGCACTGATCTTAATGCACATCTTGCATTAATACATCCTTAAAATGTAATGCAATGTAATGTACATCATGCAGAAGTCAGATAACGAGCATTTCAATATTCAAAGAACTCTTACAACAACTCACAGTCTGTCATTCAGTCCACTGCACTTACAGTACATAGGAAATTACTCTGCCTCCCACTGCTCAGCTTAATTGTTTTTATCCAGTTTAAGAGCTTAGCCAGTTTATCATAGAAGGTGAATTTACCATCTTCCTGTGCCAGGCTTCTAATTTCATGGGGAATATTGGCCGATGCCGCCATCAGGGTTACTAGAGCAGAAGCCTCAAAGAAGCACCTCCTCCATAAATATACCTGTGGTATTAATATCTCTGATTACTTAGCAGATGGAATATAAAATCCCCAGATTCAAAATGACTTATGACCCTGCAGGCTGTTTGCAAGTCTCATGAAAACATACTATTGTCTTTGATTTCTGATGCATGAGAGGTTGCATCCACGTTTGGCGTGTACCACCCCTGTAATCATTCTCATTTGCTACCAACAGCTTTGTGCTCCATACATCATCTGACATCCTATATGTTACTTACCTATTATACAGATGTAGAAAGCGGCTACGATGTCTGCCTCTTTTGACAGTTTGGAGACGAAAGGGTCACCTCGGAGGAGATAACTGGAGAGCGATGTTGTTACATTCTCAGTCAGGTCCATGCTTAGGTGTGATGAGCTACATGTAGAGCGAAACAAAATAAATTACTTCTACAGTCTACACTTCAAAAACAGTTAAGTCTATTGTATATCCAACAGATTGCATTACTAATGTTATAGATTTGATTCTAAATAAATGCAGTAATATTTAGGTATACCTACTGGTCAGCTTTATTATAAAAGCCAAGTCCATACCCTCACAGTAAGGTAATGTGTATTTTGTGTAATTACAATATCTTTTGACACCAGGGAATTTTACATTCAGGGCTAAAATGAAAAGGAGACAATAGGGGCTTATTGTACATAGCTTTGAATGGTTATACCAAGTTATGGACCTGGAATTGCATAATAACCTCAAAACACAGGGATGTATTCCTTAATAATGAATTACACATTGTTATAATGTTATAATGTTAAAAGCCTGCGGGTCAAATCTAACTACATTAGTGCTTCCGACCGGCCTGAAAACGATCATGAATACACAGAATAGTAACACAGAGACATTCCAAAAAAACAATGTGCAGCAATGTCCAGAGGCCAGCATGGAGCTCCAAGTTGGGGCATCACATCAACAACAGTGCTCTATAGGGCAGTGTGTTCCTTTGCAATGGCACAGTGGGTCACCTAGGGAGATCCCTTAAAAGTTTGTGGATGTGTGTCACATTTGCTGTGAAAATAAACACGTATGCTTTTTCAGTTTTATGATTAGTATTTTATTGGCATTTCAACATTATGAAAACACAATCCAACACTAAAGGAGAAAGGAATATAGACAGTTGAAAGATACCAATTTAAAATAAATAAATAAAATAATAATACTCAATGAAAATGTACAAAAATAGTGAAATAACAATGGGATATAGGTAAAAACATAATTGTTATCCTAACCACAACATTGTAGTGATCACATGACCCCAACCCCCCACCCCACTAAAATATAAGAATGGTACCTCCCCCACTTAAGAGAATATGCTTCCACTCGATTGAGTAGCCTCCTGAATGAAAGCCTTTCCAGAGCAGTCAAGTTGAATGTGCCACCAAGATGCTGACGGTGCCATGGAGAACTTCAAATCCATTAAAAAAGTATCCGTCCCAACATAAGAGCAGTCTGAACCCAGTCTGCGAGGGAGGGCTCCAAGTCAATTAGAGCCAAGGGGTCACCCAAGATATACAGCCTAGGGGAGCCTGTCCAGGCCAATATAATGTTTTTAATGTTGACTTGAATATTTGACCAAAATACCTGTACTTCTGGGCATCCCCACAGCATATGAATCAAGGTCCCCTTCTTATCATGACACCTCCATCACCCCAGACTGTCAACCAACCCAACCTTATGTAACCTGGACGGAGTCCAGTAAACCCTATTTAAGATTTTTAATTGGATAAGTCTTGTTTTCAGTTCCCTTGATATCTTTTAAAATTTCTAATAAGTCTGTTTCATCCAGCCTCTGTAAATGTAACATTGAGATCAGCCTCCCATATCAATCTAAGGGAGGACCTGTTGCTGTCTGAAGCCGAGAGTATAATAGAATAGTAGGCGGATGCCTCATGACCCATACCAAATGTCTAATATTTTCTGTAGGGTATTAACACTAGGGGGAGCTTTTGAGTTGGAGCCGAAGGTTTGAGCCAGCAGGTGCCTCGGCTCTGTGTACCTCCAAAACTGATTCTGTGGCAGATCAAACTGCTGTTTCAGTATTTCAAAAGATTTGAATGACTTCCCTCATAGAGATCTCCTAGTACCTTAATCCATTTCTGTGGCCAGAGATTCCACAAAAATGGCCATTTGTTGATACAGAGCTTTGGGTTTAACCAGAGTCCAGCAGCCAAATGAAAGTGGGGATTACATTTGAAAATAGAAGCTACTTTTTTCCACACCCATTGTATATGAGACAGAATGGGGTGGGTCTTTATATCTGGGCATAGCCTAGCTGTGATGTAATGTATAGGAGGAAGAGGGGTACACAGTGTACTCTCCAAGTCATACCCAGCAGGTGCTCTCTCCAGGGGCAGGGACCAATGCACCATATGTCTGAGACTGAATGCGCAATGATAGAACATCAAATTAGGTACACTAATTGTCACTGTCAACTGGTCTCTGTATATTTATGAAGGGTCAGCCTTGGGACGCTTGTCATTTGATTTGTTACAGAGAATGTCAAATTGTTTACGGTAATTCAATGGGATTTTAATTGGGAGTGCTTGTAGCAGGTAATTCAATTTGGGAGCACAATTCATGTTTATCACATTGGCCTTTCCCCACAGAGAAAGATAGAGAGGAGTCCAATGCTCATGTCTGTTTTAAATTTGTCCAAAAGGGGCTCGATGTTTGTTTTTTATCAAATCAGACAGAAGGGGGGCGGGCAGGCGCTTGACATAAGAGGAAGTGCCTCTGAGTTAGCCCAATTTACCTTGTATCCAGAGATGGTGGAAAATGTATCAATAATTTTATGTAGGGAGGGCAGGGAGCACGCAGGCTCAGAGACAGAAGAATGTCATCAGCATACAACATGAGCTTATGTGGTTTGTCACCGATTTGGATGCCTGGAAATTCAGTATCCCTGCGGATGGCCTCTGTCAGTGGTTCTACAGCAAGTGCAAAGAGGAGGGGTGAGAGTGGGCAGCCCTATCTAGTGCCTATACCCAGTTCAAAAGCAGGTGAGATAATACCATTGGTGAGAACAGAGAACAGAGGGTTGTGTAGTGTGGGTCGAGGATGGAAGAGCCACTCGCAGATGTCACGAATATCTAAAAGCTAACTACGAGTAGTCAGCCACTAAGTCTGCGAACAGATAAGGGAGGAGGGGAAAAAATGGATGGACAAAGAAAAAGAAACTCCGGGCATAAAGTCCACGGAAAATAATAATAAAAAAAAAAACAACAAACTTTGTGGACTCTTCAACGAAGAGGTAAGAAACTTAATTGATTTTAGAGACTTTAGCTCTGGGAGTTTTTTAACCCAAAACAAAAAGAATGAATCAAAGGAAACGCCACCGGAGTGACTAGCAATAAACCTAAAGCTAGGAAGGAAATAATCCTCCTAGAACGGCAACCACAGAGTGGTACCCTTTATAAGAGATCCTAAATAGTACCTTCTCTCTTTAACTGAGAGACCACCGAGCGGAAAACTAATACCTTAGTTCTAGTACCGAGAGCGTGGTTTACACAGAAGCGTTTGTGATGAAAACGCAGCCCTTAAATAGTAGGCGGAATAAACACTGATAATCCACAGCTGGCCGTGGCCGGGAAATACACCGACAAAAGACCATATAAGGAAAATGGAAATGACAATGATTCCTCACACAAAACAAAAGAAAACAGACCATCACATGGTCAAGCGCCCTCCAGCGGCTGAACAAGGTAAAACCGTGACAGGTTGTCCATGTTTTGAGCGTATACATTTGCCAGAATGAATGTGTGGCCCTGAATCTTTGAAAGTAACAATACAATTCTCCCTGCCTCATCCCTGCTCTTTTTAAGGCATTTAAATTGTAAGTTTAAATTTGGTCCGTGACTCGAAACGCGACCATGACAGCAACCGTCGAGGCTTCTTATTTGAACTGCTGTCGCCAACTGCACGACAGCAAGACATGGACGGATCACAACCATCCCATCCTACGCCTATGCACACAAGCGAAAGCGGCCTATGCTAAACAACAGAGCAGTATACCTAAATCTATGTTGAGTGAATCAATCAAATTAGTGCAAAAAACAGTGCATGGTATGCAAAGGTTAATTCAATTCAGGTCCCACGTAAATTTCAAATCCTCAGAAGAGAAGTCCGTTCAGTCATAGAAATAAAGAGTACATCGATAGCAACTTTGTGAATGAGTCCTGCTGCGTAACACTAGAAAAATAAAAACCATAAAAAACAAAAAATATATACATACTGTATATATTTATATACTAAACAGCTTGATTCATCCGTGTCCATTGCCGGTTTTAGCCTCTAAAGCTAAGGCTTAAATAACCTGCCTGCACCACCCCATCCTAGCACCTAACCATGTGTGGTTATCCACGTCATCCCAGCGATTGAATGTATGCCATGGCCTTCTTCGTGTCTTCGAAAGTGCAGCGCCCGCCTTCAGACCTGATGATAAGTACAGCAGGGTACCCCATGGAAAATCTCATGCATCTCTCACGAAGCATTTTCTTGCATTTGTTGAAGCACACACGTCTGGCAATGACCACCTTGGAGTAATCAGCGAACACCATTATGTGATGTTCTTTCCAGGTAACCTTCCCCATCTTCCATGCGGCCTCTGCAATGCGTTCCTGTCGGAATCGTAGAAATCTAGCTATGATGACTCTTGAATGGTCAGTGCGTTTAGTCCCAATCCGATGCGCGCGATCTATCTCCAGTTTTTTTTTGCATGTACGCAACATGCTGCTTTCAAATATAATAAATACTCTATAACTGTGTGCTCCCGGCACAGCATGATTAACCGAAAAGTATAAAATCGATGACGCCAAATTTGGGGGCTTTGATAGGGTTTTCAAACTCACAACAGGCCAGTTTTACCATTTTGCCATTACACTTACGAAGGGGTTTAGAGGGGCTTGTCACAAATGTTGCTCCCTCTGTAAATATGTGTGGAAAACAGTTTGTTGTAAATTCCATTTTTGCAACTTGAGAAATTGAGAATGGTACAACCTGTGGCAGACTGGAATCAGACATGTGTTTTTCGTAAATATCTTGTTAAAATGCCATGGCCATAAAGACATCAGAGTAGGTAATATGTCCGGTCCCCTGGGTTATTATCTCTACTCTTACTCCATCTGATTATGACATTACAAAAATACATTACAAACACAGGTACTGTCAGATGGTTCATCTGTGAAAGTGTGTTTCAGTGTAGTGATGTGCTCTATTGGCTCGTATCGAATCCTGACCATGCCATTGCTGACTGAGGCCAGCAGTTGGACATTCAAAATTGTGAGGAAAAACATTTGAGAGATTAAAATCGGTTAAAAAATGAAATTAGAAACACATGTAAGCATTATATGTGCTATAAAATAACAAAATGTTGTTATTATAAACCATTGTGTCTGGTCTGGGACACTTGGAAACATGAAGGAGAGTCTGAGATATAGGTCAACAGATTTATATATTTTTTTGTCATGGAAATCGTGTCTTTGAAAGTGCAACGCCCTCCTTCAGACCTGATGATAAGTACAGCAGGGTACCCCATGGAAAATCTCATGCATCTCTCGTGGAGCATTTTCTTGCATTTGTTGAAGCACACATTTTTTTGTCATGGAAATCAGGGTAAACAACTGTCATTTTCAGCAAACCATTTACACATCAATAAGGATGTGGACATGAATGTGAGCAATTTACATAATCACAATGCATCCATTAGATTGTTTCATACTGGCAGCAAGATTGTCACCTGTACTTAGGCCGTGAGAATGAATATTTGTGCAATTTGCTTTCCATCATTTTCTACTGTAGAACTGATATTGCTGAGACTTTCACTCATTACAATCATATTGCGGGCCCCCAGGGTGGCACAACTGCTAAAGGCATGTGCCCGGAGTGCAGATTGCCCGCTGCGGCCGGGGTTTGATTCCCCGACTGTGCCAGCCCGGCTTTGTCCGCCCCACAGGGAGGGGGGAAGGAAGCTGGCATGATCTCACTGCATGCACGGAAAGCTTCTCTAGAGGTGTCAGCACTCGGGCAAGTGCCGTCCCTGCCCCCATCGGTCCAGAGTAGTGGCTGGTCCTGTAGCTGCAGGTGGCCGGGCTTGTTGAAGGAGGATAGTTGGATCAATAGAGGGTAAAATTGGCCACCAAATTGGGGAAAACAGGGGAAAAATCTGAAACAATTATAGAAACAAGTATAGTCATATTGCAATATTTCACCCTGACATTGCATGAATGGAACTTTGTGGAGTTCTCTATTGTACTTTCTTTGCTATTACTCAGTCACAATTGATCATTTACAATATAAGGCCCTAATCAACAACAAATGATAGAATAACACCATAGATAGAAATAGATATCTTTAATACCCATATTCTAAAATGATTTTATCAGTGGCTGAATAGTCTGTCCACTTGTGGCACATGATATGACGTTAGTTGTCACAATGGTAGAAATTGTAGAAATCTACTTGTAGAATTGTTCCAAGGTTGGAAATAGCTTTTTCAAATTAAATTTTAAACATTTCTACCATATGATTATAGAATTGAACATATTCTGAGTTAAATATAACCCGAAGCAGCTTGTAAATTGTGAAAAACCCTCCTAATAAACGTTGATATGCCAACAAGTGTGAAACATAGGTGACAACTAACCCCAAAACCAATGTGACATTTTCCCCTGACCAGACCCCTATTATTGAAGTGCTTTTTTAACTTTACATTTGATCAGGATTTTTGTCAAACTGGATTATTATCTTTTTGTTAAACCCTTTTAGTTATTGATTGACTATGTGATTCGTTCAGTTTACATTTTACATTTTACATTTACATTTTAAGCATTTAGCAGACGCTCTTATCCAGAGCGACTTACAAGATGTTACAAAAAGTTTCACTTCTGCTTAGGGTCTATCGCTGATTGGACCAGGTCACAAGCACATCTACAATGAGTATAAAAAGATTTCTTGTCACTGATAAACACAAAATGCTAAAAAAAAAAAAAAAAACTCTAAAGCTTTTTGTTAATTAAAAATTAAAAACTGACAATAATTCTAACAATAATAAGTATTCACTCCTTTTTCTAAGGAGTTATTTAAAATTATTTAAAATTAAATACACCTGTCTGTGAGAGGTCCCACAATTGGTTTGTGCATTTCCCAACTGCAAAAGCACCAATCAGGAGAAAGATATAAGATTTCAAAGACTTTGAATATCCCCCGAAGCACCATTAAGTCCATTATAAAGAAATGGAGAGAATATAGCAAAACTGTGAATTTGCCTAGAAGAGGCCGTCCTCCAAAACTGATCATCCGTGCGAGAAGGGAACATGTTAGGGAGGCTAACTCTGACAGAGTTACAGTCTTTCATGTCAGAGATGAGAGAAATTGTCCATGGGACAACAATAGCCTAGGCGCTGCATAAATCTGCACTTTTTGGGAGGGTGGCAAAAAGAAAGCCATTGTTGAAGAAATCTCACATGAAATCTCGGCAACAGTTTTCCAGAAAGCATGTGAGAGAATCTCAAACCAAAGTGGAGGAAGATTCTATGGTCTGATGAGACCGAGATTGAACTTTTTGCCATCAACGTTAGGCGCTATGTTTGGCTGAAGCCTAGTGCTGCACAAAATACTATACCTACTGTGAAGCATGGTAGCGGGAGCCTAATGCTATGGGGATGCTTCTCTGCTTCAGGGACTGGAAAACTTGTCATAATAGAAGGCAAAATCAGGCGGCGGATAGCGTATTGGTCTAACGCACTGTATTTTGGCTGGTCCAATATGGTGTGCGCTGCCTGTCAGGGACCCGGTTAGAAATCTGTTTCTACCAGACCGGCCCTGGTCGTCAGGTCCGATCGGGGGCAGCATCTGGCTGCCCGCCCCAGGGGGAGGGTGAGCCGACTTAGCGGGTCCGCCATTTACAGGACATCTAACTAATATGAGAAATGGATAATTTGCATCAGTAAAACTTTCAACGCCGGTCCACTTGAAAGTTGCCGTTCACCACCGGTCCCCATCCAACCTGATGGAGCTCGAGCAGTTTTGTAAAGAAGAATGGATGAAAATGTCAATGTCCAGATGTGCAAAGCTGGTCAAAAAAGTTATGATATGTTAACTAATATTAATATGAACCTGTTATTAGGCTTTTTGTTGTTGATGACATTTTTATGGCCTATAAGATGCAATAGAAAATACAAATATTTTTGCCTTTCATCAAAAGCTTTATTAATGGTTTGTAATAGTTTAATGAGTACAGGCTATTTTTTAAGAAAACTATTTAACTTATCAACATTGATAAGTATTGTAATTTTCGGTACGATGGAAGTACTAATTCGGATGGCAGTTCAGTTATTCAGTTCAGGCAGTTCCTTTGAAAATCCTGTAAACCTGTGTCCTAGTCACTGAATGGAAACTTGTGATGGGTAGCCTTACAGGTAGCTTACACATTCATGTTTCATGAGAGGATAGGGCAGAGATGAGACCGTCTCGCTTGACAGGCATCCAAGTACACTTGATTTGTTAATTTACTTGCTGCAACTCACTAGTTACAGTGAGTTGAGGAAAAGGAAAGAAGCCGGTGGCATGGATGCAAGTTAGTAGTTTTTTCTCGTAAATCTCGATTTACGTTAAACTAACGCTAAATAGCTTGCTGGATTCCGACTGACAGTAGCCCAATGAATATTGTGCCGTGCCAGAAATAAAACGTTAGCAAAACATAGAAATGTACAAAAATACAACCAAACGTCATTCTGCTAACGTTACACACGATTGAAGATGCTTGGGAATGCTAAGTGCTTGGTGTCCAATACGGTGTCAGTTCTGAACTACAGCTATGAATAGTATTTGTAGCTAATTCATAAAAAGACAACACTTTTGTTTTGATAGCTAGGCTAGGTCTAGGTGTAAGCTGCTCTGGTTGCTAAATGTTAATTTGCAACTAACCTCTATAATGAATATTGACAATAATATTAAACTTCATTTGTTTAAATGCCCAACATGCCCACATTGAAAAATAAAACAGGATATATCTGGCTTTGTGGTATAACAGGGAAGTAGACCAGTAGTTACATGGTCTCTATCATAATTAATGTATAAATAAATTAATACATGGGTGGATGTCATATTTTGTTCAAATATAAAGACTGTTAGATAGTTAGCTTTGTACAATATGTTGCTGGCCTTACAGAAGTACATCCACGGGCCTCCCGTGTGGTCCAGTGGTTACAACGTTCGACGGAGACTGGGGTTCGATTCCCCGTCCCGCCAGAGTCGGCTCTGGCTGGGAGTGCCACCAGGGGGTTGGCTGTCCGCCCCAGGGAGAGGGGAGGGAAGCCGACAGGACGTTCGCTACGCATAAGAGTGGCCCTGTAGTACCGGGTTACGGACGACGGCCTGGTAAGTACCGTCTCGGAAGAGACGTTACTTCGCCTTCGTCACTACCGGTCGCAGGACTTCGGCAGCAAACTCACATTACTAGGGGGGGGATTGATATAAAACTAGCGGGTCTAATTGGCTTACTAAAATGGGATAAAAATCTGAAAAAAGGAAGTACATCTGATAGCACAGAGGTCATCAACATTTGGAGCACATGAGTGTGCTGCTGTGAAGGAGTAGGTTATCTTTTTTTCCTTACTTTTCTTTTTCATTTGAGCCTGAAAACAGGATTAGCTGTTCAATCACATGATGATCATATGATAAAGCTGATTGACTGACAACCATGATGATGATGTCTGGGTGCATCACTTAAATGAAATGAAATATTAATTCAAAATTCAAATGTATAGTTCAAATTTCAGTAAATAATACTGTATCTTTGTATTCATAAATAAATACATTGGATTAGATTTTGCCAGACCACAACTGGGCAAACACCAGCTCCAGAGACATTTCTATGTTATGATATGTACGTTTTGTTGACTTTTGGGGTGCTCACACACCTAGCATACATCCCTATTTGTTTTATTCATTTAACCTTTATTTTGACAGGGAAGGTCTCACTGAGACTAGGTCTCTTTTACAGGAGAGCCCTGTTAACAAGCGTATATAAAAAAACAACAACAAACAATATAGAATACAATAAAGGATCAAATACAATACAATAAAAATATATAAGTCAGTTACTTGAAAACAAGTGAAAACGAATTTAAAAAATACAATTTAAATTATAACCTGCTCAGAATCTCATGCAGTTTTTGTGACTTCATGTTCGAATGTCAATCAATATAATATATATATAATATATGCCACTTTTATCCAAAGCGACTTGCAGTAATGAATGCATACATTTCTCAGTATATGTGGTCCCAGTGGGAAATGAACCCACACCCTAAGCGTTGCCAACGCCATGCTCTACCTACTGAGCCACACAGAACCACAATCATATTAACGGCTTCTTTCAATGTTGAATGACAGCTTATTCATGTCATACCTTGATCACATGAACTTCAGACAAGATGGAGCAAGACTAAGTGAACTGATTGGTCATGCCCTTTAAATGAATATTCTGTAGAAAAAGAGCTCTCATCGTTTGATATGGTGCTTTTCCCTTTTCATTTAAGCACTGAAATGAATGACATTTGACACAGTAGTTATGACTGTTGATATGGTAAACTGATAAATAGCTAGAAATAAGATAAGGACATTTAGGATACCACATTGCTAAACATTCACAATGAATGTGATACTGTTATAGGGCTGTTATAGAAGGTGATGTATACGAAGGCACTACAGACCCGATGCTGCTGAAACCAGGCATCTTCAATAAATACATTTAAAAAGCTATTGCAAAAAATTATATATTCAGTGGGTAATAAAAATCCTTCAATAAAGTATTTATACATGTGTTGAAAATACATGTTATTGACATGCGACAGAGTTAAAATCCCAATGTAGCTACTCATTCTGATTACCACATCTGCCTTTGAGCCAGTCTTTCGGTGGTGTATGTGCTGTGCAGTAGCTGAGTATAATAAAAAAAGATTTCAGCACTTCGGCATGGATATGTATTGACAGGTCTTCTTGATAAGTATAATATTCCCAAATGTACCGTATTGAATGATTCTCTTATATATTTTTTAGAACATATATCCACAATAGACATATGTGCATGCACAAGAATATACAGTAACTGGCAGTATTGTATATTGTTACTAATGCCAGTTAATGTCTGAAAATACAATGCTAAGGATTATTCTGAAAGTCTAGTGAGCTTGTTAATAAATACACAGATTAATGCAATCATTTCATTAAGCCCCTAGACACTCCAATAGACTTGTATCTTCATGTTCTGAATATCTTGTCTGTAAAGTAGATCTACATTTTCCAAACAAAAATCATAACATATCAATGACTTTTGAATAATGCCATATAATGTACTAAATATGTATCGTCACAGAGCATAGCGGAATAAAATACTTTGCCATGGTTTTGGCAAGTGGCCAGTGGGGTTGTAAGATTACAAATCAAAGGGAAAAAATAGCAGCATCCCAATTATAATCTTGTGTCATGTTGAAGTGACATTCGTCAACTAAAGCTTCGTAGGTTACATTAGAAACGTTTCGAAACAATCGCCTACAATAATGTGCTGCCATTTGGGAAATGCATACCTTTCTATGAGTCTTGAAACATCCCGAGTTTTCTTCAGTGCGTTTAATGTTCCGAAGGATCCACGTCTTCCGAATTCCAAGTTATCAAGTCTTTCTAATGATGCAGATGCAAGGACTTTGTTTCTCTGTACTAAGCCTTTACTTGGGCACGACTTCCCATATTCACTCTGCGCAACAGCCTCTTAAACTCCCTAGTGGGAATTTGTGGTACCTTCAAGTGTGATGTCGCTGTATTATTATAATCACGATAACAGAGAGATGTCAAGCACAGCTGTTGCGAGTTGAAACGACGGGGTTCAACTCGTAATACTAACATGTGCTTGCTTCACTATGGTAATAAGCACATCCCATCAAGTTTTTCTTAAGTGAACTGATTGGCCAACTGTTTGGAAACCGTGCTACAATGTGGGGGGGTGTAAATACAGAAGGATGCAGCTTGGCAAACAACACCGCAGTCTTACATTATAATAACATTCATTATTTCGAAAAACCAAACGATTGCATTGGGGGAACATTGTTAGTATGAAACCTGAGATTTTACCGTTGTTGTGCACTTTTGTTTGTATGTATACTTACCATGCGTTTTTAGTTGAACAACAAAAAAATAATACGTGTAGATAAATAATTCACGCAAAAAATGACAGGTCCCAACTACTGGCATATTTCGAATTGCTTTGACACTTAAAAAACAACGTATTGTTATACAAATGCACGTTTTATTTAAGTGCTAAAAGCATATAATTGTCCGAATTTTGATTTGGGTAAAAGCATACATTTGCTCTTGTACCAGATCCTTTGGGTGATGTGAGTCTCTTTATTAATTTAGGCTACATTTCCTACTGAGAAGCTACTCTCATCGGCTCTAACTTTCTACCTTTATGTATTGTGTTATCTTGTACTTGTTTTAATGTAAAATGGAACTAATAAGACAATAAGACAATGAATTATCAGCCAGTTAGATCGGCTAGCTACATTCTGTGCAAAGCCTTTTTATAATATATCAAGCATAAGTCATGGTTTGATACTAGCATTGATTTAGCATAATATGTATTGTTTTATTATGAATTAATCAATTGCTTAGCAGCCATCCCTAACCAGTGTGACTTATCTGTTGTATTGTTTTATTATCATGTTTTATTACAATTGAATAGCAATTCATATACAGTAAGAATATCGTCAAACCATTATATCAGCTTTGAAGCAGTAATGTGATACGCTGTTATTATTAATACAAGTATAATACAAGTAAGAATTTACAATGGGCTATGGGAATATGAAGGTTGTGTATCAGTTGCACTGTTAAAGAGGTCCAAAACTGTAGGCTTCTATTGACTTCAACATGCCTTTGTCTTGTTTCTTCTGATAGTTCTTTATATTTCTCCATGGTGATAGATGACAAATGGATTTTTACATGTGTGTTACCTCATTTTTATATCCCAGTGAAATAAAATGCCATGGGATAGATTCCCAAGATTGAGATTAACTTAATTTAAAGTAGCATGGTAATGCATATTTATTTTTGTAGGATTTTATATAAAACAATTATTAGGGGTGTGTATAATTGTGACATCAGAAAAACATAACTTATTAAACAAAATCAATTGTATTAGTATAAAATAATTTAATTTTCCCATTTTGTGAGCATACAATATAGCTCATTACCAGTATTGTTTATTTTATACAGCCTTCTTTGGTCATCTTTATGGAGGATGTGAATAAGTTTGGAGGGTACTGTATGTAATTAAGAGCTGCTTTCAGGATTAGTAACAGTGTGTACCTTTGGCGTTGATGCATATTTTATGTTTTTACATGTATATGTATGAGATATACTGTACATACTAAAATTACCAGGGGATTTGTAAATGAGTTTCATAAATAAAATCAGTCTAATTCACTCAAATTTGCCCTAATTATGAGTTGTACATTTGTAATCTGTAAAGATATAATTCTTTTCCAGTAGTAGTACTGTGGCCAATTGTAAGTACAGAGTTACTCTCCTTAACCATGCCAAGAGGAAGGAGACATTTTGACAAAAGGTTTCACACAAAGAGCACACTGTTCAGTTCATTCCTCCTAATTTTCCTCAAGGGTATATACATTTTAGTCACAAAATTCTGTCAAAATTTGAATCAGAAGTGATTATTTGCTGATTATCAACTGGTGAACTTAATTTAAGTTGAACTCGATTTAATTTATCAAGACTGTGTGTAATGTTATATCAAGCAAAATATTTAAGCATTCAAAGTCAGTTGGGATGCATACTGAGGTTTGGAAGGGGACACTGTACAGAGCCATTGTTAGCCTGTAGCATCTAATGAGTATGTTAGCTAATTAAGAAAATGTTAAAAATTATATTACATATTTAATTATGTGTATGTACTATAAATTATATATATCTATAAAATACAATTCCCAAATTTCGCTCTATGTACCAAAATATTGATATCAAAATGATGCCAAGTTACAACTAAACTTTCATTAATATACAGTGGGGTCCAAAAGTCTGAGTTCACTTTTCATCATTCCTCAAAAACTAACCCAAATTTTTACTCAGGAGAAAAATTTGACCTCTAACTACTTCACTAAGCTCTGTTGACATAATTACAAACAGCTGCAAAAACTTTTGCAAAGGAAGTGTCCTTTTTCAAGATTAAAGCACCTGCAGTACCAATGAGAACACATAGAGGACCATATTAATTACATCAATATCCGGTATTAATTGTTATGGCCAAAACAACTCACAGTGTGTGTTAGGAGTGTCCATGTATTAAAACTTGAATGAAAAATAAGGTGTCACAAAAATTTTAGGAAATGAAAGGCAATGTTGTGCAAACAAAATATTTATAGGTATTTAAATTTCATACCATCCTTTCTCAAACAAACATTTATTTTATTACATTCTGGAATAACAAATACCGCATGAGTAAAAATTGTGTGGTAGTTTTTGATGGACAATATAAACAAACAGATCTTGGTAGTGGACTCAGACTTTTGGACCCCGTTGTACATACAGTGGCTTTGTAAAGTATTCAGGCCCCTTCACATTTTCCACACTTTGTTGTGTTATAGACTTAATTTAAAATGGATAAAAAATGTTTTGCCATCAATCTGCACACAATACCCCATAATGACAATTTTAGAAATTGTTGCAAATTTATTAAAAATAAAAAACTGAAATGTCATTTAAGTATTCAGGCCCTATGACACTCCAAATTGAGCTCAGATGTCTCTAGAAGTTGATTGTAATTCATCTGTGGCAAATTCAATTGAATGGACATGATTTTTATGCACCCGCAGTTTACAGTGCATGTCAAAACAAAAACCAAGCCATGAAGTCCTAGGAACTTGATAAGACTTGTGTCGAGGCATAGATCTGAGGAATCTGAGGTATAAAAACATTGCTAAAGCATTGAAAGTTCCCAGGGGCACAGTGGGCTAGTAGTTAGAGGTCTAATTGTTCTCCTGAGTAAAACATTTGTGTTAGTTTTTGATGAATGATGAAACTAAACAGATCTTGGTAGTGGACTCAGACTTTTGGAACCCACTGTATATTCTTTTTTTTTATGTGTATGTACAGATAATTGCCAAAGTAAAGGAAAAACAAACATGAAGTATTCTTAATAGGGTGTTGGGCCACCACAAGCCACCAGAACAGCTACAGAATCAATGCACCTTGGCATAGATTCTACAAGTGTCTGGAACCATATTGGAGGGACGCAACACCATTCTTCCATGAAACATTCCATCATTTGGTGTTTTGTTGATGGTGGTGGAAAACGTTGCTCCAGAATCTCCCATAAGTGTTCAAGTTGGGTTGAGATCTGGTGACTGAGATGGCTATGGCATTTTATTTGCATCGTTTTAATGCTCATCAAACTATTGAGTGACGACTTGTCCCCTGCGGATGGTGGCATTGTCATCCTGGAAGAGACCACTCCCATCAGGATATAAATACTTCACCAGAGGTGAAACAAAGGCAGGGAATCTGGACCAAAGTGGAGAGACGAGACAGGAAACAGGAATCCAAGAATCTTGTGATTTAATTAAATCAAAGAATTGCAGATTAACAGGACTCCCACTAACAAAAGGTACAAATAAACAAACAGAAAACTCAAAAACACTTAAGAGACGTTCAATAAATATGGCTAAAGTAAAATCTCTGAAATGGTAACATGAGCACAGATGCAAACAAACACTAGAAACTACCATTTCAAGACAGGGCAATGTGAACAGAAAACAGAGAGCTTAAATAAGGAACGAAACAAGGCACAGCTTAAATCACTAAGACAATAATACAATAAACTAATTACACAATTAAACAATCAGTGAACAATTAGGGAACAATCAAGAGTCCAATGCCGCCCACTGGCGGCAAGCAGCATATGTGACAAGAGGATGAAGTGTCATCACTCGGAATGGCTTTGTATTTATTAGTATTTACTTTGCCCTCTAAGGGGTTGAGTGGGCCTAAACCATGCCTGGAAAATGCACCCCACATCATAACAGAGCTGTCAGAACCCTTAATTTACTTTTTTTTGGAAGTTACCTGTATATACAGTATGTATATATATAATTTTTCTTTTACAAATTACCAGTATGTCCTCACAGAACCAATTTCAGTTGCACTATACGTGAGCATATATGACTGCAATCTCTTGGTTGAGCACTTCTGTGACCTTCTTTTAAAAATGATAGAAGGTCATTGACCACTGAGACTCTCTTTTTTACATTTAGTTACTGTATATCACAGGGCCAAGTTACCTGAATGATGGTAGGATAATATAATGAGATGTACATACCAGTTAATAAAATATTCACTGTGAGTCATAAGGTAAACCAATGCAACACAAGAGGATGCATATTCTGTCAATTAGTATATCTGCAGCAGCAGATGTATGGTAGAGAATCAGTTGTCTGCCTCATACCTCTAGGGAGAAGATAGCATACTTGTTATCTGCCTTTGACGGGACAAGATGACATATTGTAGCAAGATATAGAAATTGATTTATTGAGTGCAAAAGCAACTTGGGAATCCCTGGTTGCACATAGTTTTATATAACCACATTTTTTTAACCAGATATTTTCTTTTTTCTCTATGGAATGCCCTCATATGTGTAGGCCTAACACTTTTCAATCTGCAGTTCAATGTCATTGCATTAAAGGAGGCACTCTTTTCACAGTTGGACTCCACTTACCTGGTTGACCAGAAGAATTACTCTTGCACAATTAGGCAGGGACAATCCTGCCAACAGTTACCATCCCTCCTTGGGTGTTGCTAATTCCAATCATGCACTGCCATGCAGGGCTGCTGGTCACAGTCAGCATTAGTTTGGATTTATCATCAGACCATCAGGCATGTAACTACACTGAAAACCAACGCTTCAGCAGGATACACTACTTGACTGCCTTATGTATAGTTTTGATCAAAATGTTTTTAACTTATATTTCCTTTGTTGATCCATAAACAATCAACAAAATTGCCTCATCCAAGCACAATATGAAATAGATGGTTCTGAGTCAACCTCAGGAAGTAATGGCAAATTGTACATACAGTTTTCCCTTTATTTAGCCAATAGCCTTGCTATTTCAGGGCCTGGCAGATGCTCTGACACCTGCCCAATTAAGCATGCTTGGTATCGGAGAGTTTTGCCTTGAGCACAGGGCACCCAAAAAGGCAAACCTACAGGCTAAGAATTATAGAGGTGTTTTTCCCCTGTCAAAATAACAAATGAATTAATTAATATAGAAATGACAAAACAAATCTGAGAATAAATAAATGATAAATATGTTTGTCTTGATCTATTATTCATTTTATTTAGTTACACACTCTTTCATTCATTCATGTTTTATTCTTTTATTTTTGTGTGTATTTTACCATTTGATAAACACAAATGAACACTGTCAAGTGGGTGGGGACAGGGACATGTTCTCTAACATACATCTACTTTTTATACCCACTGTATGTATTAGTTGGCTGCAACAGGCAGAGGCTAGCATCTGTTGGTAGCCAGTAAGCTATATAACATCAGCTACAGTATGCAGAGAAGGTTAAATTCAGCATCACCTAGGGCTTATAATTTGAACATGTTCTCAGACCACATTTAAATTAATTCAGGAGGTAGAGGTAGGAGGTATTTTAATAATATTGTATAACTTATTTACTTCCACCACATTCTGTAGACCAGGATTCTTCAACTACTACTTCCTGGGGGCCAGATATTGTTTAATAGTAGTGCACATGGGCCAAACATTTTCCACAAACTATATAAAACAATGTATGAATATAAAAATATGTATTGTACATGTAGGTAAACAAAGAAATGTCCTTCTTAAAATATCTATAGATAATACTTATTCTGTCACTACTGGGAAGTATTCTGACACTGTACAGGTACAGACCTGGATGTAGTCACCATTTTTGAAGCATCTGAATAATACTATTTTTTTGTTCTCAATGATCAAAGGGCCAAGAGTACAAAAAAAGGCCCAACAGTATGTCTATAACAGGCCTGCTATATACCTGGTGTTTTAAGAATATGTGTTTCATTAATCACTCCAACTAGTGCATTTTCTGAATATATATACACTTCTGGGGTGGAAAAGGCACAAGGCAAAAAGCCGCATTCCCACCCCAGGCGTGTATATATATACAGTATATCCAGAGAACGCACATTTTGCCATCCTTACATATACAATATAATATATTATTATATTATTATATATACAAATTTGATAGGTTACTTATACAAGTATATCTAACTTATCAAAGCATGCATTTAAATTTGTATTTATGAGTTCTGCTGGCCAAATTTACTTTGCAGTGCATTGGTGTGCTTTGACATAAGTACATTATTGGCTGATGATCCTAATCCTTGTTTTCACCCTGAGAAAGATATTTCTCTCCCAGGGGGAATTCCATAATCCTGAAGAGGCAACATGTGTACTCTGAGCAAATGCACATTACAAGTTTCAAGTAGGTTTCTGTGGCTATCCATCAAGCAAATTGAATGACAGGGTGAAATTCGAAATACAAAATCCAGTGCATGGACTTTGAGGGAATCTCTTGGGGGGATTGTGGGGAGATTTGTTTTAGAATTGGAGGTTTTATATTTTTCATGAAATATAACCACCATATGACTATTACATAAAGCCTGAAGGCAAAAGTTCAAAAGAACTTGGCATCCCTGGGATCCCCTTAAACTGGCCAGTAACCACTAGCAGAATGAGCTCTGCAATGTTCTCCAAGTATTAATATGATGCTCCAGGGGTTAGAGCTATCACTGATCACTTTGATATCCAGCATATCAAAGACGGTATTGAATTTCAAGGGAAGCTTTAGTGGGCAAGACAGTATCCTTTTATGGCTTGATAGTGCATGCTCTGGGTATTTGATCTAGGACAGAATCCCTTTTGCTAAAGACTTAACCATAGTCTATGTGGACATATCTTCATAACTGCCATCACATGATGCTGGTATCCTGCCAATCCCTTTCCCTAGAGGTTACATCAAGGTAGCTGACTATGACAGGGTCCTACATAATGTATGCAGTATGTTAACCATTACTTCTCCCTCTCCACGAGAATATTGAGGATTTTGTCCCTCTCTCAACAGATCTTGCACATTTAGGGACTTCAAAGTGGTGTGAGAGTTTACACTACAGATGACATAATTGCTCTTAAATGATTTATATTTGTCGTCGAGTTTTATGATGTTTGCCTGTCTTCATGTGCGTCCTCGGTGACTGGCCAGAAAGAGGAGTATGTGAACCCAGGGACCAATGTTTCTGAAGAATTGTCTCTTTTGTTTCGTCAGCCTAGTTACTGCAGGTAAGAGACGCTATCCTTGTATCCTTGCTATACTTGTAGTGCTTGCTTGCTCTCGCCACTATATTCCCTCAAGGGAGTCACCCATGGCAACTTCCACTGTGGGCCAGCAAACCTTCCAACCTCCAAGGCTCTCAGAATCTAGCCCTACTTGGGAACAATGTATTCATTCAGAAGGGCTTGGCTTTATACTATGCTCCATGCCTCATGGTAATAACCCTAATCTTGGAAGAAACAACTTCAACATCCAAGTGACAGCAATTAGCAGTCATCCAGTCTTGTTTAATATACACATAATTTCATTCAACAATCCATTTACAGTTATGCAGACCTACGTGGATACAAAGCAAGTTGTGTTTCTGTGATAGTACAATTTTAACTTAAGGATACAGGCATGCCAATAAGATTCTATCTATCCCAGTTGACTCCAAAGGATGAGAGTTACAGTTCATGCTACAGGACTTTTATCTTACCAGATTCTGAAGAATCGTTTGTTGTGTGCAGTCAAATCTTTTTATTTTATTTTATTTTTTTAGAGTCAACTCTGTACATTTTCTGTGATAACTGACTGTATATTGTCAAAGCTGATATAATCTGTACTGGAGTTGCTGTACATGACTGCTTTTCAAATAAATTAATACACAGCTCCTCAACAGTAAACATCAGTGGGTGGCAAAGGTGATTATTTGGAATACAAATAATTGTACATTGGTAATTCTACTGTATGAATTGTAGCAGTGCGTTGCGCCTGGCTTTATATAGGTACACTTGAAGTCCAGGAAAATTAAGTGAATAAATACCACTTGAGACAGCAGTTTCATATGAATCTTTGACTATTTGAAAATAATGACCACATGCTTTCCTCACGTCTGTGCTTCAGTGTCTTCAGGACACCAGATGTGTAATTTCCAGGTGTTAATTGCACAAGATTTCAACTTCACTGTGAAATGCAGTAGAATCTCTTGAGGAAAAATCATCCATATATGCTTCAGTGCTGTGCCAGTTTTTACTGTAAGAAGGTAATACATATAGGTTGGGAGGAGTTGTCTAAATGGATTTATTTTGCCAGCATTAGCATATTTCACAGATAGCTAGTGCCAGATCAACAACCAAGTGTAAATGAATCACATTCACAAAATCATTACACCAAAAATAAAATTTCTTAACATACAATCCATGTGTACAGCTGGATATTTTACTGAAGTATTTTAAGCACCTTGCTCAAGGGTACAATGGCAGTGCCCCATCTGGACATCAAACCTGCAACATCTGAATTACAAGCCCAGTGCCTAACCATTATACTACACTTCTTCCATTGTTTATTTTACATAATAAAAATAATGTCCTGCACTTTAACATCTCAGAGATCAAAAGTTAATGTTTTCATTGTGATTGTTTAGAAAGCTATAGGATAAATCACACATCAGAATTTATCATGAAAGCCAGCTGGATAAAAACATCCTACACTTTCTCTTCAGTCTCTTCAGTCTCTAGTAGGTGCTGCCTTCCTTATTTTACGTTTACACACTCTTACTTTTACATTAGAGTGTGTAAAAGTAAAATAAATGTACTTTTATATGAAACTATGTTTTGTAGTCTTTTTATAGATTTGCTGGTGAATCTCAAGTATGGACTCTGGACTATAGTATGTCCTGCTCATACTTTGTTTGCCATATCATCTATTTGCAAATCCACCTCTCTGGGAGAGGGCTAGAATCCAAATGCCTCCGATTCGCTGTGCTTTCACATTGGCTCCAGTAATTGCAAACAGAAGGCCACTAGAATGCTCACTGACCACTCACTGAACTATTGAGAGTTATAACATGAGTTCACTCAAGCAATTTAATTAAATAGACAGGTTCATTCAAACAGACAGATTAATTCAAACAACTGAAGGAATCAGGTGATAAGCACTGCGATACTTTTGGTGTAATACAAACCCAGAGCTAATGCCATGCTCTAGAGTTGCTCCTGCACTCACAAAATGATTTGATTCTTACTTCTCTGTGTAATAATTAAGGGTGACACACAAAACTCATTATAGAGGAGCAATCCTAACCTTTCAGCACTATTCAGTACCATCACATTATTTCTATAGTACATAACAAAGAGTAGTCTTTATTATGCCACTGCAGGTAATAACACTGGGATAGACATCAAAGTAAATTCCGATTTCTGAGCATTCAAGGGTTTGTGTATGAACAAGAAAGTCTGTGATATCGTGGACACGGGAATCTTTGCTGTTGTATCCACATGTATCCACAATGCATATATTAAGTGTTAAGTGTGCAGTATATTAAGGGAAGTCCTTTTTCAGCCATGACCAATGGCACTACACATGTTTAAATACCCCAAACTTAAAAAATAATTTTGACTTACCTTGTCTATTTAAACAGTCAAGAGAACTCTAGTATAAGTTTAACAGTTTTTGAAAAAAGTCAGAGAGAGCTGGATACACTTGATGGCTACATTACAGTAAATATCTGTTGGCAAGCATCTAAAGAGCTATGTCTATATAGTGTACATAGCAGACAGCTTTTAATTCAGATGTAGCAACCTAAGGTCATTAACCACTGTTCTGTCAGAAAGTTTAATCTCATTTGGATGGGAGGATGTTTTATATATCAATTGTACAGTGTTCAGAATGTGCCTGCTCTCTGTAATGGCAAGAAAAATGGTTCCTAAGATTCTTAGATTACTTAAATTATCCTCCCCTACGTCTCAGTTTGCTAAACTTGAATAGATTGAGCATCTTAAGTCTTTCCTCGTAACGTTTACCTTTTATACCAGATACCAATTTAGTTGCCCTTCTTTGTACTTTTTCAAGAGCTTCTATATCTTTCTTGTAGTGTGGTGCCCTCTGACAAAGGCATATAACATCACTATAACCACCTTTGATTTATACTCAATTCCTAGGTCTTTTTCAAACGGAACATGTCATTTTTCTCCTCCCATAAAATACTCCTGTCTTATATTTTTATTTCCCACATGCATAACTTTGTTATAGCAATATTGAATGTCATCTGCCATGTTTCTGTCAATTTTTGGATTTTGTTTGTCATCTCGGATTACATTAGTCGATTCCAAACTGTTTGCTAAACCTCCAAGTTTTGTATCATCTGCAAATGTAACTATAGGCCATCCCTATCAAGATCATTTATGTAAATAAGGGAGAGCAGAGGCCCTAGCACTGATCCCTGCGGCACGCAGGTCAGATACAACCCCTCCTATTGTTACTCTTTGTACTCTACCTTGCAGCCAATTATGAACCCACTCTGAAACAACTCCTGTAATTCCTACTGAATTCATTTTGACAATGAGCCTCTCATGTGGTACCTTGTCAAATACTTTTTGAAAGTCCAAATATATAATATCATGAGCCTCGTTCAAGTTTAAACACTTTGTAGTTTCCTCAAAGAAGTCCAGGAGACTTGTTAAGCATGACCTCCCCCAAAGAAAACCATGTTGGCTCTCTCCTAAAATACTATTATTTTTCCTTACTTTTGGGATGGATTTACACCGTGCATCTACAATAACCCTTTCAAATTTAGTCAATTTTTCATTCACAGTTTTGCAAGGATTATTTAGCAAAACTGATCCAGTAATTATTTCCCTCTCATAGGCTGAGTAACAGACTGCATCAAAAAATA
Source organism: Aldrovandia affinis (assembly GCA_029706075.1). Classification (NCBI taxonomy): domain Eukaryota; kingdom Metazoa; phylum Chordata; class Actinopteri; order Notacanthiformes; family Halosauridae; genus Aldrovandia; species Aldrovandia affinis. Next base: position 2,835,499 of record JAINUG010000096.1, on the reverse strand, counting down.
GTCATTAATGACATCTAAAAACTCTTCTTCACATTTACCCTGACCTGACACTACTTCCCAATTAATAGAAGAACAGGCTTTTTTAATGTTTCCATAGAGCATAGCATTAATGTCTCTGTCTGAAGCTAGTGGTCTGTAGAATACTCCTCTATTGAGGACCTTCCAATAACCCAGTAGTCTAATCCAGATGTCCTCACAAGGAATGAAGATTTTCTTTTGCATAAATGGCCACACCACCACCTCTTTTATATGTTCTATCCTTCCTGAACACTTTGTACCATTCCAAATTATATTCATCCCCCTGCTCTGCACCAAGCCATGTCTCTGTAATTCCAACAATTTCATAACCCTCATTGAACGTGACAGGTTCAAGTTCCAAAAAATCGTTTTTTATGCTTCTAGCATTTAAACTAAGGAATTTCAGACTATCACACATACCTATATTCTCATCCACTACCACACCAAACTGTGCTAAACCACCTCTAATAACATTATGCTCTAAAAGGTCTTTATTAATTATCTAAGTTGTCAACAGACACGTATAAAAATATTTTGTGTGTCTCCTTAGGCAAACCTGATATAAGATCAAAATAAACCCAATCATGATTTCCAAACATCCCTCTGTTCAACAGTGAAACAAATCTAATTTTATAATTGTCATTGCAATTGTTTAAAAGGCCATAAGCTTGGAATATATCCAAGGTCGCTAAAGCTGATAGCAACATAATGACAGCTTGTCAGTTCTGTGGCAAGATTTCATTACTTCTCCCATTGCTTGTTTTACATAATCAAAATAATTTCCAGCACTTTACCATCTGTATTTGTGTTGAGATTGGAAGATTAGAAATGAGATCAGAGATTGGGAAAGCTCTGTCTGTATTTCAGAATCTCTTCCATGGTACACATCAGAATTGATCAAGGCCATCTGGATGAAATGTCCTTCACTTTCTCTTCAATCTCTTTTCATCCCTGTAATAGGTGCTGCCTTCCTATTAGAGTGTGTAAATATCAGTGTTTTTTTATGTGAAAATCTGTTTTGTAGTGTTCTAAATATTCACAGTTCAACATCAAATTGTTCAAAAGCTCAACTTTTACTATTTTCATTGCAATTGTTGGATACATAGGATAAGTTTGTGCAGCTTGGAATATGTCCAAGCATGTTTGGAGGATTCGCCAGTATGCATTTATCCAGTCCACCTCTCTACAGCAGGGGCATTTCCAGGGAGGGGCCTGGGGGGGGCACCTGCCCCCACAGAAATTTGGTTGGCCATAAAACAATGAATAATGGTCAGGAATACTAGAACAGTTCATTACAACAAACAAGACAAAGTTACTAAAACATTGACAAAGACAGACATACAGTACAGGACAGGCGCCTGGGAGTCACATGCAAGACTTCCCTGAACAAATCTTTTCTCTCCACTTAAGTACCCAGAGCTGCTGGGGGTTTCAGATCCCTGCCCCCATAAACCAAAAGCCTTTCTGATGAATTGTTGAGTTGCAGACAGTGATAAGACTTCACAGTTGTATTTGGCCTTACGATAATAATAATAATAATAATAATATATGCCATTTAGCAGATGCTTTTATCCAAAGCGACTTACAACCTCCCCTTTGTCTCCAATGTCATTAACTCCTCTCTTTCCTCTGGCTCTGTCCCCTCCTCCCTCAAATGTGCTCAGGTTGTCCCCCTCCTCAAAAAACCCTCTCTGAATCCTGCTGTCATCTCTAACTACCGACCTGTCTCTCTCCTCCCATTCCTTTCCAAAACGTTAGAGCGGGCTGTCTATAATCAACTGTCTGTTCATCTCTTACAGAACGACCTGCTTGACCCCAACCAATCTGGGTTCAGAGCAGGCCACTCCACAGAGACTGCTCTCCTTGCGGTCACTGAGGCTCTTCACGTTGCTAGGTCCCGATCCCTTAGCTCTGTCCTCCTCCTCCTCGACCTGTCGGCGGCATTCGACACCGTGGACCACCGGATCCTGCTCTCATCTCTCGTTGAGATGGGAATCTCTGGATCTGCGTTGACATGGTTTGAGTCCTACCTGGCTGACCGGTCCTACCAGGTGGCCTGGAGAGGATCCCTCTCCTCTCCTCACACCCTCTCTACTGGAGTCCCGCAGGGCTCGGTGCTAGGCCCTGTCCTATTCTCTCTGTACACCAAGTAACTTGGCTCTGTTATTTCTGCTCATGGTTTTTCCTATCACTGTTATGCTGATGACACTCAACTCTTTCTCTCTTTCCCTCCATCTGACACCCAGGTCCCGGCATGGATCTCTGCATGCCTGGCTGACATCTCCGCATGGATGTCCACCCACCACCTGAAGCTGAACCTGGGGAAGACAGAGCTGCTCTTCCTCCCAGCGAAGGGCTCCCCGATGATTGATGCGTCAATCACCGTGGAAGGCTCCATAGTGTCTCCGTCCCAGTCGGCCAGGAGTCTTGGGGTAACCCTGGACACCCAGCTGTGCTTCTCGAGCCATATTGCAGCGATCGCTCGGACCTGCCGTTTCTCCCTCCACAACATCCGGAGGATCCGACCGTTCCTCACCCAAGAGGCCACTCAACTCCTGGTCCAGGCCCTGGTGATCTCACGTCTGGACTACTGCAATTCCTTGCTGGCAGGCCTTCCGGCCTGTGCCATCAAACCTCTGCAACTTGTCCAGAACGCTGCCGCTCGCCTGGTGTTCAACCAGCCGAAGTTCACTCACGTCACCCCTCTACTCTCCTCCCTGCACTGGCTCCCCATCGCAGCACGCATCAGATTCAAGTCACTGGTGCTTGCTTTTCAAGCGGCCAGAGGTACTGCTCCCCGATACCTCCAGTCACTCATCACTCCCTACACCCCACCCAGACTCCTCCGCTCTGCCTCCTCTGGCAAACTGACTGCCCCATCCCTCCGGGTGCCTGGCAGCCGCTCCTCGCGGTCTCGCCTCTTCTCTGTCCTGGTTCCTCGCTGGTGGAACGACCTCCCGCAATTGGTCAGGACTGCGGAATCACTTCCAATCTTCCGCAAGAGACTCAAAACCCACCTTTTCAGACTCCACTACCACTGAACACTGTCCATCCAGTCTATCTGTTGTCACCACTATTTACCTGTTGTACACTATTTATAAAAAAATTTAAAAATTTAAAAAACACACTAACATTTTCCTTCCTGGTGTTACAGGTGTTACAGGTGTGGTATGCTGGTGCCTGCAATGATGTCTATTGCTGTATTCCTGCACTGATCTCGTGTGCTAACTATGATTGTTCCTACCATGTATTAATGCACATCTTGTAAGTCGCTCTGGATAAGAGCGTCTGCTAAATGCTTAAAATGTAAATGTAAATGTAAAATGCAGTAGTGAATGCATACATTTTTCAGTATATGTGGTCCCAGTGGGGAATGAACCCACAACCTAAGCGTTGCTAACGCCGTGCTCTACCAACTGAGCCACACAGAACCACGATCTGTTGCCCAACAGTTCAATTGTCCTTCCAGCAAGTGGAGAACAATGGATCCATCAATTGACCCTAGGCTCAGGACTGACAAGACACCAGATTATTGATGCATTGCCCCAATGAGATGGCTGCCTGAAGACACGGTTGTCCACAACGGGGCAGGACACAGAGAGGGCATAACAGATAACAGGGATAATAGATGTTGGTATGCATCATTGTAAGGGGAATGGTGGGAAACACAAACCCTGACACAGCAGAACAAGCACAGGACTGTACATCAGACACATTCCAAATCGAGGACCAAATTCCCTCCTTACACCATCTTCATCTTCATCATCATCATGCTATTCACACTGGGTTTAAATAGAAGGATCTTGCTATTCACACCTGCTGTAAATAGTTGGACTGTGTGGCCGATGCTATTTACACCTAATATTATGGTGATGGGGAATTGCAACAATATATAATTTAGATTTTCAGAACTTTGGGAAGAAGTTACCGGTAAGTAAGTCTTAAGATCAATCTACACTGCACAGTAGCAGTAGCAGTGCAGCAGCAACACAGCAGTAGTGTAGCAAGCCACACTAATTAAAACGATGGATAGGGGCAATCTAGACCAGAAGTGAACACAGCGCAGCACGGGTGTGCTGCTGGAGCAGCACAGTGTTGTCTTTCATGTCTGTTCTATATTTACTGCTTCCTGTGCATCAAAGTTAAATGTTTACAGACATAAATGGGCACAAAAATGCTTGGTACACATGATCAGATTTATATGGAATCATTATATTACTGCATGTGTGTCCCCAGTTCCCTTCTGCACCTGTGGAGAATATCAACGGCAGATATTTAAGAAGCTGCTAAATATATAGCAGGTAAAAAAAAAAGATTTTCATTTTTGTATTGCCATGGCAGAAAATAAACATAAAACTCAAACTTGGAAAAAAGGTAAACTGCATTTCAGCATCTGATTTTGTGGAGGGGGCGGGGTGATGAAAATAGACGCTGGGCCTCAATGATGATTGAAGATACCTACCTGAAGATGGCGGGTTCGCGGCAGAGTCCAGGGACCTGGGAATGCACAAGAAAACAAAGGCAACGTTACCTTAATTTCTGCGGTGGAGCGGGGGTGGAGACTGCGGGACAAGCCGAAGCAGAGAGGAAGCAAGGAGCTGAGGGTGGTGTTGGAGCTAACTTGGGGGATTTCTCCCCAAATCCAAACAGTGTTTTGCAGAGCTGACCTGGACTAACATGACAAGAACTGTGGTGAAGGGACTGCGAGCCGGGGACAACTCTAGTGGAGGTGGAGCCGTACCTCTTCGCAAACCAGCCTGGAGTGGTGGAGACCCTTTCCTGTGTGTGTTGTGTGGTTTTTACCAAAAAAATTAAATTATATTTGTAGCAGTCCCCCACCGGCATTGTGGCATGGCTGGGGGCTCCACCGCCTTTTGCTTTGTTTGTTGTTCCATATCAGTGTGCTGTATGGAGAGTGGTTGGTTGCCAGCAAAAACAAAAGGGGAAAAGGTAGATGGGCTAGTGTGAAGGAGCTCACAGCCCCTGACATAAACGTTAACATTACCTAGCAAGGTTGTTTACTAGCTAGAAAGCTAATGTGGGCAAGGGTAGAGGGAGGGGGGAAGAAACTGTGCATAACTACCACCGTGCAGGATAATTACATGTGAGAAGGATGGACAAGATCATACATAACTTGAGGAACAAGCAACAGTAATATTTATGTTTCTTTACATGGGTTAACATAACAAAGTAAAGAGAAATACTCTGTCATAGGAAAATACATGATTACTTTTTTTTAGAAAGTGTGTTTAGACTGCCCTTGCTCTCATGATAAAGCAACTGTATATTTCTGTTCAAGCAAGTGTTGCTCATTTCATTAAGTCTACATGCTGCATTATCTTGGTAACACCTTGACTCATTGCTTGAGCACAAACTTTGCCACAATAACAGAATGTTATCCAACTAACCAACTAAGAAAAGAGGTCTCTCACAAAGTAATCACTTAATCATGAATCATCTACAAATGTGAAATTCTCTTTGCATTCTCATCGCATACTGCTAGGGCTACTGGAACACAGATCTTTAATTCAAGCATTGACGTGACCCTAACGGGGTCAAAGATTCAAGAGAAGATTCATCACACTACAATATATTTCCTCAGTAGGCCACTGCTTTGTGCTGGTGACCCATCATCCTCCCTTACAATGGATGGTGACAACTAAGGACTTCAATGAATACGTGATGAGGTGGCTCCTGGCTCTGCAGCCCTACTGGTTTTCAGTTCAGCACTGACCTGGAGCTACCATAAGTTGTCTTAAGTGCTAACAAGTTAAAGTAAAGAGCACAGAATTTGGGAGTTTTTAAGTGTTCATAAAGTTACATCTAATGTATATTTTTCAAGGAGAGAATCAGACCATCGCTTTTCTATGTTTTAAGCAAAGAATTTCTTAAGGATAGCTTGCTGATTTATTCCCTGATGTTAGCTAGCTGCTAGGTAGATTCATATTTTGGTGGAAGATTTTTGGTACACCCAACGTTAGCTAGCTTGACTGGGAGTCCTTATGAGAACTGCATATTAATTGAGAATGATAGCTAAATACCCGATTACACAGCTAAATTGCAAATTAGCTAGCTTGACTGGGAGTCCTTATGAGAACTGCATATTAATTGAGAATGATAGCTAAATTCCCGATTACACAGCTTAATTGCAAATTAGCTGGCCGCATTTGTAAGCTAGTTACAGTTAACTATGTTCCAAAATTGAATGCATTGTATGACAGGGCATTGCATTCCATTTTGGAATTTAGAGATATGTATTATTAGTTAGTTGTATACAATATTGCAGATGTTGCAAAGACATCAAATTTGACAAACTGGGCCTTACTGGGCCTTGCTGCGCTTACTACGCTCAGTATGTTCAGCTAGCCAGCTAGTGTCATGTTCGCTTCACTCAATGAACTTAGGCAAATCTATTACTTTGATCAAATGTATGTGCTAATCATGCATTAAAACAAGTGATAACATTTGTTCTTCTTCAAGGAATCAAAATATATAGTGGACACTAATTCAACACTTACTAGTAGTTACATGCTTATCTGTTGTCTGCTGCATCTGTTAATGCTACCTCTCGTGGCCATAAGACCATAGAATTGCATTTCACTGGCATTTTGCGCAGCAGTTGAGATCATCATCAATTATATTGATGTACTGATGTCATATGATTTATGGGGGTGGAACTGGTGTAAATAGATATGCCACACATCATGGCAATTTGCACTCTGTATAAACAGACACTCCATTAAAACAAACCACTCAATCAATCATTTATTCATCCATCACTCCAACAATAAAACACCTTTTGGACATCAGGAAACTGTGTTCTTACCCAACACTCCATGGCATGTACACTGCAGTCAAATGTCAACTGCATATCTCTGTATCTACAGTGTAATTACACAGGTATTAGAGTCACTCCCATTAAGACCTGGAGTGACGTTTAATATAAAATGAAATCTTCCTGAAATAGAGGAAATGAAATTTTTGAAATTTTTTGAAATTTTTTGAATTTTTTTCCTCCTTAGGTTTTAATAGGCGTTTTTAGCAGGCATTTTAGGTCTGAATGGGTTAATATAAAGTCTTCCTGAAGAGGATCCTCCTTCCTGTAGATAGCACCACAGGTTGTGGACCCTGCTTTGAACACCAAGGTTTTTTTTGCCCATGAATTTGCAATATAACTTGTCACAATGTAGCACACGGTGAGGGAATGGACATACAGTAGGCAAATCTGAAGAATGAGGCAGATGTAACAAAGCCTTTGAAATGAATGTTATGGTTATACATTTGCTTGTCAGACACTCCCATCTTGAGTGACTTTACATATTATCCATGTATGCAGCTGGATATTCATGGAATTGAAAAATCTTGGTAGCTATGAAATTGGAATTGTAAAAATGTAAATCTTTGTAATTCGAATTGAACTGGAATTTGGACATTTGAATTTGATTTGAATTCATGGAATTGAGCTTAACCCTTTTATCAGATATAATGTCTTCAAAAGTAGCATAAAAAATATTATTTTTTCGCCCATACCTTTTTAAAATATAACATTTGTAAAAATGGTTAAGTAGATTGCTTAAATATTTTTGATAATATCTTTGATACCAAATTACTTTTTATTAATTCCAAAAAAAGTGATATGCCCTTTGATTAAAATAATTGCGTGGATTTAGAAATGTTGCCAGGATTGAGTTCATCATTGTTCCAATACAGGGTTAATTACCACCTTTGGTAAACTGCTCGTTCATTAAGATTCATGGAGTGAGACATCTTGAAGTTGTAACCACTTAGCAAATAGCTCTATAACTTGTATGCAAATAGCAAAACAGCAGCTGTGAAATACCTGTATAAAGATTGAGGAAGTGAGGAAATGGGTTTTAGCTTGGATGTTATTCAAAAAATGCTTGCAGGTTCATTAAATGGGTTGAAAGAATGAACACAGAGCAACCTATTTAATTTGTAGCCAAATGCAGAGGCTGTTTGCCAAATGGTTAGTCTGTCCATGTGGCTGTGGATACTGCCCAACAGTGGCATTAATGTCATGTCTCTGAAGGGTTATTCCTCCCCTGCATGGATTTAACATGGTAAGCTGCATTCCATTTGTGGATGGAGATCAAATCTCTTTCTCCTGGAACACATTATATTTAAACTGCCAGCATCTGTTCATATACTGTACATTGCCAGAAATTTGTTTTTCAGCACAAGCTTAGCATGAGCATGTTTCAGAATGTGAGGTCATTATTTGTCTCTTGAACGAATCCCAACAGTTTGGTTCGTTTGACCTTCTGATTTGGTCAAACCCCACAAAATAGACTGACTGAATCCTTAAAGCAGTTTGTTGTATGCAGGGGAAATGAAAACATAAAACACAGACAGAATTAACTCTGACTGTGGCTTCTACTTTTGCTCAAAGTACTAGACAAGGCATAGTAAAAAGGCAACAGTTTCAACTGGTCTATTTGAGAGATAGAATTTTAACAATTGAAACAGATTTTCTGGACGATATTGGTAGTTGACATTTTTTTTCTGCAATCCACTGGCTGATGTAATGCATTCATGTTACATGTAGAAGAATGTGCTCTGTGCTACTACTAGATGGAACAGCATGCAACATCGAGTGGGACTGGATGTGAGTTCCTGGCCATGTTATAAATTAGTTTGATTGATTTGTTGTGACATCAATGGAAGTATAGGTAACTTCAAAGATGAATTAGTGAGAAGGGTCTTAAAGCAGATGGAACATCTGTCTTCAAGTGAAACCTGTGGAATGTGAGTAGAGTGTCAAAAACTATAATATATTGTTTCTCTCTCTCCCTCTCTGTTATTTATAAGTGTGTGTGTATGTGAGTATGTGTGTGTGTGTGTGTGTGTGTGTGTGTGTTTGCAAGCGTGTGTAATTGTATTACTTACTAGTTTTAATAACAAGGTTGAGACATTAGTGCTCGGCAGGAGTAAGAGTGCCCATTATCCAAAGGTCTTCAGACGTGAGAAGGATTCTTCATAATATAATGCACTGTAATATGTGAACTGCTTATGCATATGTGATGGTTAGAATGAAGCAAACCCACATATTTTACCTTAATCTGGGATCCTTTCAGGCTCAAATCGTTAGTTTGCATCAAATTAAGGGCACTTTCACACATTGTCTAATACTAATACATAGCGGTTTGGTTCGATATATGAAAAATCTCTGATAGTGATGTAATCACAATACAGTATGTCTACCAAAAGGATATCGTCTTCAAGAGATGCACGCATGCTCAGTGCAGTATATTTAGTGTTTAATACAGTTAATTTGTGAAAGCACAACTAACAAACTGGAAATACAAGAGTGCAGTGCATAGGGTGTCTGTATTCTCTGGTAAAAAGTCTCACTGCCTGAGTCTCACTCTCACTCTCACAGCCATTCACTGCCTGTGAATGGCTAGAAAACTATTGAAACCCAATCACACCCTGGTTGGCACAAGGTGGCCTACAGATGCACAAGTGGGCTAACCAAACAAACCTCAAATCATTTGTTAATAAATTGAAGTTCAATGTAATGTTCCACGTCTGAAACAAAGTGTGTTTTAAAGTGTACCAAGGTGCGAATCGATTCAAGCAAATGTGTGTCGAAATACGATAACTCTCACTGCAATATAGGTATGAGGTAGGTAGATGTGCTGCGGTCTATTCTGATGGCACTAGATAATATTAGCGAGGGCATTTATGTTCTTGAAGATGAAACAGTTTTCCCCCAATGATAGCTCGAATGAGGAAAAAGTCACAAAGAAGCATAGGTGTTGCTTGCTGCTTTGGCACTTCTAATGGATGTTTGTGAAAAGCATTTCCAATGTATTGGCTTCTAACCACAAAATAGCATTAGCAGTGTCACACATGCTCTCTCTCTATATGTGTTCTTTTTATATATTTATTTATGTTGCCTGTAAAGTTGTGTCTTCAACGTATTAAAACAATAGGAGTGAATTCAGTGGAGATTCTCTCGCCTCAGCTGCAGTGCTTCTAGAGTGGGTGTGGGTGGCACAGTGGTGACTTGAGAGACACAATTGCCTATTCCAAACTGGGAAGAAAAAAGGATGCCCATGTAGTTATAAGCTTCCAGAGTTAGAGACTTGAGTCTTTAGCTTGGGGAGCTAAATCGCTCTCTTGTCGCATTAAGATCCCTCGGTTCGAAGCTCGCTGCAGGCAGAAGTTGTAACTCTGTTACACCCATGCAAACTACATTAGCTCGGTTTGTTTTTCACATATTATTATTGATTTATTTGTCTTTTTTGCCATGTGTTAACTGGGAAGGTTTTTGAATGGCCAGCATATAATGGGGAAGCACGCATATCACTGAACCTGGATGCAAATGTCAATCAAAAAAGCAATCAAATTCTACAGTGTTGTTTCTAAAAACAGGCCTCAGGCATCTATTGGTGTCTATCTAAAGTGGTTACATGGTTTTAGCCAGTCACATGCCATACTGTATGGGTTTTTGTATGATACAATAGCACCACTTGTACAGATATGAAAGGAAAATGAATTCTAAGATTATTAAAAATAATTTTTGTGGTTCCTGCATCAGATAATTGTGTATGGTCTTGCTATTTTTTTCTGACATCCATCCCAGTCCTACATTTTGCTCATGCCAGCTAAAGACGACTTTTGGGAAACCCATGTAGACGTAGCATGTACCTTTCCTACATTCATCGTAAAGTCACACATTAATCTCTAATGTTCAACGTTTTTGGGAAACCCACCCCAGCTCAGTCAAGTCATATATTTTCATAGTATGAATATACTGAATCAATATTTTATTAAATCATAATCCTATTAAACCTAAAACAAAAAGTGTTATTTCTGGTAAGGAACCTGCATTGAGTCACTGTGTAGCCTACTTCATGTCAAAAGCCTTACACTTTTGCAGTCATTGTGAATTCATTGTGAAAGCATGATGGTATTACAGCTAGGGTTACCATCTGTTTAACAGCCTTGTATCTATTTTTATGGGCTGTAAAATAAATCTACATGTTGATAGTTTTGGATGTCAGCTGATATTCTCAAGCAATTCAGTATATCCCCTTTTTTATAAACACATATTGTGTTTTGAGTGCATATGTATCCAATATGTGCCGAATCCCAAGCAAGTGCAAATATCAAAAACAGAAAAAGCAGACAGCACTCTCAAAATCCAAGTCTTGATTTCTTATTTATTTTTATTTTTAATTTGATTATTTGTCATGCATGCTCTATGACAAAAAGGAATCTGAGAATGCTGTCCACTTTTTCAGTTTTTTATATTTAGACTTGCTTGGGATTCAGCACCCGGTTATTTATGAAGAGCATGCAACAGGTATAGCATTTCCCTATGCCTACTATACCAGAAGTACATGAAATTAGCTGTGACCAAAAATGTGACCACACTAGGAAAGGAATAGCCGAGCAGCTACTATTACAGTAGCTTTGAAGCTGCACAGAAACACAACAAAGACATTTTTTGGAATGGAATGGAAGCTAATGTTACAACTTTTAAAAAAAGTGTTAACTGTTTTTGGAGTGCACATGATATTAGTAAATACCAAAATATATGTTATTTCATGCATATATTATAGTTGTTATAATGTAAATTAGAATTGATATATATATATATATAGTATATATATATATATATATATATATATATATATATATATATAGCATGCATATCACATATCACAATGCTAATTCAGTCCACTTGTGAAATGTAGCTACTCTCATTTGATTGTTCATTGTTCATTCTTCTGCACATCACTGCACAAAGAACGAGTGCTGTAGCTGGAAGTAGTTTTAAGATGGTTCTTTCACGTCAGAACACCCAGGAACACAGACAAAAGTTCTAAATCACTGCAGCCTATAATACGTCAGAGAATATGACTTATTAGCAGTTTGGCAAGTTTTAAACACCCTGACAGACTGACAGATCTGCACCTGAAGGTTTCATGTCTGATTTCATCAGCTCCATTCAGACAGCAAATTATGAAAACCCCATGCTGCACTGTTCATATCAATAGTTCAGCATTGATTGCTGATTTAATATGGAAGCCCAACAGGGTTCTCCTCCCACGGAGAATAATGCAGAGTTATTCATTATCAGGTGGGCTGGTATGGCATGTGACCATTTGTGTGCAAGTGTGAAACCTTCCCAATCTCTATTGATTTTCAGGGTTAGGACACATGGGATCTGTTCGTTGTTCAAATACACAGCCCAATCACTGGTTCAATGCATTGATGGAATAACCAATTAATTGACGGAGTCCCCCACAATTACTAGCCAATATTTGTATTAATCTCTAAAGCCTTCCCCAACTGTAGGGTCATGCCCATATTCAGATGAAAATGTAATTCTTAGGAAATGAGTGAGCCAGGGAAATTTGACAGCGGCTGTGCAGGGGGAAGAAACCACAAAGGCAATCTCTCTGCTGGGGGACACACCAAGGGGCTCGGCCATGGAAACACAGACATCTTATTGTGCAGCGCGCACACAAAATCCTGATGTCAACATCAGTAAACATGCTAAAAAAAGTCTTCCCACTGATCCATGGCCCATGATCCATCAGCATATCAAGAAAGTTTGCCTCTGTCTCTCTGCAGCAGCTCTTTCAGGGGAGATATTCGATTTGCTATAATTTTCTGCTTATTGTTTTTCACTACTCCCCCACCACCACCACCACACACACACACACACACATCAGCCCTCACCTAGGACACCCTACTCAAGTCAGATATACACACTTCCATGCACACTCACCCCCCCCATTCCCCTCAATTTCCATAGACGTCTCATCAACCTCCCACACGGCCCTCCTCTCATCCTCCCACTGAGACCCACCCATCGACAAGAAAAAACACTACCATTACATTAGACATGCAACTGGAGGACCACAACACAAAGGGACAGCAACAAGAGACAACGCCAACCACCAATTAAAAACATTTACATCTGAATTATATCAAATTAATTTGCTTAGTATTAATGATTGTTGTATGGTGTAGGCAGCAAATGAAAGACATGTCAAAAGGGCAGTTGGAACAACAGAAATGGTTGCATTTTTAGAAACATAACAAGCACCCAAAAAAACCAAAAAAACAAGGAGCAGAAAAGAAAACTCCCAGCAAAATATGAGGGAAAAAACGAATAAATAAATGGATGAATTACACCGTTCTTGAGGCCCATGTAGATGGGGTTGCCATACTTGTCTGAAATCCTCTGATCTACCTTTAAGGTTATAATACATTTGATCTAAGGGTATAGATCATATAACTTAATTTACCCACTGAACCAAAGTAGGAGGACTAGTTGATTTCCAATATAATACAATACATACTAGCTGCTATCAATGTACCTTTTTTCAGGTACATTCAGATCCTGCTCAATAGTACCCAAAAGACACAGATGAGGTACAAAAGGAATGGGGGTATGTAATCATAAAGAGATTGCATGCATAATACATTTACAAAACGTAGAAAGAAAAAGACAAAAACATGGAAAAAGTGCCTTTTTGTTTTTTACAGCACCAACAACAGAAAGTACACAGGAGTTTGTCACACACCACGTGACAATCCCTGGACTGGAGCAGAGCAGCCGATGGTAAGAACTGGCAGAGTGGGGTTTGCCGGCTATGGACCTGGGGCCTCATTTATAAAAAGTTGCGTAGAAACCATCCTATATTTGATCTAAGATCATTTCTGAAATGTGCGTAAGTGTGATTCAGAGAAACTGAACATACGCACAAAAAAACGTGCGTATGCCACTCCCCCAGATGTGAAATCTAAAAATCGCAAATGATCTTGAAATTGTGCGCAGGTGAATGGTTTTAGATCTCCGCCTTGTAAACGCCCTGACCGATTGCGGAAGGTAGGTCCCCAGCGAGGGGTCAGGACAGAGAAGAGACGAGACCGCGAATACCTATAGTACTCCAACATTGCCACAAGGAAACGTGCGTACGCCAAGTTGAAACCTGACGTGGAGCTGAGTACTTTTCCACGTCAAAGACCGTTTTTATAAATCTGAACTTTGGCGTGGATTTGAGCGTACGCACGTTCTAAGATCAAATCTGTGCGTAAGTACGTTTTATAAATGAGGCCCCAGATCTTTATTTTGCACTCTCCCCCAGGCGCTCTCCGCGAGAATTATCGGTGCATCGCACACGCACGCATGACAAGACTAACTAATCCCCCACTTGCCCCACCTGCTCTTAAATAGGCATACTTTCTGCCTGGCTCAGGTGGGACTCGTGAGGCAATCACCCGTCTATCATTCACTCACCCAATCACAATTACTCAACACCAAACAATTCACATTCTCACACACAAACCCAAGTAAATTCCACACCACATAACTGATTGAGTAACGATTATCAATTATGGCCTTTGGAACAATCGTCCGGGCAACAGTTCACACTCTCGCAGTCTCATACCCTGTGAGAGTGCCAAACCTGCCCCTGGAAAGTTTCACTGTTCCAAAGGCCTCCACATCAAGGAGTTAACCTTATATTGAGATAATTTGTGTCTCAGATTATATGAACACTTATGAATCTTCTTACATATCTGGATCCATATTTCCATATCAATATCCACTTGTAAATCCAGCTCCCATTTCTGTCTAATATTGTTTGTATTAGGTACAGAAATGTTTTTGAAATACATTTGGTGAGTTATTAAGAATTAGATCAATTTTCAAGGGTCTGGGCCCACCCAAAGATCCTTATTTAAAAGTATTTATGTGTTGCAATTGAAAGTATCTAAGTACTGTAAGTGACTAGATGGGATACCATGTTTTGTCTGTAATTGACCAAAATACATAAAAGGCATCCCTGTCTTGTACAGAAAGTTTGCCACTGTCTCACTACAGCAGCCCTTTCAGGGGAAATATTTGATTTGCTATCATTTTCTGTTTCTTGTTTAAATTTTTTTTTTTTTACATTTTCATTTGTAAAAAAAACAACTCTGCAATCATTATTTTTAGAAGAAAAGCATCTGTTTCAAAATAATCAATTAGATATCAATTTATATATTTAAAGACAGCTTTACAACCAACAGCTTTCACACCAGCACATGGAGATATGGTGCAATTTGATTGCCTGAAATGAAAACACTGACAGTCATTCCTGACAGTGCTTGCCATCCATTGTCCGCGGGCGGTCTCGTGTGAATCCACTATTTGGTGTCGCTGTTGCCATCTCATGATTTCCCTGGGGAATGTCCTGACCAGGAGAATGATTCATTTACCATCTTTGAAGAAAACAAGACTTGTCTTATCACAATCTCCTGACTTCAGCTATACTCCCACGGGTGAAGCCTTCAGAAGCTGCATCAGTGTCACTCAATACATGGAAACTCCACAGGATTTCCAAGAAATCTACACGCGATAGCTATCTGGCTAAATGTCCATAAAAAATCCATAAACAACAGAATATAATGCAATTCAATCAATTAGGACTTTATTGTCCAGCCAGAACAATTAGAAGAAATAATCATCTTTGGTCTCACCACAAAACAAAACATCACATCAATGTACATCCCATCAGTAAAACACATTACATCACATCAATAAACACAACATCACATCAATGTACAACTATCAATACAACAGTATACAGCATGCATCAATCGCCAATCACAGAGGAGTAGAAGATAAGTGCAGCTTGTTGAGGAAGTTAATTGCACTAGGAACAAAAGATCCCTTATAGATCTTTGTGTTTGCCAGGGGTATTCTATAGCATCATCCTGAGGGAAGTAACTCAAATTCGGCTGTTTTGTAAAGATCATCCAGTGATTTTTGCTGATGGCCTACTATTTTCCATGGCGTTTTGACAATCCTGGCCATCTTATTTTTACTTGCTATTGTCAGATTTCCATATTAAAAATGAGGATGCTCTCTATTAGGCTGACGTACTCTCTTTCCAGAACATTACGGCTGGTTCCAAACCCCTTCAGTTTCCTCATTAAAAACAGCCTCTGACCTTACATGTAAAATCAACATTGTCTGTGAAACTTTTGTCAATTCGATATGTGTTCCTAAATACTTAAAACAGTTAACAATTTCCACAGACTGTTCAAAAGTATAAGTGATGAAAGTGGGTCTGCATGGTCTAAAATAAGTTCCTTTGTTTTGTCAACATTGATTAACAAGGAGCTGGATTTACACCAATGTTCCAGCTTGGAAACCTGGGCAGAGTAATCAGAGTTATCATCAGCCTTATGGAATAGACCAACTAAAGGCATATCATCAGCATATTTAAATAGCTTAACATTGCTATGCTGCAGTTTCATCTAAAGTCAATAAATAAAATCCATACATACGCCTTAGTCCATTGCAGATGACTGGTAACCATGTTAACCATGGTGAGAGTGGTGTCCTCAGTCCCCCTGTGTGCTTTGTAAGCAAACTGTAAAGGGTCCAGTTGTTCTGCTATGGATGGGGTAAGATGTTTGCTGACAGCCCTTTCCATGCACTTAGCCAGTACGGGGGTTAAAGCTATAGGGTGGATGGAAGTCATTCAGGACTTTGGACCCTGGCTTTTTGGATACTGGTCTGCCTGTGGGTAATATTTGGAATGTAGCTAGGCTGGGCAGAGTGGCACTGCCCAATACTACTCAGCTCAGCCCACTACCTTTTTGTCATTAAGGCACATTTTCAGGTATTTTGATAGCCAAGACTTGTTATTAGGAAATACTTTGACTTTGTTGGTGTTAATTACAGATTCACAAAACTGTATATATGAGGTGATAGACCCTGGGGGTCCCTACAGGGGTCAAAGGACATGTGCCAGTCTCTGTTTCAGAACCACGCATTAGCCTGTCCTCGCTCTCCATGTCCCAAACTTGGATTGTGTTTACAGTAGGTTTTTCCCTTGTCACGTATTTTCTGTACTTTGGGAGTAGGTGGATAACATTATGGTCTGATTTACCAATAAGGGGTCTGCATATTGCCTTGTATGCCTACTCAATATTGCCATAATATAAATCAAGAATGCATGACGAATGAGTTGGGTAGTCAACATATTGCTGTAAAGTTGGGAGATGCGCTGATAAAATCTCCCAGAATTCTCCGGTTGATCAGCTGATTGTGCAAGAACACTGTTGAAACTGTCTGATATACGTATGTTCCGCTGCTTCCTTGCTATTTGGTACCAGGGACACACACCAGAATAATGGTGAGCTGGCCAAATTCACGGGGTAAATAAAAGGGTCTAAATGATGCCACCAGGATCTCACAGTCTTTTGTGCATGTCTGTTCAATGATAGTAAAGTGTGTTGCCCATTTGTCAACAAGAATGCAAAGCCCACCACCAATAGATCTCTGTGATTTTACCTTGTCTCTGTCTGCTCTGATTGTAGTGTATCCATAAACGTTCACATTGCAGTCCTGGTTTAACTATGTCTCGGTAAAACATAAGATTGCTGCATTGAAAAACCTCCTCGTATTTGATGCGAAGTGTTAGGGGAGAGTGGAGATCAAACTAACGTGGTTTTACAAATTAACATGGACTTTTTATGTGGTTGCACCAGAGCTACAGTGACATATTTTCTGTTATATGACCACAGTCTACCCTTTTTTATTCGAGCTGAAAGCCAAGGGAATTGGAGCAGAATAGTCAGAGCTATGTGCAAAAGTGTGTTTTACCCAAGGTAAAGGTAAGCGATAAACTGCCAGAGGTAAAAAAAAAAAAAAAAAAAAGTTTAGGTTACCAAGACTTACATATTACATATAAACAGCAAAACAGTGAACAACATGCTTTTCTCTTTTTCACAGGAAGATGAGAAATAGGAAAAAGATAGGAGGGGAGTGACTAGGGAGGTGCTAGAGATGGCAGCAGCTGAGGTTGCCAAGCTTAAATCAGTTAGGGGTGTTGCCATGAGCTACGGCATCTGCCATATTACACTCCACCGATATGTCAGAGAGAAAAGGAAGTTGGAGGCAGCAGGGATCACAGAAACATCGTCCATCATTGTTGGCTACTCACGCCACAGACAGGTGTTTAATGCAGCACAGGAAGAAGAGTTGAGGTCCAACAGCTTGCATTTGAGCTTGCGAAAAAGAATAAGCTATGTTACGCAGTCCTGGAGTCGCCATGGAATGTCCATGGAAAGGACTGGTTTTCTTCTTTCCTCAAAATAAATCCCTAGCTCTCCTAAAAATTTTATTCGTTATGCTTCAGCCCTTTATTTGATATTATTCAGCCGTTTATTTGATATTATTGAATATCTTTTGCCTTTTAAACCGTGGCTGTTAAACCTTGGCCTATGCCAAGGCTAGCATGTGACACTGGGAGAGGTGGAGGGAGGAGTAGAGAGGGCTTCGCCTCCCTTTTCGCTGCTGTCAGGTGTTCCTGTTTCCTCCCACAGCGTGGAAAGGACTACAGGGCCTTGGACAGCAGTGGCCTCACTTACAGGCAGGCTCACATGAGGCTAATGAGCAATCAACTCAGCTGTGAGCCATTGCCTTCATTAGGCCATTATAAAAGCACAGCCTGCCATGCCTGAAGGGAGAGGCAGAAGTGCTGTTTAATTTGTTACTGTTTCCCTCTATTGACTCAGTTTGGAGTTAAATGCTTTATCTTTGTGTTTTGTTTTAATTATTTGAAAAGGGTAATAAATTGGCCGTTGGCCTATTGAACCATAGTTTTTTTGTTGGTCTTTTATCCACTCACCACCTGGCATGGTGGCCACCCCTGCCACCTAGCTACATAGCAGCTCTCCTGCAGCAATTCCCAGAGGCACTTGTGGGTTGCTTTGCTTTGACTGTTCTGTCCAGTTCATCCCATACAAGTTCTATGGGATTGAAGTCTGGACACTGGGCAGGCCAGGTCCTTAGTTTGAGTTGTCCTTCACCAGATGGTTCTTGCACAACTTCAAGGTGTGTTTCGGGTCGTTATCTTATAAGAATGAAGGAGTGCTCACTTAGCCGTAGTCCAGATGGAAGGTGTACTCAAACTTTTGACTGGTACTGTATGTTCCTTGTATAAAAACATGATTAGTCTAACTAAAATATGTTTTCAGAAATGAGCCAAAACCTAATGTGTTAGGTTGATCCCCGCTCTTCCCTACTTCACTGTTTGTTGTTGAGAGAACTCATGTTCGATAAGGTGATTACCGGGAGAGGATGACGGCTTCCTTGCCTTCTGAGCCGGTTTCTAATTCATCCTCTGGAGCCTTGCTTATTTGCTTTTTGTTCCTTCCTTCTCCTTGGAAGGCAGCCTGAGGGCAGGATGATATTAGCACCCAAACTGTTTACATTGTTCCTGAAGGAGAGCAAAAACTGCCGGGAATAGGTGGCAATGGCGTTGTTAGCGTTGTCAGCATTACCTCCAGGTATTGAAGTTAATCAAATTACATCCAGAAGAATTGGAATAACTATAATAATACAAAGTAAATATTCTATAGAAGAACAGTAGTTTGCAGCCGTCAGCAAGTAAACTGAAGAGAGACAGACTGATTCTTTGTTCTTTGTTCTTTGTTACCAGGACAAGAAAACCGACTCCTCCTACCTTGGACAAGCCAAGCCTAACACTTATAATTAGGCTTGTGTTTAATTACAAATAAACATTTGTCTAGCAAATAGTCTTCTGCACCCAGATAGTCTGCAAGACAGATTTTATTTAAAATACTTTCCAGACAAAGGACTTTTAAACAGTTGCTAGGATAAACTCCAGGCCACCCAATGCTAGTATTTAAGAGCTAACATCACAACACAGATTTAAGTGCCTTGCATGGCAATGCCACCAACATTAGAGCAAATTTTATGTGGTTGTAATTTCACATGAAGGGGATCTCAATGGAGAGTTTCTTATTTTTAGTTGTTTGATTGTTTAATTACATGACCTGCAATCACACACACATACCTGGCATAGTGCCATACAGCCCATCTTACTTTTTAAAACAACCTTCTCTTTACAAAAAACACTGAAGGTGGCTCTGACCAAAACATATCTGTTATTAAGAGAATATAGAAATAAATATCTTAATTTTTACTTAATTTTAACTTGTCTTTATATGAATTTGTGGAGACCAGGAACTGAGGATTTCCACCTTTTTAAAAATTAACCTCCAAAATACAGACAGCTGGGTTGTTACATTTTAGCAGAATCATTGATCGTTGATTGGAAATTACATTGAATCAGAGGCAGTTTCACATGGTGTGAGTTGATTTACTCTGACTGAATACAAAGGAGAGCTGAGGAGCTGGTTATTTCTTTAAAGATCAATAAAATGGTAAGCCCATTTCTGTTGGTTCAACAGCAGAAAAAATCTATGACACTGCTGCTTTCAAAATGTATCAGTGATTGGGCTTTAGTGACTCTGCCTCAGAACTTCAATCAGATAAAGACAAGTTTACATGGCAATAACATTTTTAAGCAACGGTTTGTAATTTTGTGTTTATTAGGAAAAGGGTTTGTGTAATGCTATACAGGCAAGAAATAGGAAAAGGAACACAAAAGTGATTATATTAGCAATATTTACAACTCAAAAAGAAGTCTCAGGGCAGTCAAAATGGTATCCTCCTTTTGTCTCTTTGTGTATTTTATTTAATGGTATTAATACGTATCTGTCTATATATCTATATATCTGCTTATTAACCTGATCTTGGTTGGGAATTTATGGGTCTTTTAATTTAATTTCAACAAAGTACTTGGCCTTGTGTCTAACCTATTTGTGGCAGGTTTACAACTGGCCTTTTGCTTGAATGTATCCTTATCCTTAGATTTATTTGCATGCATGGCATGTTCCAAATCACAAAGAGGAGGGGAGGATTACATGAAGTGAACTGAGCTGTGGCTTATCCAAAGTCACACTGTTCGTCGTGCCCATCTCCTATTTAAATAACAATAGCTATGTGTCTATACCACAGAGTTACAGATTTAATTTACTTTACAAATGTTAATATGGGCCTTGTAATTGAAAGATAAGATACTAAGATACTAATGTAAAGGCTATTCATTTTAAGGCAGCAAGGCTTGCGATTGCCATTCAGGAGGAGCACAGCCATCACTTTTAAGGAAAGAAGTCACAGAAACTGTTAAACTCACACGCAATGCCGTTGTGCACCGCAACCCTTAAGAATCTGGTTAAATAAAATGTCATAGGTCAAGATAATGCCTCAAGTGCTCATGTGAATTTCCTGTGAATTTCCTGCCAACCATTATTCCTCACTTAAACCTTTTTGGGTGTAATACTACTTATGGCAGTGTAGGACCTCTCAACTCATTCTTATCTCATGTATGTACAGTATGTATGTATTTGTCACTGTATTTGTCACAGCCCACATAATCCAGGTTCCAGTTATTAAGTAACGTTTCATATGGCATTGATGCCTACACAATCTAACCTCTCCTGTTATAAAACACTAATTACAGAAATGCGGCCTTTGTCAGCCTGCCTTCAAAACCCAGCCAATTTTCTATTTTATTTTGTTTGTCTGCTGTCTCTTGGTTTGATGCAGTATGCTGACAGCTAACCTTGGAGAGGCCGGTAAGCATTAAAAAAGAATAATAGGTCTCTCCTTTTAGCTATTGATATTTGTAAATGTTCACTTTAAGAATACCACACCATTATTTGTCATTCCCTTTTTCATCAAACATAATCTTAAGATCCAACAAAAGACTAAGGAAAGCCCAAGAGCTGAACATTTAAAAACCACGTCTGTGCCAGATTAACAAGACACAACACACACAAAACAGCAGATGTGAGCATTCAAGGTTTACCCAAATATGTTTTTCTCACAAGTATTACAATATATTTTTGTTATAGTATTACAACTATAATGTTTACTATTTGTAATGCATTATTAATTTTGCAGTTGTATGCCCCTAGTCTAATTTCCCCAGATTCATTTACATTGATTGAGCTTCATTCACTGAACTGAACTTGAGTAAATATAATGATTACATAAATAATACTTAAACAAAATATTTTTTTTAAAGCAAAGAAGCAATTTCTTTAATGTGTTGTAAATACAGAATGCTCCAACAGAAGACTTCAGTTTTATATTACTGTAATGTAAGAAACTGATGTAGATAATATGAACCTACATGCTGACAGTTGTTTCTCAAGGACACATTAATGTGGATAATCACTATGGAACTTTGGGTAACAATTTACATTAACTCTACCTTCATAAAGTATTCATGAAGCATTCATAAGCACTCAAAACAATGACATTATAGTTTCACGAGGAATTTATGAATACTTAATAAAATGTCTTCATAATGCATTCATGAAGCATTCATAAGCACCTCCCCCCAAAATATGACATTATAGTTTTGTGAAGCATTTATGAATGCTTTATAAAATGTCTTTATAAAGAATCAATAAGCACCCCCCAAAAAGATTACAATGGTTTCAAAAAGCATTTATGAATGCTTTATAAAATATTTACATAATCATGTTATAAGTCTGTTTTGTAAAAAGCTACATAACAAATTGAATATAATTTATACATTTGATCAATTTGACCTCAACATTGTCAACATAATACCAAACACATACCTTCACGATAATTTCATGAGCACTCAAATATATTATGAGTTTCATCAAGCTTTTATGAATCCACCCATAAAAAATACCAAAGTCTTAATTTTCCCCAATTGTTTTTGGTCACACCTTTTCCTAGAACCTTGGAGAAAATGAAGTCGGCTCCCAATGATATAGAATGACGTATTGAAAAGTCTCTAAATATGTATACAAAATGATATCTAATGTAAGGATTGACCATGTGCACATGGCTTTATAATGCATACATTATGGCTTATTTCAATTTAGTTAATGTATCAAATCATGTCAATTTTACCTTTCATTATAGATTTAAAACTCATACTATAGAATTAAAAGCCATTTTTTTTTATGTTTATTATTTAACCAATCTTTAACCAGGCAAGTTCATTGAGAACACATTCATATTTACAATAACGGCCTGGCCAAGAGGCCAGAAACATTATAATCAGTAAAACAGACACGCAGAAAACAAGGGGATTAAAACATGGTTCTGACATCTGAGACCAATTAAAACAACAAAGACATAGGCTACATCATATGCAACATGTGCACAAGTCTTTGAATATGTCCATGATCTTAGATTTAAAAACAAAAATTGAGACCAGTGTCCATTTTCAGGCAGCCATATAGTTTGACATGAGGCTTTATGATGCATGCATCACGGCTTCATAGATTATTTCAATTCAGTCTTAATGCAGATTTAAATTTCAATGAAAATGAAGGACCCCTGCTAGTAATTACAAGCATGATTGCTGTCTATAGAAAACTGCCTAACTTAAGTCTTGACAGTAGCTGTTTAAAACTCCCATCTGCTTTCATTTTGCCTCACTTCTGCCTGACAGCCCTAAATGTTTTCATTACCCCTGTCACTTTCTGTGTGGTCTTTGTGGTTTATATTAGAGGCTTAGCCAGTGCACTACACTCTCACAAACCTTTGTCTCTCTCAGGCCTCAGGTCTGTATGAGTGGAGGTGTCTTCCTCTGTGGTGGTCTTGTTTGTCAGCATGTCCTACCTGTCTGCCCTGTGTAATCTCTGCTGAATGTTTTGGTTGTTAGTGAGAAAAGCCCATCCGTCTCCAAAATACTGTCTAGGTTTCCTCTTTTAACTGTCCACCAGAATTTCATAGCTCAAGCAACTGCGGGGCGGATTTGGCTTTATGAGTGCATAGTGGTTTTAGACAAGTATATACAGTAACATGCAAATTGGCAAGTGACAGAAATCAGATCCAACACAATATTGGCCTTTTAAATAGTGAGAAATGACCCTTAGAGTGGAAGGAATGACAGGCAGCTATTAGCGGCAATTGCCAGCATTTCCACAACTGTGGTGTTGAAGTGACTGTCATTTGCCTTAGACTGTTACCACCCCCAAGCCCCCTCCCCCTCCCTTTTAAATGTTCAGTGCTTCTCCAGACTGAAAGGGCTTCATTTTTTCATTTTGGTTTGGCTATGAAGACTCCTCTCTCAGCAGGAACCAGATGTGATTAGCCAGCTCTTCAATTTGGCTGGAGGACTGAATTGGGGGGGGAGAGGGGAGCATAGCCTTGACCTCTTAATGACTGTTGAACAGTTTTCTGTAGGAGTTTTTCAACTGTCCAACAAAGAATGAGTAGTTTTAATCGTTTGTCTAAATTTGCATTCATGTATTTTTTTTTTTTTTTTTTCAGAAAGTAAAATGACTGTGAAAGTATCAACTGCTGAGACATAGATCAGCTATGACTTAAGACAGGAAAAGATGAAACTGGTAAAAAGTTGAAGCATTTTAAATTGTATTGTGCACACTGGATTCACATATCCTGTGCATTGATATTCATCGGGAGACCCAGGAACAAAAAACACTCAACTGAACAGATTATCTACCCGGCAACAGTTTAGGGTAGGCAATAGCAGAGGAGGCTGACTGCTGTGCAAGATGTGCACTGACCTTTTGAAGATTACTGGATAATTAGCAGCCAGGATTATATTTTGAGGATAGAGCACATTGCCGATATTCAATAAAACGCCTCAAAGCTTATGATACAAATGGAAACTATGACCTAAGATGCTCCAGAGTGGCTCAGTTGGTGAAGGCACTCTCCACGAGCACAGGTTGGGCCATATAGCCACAGGTTTGGCCCTCAGCTATGTCAGTGTCCGTGTGTCATTGTCAGTGCTATATTGTCCTGCCAGAATTGGGGTAGGTTTAAGTCTGCCAGGGTTTCTCAGGTTATCACTACATTTGATCCTACGAATACAATTACCTACAGGAGAAAGCTGGAACTGCAACTGCAGCGCAACAACACCAAGGAAGCATGGAATGGAATGAGATTGATTATAGGGTATGAGCAGCCCTGTGGTCAGAGCCCTCCTGTTGATGATTTGGATCGAACAGGACTATCTCATTCCAGCTACTATTGGCAATGGCTCTACAGGTGATGACATGGTATCTCCCAGTGGTTCCACCTCTGACCATTACTGCAGACCAGGTCAGGAGTGAGCTGGGACACATCAGGTCCAGTAAGGCTGCAGGGCCTGATGGCATTATCCCCAGAGTGCTCAAAGCATGTACCAATCAGCTATGCTTTGCTTTCCAGTAGGGGTGTGACGGTATACCACGATATTAAAATATGAAATAGTACTATCATAAACTTAACGTAATACCGTGATAGTAAATCACGTGGCAAAAGCTATTTTCATATACCGAAAACCGTGATATTGAGTAGTACGATTACCATACCATGAAAATGGCAACCTTGAAAAGATATCTTGTGGTAGTAAGATATCTTTATATATAAATATAAAAATGGAGACCTTCACTGGACCTTCCCCAAATCGTAAATTATGGGCTAAGGGAGTGAGCCAACCCTCCCCTTCAAACACTTAAAGTGTGACCTGTTGGTGGCACAAGGTAGATTTTGGTGTAACAAGTTTCCTTTCCTGTTTCTCTTGGAAGATCTGGTTCCAGCTCACACCTGCTGCGTGTGTTGTTTGCATTTTTGGAGAGACAAGCTTGGTTTGGTATCTTTTTCTTCCACTTCATCTCTTTTGTGATTGTTACATGTCAATTTTATGTCTAGGATTTAGTATTTGTTAAGGTAGTTTAACCTACGTCTGTAGATTGGACGGTGATTATTTTGTCTAACTGTTGTAACTGAATAAACCAGCTGTTAATTTAAATTTAATTGTGAGTTGTATATTTTGATGAAGGTTGATCCACCAGATTGCTCTGCCGATCAACGAATTTGGTGATTTAATTGATAATTAGTATCCTGTATAGTAATTATTATATTAAATAAAGTAAATATATTTTACATGTAGGATAAGTGAGGGGTTTCAACACGTAATACCACTTGTGTTCAGTATTCAGAGTGCTGAACTTAAACAAGGGCATTTGACTGTTAAGGCTACTGGATTCAAGGAATAGACCATTTTTATTCTATTTTCACTGTTCCGACAATCCATTTTAAATTATTTTAGACCTCTAGCCCTCACCCTGTGCTTTAGCACATTTAAGGAAACCGGTTAGTTTTTTTTAGACCCTATGCAATTTGCCTACCAAGCACATATAGGTTTAAAGGATGCTATTATCTACATGCTACATGGAGTGTAAGCACATCTGGACAAGCTCTGTGAGGATGATGTAATTAGATTTTTACAATGCCTTTAACACGATTCAACCCCACTTGTTAGGGAATAAGTTAAGGCATATGCAGCTGAACACCCCCGTGATTGCTGGACTACCTCCATTGTAGACCTCAATATGTATCAAGTATATACAAAGTAATACCAAGATGGTCCATCAAATGGTGCATCAATTAGGTGTTTTAATGAGTTCGGTCTTAATAATGGGTAATGATTTTATATGGCTTTTTATAGTTTGATATAATTTTCAGAACATTGTATTGGCACTTTTATATTACAGTAGCTATTTTAGCACTTTTGTTTTTTGTTTTTATCATATTGGGTATTTTTATGTACCGTTCCATCCCCTTTAGCTGCTGACAGCCAAATTTCCCTCTGAGGATAAATAAAGTATCTATCAATCTTATCGATCTACATTCAGTAATGTGCCATGTACCCAAAGGCTAACAGTTGTGGTTTGTTGATGTGATACGCCTCTCCCCCAGTCTGGCTCACATGCAAGTGCATTGAAGGACCGCATGTGCTTCAGCTGCAGTTTGACTTGTGTCTGTGTGGGAGGCACAACATGCCTTTTTCAATAAATAAAAAAAAAAAGGAAAAAAAAAAAAGGGGGAAATATGACCCAAGACAAAGAGAGAACAATCAAAGATCAAAGTGTAAATAAAGCAGATATTTATTCATTTTTGGAGAAAAAAAAAAAAATCTGTTCATGCAATTTTACAGCACATGTAAACAAGATCATTGGGAAGAGATGTTAAATGTGTGCTGCAGATTTCATAACTTGCTTTTATAAAATGGAATGTGTTCAACCAAAGGTCCCCCTAAAAACACAATCAAAACCCATGTTTTTTTTTTACAGAATTTTTTTACCCCCTCCATATATGTCATGCTGTGTTTATTCATATATCCATACGTAACAACTGAACAGCAGCAAATCATGTTGACAGTCTAAATGGAGACAGTAAAATTGTTTATTGCTTTGGGGCTCAACATGTCATATTAGTCAGAAGAACAATGGATGCTAAATGCACTCCACACAATCTCAGCACCCGCCCTCAAACACAATTACATGGTCCCTCTTCAGGAATGTCTCGCACGATTTTTCTCATGTTGATTATATTACGTTCCGTATCAAAGTACACTTTCTAGTGTACCCATGTGAACAACTTCCTAGAAGTACATAAGACATTTGTGAAAAGTAACATATATTTTACAAATATAAATGAGTCATTAAAGTAAATGTATGAGATGCTTGGAGTGGGTGGCAGAAAACCCAAATGCAAAAACCGCAGCAATCAAAGATTTTAAGGATCGGAACTGACTTTTCAATGGAGGCAAAAACTCACTATTACAGAAGGCTTGTACTTTATCATCTAGAACGGGGAAAAAGAATGTCTGTACTTGGACTAACTGCAAAAACACATTTGATTGAGGAGATCTGGGCCTAGAGATTTAGCCTAACCACTATGGGCGCTTTGTCCGTAATTTTGAATAAAAAATGGTGTTTTACACAGTCATCACCAGTTAGGTAGTCACTGAAATGACCTAAACATTGTGTAAGAACTTAAAAATGTAATACTTAAGACTTAAAATCATTAAACAAAGTTAAGGACAATGCACCACAGCTGAGATTAAACATGGGCCATGTGTTCATATCTCTAATAGATATATCTCTAATCAGA
This sequence comes from Aldrovandia affinis, assembly GCA_029706075.1. Taxonomy (NCBI): domain Eukaryota; kingdom Metazoa; phylum Chordata; class Actinopteri; order Notacanthiformes; family Halosauridae; genus Aldrovandia; species Aldrovandia affinis. The sequence continues at coordinate 2,807,667 of JAINUG010000096.1, read as the reverse complement.
CCAACTGTATAAAATGTTATTTCAAGTACATTCCCTTGTTCTTACATCCCACACTTAAGGCTTACGCTTAATGCAGTGTTTCCCAAAATTCACGCCATACCCTCGTGTTTGTCTATGACATTTACAGTTACAGTAATCTCAGATATAATGGTTGTGCATAGTTTACAGTACATCACCATTGTAGTTCTCCCCGCTAAAATCTCTGATAAATCACTTGGACCATCATCACCCTACATCTCTGTCTGATAATGTTAATGCAAGGTGAATTCATAGATTGTTTTCTAGTTATGTAGTACTCTAAAAAAGAAGTTGCACTTTGTCCAAATATTAATACCATTTCCTGACCGAGACGCGTTCAACCATTGCCAGGCACTACATCGGCAGCAAACTGCTGGGCAAGATGCTAGTAACCACTTTGAAGTTTAAAAGAGATTACAAGATGACCTTTGAGAAACTGCATTACATTTCAGAATGACGACTATGGAACGTTTGGCGACCAACGTGCTGGAATTGTGCGGGTTAAACCACTCAAGGAAGCTATGCTTTCTCCCATGGACCTCAACTATACAGGTTTATTTCATAAACCATTTAAATTCATTTCAAGTAGGGCTGTTTGCTATATTGTATTACAATTGAATATATGACATAGGTAATTTACATTGATACCAATTTTGTTTTCTGAAAGAACCATTTCATATGACAGTAATAAAAGAAAAACAAACAACATATTCTTTCCTACTAATAAGCACAAGAGTAGACTGTAAAAATAGATCATGCTGTAACTAATTTTTTTTATATATAAGCTCCCAATATTAACATTTGTCGAAATTAAACAGGCACAATAGTGTTACCCTGGATAGGAATGTTAGAAAACAAAAGCATTTCTCCCTTTTGACATAGCAATCAAATACATCACCGCTACAACAAAGGGCATGTTCTCAATATTATTTGAAGAGGCTAATATGGACAGTTCTAAATGCAGTTATAGCATAAATGCATTTTTAAAATCAACTACCTGCATGTCAAAAAGAAAGATTCCCCTATCCCTTTATACCGATTCAGTAGTATTGAAAGCAATCCTCAAACATTCTTCAATGAATGGAGACTGCGAGTCCAGCACAGTAGTAAATAAGGCCTCAATTATTTGTTTGCAACAAAACAACAAAAACAAATGCAAAAAAAGGAACATATACATCTGTATTTAATTACACCTTTCTATAGCTAGAAAACCATATTATGTGCAAAAATGTAAATCTAACAAATGATGAATAGATTGATTATTACTAAAAGAATTACACAAATTAGACTTTCATCCCATTTTTCTGTAGAGCTCAGCGGACAAGGTGACAGCAGATGGAACGGTTTTCATGGATGTCAGACCTCACGTGGACTGAACGGTCTTCTTTAATTTCTCTATCTCCATCTGAAAGGGGAGCAGAAAACATTTCTATTTTCTATATACTACCATAGCCTATGTATAGCTGCACTTCGCTCAATAAGCCGATTCCAATTACCCACTTTACAGTTCATATTCCAGGACTTTGTTTCGCCCATGTACTGAAAATAAATACTTGAAAGGTCAAGGCGAAGGAGGGCAGGAAAAAAAGTTGCTTACACCACTGGGGAAAAGTGATTTGTGAGTAATTTAAAAAATCAATAGTAATTTGAGTTGTAGAAGTGTACGCCGTCAGCACAGAGCTTTCCCAAACAACCTGGGTTTCCATAGCTTCCAACGTGTGGAAGGAGGCTTGGAGGAAAAAATCCAGTCTATACAATGAAACAGTGGACCCATTTATTGGCCCTGAAAATCTAAATCTGTAGAAAAATAAGGTTCAGATTTTATCATACATTTAAATCCTATGCAATACCTATTGGTATTCATGAAAGAATGATCCAACTGTGCCATTCCTGCTTTGATTGGCAGTCTATCTGTACATTTGCAGTTGCATTAAAGATGTGATCACATGGAAGATTCCATCACACCTTTAATAATATGTCTTAACTAAATTTAAAGGAAAATGATGACCTTTCTACAACTCACATTTTATATGTGCTAGATTTGAATGTTGCTATTAGCATAGCATTTTCGCTAGAGGTACTGTACTGTAGGTTTTATTTATACCCGCCTCAAGCCAATCTCCAGTTAAGGACTAAAGTGTGTTTTGAGAAAAACAAGAATTGTTTGCCAATTTCAACACTTATCCTCTGTGATGAATTTCAAACCTGAAACAATTTGTTTAGCCATGTGGAAATTTGTGCCTCTTCGCACTGGGAGCTCCTTTCAAGTTACATTAGCCTTTTAGTGTTGGCGCGTGGCAATTAATCTCACAAATTCTCACCTACATCAGATGCTTCTAATTGTGTGATGGAGGGGTGTTGTTTTGGTCGACACTTTTGCAAGTCTACATTTATAGAATCTTTCATTGCGTGCGCGTTCAAACTCCGTTCCATTTTATCCTCACACGATTGACCGTTCAAACTGAAAGAATTCCACAGCTAAGAAAACTGCAGCCATTTAATAAAAGTTCAGAAAACACTGCTGCACACTCAGACCTTTCTCAAACAGAAGGAAGCCGTCATCGTCTGGATTATCGGAAGAGGCATGTGGAGACCGCGGAGATCGACCCGCTCAACACCACAGTTCTTGACGTGCTTACTGAACCCTGCAGCAGTGGGGTGGGCGGATCCTTAGTGCACCGACCTCTGCCGGGCTCCAGCTGGCTCTGGCCCAGCATGCGGCTCTCTGGCCTGGGCAGAGTTCTGAGCCTTGCCCCTGCCTGTTCCCCCACACTCCCGCGGAGAGCGCTGGAAGTGTGGGGCTGCCCGGGGCCCCCCGCAGCTCTGGACATCAGTCGGGAGCACCGAAACCCAGGCTCTGGGCATTGGCTCTTCACCCCTCTCTTCTATTGCTGTGCACCTCAAGCTAATCCCTTCTGACACGCGATGCGAGACATGAAAACTGCCACATTGATTTACCTGTAAGGCAACTCTTTTCAATCTTTCTTCATCCAACTCAGTTCTCAGGTCAGCGATTTCTCTCCTTGAAAATGAGAAAAAGTGAGGGTTTTTTTAACTGCAAAATTAAGTGTATGATGAACATCCTTTCAATCAAAATGTCTTGATTGGGAAATAACATTGTTATGTGCAGTACATTCTGCACCGTATAGAACTAGTGATTCAAAGAACATGATTACAATCCCCTGCAGTTTAGAGAAATTACACTTGAACTTGACTTGAAGTCACTCAAACCAGCTTACAAAGCCATAGCTGTGAAATTCAAAAACAATTATGTAGATAGAGAATTATCTCATATCATCACAGTGTGATGCCCACTCAGTTATGCTGTTCAATAATGACCATTTCTGACTATTAAACTACACCGTATCTACACACTTACATCTGTTGCGTCTTCAGTAATTCTACACAAAGTAGCAGCTCCTTCATCTGGGTCCTGAGTTCTTCGAGTTCAGATGCCTTCTCCTCCTCTCCATCTGCTTTGGGTTTCTGATCGGATGTGGGACCCGGGACCAGAGTCGGTTTGGGAACGGGGGACGTGGAAGGAATAGACAGGGATGGCTGGTGAAAGACAAGAGACACCATGTGAACTGTTTCAAATCCTAAGTGTCTACTTTAAAAACACAACAAATGATGCATCCCAAAACCCTCATTCTGAAGCAGTGTGATATGGTCCTCGATAAAAAATAAAGGGGGGGCACTGTCACGGTAATTGTATAAAAAATGCCCATTGATCTACTTTACTCAATTGTGATGAATAAGGGTGTTGTGGGCAGCAGTCGACTAGTTGTGGACAACATGATTTTAGCCAGCATCACCGGATTTACAATAATATGTATACTACACAGGATACATCAAGGGAACTACAGGGTAATTGAAAGAATCTACAGTTTGCTTTGAGATTTTCTCATAGGTAGAATGGACCTTTCTTTCTGTGTCTTGGGGGGAAAATGCCAATAATTGACATTTTAAGCTTGCCTTCTCGTCTCTTTTTGCGAAAGGCCGGAAAGCCAAATCATCAAGATTCTTGTCCAGACCAAACAAAAATTTTAAGCTGGTTATTGGTTGGATTATTTCAATAAAGATAAGATTTAAATAAAACCCTGCTGCTTTAGGCCTTAGGTTGCAGTTATGTTTCAACCGAAAAGTTGGCCACCATCCTTTATCAATTTGAGGGAATTACTGAAATCCTTCAATATTATAGATATTATTAACATGTGCAGCGATGTTAAGAATTGTCCCTTGGAACATACAGTACTGTATTATGGTATTTCCCCTGCTAAGCACCGAATCATTTCAGAAACATTTAAAGAACAAACTCACACAAGGGAGCCCGCTCTATTTAACTCTATTTGGCCTCAGGTTGCTACAGTAAAGGTCATTTAACATTAACCCCCAACAGTTACAGGCACTTCATAGGGAAATCTTGCAATGGCAACGCACATACACACACTCATCAAACCATAAGATACCTTTTTGATGTCTGTCAGCTTTGGCTTAGGAATGTCTTCCTCTTCAACCCTCTGATTTTTTTCAACACTGATCTCTTTAATGGGCTGAAAGGGGAAACAAAGCACTTTTGTTCAATTTATTGCATGAGGACTGAATCGGAAGCATGAACTTTAATAAGCTGCGAGACCGAATGGCCTCCCGGGTGGTGTAGCAGTAAGAACATTTGACGTTGCCCACTGCGACTGGGATTCGACTCCACCTAGGTCGTGCCGGTTTGGCTCTGGTCAGGAGTACCACTAGGGGGCGGCAATTGGCTGTCTGCCCCAGGGAGGAGGGAGGGCTATAAGAGTGGTCCTGTGTGTTACGTGACTGTGGCAGATGCCGGCTCTGTGGAGGCCGTACAGCGCCCATTACCGGTCTCAGGACTACAGCAGTGACCTCTAAACGAGGGTGGGGATAATTGACATGAAAAAGAGAGGGCATATAATTGGCAACTAAAAACAGGGAGAAAATGGGGAATAAAATCATAAACTGAAAAAAATAAGTAAAAATAAATAAATAAGCTGTGAGACCGAAGGTTGCCTGCTTTTGTTGTGGGCCACAGACTCTGGGAAGGTAAACTTCTGTGCTGGGTCAATGTGTGATTACCTGATGGCGTGTTAAATGTAACACATCACATTGTATGTAGTATGTAGTAATGCCTTGTGATTATTCACTTTGAACCCCCCTTGGCCAACATACACATTTTCCAGGTTTCGTACTTCAAAGCATTCCACGAGCACAGCTGAATCTTCACATAGTAAGAGTGGGATTAGCTTAGGCGTTTAGGCAGACCCCACATTTCTTGACAACAAGTGCATCTGGGTTTATGGGAGTGTGTCCGTAAAGCTTGGATAAAGCCTTCCCCCAGCAGTCCATTTTGTATTCTCCCCCCTCTGCCGCTCCTGTGATTTTCTACTTTCTACATCAGTGAACCGAATGGCTCTTCGGGCTAAGAGATTCCGTGGGCAGCGCACGTGTGTGCTTCTGCACATGATCCTCTGAATGAACAGGACACATTTGGCGATCACATGTTTCCCCAAGACATTCCCTTTAATGAAGGGGTACTCACAGAGTGGCCTGAGGCAAACTGGGCTGGGAGCCTCCGTCCATGAATCTTTGGTCTGCTTGTGGTTGGGTGGGAGAGCTTTTCTGAGGTAGAGGAGAGCTCATCAAAGCTCATGAGATCTAAAGGAGAAAATAATTTGCTAACAGCTTAAATAACAATTTCCTACACTTGGAATTGTGGGTCATACCTCCTAGTAAATGAGAATGGAAAAGTCTAAAGACTAAATCAGTAATATACTCACAGAACATGTACATGCTTATGATCAAAGACAATTTTACCCAATTGAACAAGGGGAATTTTAAGCCAAATAGATCATCCATAAAACTATTTGATGATCACATTTACCACGTACTTTTCCGTTGACGGATATCGATTCTGTCAGCGTACATATTCTTGCTAAAATAGGAAGAAATATTTGGCTCCTGTTGCTTAAACAGAATTATAATCCAATGGATGAATGTGCATCGAGCATATCAAAAAATGTTTTTCAATTTCTACACGTTTGATTCCTTTTGAAAGAAAACTGACAGAAATAAAGAAATATAGATGTGTTGGCTTAAAATGCTGCATTTGGAACCGCTAATCTCTCCTAGTCCCATGTGGAAATGTCAGGAGTGTGCCAGAGGAAATGTCAGAAGTACACACTGCGCAGCAATTTGTTAGTGACCTTTGGAGACACATTGGTTTTTAGCAGCTCTTTTGTCGCTTTTAACCATCTCTCACAAACATGTCTCCCTAGTGAGGTACAACTGAAACGTGCAGTTACTCTGAGAACAGTTTTTCTTTTTTGAGGAGGCGGATTACAGATATTTCTTTCTTCACACTACACTACTCTCCCATTTGCCCCCCTTTGTGCCTGACCTTGATCAGTAAAAGGTGACAATCTTGTTTTTACCAACTCAAACTAAAACTAAAAACTGTCCACCAACAGCTTAGGGGATGAAGCCACCAAGTGAGGGGGAGAGAGAGAGAGAAAAAAAACAATGCATTCTGCATCTGCTTCACATAAAAAAAGACCCCATTGCCACATTTCATTTCTCATTATATTACTGTTCGCTGAGTAATACCTTTAAGTCTATAGATTTAGCCCTGATCATTTCTGCCTTCAGGGAATGGGTTTATGTAAAAACAGCAATCCCTTGTATATGCACTCACAATGTGCATGACAGTATTTGTTTTACCATTACAAGACAAATATATTCAAATATATCAAAGGAACATATTGTTGTGCTATCATTCTGGTTATTTACATGGAAAATACAATTCAAATTTCATTTTTAAACTAATATATTAGTATTGCTTACATCGAGTGGACTAAAATGGACTAAATTAGAATTGTTCAAAGAGTTATTGGTAAACCAGTGCCAACACTGTAAATAAATAATCATATATCCATTACAAACCACTTGCCAATTCAAAGACTTAAAAAAACCAAAACAATGGTCACTAAAAAAAATGGTCTGAAATTGTGTGGGGTTTTAATGTTCAATTTCTATTAATATAAAATGTATTTTCAGTGATGACATCCTTTCTAGCTCAGTTATATTTAAATTTAAGATAAGAACAATTTAATCTGGTGTAGGGCTCGTCAGTTTCTAGATTTCCAAACAGTCATACCATCCTTTAAAATACTAGGGTATACAGTTTAATCATCATATTTCATACCGTTGTGCATGATTAGCAATGGTACGTTACGGCATGCTATACCCCTCACTTACCACAGGGTGGTAACATGTCACTTTTAATGACTTGACCTATACCTGACATAATTATGTGTTTTTTCAACAATGATGTCCGCTATTCGGTGTCGATTATGTTCATGAATCGATTATGTTCATGAATAAAACACATTTCTCCTCCTTTATAAAAAAAACTAACTATACAGACTACACTTGCCTGCATGTGAAAAAATTTTTTTAGCTTGCTAGCTAGCAAGTTAAATAGCCAGCAAGTTCATTAACAATGCATCATTTACAAATGTCAATTTGTTAGTAAAACTTTTCTAAAGCGATTTAGAAAGCCATGATTGTGTCTAGCATTAATGTTCGCTAGCTAGCATGACACCATCATTATAATTACTAACTGGCTAGCTAGCGATTGCTTATAGCCAACATTAGCTGATGTTTCTGCTTATCTGATGCTGCTAGCTAACTAACAAAAAGACAGCTGTCCAAGCAGCGGAGACTACCTTGTTAGGGAATGTTTTAGCTATCCAGTCAAATGTGTCAGTGTATTAGTCTCTACATAAACAAGAACAAGGTAGCTAATAGTAGGTAGCTAACATTATATGTGGCTATAGAGCTGTACATTGCTAATGTTGGTTAGGTAGCTAGTCTCACCATGTCTAGCAGTATCTAGAGAACTGGCCAATGTTCACAAAAAGCCAGCTAACTAATGAAAAGACAAATTACTAGCACCTAGCTTCAGTTGTTAATTCAGCTGACAATAGCTAGCTCACCTTGCCCGCGCTGTAAGTCATATGATGTTATAGGGTTATAGGCACTTTTATTTAGATAGAACGTAATGGAGGTCTGGCGGTTTTGAAAATGTCACCAGGGTGAGATCAAACCACGGTATGCTGTGTGACCGGAAACTGGCCCAACTCTAGTCTGGTATTTATGTTGCAGCTTACTCCAAAGAAAACTTTGCTCCCAAACTGGTATATTAATATTCACGTAGCAATACCACAGTCAACACCCAAGAAAGAGTGCCGGTGGAATCTTGTGATTTATTCACAATTTGTATTTATGGTTTTATGGTCAAAATTATGCAAAGCTGATGTTGAGCTGCATTTGCCTAGAAATGCACAACTATAGATTCTACAATATATATTTTTAAAAATAATAGCTTCAGGCTGCAACCACAGCATTACTAGAAAAACTGGAAAATCTGGCCATGGCATACATGTTCTCCACTAGCCACGTCCTAAATATATATAGCAGTAATTTAGAGTAATTAAGCATACTTGTTTATTGTGGGGAGCAAAGCTGTTAAAGATCAAATCAGCTCCCGCCTGTGGTACAGAAAGAAAATAACATCTCCATCCATCAAGGCACCCCATTGTCCCATGGAGTAATCACATACTTTGTTCCAATGTTGTGCTGGTTGACATCAATGAATATACAACCAGTGTATACTGCCCCAATGTGGCAAATTAGTTCCCAAGTTGTTGTGTTGATGTTGGATGTCAACACAACAAGTGTTCTAAAATCATAAGATCTTTGATGTGACATTTTAGTACATATGGTGCTGGACCAAATTTCATTGAAGTCAAACAACTTGGGATTTATAAGCATGTTTGTGAGTGGTTTATGAGATGTCTTTTTAGCATTTTACAAAAAATTTCATTGAAAAAAGATGTCTTTTTAGGCAGAAAATCCAATATGGAGGACTTCACTTGTGGCGAAATACCATCAAGATCATTGGTAATGTTGGAAACCAATCAACTGATACATTTTTTACTCCCCTCGTTCCCCCTTTTCTTTTCAGGCAACTTCCTGTTTTGACACTGTTTTTCTGAACTTCTTGATGCAGCAGGTGGATGTAATTCACAACTTGGCAGGGGACCTTGAAGCGCTAAAACCACCGAAACAGCCACTGAACACCTCCTTTACAAACAAAGGAACTGAAGAGGTACAGCTGGAAGAAACCCTGACATAACTACGTAGCATAATTTGATCGTCATAAAAATGAATGCGTGAAAAATGAATATTTTTTTCCAGAGATTACAAAAATAAATTCTAAAGAGGACTCATGAGGGTTCACTGCATAATGTACTGTACCTATGTCACTTGTTTTCTCCCCCCAGTCACCAGAGAAGGTTTTTGGTTTGCTGGGTAACGTTGGTTCAAAGTCTGACTTTGGTCGAGTGGAGGGCACCTCGCCATTGGACCTGCTGAACAAGAAACAACAGGTGAACCAGATTATTTTGAAGGACAACACAGGGCAGTAATGGCAACAAAGCAGTTTAGATTTTTAGCTCTAGGCAACCACTGAATCATGATAAAGCACTTCTTTGTGTGCAAGCAGCATTCTTTTGTAGTCATTGCCCTCGTTCAGCAGAACTCTAAAGGGGGGGGCTATACCACCAAACCCAAGATAATATTTTCATAGAAGGCAAAGAAATCCTATCCAGGAGGAATTGGTGAATTCCTTCAGTATGCTAATTACTCATTTACACAGTTGTAGTGAGCGAGAAATGACCAGTGAGTGATACGGACTAGCAGGAGGAGCTGGGCCCTTGTCTTTGAGCCTTGGCCAGGGTGTGCGAGCGCACTCACCTGGCTCCTGAGGATGGTGTGAACGGCTTGTCTGGCCGCTTTGGAGGGACAACCCCTGGCCTGAGCAGGACGCTCCCCTTGCCTGGGGGGGGAACAGGCTTCTTCGGTGGGACTATGGGCGCTGCAGGCTTGGTGGGTTTGTGATCTGGCACTGGCTTGTCACCTGTAAGGGAAAAGAGAACGCTTAATGAGCATATCCATTCACAGCCCCATGAAAGAAAAAAAGATAATCTTTTCTGTGAAAATAAATAAATAAAATACAACAAAGTACATATAATCGGAGAAATAAGTCTACAATGTTTCTGTACTTTTGTGGCTTGTGCTTGTCTCTGAAAATCACTGCTTGCCACTATATTTGATCATATTACTAATTAAATACACAATACATAATTTACCCATCATATTGTTTTATATTACTGTGCATTTCGTTATTACATCCTGTTATTCATTTGAAATGTGCTTGTTATTGTGCTGTCATGAAAATGTAAACCCAACATGTAAAAATGATTAGCAATGAGTTATATTCAGTGGGTTAGGTAAATAGTGCAACCACTAAAGAGAAGCAACCACTTAATATTCTACAGAAATCATAGGGGTGAAAACACAGTAGAAATGGCAGGAGCCCTAAGGGCAAATCAGAATAATATTTAATGCATGAACACTAATGCATACAAGATAAGCACCACAGATAACTAATTTCTGTGTAGATAGGGGCATGAAATGGAAAAAAGTTCCAGATTCCTTTAATGTTTTCTAAAGTTTAAACCACACAATTTTTATTGTTTCGGGATCCTCCAAAAAATCCTTACATTTTATGGCTGTTGGATTATACCAACTCAGAAATTATTCTAAGATTTTGGAGCTTTATTCAAGAAAGATGTACCAAATCACTTAAGTAGATTAAAAAAAATTAGAAGCAACTATTCAGCTAAACCATTACACGATTCCAAATGTCTGCCACAATGGCATCAACATGCCCCTTTTAGCAGCAGCATCACCCTAAACCATCTATCACCTACTAACTATCAAACCCACTATCAACATCAATAACATCTCTTGTAGGCTGTTTTACAAGACAGAGGTCTGCTGGTGAAGAAACCAAGCGTCCTCTACCAATACATTTAGTCCTGAAAACCACATTTTGGAAATTAACATACTCAAAAAATGAAAGCCTTAAGCACTGAAAGCACTGCTTAAGGCTAAGTGTAATTGCGAATACTAATTGTACTTATGAAAACTGCAGCACATCATTGCTGCACAGTAATGTAAGACCCCTTACCATGACAGTCCCCTGAGCGCCCTACAGGGCAAAATACTAGCACAAGCCTGTCATCCTCACAGGTCTGACAGATATCCTATTCAACCTTTTAATGGTACACATTATTACGCCACTGGCCTTTTAGCACATGACCACCATCTACACAGTACCACAAATGTGGTTTTCTTATCCCCTTCGAGCAAACACATAAACCGCAGCCCACTTATCGCACCAGTGTAACAAGCAGGGGGAGGGGTAGAGTGGACCACAAATAAAGACAAAGATGAACAAAAGAGATTGTATAAAATAAACTATACAAGTAATGAGGTATACTTTATGCTCCAAAAAGTATATTCTTTAATAATAATGCATTGGCACAGACCACAATCGAACGGTTCACAAATTATTTTTTTCACAAAATAATTGGGCTGGGCAATATGGTATATCAACGATATTGAAACGATAATTTGTATGCAGAAAAAAGATATAAGAGTATATACACATATTCAAACACAACCCCACAACTTCAATGCTTGTACGTGCGGTACATTTTCAAGAATAATTTAAAGTATAAAGTTTGCATAAACAAATCCAAAATTATATATGTGGCTGCCTTTTCACGTCTGCATATGAATTTTTGCTTGCCTTTACTTCTCTTTTTTTCACCATACATTCTTCATATTCCTTTTTGTGATAACTTCTCAAATGATGGAACAGATTAGACGTATTCTGATCGGCTGCCTGGACCATAGATATAAATACGTTATTCTGCCCTCGTAACTGCGTTCTGAACAGGGCTAGACAGATAACAATAACTTCAGAAAGTTGATTGTGGCTTTACTGGAGCATCTTGTTGTCGATCTGTCTAGTTCTGCTCAGAACGCAGTTGTGAGGGCGGTGTTGCATGCACATTGCAGGCTGCTGTTTGTACAACAAAGTTAAAATAGAGACATGCATTTCCAAGGTCTAAGAACAGAAAGGAGGAGAGCTTGCACAACAAACCTCTCAACTTTTCAAAAAAGAACGAACTGAATGAACTACGGTAAGACTCGCGTGCCTCACTTATAAAGACTACAATTCCCAAACAGAGTTAAAAAGAATGGGCAGCACATTGTTTATTTTTTAAAATGTGCCATTTTTTTCTTTCAATAATTTTACTTTAATTAAATGTTATTTCTCACGTTTATAACAAGCCAAAAATAACCCCACGCAACTGCCGTGCAGCCTTTCTTAGGGACAAACTCGGTTTGTCTTCAAGGCTGGCTGTGTTGAGTGTTGGTTGGAAAAAGGCCAAAACGAATGCAGGAACGATTCTCTACGCAGTCATGTTATAGCCTAACTGCAATCATCAACATTTTTTTTAATTTTTTATTTTTTATAATTGAAATTACGATAACGGTGTAAAATTTTGTTATTGCCGCGTGGTTGCTGTTTTTGTTGACATTGTCAACCGAAGAAAATGTTGGTTGTGTGGGCCCATTGCAAGGTGTCGGAGAAAGACAAAATGTGCTCTTTGTAACAAATGCTCCAGTGAAATTTCAAGAGGAGGCAACTCAAGCAAGAATTTTAATACATCAAATCTGATCAGCCATTTACAAGTAAGACATGCAGCACAGTACAGCTGTCCCATACAGTTGTATGATTTAATTTGTGCTCACTGAAAAGTAAGAAGGGCAGAATTTTTTTTGGGAGGGCACAAATAGGACAATAAATAACAAATTATCGATATTCATATCAGTGCATCCCTAATATATATATACAGCCAATTTACTCTTTTGACTCATTCAATTTGGGCAGAATTGAAGTTGAGGTTTTCCCTTTCCTTGGGATTGTAGCTGGAGATCTGATGCACTGTAGTTAATAATGAGACCGTTATTCATCTGTATTTATTTATATTTGTTTTCTGAAGGAAGAACCCATATGCCATAGAGCAACTTCTACGTTTAGAAATGGACAGGAAAGGGCTGAAGCCCTTACGTAAACATGAAAATTAAGTCACATAGCAAAATCAGGAAAAAAAGAATCAACATGTGCTCAACAGAGACATCAAGTTGCAAACCTGTAAGGTAAAAGATCCAGGGACATAAGTGATACCATCAACCAACACTACTAAATCACTTGGACAGCTGCATAAGATTACGTTTTTACGATTCGAACAAAAGATTTATAACACTCGTATAAAGGACATGCTGCTCAGATAGATGGCAACATTTTTTCACACAAGGACGTGTCAAAGACGATCCCATCAGGTTGATACAAATGCATCATTACAGATGAATAGGTCAAACCATAAATGTGCAAGAAGCCCAGTGGCATCAGGAAATTGTGTTTTTTGCTTTACTTTATCCTCAACGTAAGAATGATATACATAGAATATAATAAGGTTTTATCTGAGAATACTTTTTAAAAAGAGCTGATTGAAGGCAAATTCCAATCAACAATATTTAGCAAAACATTGGAAAACATAGAAAAACAGTGCAAAACTCACTTCAATATGGTACAGAGAAAGTTCAATTGGGAAAATATGACAGAAAGAAAGAACATACGACAAGACAAAAGCCCTTATATTTGCTTATTCTTACAGAAATGTCAAATGTCTAAAGGTTCATCGTTAGAGCTGTTCATTGAAATATTGTTCCCTACTGGAAGTGTACAGCTGCACTGCAAAATATTGCTTATGATCACAGATTTGTCAAATGTATTGAAAGCGTGCTCTACTGTATAGAAATGTGTTAGGTTAGGCATGGGAATTGCATGCAAGACCAATGGATCCAAAGCTGCAATCATAAACTGTATGCATGTCGTACATACACAGCATAGCCAGGTCGGCAGGGCATGCAGGTTCTCTCAAGGTGGGGGGCGTCACACGGGTAAGTGTTTCAGAATATCCTACTGCACAGAGCGGGCTCATATGTTAGTGCAAACTGTGCGCTCTCTGAAGAGAGTGAGGGAGAGAGACCGATGAAGACATCCCTTAAGATGCAGTGACAAAAGTAGGTCACAGAGGACAGAGCTACAGGATGCTTACACCAAGTGCACCACTCTTACTTTCCTGTGTGTGACTCACCGAGAGAGAAAACAATGTTTCTGCAGGGTGCCAAACCTGATTTTTATCGCCACGAATGCTTTCATTCTCATAAGCATGCATAAGCAGAACCTTTTAAACTGGTTTTTGCCAACTTGTCCTGCAGATTTTGATGGCCCTTTTACCAACAATTCTCCCAAGCCGAGAGGTCTCAGAGTAAACAAATGCGGTGTGTGTGTGTGTGTGTGTGTGCGCAGAGAAAGACAACTGCCGTGGCTGGTGTTCTTGAAGAGCACCAGAGATCACTGAGCTTATGAAACCACCTCGATACAGCAGGAGGCTTCCAGAGAAGAGAGAAAATAGACAACAGACGCTGGGCAAATGACATAGAAGTGAATGCACAGATCCAATTTCAAAGTTGGAACACACATGCAGACCTCACAGACAGTTAACAATCTGAATCAACCATGCACAACTACCACTGGGAAGCATAATTAACCGTGAGAAGGATGGACGAGATCACGTATAGTTTGAGGAACAAGTGACAGTAAGATTCACATTTCTTTACACGAGTTAACGTATAGATTAAATGAAAGGAGCAATACTCTGGAAAATGCACGATTACTTTACTTTTAAAAGTGCCACTGCATACTGCTATGGCCACTGGAACACAGAGCTTTAAACCAAGCTTTGATGTGACCCTGACAGAACAGGTGGGGACACAGGAGCAGCTTGCTGCGCTGCTGCGGCAATGTGTGTGGGGTAGACTCGGCTTAATCGGTGCTCTCGTCGGCAACAGTACCACGGCTAAAAGATCACCGGTGAAATGATAAGACTTTCCTAAAAAAGCCACAGATGAATAAAAATGTATGACTGATTATGCCTGGAATTGGGTAATTGTAAGCACAGGTAAAAAGATTACTTAGAGTGTGCTCTCTGACCGATTAAAGACCGATTCCCGATTTATACATCCGAGGACTAAATTATGGACTTATTATTATTATTATGATGGAATTATCAGGACTAAATTCCTGACAGTGACGGGATAGGAATTTCCGCAGCCTGTTTGTTCTGTTTGGTGTTCAACCTACATTTTTGTCAGCGTATTTGTTTTTCTCCCCCCCCTTCATGATGGTCAGAGGCGGCTGGCCCTTACCTCTATCCTCTGTCCGAGGGGGGAGGGGCTTCTTGTCAGCACTTGGAACCTCTGGTTTCGGCCCTGAAAATCGAAACATGTTCCCTGTAAGTCACCTTTTCAGTTTTACACCCTCAAATCCTGTGAAGGAGACAGAGGCTGGTGGAGCAGACTTATATCAATCTGAGTCAGTGGGTTGTGCAGATGCGGTCTTGTACTTCCTGTGTAGGCAGACAACGGAACCACTGAAGTCCCTGCATGATGCTACACTCAATCCAGACTGAGATGTGTTCTTTATAGCAGAAACAGACACCCATCTACTAACACCAACAAAATGCACTAAATGCACCCTAGCACGAGGAAAAGGACAGCGATCAAGCATGTTAGTATAATGTGGTTCATTAAATGATCGTCAGTACTGCCCTTGGTGATCAGTTGTGCGATTTCGGACTGAGATGGATACTTTGGGGGCATCTACAGATAGCGCTCTGGAAGGTGATTTCTGGTTGGTTATTTCAGACACATCTATATAGGATTAGGGTTTGAAGTCAGTTAAAGAGAGATTTCAAACAGAATCAGTCAGCAAGTAGTCTTTGACTAGCTGAAGTGAATTTTAATCATCTACATTTATTAAACCATGAAACAGAGCAAGCCCAGATTAAGTTTGCCATACGTAGCAAAATTTTGACTGGTTTCCAAGAGCGATCAACCCATCATCTTGATGCGGTGAAGGCATTAATTATACACGTTAATTCAGGCGTTCCTGGGGTTCACAGCAATCGCCTCAGCAGCCTCCCTGAAGACCGATAGGCTGATGGAATCAATAAATCATGCTCTCTCACGCAGGGCCAGCTTCTCCCTCCGCCTCACTCTTCACGCCTCAAATTACAGCGACGGTTATTGCAACGAACGACAGAAAGAATGATTAAACACTGGAGTAAATTGAAGGTTTGGCGGGGCCACGGTGTCACAGAATGGTATCGAGCGTTGCCTGGCACTCAAAGTACCGCTATCCTACGTGCCAAAGAGTCAACGCTGTCTCGGCATCGGTGAACCCAATGTGGGAGAGAGAGACAGAAGAGCGAACCCTCGTAGGCTCTTGATGGCTGATTATATGCTAGTTTGAAACCTGCTAGAGGAAATCGATGCGGCACAAACAGGAAAAACACCTAGCGGGCCTACACGTTAAAGTTTACGTGCCATGACCTTGAGGCGGCAGTGTGGTATAATGGTTAAAGAACTGGGCTTGTAACGTTAAGGTTGCAGGTTCAATCCCCAGGTGGGACACTGCCGTTGTACCCTTGAGCAAGGTACTTAACCTGAATTGCTTCAGTTAATATCCAGCTGTACAAATGGATTGTAAATGAATGTAAACTGTAAGTCGCTCTGGATAAGAGCGTCTGCTAAATGCCTGTAATGTAATGTAATGTAATGACACCGAACGTTCAATTCACAATCGTGTCGCTGTAGCGTGGTTTACCATACCTAAGCTTTTTGAGGGTGGCGGTGGCTTTCTGGGCTTCTGGAGAAAGAAGAAAGAGAAAAGGGAGAGAGCATATTAGCAAAATGGTGACACGGCTTTGACAGAGCCAGCTCATCCACCTCCACTGAATCAAATTAAACTCAAAACTCAAAAAAGAGTCAGAGCACACAGAAGAGTATTTACTAAAGGACTGCGCTTCTTTTGTGAACACTGCGAACACACTTTTGAGTCACTCAGGCAAAAAGTGTAATTCTGCTCCTAGGTTTTGTGTGCTTTATAAATATCATATTATTATATAAAGATTGCAGGAAGGTTATAAGCTCCCATCCACACTACATGTGTATTGTGGGCCCTTATTTTTCGCACATGAGAATACGGAGAAAAACATGGCAAACTTTTCTCACTCCAAAGGCTATGGTACCTTCGTGGAAGCATACACTGTCAACTGTCAGGGGTGTTCTCTTTGATCATATTAATGATTCTAATTGTCAAGATTGATGAATCTATGAATTCTACTCGAAGGCTGTTAAATAGTGTAATTAAGGTTGAGTTTCAGGAATCCCTCTTACTTCCACAAAAGCCAGTACCAAATCAACCAAACGCTGGGACAACAGAAGCAATGACTTGTGTGTTGGAAGCAATACCATTCCAACTGCTCCAATGTGGAAAGACTCCCATTTGGCCAGTGCACAGCCACACCTTCGCAACACTTTCAACTCATTAAGGTATGCCCCAAATTGCTTTGCTCCATATACTACAAATGTATTCAGGCATTTCATTTACATTTTTCTTTTTATCTGTGCTAGTGCTTGCATTTCACAGTTGGATGCATGTCCTTAAAATATGGCCTGTGGATGGAAATTGGCAACTCAAATGTACATTCAAATATATTCAAAAGCACTGGAATAGCCACACAGAGTTGTACCGCACTATGATTTGTGGTGATGATGATGATGACGCACCACAATAGAACAAGAGGCTTTAATAGTGTTGTGGAATGATTCTTCCTGTTATTATCCCTGGCAAACCACTAGATGGAGCCATGGTGGCAACTACAATCGAATTAAGTGAACATGTGTATACTACGGTCACTTGAAAGGATTATTATTATTTATTTTTAAACCCAGTTAATTTCAATGAGTATAACTATGAATGCCCAGTTATGAGTAAAATGCTTACTGGCCTAACACTTTAACATCTCTAACCTGCTCAATAGTAAATCTGCCTATAATTCAACCTACAGTTAATGTTGCATAATGCATGTTTGAAGAAGTTCAGCAGAATCTATGATTGCATTGCCTCCTTGCATTGTCATCCTCTGTGATTGTCTAAATTCACTAGGTAAGCTGAGCTTTAAGTTCAAATTTAAATTCTTATAATTTAGGTTTAACATTTTAGGTACTCATCTTGCTCTACTCAAAATGCTTAAATGAAGCAAGGCTGGCTAATGTAATAATGCTGCCAAGATCAGGGTACCCATTTCATTACTCTCAACTTGAAGTTTATGTACTTTTCCATTTCATTTCAGCTTTTTTCCACTTTGGTGGCCAATTGTACACTCATTCTGCACAACTATCCCCGACTATGTATTATAAGTAACTCATTTATGTAAATGCAAAGCTCTTTAAGCTTTAGATTGCAGGAAATGGCAGTTAGGTGTTTGAAAAATGCCTAAAGCTTAAGTATCAGCACCACATTATCAAAAATCCTGGGGAGAACCTTCCAACTCATCCATTAACAGATTCAGTGAAATTCTGTACAATGCCTTTAACCTGCTTATAATAAACAGGCCAGCATTCACTGTACTGTAGCTTTGGTCTGTCATTTCTCCATATTATCACCCTTACTTGGCTACGCAGTAAATGTATAATGACTGATCAAAACACTCGACTTGACCTGACCTATGTCAGTTGACCTACTTTGCGCTCTTCTTGACTGGCAGCCCAGGATTTCTTTTGTCAGTCATCTCCTTGAATAAAGTCATGGCACACGAGAGCGGAAGTGTAAAGAAAAGGGTCACAGACCGTGAGAATGTGTCAAAGTAGAACAGGGGTGTCAAACTCATTACATCGAGGGCCGAGTGCACGCACGTTTTTGTTACGACCAACGCACTACACACCAGGTGTTCTCAATTAGTTCCCTTCCTTGGTTGAAGAAGTGAGCGGATTAGTGAAATCACCTGGTGTAGTGCATTGGTTTCAACAGGAACAAAAGCCTGCACACACTCGGCCCTCGACGGAATGAGTTTGACACCCCTAAACTAAAAGGTCAATTAAACGCACTCTGCAATCAGCTTTATTACCCAATTAATTTCAAGATCATAGTGGAGATAACATTACAAAACTGCTGTTCCAAAATTCATATCTATGACATAGTGGTTTCATAAACAGCCAAGGGACTGATAATCCCTCTAAAAAAAGAATGGACAACTGAGCAAAAAAACATCACTCGATGTCGGTGTTATTTGTTATAAAGCGGATAGTTCCGGTCCATTGTTCATTTGTAACTCTACAACAGGCTCTCTATACTTTCCGAACCCACATTGTCACGCTGCAATCATTCATTGAAATAAAGGGGCTGCAGTAACATTAGAAATGTAACTTACTGAAAACCTAAAGCCTTTGAAACTATTGCGAGTGGTGACAGTATGATTTTAATCCACTGAATACTGCACACTGTCCCCCAACTCCTCAGTAATAATTCAGGGCCAAAATTTTTTTCTACTTCTTGGGAAGTGTAAATCTGCATCTCTGTGACGTCATCTGCGCCACACACGGCTAGCGGGTGGTATGGGTTAAATCCCAAATTTACTCAAATATCGGCACACATTTATCAAGATTATACACTCGCCTAAACATTTAAATTGAAGTTATTACTTTGCATAATGTTAACAGTGAGTCTTTTTTTTTTTTATTAACTGCATTTGAAAGACTATTTAAAGGTGTTGCTTGTTGTTGCTTGTCAGTCCCTATGTATCCAAATATGAACCGAACTGCTAACAGTAAAGTGGGAGGGAATATTATTCCAAAACCAATTAAAGCTTCCTTAATTAAAAACAAACTTGAACTACATTTTTTTTTTTTGTAAAGACCCTCACAGAACAATACATTCACTCACCCATAATTAACGTGTTGCCGTCTAACATTTTTCTGTGGAATTTCAGCAAACAATTCTGAATTAATCCACACACCGCATACTCGGTGACCTCCAGACAATCAACATTCCCTCGCTTATTCAAAGAAACTTCTCATCCTGAAATTAACAAGTTCAATCTGCTAAACAGGAAGGAGAGCTTAAATAAATGAACAATGGATCAATCTTCTAGCAGACCCATTTTCATTAAAACCAGCCACTGCAAAAATACACGACACAATCGTCAGTTTCAACCACAGTTGGGAACCCTTACCGGCATTGAACATACCCCATTCAACCTCTACATAGCCCTAGCACACAATTCTGAACACACCGACACCTGTACGCCCATGAAAGAGTCTACATAGGACTTTCCAATCTACTTCTTACATCAAATATTTTCTAGTCATTTCCATCTTTTCCTATAAATCAAATTAATCCAAATTCCCACATTAACCCCCCAATCTCGCATTCGGGCTGCAGTGACTATGGCTTAGTATATGATTGGGCATTCCAAATTGGAAGAAAATGGGTGAACAAGCAAAAATAATCTAAAATAATCTAATCTAAATTTTGTACTCCTCTATAAATATGCAAGAAAACATTTTTATTCACTACCATTGTTCACATTGTATATTTTACTATATTTGATTGAGACAGCACAGAAACTCCATCACACACAAGGTGCAAGTCCTATAAACAAAACTACATCAACATTGCCTTTACTGTCTGACAAAATGCAAAGTATTTCAAACAAATTCAGCCAATTTTAGATGCCAATAATGAGCGGATGCTTCTTTAATGTAAGCACACAACTTCCGAAAATTAATCTGTTGTACCCACAAATAGAAGTTTGTTTTGAGCACAAAAAGCAAAGATACAAGGCAAAAGCAGCAAGATGATCTCTTCTTCCTTACACATTAAGATGAACACTTCTTCAGAGGTGGCATGTGCACAAAAAGCATGTTCTCCTCTTGAGGGTCTAGACCTGCGCTTTGCTGCCCTCTACTGAGCACACACAGGAATGCAAGCGTTTATGCCCTTGGTATTTGTACCCATTTGACAAGTGCCTATTATGAGTCAAACGAGCTCCTCCCTTTTCACTCCCCACGATCAAACAAATAGGTGCACTGAAATTGTGGTGGAACCTGAGAAGATAAATCATAACTTAATTGTGACCTAAAATTAAAGATCAATGCAATACCTTTCCCATTACCTGCTGACCTTTAATGCTTGAATGGAGGCTGTCTGAAAACTCCCTTTCCAAAAGCAACACTGAATAGCACTCAATAGTTAATGTGCATTCCGAATCATCGGCGTAATGTGGTCACATGCTCTCTATGCATCATCATTCACAGGCTGATATGGACTCAAAGGGCCAATGAAATGTCATCAAAGCCATTCCTGTACCTGTGCTAGTTGCTGCTTATAGGAAACTACAGTTCATGGTTTTAATTGAATGTCCTTTGACACAACCTGGCCTCTTGTTATCAAAGGAAGCTACATGGCAGAAATACAACATATATTTATTACCCCACAGCACACAGAGAAATCTCACTGACAAACAATTAAATCACAGCTATATAACGAAGTTCTGACATGATGTGCTCGCAAAGCATGAAGTGGCCTCCCGGCCCCAGTGGTTAGTCTGACCCACGGAGACCGGGTTCAATTCCCGTCTCGCCAGAGTCGGCTCTGGCAAGTGCCACTTCTCGCCCCAGGGAGGAGGCAAAGCCGACATGATGTTCGCTGCGCATTGGCCCTGTATCACTCGACGGCTTGGCAAGGACGTCTCGGAGGAGCGAACTCACATTACTAGGGGATTGACATAAAATTGATTAGCAGGTCTAATTGGCTACCAAATTGGGATAAAATGGGATAAAATCAGAAACAAAAAAAGAAGCTGAATTCACTCAAGGGAAATTTGCTATCAGTTCAGGGTATTTCAGCAGGTAATGTAAAGCAGGTAAAGGTATAAAATAGGAAGAATGTAGGTGTGTGTATACAGGTCGGGGCCAAAAAGGTGGAAACACCAATATGAAGTCACATACCCGGGTGACTTCCGACTATGGTATCCTGCCTGCCTGGTCGGCCCATTCTTGATGAAACTGCCTGCTAACACCCTAGATTGAAATTTGTCTTTAATTGATTTAGAGTTGCTTGCCTGTTTAGCCATAAACCTCAAACTAATGCATTGACATCACGATCTAGGAGTATGTGCCAACATCACCGTAGACACTATTCTTAATTAAACATCTGCAAGTTGAGCTGTCATCATTGAAGAGCCTCTTTCAAAGTCACTGAGGTTTCGTCTTCTAGCCATAATTATAAGCAACTATGCTTGCCCAGCATTTTAGTACACAACCCTGAGCATTCTGGGATGTTAATTGCTTAATTAACTCAGGAACAACACCTGTGTCAAAGCACCTGCTTTTTTGGCCACTACCTGTATACAAAAGGTAGACAAAATAATGAAAACACCAAACAATATATGAAAATGTATGAACTAATAAGGAGTTGAGCCACCATTTGCCTTCAGAATAGATTCAATCCTTCTATACTGTTATAGTTATACGTTTTGAATGGTTTATAGTGGGATATTGGACCATTCATCAAGAAGGAAAGCCTCTAGTTCTTTGAGAGATCTGGAAATGTAAACATAAAAGTTTCAATGATGTTTAGATCTGGTGATTGTGAAAGCCAATCTGCCACAGTTCCTCTTTACTGATGCTTTTCCTTGCTTGGCATATGCAATCATGATTTTTGACACTGTCCCCCCCCCTTGACACATTAAATCATTTAGCCAATTCTGTGAGTGACGCATCTGCAATTCAGGCACCAACTATTTGACCTCTTCCAAAATCTGTTAAATCTCCCATGTTGCTTTAAAAACTCACTTATTAAAGTGTTGATATAACATATCTTTCATAGCATAAACCTATTAGTAATTAGTATTTACATTAATATGAAACAAAATACTCATCCTTTTCATTAGCTGTTTCCATTATTTTGTCAACCCCCATATTATATATATATATATATATATATATATATATAGAGAGAGAGAGAGAGAGAGAGAGAGAGAGAGAGAGAGAGAGAGAGAGAGAGAGAGAGAGAGAGAGAGAGAGAAGAGAGAGAATGAAGACCAGTGTATATTGTATATGTTCTTTCATTTGGGAATAGCATCTCTTGTGCAAGCCTGATTTCAACACTTCTAAAATCAATGTTCCAATATGTATATGCATACTTGGTTTATTTCTTGAATGGCCTCTACACTATATCCCTTACTGCAAAGCTGATATGTTGGATTTGGCCACAAAGCTATGAACAAGTACAACAGCACCCCTTCAGTACTTATAATCAGTTTAAAACCATACCTCTTCAGAGTCCTGCTTTGAAGACAATTTTATTGAGCCCCTTGATATTAGTGTCTGTAACATCAAAAAACAAAACATAAGTACTGAAGTAATCATACAAAGAAAGGTTTAAACATAAAAACCAAAGAATGAATGAATTTATATACAAAATAAAATTATAGTCTACACATGTTAACTAAGTGGACAAACTTCATCGACAGGTAGGCCAGACTGATAACTATGGCCCTGCCACCATAAATGTGGTTAATGTCCTCTCTCAAAGCCACGGCCGTGTGTTACTTCATGACCATTTCTGGACATTACTATGGACTCACCTCTTTTTCTGCCTCTGAAATCAAAGTCACAAAGTTGTCAGGAAAGACCCCTTCTTTTCCACTGATCTCACCTCTCCACCAACCAGGTTCCCCAGTTTCCTGAAACGCACAGACAAACAAACACAGTGTTTGAGAGACAACACTAACAATGAGTTCCTTATTTCAACAAATTCGTTAACATTTCAGAATAAACAGTGACATCATGTTTTCGGGCAAGGAAAATTCCAACAGATTACAATGAATCTATGGGAATGCCCACCATAGTGGAAAGACTTCATTGAGTCACAACTTGGCAACAGTTCCTGTATATGGACACTAGATGGAGTTAAAAGCTTCCATGAGAATGTTTAAAAGGTCAGAGTTTCCATTATTTACACCATGAAAAGACAATGTTTACAATTTATACAGGTTAAATATGGATCCCCTCCAAAATATTGTTTTTGGTATTTCTTTTTTGTAAAATTGATTGTAAAATTTTAGCTCATCATGAAAACCAACAAGTGTTAATGTCAATCTGTGCTGGTTGACTTCGCTTTCCATTTTGTTTATACAGTGATAAATTGTAGAAAACATTAACAATTATTTGGGAGGGCATAAGCCAGCTTTAATCTGGATAACAAAAATAACATCAAATTATTACAAAATAATACAAATAAAGAATACATTAGATTATAATTACAATTTTAGAAATCTAAATTCAATATAAAAAAGGTTTGACTTCAGGAATTCCATTAAAAAAATATTTAAAACATAAACAGTGAACTTAATTAAGTGCAAATGGAACAACCATTCACACGTATGATGCATGCATTAAGCCCCATACAGAATTGAAGAAAAACAATTAATGGTGCAAGGCACTCAGGCAAGAGTCAGTAATGGCTTAGTTTAGTGTTTGAGATTGAACAGCTGCAGTCATCGAGAGTCCCTTGCACAACGTGCAGAAAGCTAAGTATTACAGAGTGCAACGGTCTCAGTGTCTCTGGTCCTTGTCATGGTTATAATGCTGCCCACTTAAAGCAGTTATCTGGGAGTTTGCCATTAATAAAATGGGATTAAGAGCACAGTATGACACACTGCCCCAACGTCACTACACACACTGAACGGAGCCCATCAGTGGCCGGGACTCAAAAGTATCCAGGGGCAAATCATCACACAGACGTGTTTACGTACAACACCTTATTGTTTTGCTTTAGTGTGTCCCGAGAGCCCCTTGCACTGCCAATAAACAGCTCCATTTCTGTGCAGCATCACTTGCTTATGAACAGAATATAAACTGTTGTCCATTAAACACAGAATGGAAATGTCCCCGTTGTATACAGTGGCTTCGGAAAGTATTCAGACCCCTTCACTTTTTCCACACTTGGTTGTGTTGTAGACTTAACTTAAAATGGATAAAAAATAAAACAAAATGCCATCAATCTACACACAATACCCCATAATGACAAAGCGAAAACACGTTTTGAAAAATGTATAAAAAAATAAAAAACGGAAATATGTAATTTACATAAGTATTCGGACCCTTTGCTACGACACTCCAAATTGAACTCAGATGCATCCTGTTTCCTTTTAATCCATCAATCAGGCCTTTATGGTAGTGTGGCTAGACGGAAGCCACTCCTGAGTAAAAGGCATATGACAGCCTGCCTGGAGTTTGCCAAACGGCACTTAAAGGACTCAGAGCATGAGGAAAAATATTCTCTGGTCTGATAAGGCAAAAATTGAACTCTTTGGCCTGAATGCCAGACGCTACGTCTGGCGAAAACCAGGTACCGCTCATCACCTGGCTAATACCATCCCTACGGTGAAGCATGGTGGTGGCAGCATCATGCTATGGGGATGCTTCTCAGCAGCAGGGACTGGGAGACTGGTCAGGATTGACAGAATGGTGAACAGAGCCAAATGCAGAGGCACTTAAAGAAAACCTGCTCCAGAGCGCACATGACCTCAGACGGGCGAAGATTCACCTTTCAGCATGGCAACAACCCGAAGCACACAGCCAAGACAATGCTGGAGTGGCTTCCTGACAAGTCTCTGAATGTCCTTGAGTGGCCCAGCCATAGCGTGGACTTGAACCCCATTGAAAATCTGTGGAGAGACCTGAAGATCGCAGTTCACCGACGCTCCCCATCCAATCTGACAGAGCTTGAGAGGATCTGCAAGGAAGAATGGGAGAAACTGCCCAAATCCAGGTGTGCAAAGCTGGTAGAAGACTCAAAGCTGTAATCGCTGCCAAAGACGCTTCTACAAAGTACTGAATAAAGGGTCCGAATACTTTAATGAGATATTTCCATTTTTCTTTGCAACAATTTCTAAAAATGTGTTTTCGCTTTGTCATTATGGGGTATTGTGTGTAGATTGATGGCAAAAAAAACAATTTAATCCATTTTAAATTAAGTCACACAAAAGTATACTTTCCAAAGCCACTGTATGTGCTGCTGTAATGTGACCCTGCTCGTCTTTCAACTGATCTGAGTCACACCTACTGCTAAAGTGCTACTCTCTGCACCCACCCACTTAAAAATCAGTTTTAAATAAATGTTGCTTGTTTGCCAAATTTGAGTGTTTGCTCACCAGCTTATTGGGAGGAAGAAAGGTTAATTCTTCCGCTTGATTATTCCAATTTTGGATTGACGTCAACAGTAATAGTACTGTGGTGAATGATGCTGATTACACGCGACTGTACAATACAGCACAAGACGTGACTGCTCGTTTGGTTTCTCGCATGAACACATAATTCTTGAGCAAACACTGGCTAAGACTTCCTGGCCATTCGGTAAACAATGCCTCCTTCCAATTGCTTCACCTGAGCTTGGGGATAAACTACTGTGATTGGGCGGCATAGTTTCAGCTTGGCTCACTTCACTTGTAGCTGCCCTGCAGGTAAGGCGTGTCTCTGGAGATGCCGCTTCTTGCCATTTTATCCAGAGTACAGTACTTCTTCCAAACGTGCCAGTAAATAAGGATATCAACCAAATCAAACAGTTGATAGGAGAAAATGTTAAACGTGAGAAAGATAAATGAGTGGAGATTTTTAGCTAAGACTAAATGCTAAACTCTGGTATATCTTAATTCTTGCTCCTCAGGCTTTCCTCCTGGTTTGAGCTTAAGAAGTATCTTAAGCTCTAATGATCTTTCCTCAACCGACTCCACTGCTTGTGTTTTCCTCTCTTTGAAACATTTATAAATACTAAAAAACACCCCTCTCAGAACTTCTGTGTGAGGCAGGGAACATCATGGTTTAATTCATTCTAGATTTTGGTATTATTTGGTTAAACTGGTTAAAAAAAGAAAAATTCTCCAATAGAAATTCAATAGATTTTATAGATTTGAGATATGCAGGTTCTAATTGACTCCTGATAAGACTCCTGGTGCATGGTGTTTGGTATATCCATGCATGTTCTAGGAGTGTCTTGTCATAATATGTTTGGATGCATGTTTTCCACCATTTCCACTGTCTTCTTCTCATAAATGACTAATAAAGGGTTTGGGAGAGCCTGTACTTAATTTCAAATCTATTTGGTTCTTTATTTCCATGATATATTCGTTTTGGAGAGATCAATGGCAAGGTTGCTCAGATCAGGTTGTGCCACCCTGAATAAGTTGGTTAGGTGTGTCATTTTTTGTTGTTGCTTTTAAAATATATATATAAATCAATAAAAGATTAATACTACTTAATTATCATTAATATGTATTATGCATTAACATTTTTTCCACCTAAAAAATAAAAAATAAATAAAAAAAGAAATATGGTCGAAATATGTAGTTTCAGAGTTACCTTATTCAGTACGTGTATGATGTCCCCCTCCTTCAGGGTCAACTCGTCTTCATTCGTTGAGTCGAAGGGGAAAGTGGCCTTGCAGTATTCCTTAACTTTGGAAAAGAAAAAATCATATATTCAGCAAAGCTGTTGCTTTGATGGATTCCTTTTCTACTTTCGATCTACTCATAACAGGTTTGCAAGGTAACCTGTGACTTATGTCTTCGCCTGGCAAGCAGAATGGATGAAAAGTCACTATATCTCATATCTCATTTTAGTTTCCCCCCAGAAACTGCATACTTATTGACAGCAGAAATACAAAAATGTCCAAATTGAGAATGTGATCAAAAAAGCTCACACTTGCCATGAATCAAATATAAAACCATGAAAACGTTATCTAAACAATCAATTTTCTCTAATCCAAGACAGCCACCACAACACA
The DNA here is from genome assembly GCA_029706075.1 of Aldrovandia affinis. Taxonomy (NCBI): domain Eukaryota; kingdom Metazoa; phylum Chordata; class Actinopteri; order Notacanthiformes; family Halosauridae; genus Aldrovandia; species Aldrovandia affinis. The sequence continues at coordinate 2,779,889 of JAINUG010000096.1, read as the reverse complement.
ATTATGTTTCACATATATTTACAATTAATATAAGGATTGTAGTAACTAATCTTGTTTGTTTATACATAACATGAACCTGATTTGTCCTGGTTCTAAGGGCTTTAGCCAATGACACTTTGAATAGTCTGACTTTGAGATTAGTCTAACTTTACTCAAACTGTGGTTCTGGGGCTTTTGATTCCATAAATATGATTATCAACTCCTAGTTGTTATCTGGCATGTAAAAGATTTAATATTGAATTCGTCCTATACAGGGTGACTTCAACATCCCCAATCATGCCATAGTCTTTGAATAACATAGTAATTTTTTTCTCAATGTCAGTCTTAAAATAAAAGCTTGGCCAAGTACTTTCAGAACCAGGCATGACTTTAGCCCTTCCTGTCTTCCTGTGTGTAAGTGAGCACTACAATTAATAAAATCACAGCTTTCATAAAATTGTATACACAGGACTTGACACTCCTTTTTTAACAGGAGCAAACGTAGTCCAAAAGAGTTCACTATAGAGTTTGTCAAGAAATCCTAAAGGAGTGCCTTGATAATTGCCTAAAACATGAGAATGCATTAGCTTCATTGTAGCCCAAGGTCTGATATTTCTAGAAGTGAGACCGAGAGTAACAATTGCAGTTTGGATTTTGGACATTTCATCAAATCGATATTGGATGAATTAGAGCTGGACATTGCTGCTCCTGATCACTACTTTAACCTGAGCGCTGCGTTCAGGTGAAAAAGAAGGAGAAGTGCGGATATGCAGCGCTTAGACATGTGTGTTTAGGATGGAACTGTCAGTCATACACATTATTCAGAGCTAACAGAGACAAACGGGGGACAAAAACAGGTTAAATTCAGGTTTAGGTTAAACTGTGTGACATTTCCTAGCTCCACTTACCTTTAGCTTTGCTTTCTCCATCTACTTTATCTGAGTCTGTCATGTTGGAATGGGCAGGCTTTGCAGCGGATGGCAATGATGGAATTGGCTAAAATGAAGCAAACCACAGATGGATTTTCCGGCAAGTGACTGGACGGGAGGCACACAAATGTTGTCAAAAGACCGGATGACTGACGACTAGCCATGCTGATGCCTGGGCAAAGGGAGGAGGATGAACACAGAGCGATGACCCAACCAAACACCGTACTACGCACCCAACCGGTGTCTGTGAAACCCACGTCAAAGGACCGTATTGTTCCTGAGAGGTACAACAGCTTGCTCAAAGCTAATGCTAACGCCGGTTCAGGGGGCAGACAGAGCAGCGGGTGTCAAGAGTCGACCGTCACAGGACAAGTTAGGTTTACATAGTGGACTTCTATTCTAATTTCACACTGCTGTCAAGGCACGGACAGAAAGAAATCAGAAAGATTTTTCTGAAAAACTGAATAAAATATACAGTATGAGCATTACAAAAGTAGGATACTGGCATTGGGTGGGAGGGGGGGTGAAGCAAAGCATTCTGAACCGTTGCACATAAGCAACAAACCAGACGGCAACAATGAAGGAAAACAGTGGTGCGATCCAAATGTAAAAAACAACAGGAAAATGTAAACTGCAGGACAAACGGACAGTTCTTTGGATTGGTTAGATTGAATAGAACCTTGATGTCATCAATGGATTACCATGTCGTTAGCAGTAGTGACTTACCAAGATGCGAAAATGAGCTTGCTATAATACATATGCTTGTCACAAATGACTAAATTGCTGGCTGGAAACACATCACAACATTGCAGTAGCTCATCTTGTTTTTAGTTTGAGAAACCAATAGTGTAAGTGAAACATGTAATTGCATTCTGGATCTTGGGCGCCTTTATAATCACATAAAAGTGCCACGTGTTCAATACCATACCATAACTGTACTCCGCCTAGAAACACTATATTGTTACGAAGACCACGATAACATCTGGGCCATTTTAGAAAATTGGTGTTGGGAACAACCTACCAAACCTACCTACATAAACAAAAGATGCAAAAGAAGGGTCTTCTAGCCATCTCTAATAAGCATTTACTACAACCACAAACAGAAATATTATCTTAGCCAAAAATAAATAAATGGGCAAGCTCAGACACCAAACCATTTGTATCCAAAAATAAAGCTACTGCCTGAGTTCACAATGCAACCCGCAGGCTCTCTGACTTCTTCTGAGGCTAAAGCAAACACTGGGTGACTTTTCTAAAGACGAGTTACACCTGTAATTATTTTACTGTGCACCACTGCCTGACCCCACCCTTGAGGTTGCCACACAGGTGCTTTTGTACAGCAAGAGAAGCAATGACAAGGTGAAGGCCAAACAGAACTTTTTAAACTCATACGTTTTATTCACAATAAACAAACACATTTTTAAGAGGATCACACCCTTCTCCTTCAAAATAATTACATTAATGTCAATGAATCACCGTCCTTGTAAAACATCGTTACTTAAAACGTTCAAATATTCTAATAAGGAGCAAATCTCATCTCAAATCTACATATCCATGTTATGATTTAGGATTCTCTGTGAACCACAAACTTTCTAGAGTGTAATCTACACCTCAGCAGAAGATTAAAACCACACCTTCCCCCCTCCCCCATCCACATACCCAAAGTGCATTTCAGCTCACTTACTTTATCTGCTTTTTTCTCCTCCCCGTCGATGCTGGGTAGTCGAACCTTTAACTTGACGGATCCTTCCCTGAATATGTCCCCAAAGCCCACGCCCCGGATCTTTTTTGGCTGCGCTATAACTCCATTGCCAGTCCCTGGGGAGGGGTGTGGGGAAGTAGGAGTGCCTGGGACTGCTGCCAAGTTGTCTTTGCCCACGCCCTCTGTGGAAGGGTAAATGTACAGTAAAATCAGTCGATTATCAGCCGATTATCACTGTCCCCAACCTGTCACAGCGCGGGCTAAAGTTAATCTCGCCCCAATTTGCTTTCTGCTTTTTCTGCTTTCTGCTAAAAACTTCAACCTAAACATTGCGGTTAATTATTTCAGAGTTCTTGAGGAACAATTCGATCTTTCGCAAGTCTTCTTGTAATGACTTGTTCGATTTCTGATGAGCCCAACGCCAAGAATGTGGAGTAAGTTACAGTATATAACTTGGAATCTCACGTAACACACTTGAGTCCACTTGAAGCCGGTTTCTGACAGTGACTGATCGCTCAGCGGGTCTGTGATTTTTATAATACCCGTTTCATCTGTGACGTCGCCGGGTTCGTCGTCCTCACTTCCGTCCAATTCCTTGACGAAGTTGGATGGAAACAATCCAGATTTCCCGTTCATCGTCCCGCTCCACCAGCCCTCCTCCACCTGCCAATCAAACCCTCTGTGAGTTGCCCTCAAAACCACTGCTGCTGGGTTTAGCGCACAGCTACAGCTGGTTACTAGTCCTCCAACCTCTTAAATCGATCGATAATTTCTAAAGATGCACTCATTTTGCTGCATATAGCAACATTTACACAGATAGTAATTCCCACAAAAGAGTTCTGTAGAATAAACATGTTGACCACCAGCCAATCCGACGAACACGTGAAGCTCAGTCCCTTTAGGAGGACGGACACGCCCCGAATGGCACCATCTTACCTCTTCATTAATCTCGATGACATCGCCCACTTTCATCTCCAGCTCGTCCTCATTCTGTGGGAGGTACTCGAAGAGGGCCTTGCACTGCCGCTTTTTTGCCTCTGTAGCAGAGAAAACAAAAGCACGACAGAGGTTGGAGTCTAACCAGTTGCAGTTCCTGTGTGACAGTGTGCCAAATGTGGATGAGGATGGGAAGGCATGGTGGTGGGAATCCACACCCAGTCTGCAGGGCTTTGCCAGTGGCAGATATTTCAACAAGGAAATCCCTGCCACGGACACACCTCTTTCAACAAGGACAGCTGTACACAGCTCCACAATGCACTGCTCTCTTCAGCTCCCAGATGTTCTCTTCACACAGGCCAGTGAAAGCACCTCAGCCATGCCCTTTATACTAGAAGTTCATGGTTTTTATTTTCGTTTTGGTGACTCTTGCTGTGATGTTTGGTGATTCTGCTGGGAAAAGCCTTTTTGTTATCGGAAATTCTGCACATCACAGTGTGCTCAATTCTTTTCTTTTTTTGTGATCTTTATTGGTATTTTCAATAAATACAAGAACACCCCATTGCAGTCTGAGTCACATAAAGGACATATCACACCTTAAAATAAATAGTTAACAAGTAAATAAATCCACCAAAAAAATAAAATGGATAAACATTAGGATAAACATCTCCTAAAAAAATGAAAATAATAACAATAATAATTTGGAGAAAAGGATATGCATACACATACTCACATCAGAGGCTTGTTAAATATAGTGCAGAGGCCTAGGTCACACCACTAAGATCTGGGTCCAGAGACTGAGAGTCCGTGAGGTCAGTCATTCTGGAGGCAGCATCTGTCCAGAGTGCTAGTGTGGATGCTCTAGCCCCATTTATTCTCACAGTGGAGAGCTCTAGCATCACTTTGTCCCCAAATGAGCCCAGCCATGGACATATGTTAAGGGTATGACGGGGAAGCCAGCGTTGCGCTATTATTTTCTTGGCTGCAGTTAAGCCAGCCAGCCAGACAGAATTTCATTTGTCTTTCAAATAAACCCAATTTATAATCATCATTAAGTAATAACACTACAGGGACAAGAGGAATATCATGACCAATCAAGTCTGATAGTATTTCTCCCAAAATCATACACCTTCTCACATTCCCAAATCATGTGTATGAATGTGCCAAAATGTTGTTGTGAGCAGAAATCACAATACGGATTAGGAATGGCTTTTGTGAGATATCTCGTATGGGGTCCTGTGTGTCCGTATAATGAAATTGAATGTTTGGCCAACTTTATTTAAATAGAGCAGAGTTAATTTTGCCTTATCATTCGGGCCAATGGTTCAAGGGATAGGTCAAATATCATGGGGGAGAGCAGCCATCCCTACTTCGAGCTGCGTTCAATGGTAAATGGTTCTGAGTGTAGTCCATTAGTCAAACCATGGTGGATGGAACAGCATAGGACACCCGGGCCATATTAATTAAGTTGTTACCAAGGCCAAATTTCTCCAATAACAGCCAAAGGTAGTTCCACTCCAGCCTATCAAAGGCTTTTTCTGCATCCAGCAATAGCACTGAAGCAGAGCGGATGACTTAGTTTCATGTATGACATGTAATAACCTTTGTATGCCATCTGCTGCTATTCGTTTGGGTAAAAACCTGATTGGTCTGGGTGAACCAGTCTGTCAATAAAGTTCTGTAAACGCATGGCAAGAACTCTTGCATACAGCTTCCGATCAGCATTTATGAGGCTGATTGGTCTAAAGCCATTGCCCTTCCTTGGCATCAGAGACATTTAGGCAGTATTAAGCAGCTTGTTAACAGTAGCCACTAGTGGTCTAGCCTGTAATGTTAGGTAGGTCTAAGCCAGTATTATATGCATTGGCTAGCATGGAGCACAACGTTAGGTTAGCATTCATGCAAACAGGCCAGCGTGAGACAACTTTAGGCGCTTTTTATTATGACGTTAAGAAAACATCCTTATTGCTAAAGCAAAAGACTATCGTTGTGTACTAACATTACTGTGTTAGCTACAGTGTCTGCACTAGGTCTAGTATTAACACTAGAACCACCATGGTCAACGCCAATAGGCGTTACTTGAAAAGTTAAATTATTCCAGCCATGTAAATGCGTCCGTGACCTTTCCTAAATATCTATGCTGCAAACGCTTGCGTTGTAAGAATTCAAAAAGCGTTATAAATGTTTTCGATACTTTTCTTTTACAATAAATACCCCCTAAAACCGCCACAGTGATGTCCCTGGGTGTTGGTACTTTGAAGCATTTGAATAGCGCATTGAGACAATGAATGTGATATCGAAACTAATTTCACGCATATAGGTTAATCACTCACGGCAATCTAATCATTTCAGTAGGCTAGAAATAGTATATAAAACTCACCTGAGATGGCCTATATGTAAATCACAATTTAATAATAATTAAATCTAATTGGTAGATAGACAGACAGACAGACAGACAGACAGACAGACAGACAGACTAGAAGTCCTTTGTCCAATTGTCCTCATGCTCTTTTTTCTATTTCAGTAAAAAAACAAAGCCATACTATAGATGAATTTCTTCTTAGGAAGGATACTTGTACACCCCAGCATGCAACTGTTCTCACTGACAATCCTGACCAGGTTAGTCAAGGACATGAGACCTCTTTCCATGGTGGAAGATCAAGGCTTTTCGTGAAATGGACATTCAACCCAGAGATGCACCCTACCATCAAGAACACATTTCACAAGCTTAATGGAAAAGCAGTATGAGAAAACTCTTCAGAAGGTAAAAGAGGCCATAAAAGCAACGAGTAGCATTACACTGACCACCGATAACTGGACCAGCCTTGCAGCAGAGGCTCACCTTGGTGTTACCTGCCATTTTATTGGTGAATACTGGCAGATGAAGACTTTCACCATCACTACTATGCCTCTTGGTGAAAGACATACTGTTGCCAATATAGTGACATGGCTGGAGAAGGTTTCTGCCAAGTTTGAGATTCCTTTCAACAAAATAAAGGTGGTAGTCCATGACAACGGAGTCAACATAGTGGCAGCAGTGAGAATGCTGGTGGAGAATAATGGATGGGCCTCTCTCCGCTGCACTGGACACACTCTCCAGCAGGTTGTCAACAATGCTCTAAAAGAACACAGCATCAGCAAAGCAGTAGGGGCAGCAAGGTGCTTGGTTGAACACTTCAGGAAAAGGGAGCTAGCTACTACCAAGCTGAAGTCCAAACAGCAGCAGATGAACACCCCAGAGCATAGGCTGATTCACGATGTCGGCACGAGGTGGAACAGCACCCACCACATGATAGACAGACTACTGGAGCAGCGGTGGCCTGTTACTGCCACACTCTCCGATCCCGAGGTGAAGTCTGACACAGACAGCAACAGTGAAGAAGAGGGACCCCAGGAGGACCACAAGATTCAAATGGCCAGAAATGAGGTACAGATGTACTTGAACAACAAATATCAAAGAATGAAGACCCCCTCATTTGGGCTTTTCTGAAAATCCCAGAATCTATAGTTGAACTGACGCAGCATTATTTGCTGACATTCTTAGTTCAGTGTTGAACTGAAGTGACTTATTTTTTTATTAATTTTTTAATGAAACCTTCAGTCATTTTTTTTTTTTAACCTGAATGCAGAATACACTTATTTTGAATTGTATTTATTTTTGTAGAAAAGAGGGGAAGAAATTCATGGAAAAATTGAAAAAAGTGGAAATGTCAGTCCAGTAAATAAAAACGTTGCTCTGTAGGTATTTTTCCAATGCATTTCGGTTCTAAACAAAACAGAAAGTGATAGTTTCAACCCTTTCAATAAAGTTGATACTTTTTCAAAGTTAGTTTCATTCTCATTATTTTATTTATTGACAGCGCAGGCCTACTGAACTATGAAACTAATCATTTGTTGTAGCCTTTCTCAATTAAAAAACATAATTTGGACATAAAGCCAATTAATCGTTGTAATAATTAATTAAGCAATTTTCAAAATAATCGTTTGTTGCAGCCCTAGTCAGAGGTCATGATGGCTAGCTTCATCTTCTTCCCGAATGGAGTGTAGGAAGGTAAATTTGAGTTTTTTCTGCTGGTAGACATTTGGATTATGATTAATTAAATCGATGCCGCACTTTTAATTAAAAAAGCGGAGATTTAGAGAAGCTCCAGTTTCACACAACCATCACGTATGCAGGTCACGTGACCAGTGTGCTTGATTCTTGAATGATCACGCTCAGCCACTTCCCCCAAAGAGGATGGCAATCATGCAAAAAGCTGTGCAACACCTCTGATTCAGAGAGAGGCTAGCAGAAGCTACAATAAGCATACATTCATATGGTTTTAATGCAGTAACCTTTTTAGCTGGCTGTAAGCATTAGGCTTATTTCCTCATGTTAACCATTTCGAAATGAGAATGGACAGATCCCTTAAAAAACACGTTTTTGACAAATATGACAATGACAATGACAAAACGCTTGACCCTGCAACAAATTACTGATGTAGAGTAATTGGAGCAGATATGACCTCCATAGGCAACGGTCTACATACAATCAAAACTCTAGTCTGAATAGGACTTAACATGACAAAGTGACTGACAAAATGGCTTCTCCTCATGCAAGCGAAGGAATTATTCCGATGATTAGAAAACATTTATCTGGCGGATGGCGCAGCGGTCTAACGCACCACGCTTCGGAGTGGTGTGCGCTGCCCGTCAGGGACGCAGATCGAAACCCACGTCTCTACCAGACCAGCCCTGGTCGTCAGCCCGATCGCAGGCGGCATTTGGCTGTCCGCCTCCGGGGGAGGGGGGAGGGAGAGCCGGCACGAGTTCATCGAGGAGAAGGTTAAGGAGTCCGTGGAAGATTCACACTCAACCAGGAATGTGTGTCTCAATCCCGGAGGACGGGCGACGGACTCGTGAGGGTGGGGAATTGAAGTAAATAGAGGGTTTAAATGGCAACCAAATTGGGAGAAAAACAGGGAAAAAAATCGGAAATGTATGTATATATATATATATGTATTTTTATATGTGTTTTTTATGTATATATAAATAAAAAAAATGTAACATTTATTTTATTTTTTTTATCTTGCATTAGTACCTTCGGCAATATACTATATAGTCTTTGGGACAACACATCAACAAAGACATCAGCGACAAAGAAAATGTGGATCCATTTAAAAATGTGAAAAATATGGATCCGGGCAGTGGATAGCGTAGCGGTCTAACGCACCATATCTTGGCTGGTCTGATAAGAGTATGGCTGCCTATCAAGAATGCGGTTCGAAACCCTTCTCTGCCAGACCGGCCCTGGCCGTTGGCCCCGATCGGGGGCGGCATTTGGCTGTCCGCCCCAGGGGAAGAGGGGAGGGTGAGCCAGCACGAGTTCATCAAGAAGCGGGAAAGGCGTCCGTGGTCGGGTTCCATCTCGGAGGAAGCGGATCCTGGAAAAATTGCCTAGTTACCCGGAAGATGGGTGGCGGACTCGTGGGGGAGGGTGAATTGAAATAAAGAGGGTATAATTGGCAACCAAATTGGGAGAAAAATTTGAAAAATTTGAAACTATAAATACAAAAAAATACAAAATAAAACATGGATCCAGAAGGGATGGATTGTTAAGGAATTTCCTTGATCGATTGCCGCCAGCCCTTGAACAATAATAGATTAATATTTAACTACAGCTTTTGACATACAAAATATGTAATGCATTTTTTCCAGAATAATATGGTTTGGGCAATTGCACGTTGTCTCTTCCCACGCGAATCAATGAACTCAAATTAAACTGCTACAAGACAACAGATTCAAAAGATGACCCTTAATTAGGAACATAACATTGGAGAATGAAATAATGAACATTTTTCATTCACCATCTTGCAGCTGAACAACATTAACAAAATTAAAAAGTCATATAGCATAGAAAAAGTCATACAGTAGTATAGATGCATAGCAACTTAAATATATATTCCATCTTGAAATTAAAAGGCAAATCGGCAAATTCATACATTTATTTTTATTTAAGAATATTTGACACGGCCTCTGAGTAATGGCCTCCGCCCTATCATCAATTAATCCTCAACATCCTTAGATTACAGCTTAGATTGTATTGGCCTGGATTATCCAAATGATAACAACCATCCAACTTCAAATACATGGCAACATCGACAGTACTCCTGTCGGGGTAAACTTTGATGCTTGATGCTTGATGTTTACAGGAAACACCTCACATAAATGTTTATGATTAAGCTACATCATACCAACAATTACATTTCCACCGTAAATTGCCTCTTGAGTACAGCAAAATGGGAAGCAAAAAGCCAGCTGTGTCTCGTGAATTTCTTACAGTGGATGGAAAGAAATCTACCAAACGTGCATCTATACCTTCAAGTCTATGGATTAGCCTACATCATCATTAAAAACCTGCCTTTATTACAGAAAGCCCATGGAAGGACTAGTTCATACTGGCTTGTTGCAATTCTTGGAGAGAGCACAAACTGATCATTTCGCAAGTGCAAAAATGACGACAGAGCTGTAAACAGTGACTGGTATGAACAAAAGCACAGGCCCATAATGCTGATAAGTTGCATTAAACTGTTCACGACAGTGCAAATGCTGGGAAGAATGAGTGGAAGGAAGGGAAAGCAATCCACTGGGTCATTTCCTATTCTGCCTGTTGTCCTTTCACTGACAGTACGAGCAGTTTCCCCAGTTGATCAGTTCATCTCTGACAAAAAGGCTCCCTCATCAAAGTGATCTCAAAACAGGAACAAGTCAGAGTATCTCCCCTTGTGCTAATCACCGTCCTCAACGCTCAGCGACTTTAATCAAAGAAGCCTTCAAGAAGGCCTTGAAATACCAATATCTTATTTTTAAATGATGTGGGCGTGCTTAATTTCCTGTGCCAGGATGTCCAAATTGTAAGTTCCTGTGTACGCCGTGTCTGCAGGCGCTTGTTTCACGGGGGCAGCCTAACAGCAGGCCCTTTTTAAGCCACTGTTAATGTCATGTCCATGGCAACTGAAGAATCAAAACAACTGCAGCTGAACATGACGCTTAAGAGTGAGAATCAGGGGCAAGGCTACAGAACTGTGTTCTGGTAAAATTCACTCATTTAAAAGACGGCATAGTTTTCACATTATTTGCAGAGAAGACGCCTTTACCCAGGGAAAACCTTAATCACTTACATTTGAAATGTTATCCATTAATACCTCAGGATATTAAATACCTTACTGAGGAGCATAATAGCAGTGTCCCTTTATAGGCTTTTAATCCTACCATCTTCCGCCTCATAGCCACTGCTCGCACACTTCTGCTCTTACCGCTGCTCACACACTTGCATACTGCTTCTCAAACACTCACACGCTGCTGCTCGCATTCTGACGCAGTGCTTCTCGCACACTCACACACGCACGGCTGCTCACACACTCATATACTGCATCTCGCACACTCAGAAACACTGCTGCTCACGCTCTGGAACACTGCTTCTCATACACTCACAAACACTGCTGCTCACACAGTACATTTGTGAATTTGTGCTTGGGCTGGAAGTGGCAGCTGGCAGGAAGTTCTTACTCTTTTTGAAAGTCCTGGGGTGCGAGGGTGGCTGGAAGCCCCCAGCAGGGATACCGTAGGTGCTCATCCGCTGGACCAGGCTGGCCACGTTCCCCGAGGACCTCTCCCTCCGCACCGGCTGAGCCTCATCTTTCAGCTCCTCTTTGGGGTCCTTCTTAATCTCCTGACCAGCAGAGAGGAGAACAGCACACTTAACACACAATGGGAATGTGGACTAAAGAGAGGCCATAACTTTTGATATATAAATATACACACACACACACACAATTCTCAAGTGTGTGTGTAAGTAACGATGAACAAGCGGAATATGCATGAGGTAGAGGAATCGGTTCCTCCATGGGCTGTGGAGCGATAAGCCACTTCCTCATTTTTATCATTCATCAGTTTCAACCTCAACCACTATGCTTTCAATTAACTACAAGAGCAGGCATGCACATTCCTGTAGCAGATTGATCTGCTTTTACACATCATTGCATCTTAAAAGCCAGAATGATTTTCTCAATTTCAGAAAGCAGGTCAAACTGGTAATAAAATAGCTCTACAGCCTGGCCAGGACAATTTCAAACAAACGCTGACACTTAACTCACGCGTTTCAAGATCAAACTCTAATACGACTGTTAAGTTGTGTGCTGCACACCCTGGAGAGAGAATGGCTTTGCTGTGTCATGTTGTAACCTGTCTCTCTTTCTCCCCCCTCCCCCCTCTCTCTGCCAGCTCATCAGCAGCAGCAGGACAGCGCAGCTGCCAGGGCCTGTTTCACATGATGGGAATCTCTCAAGAATGCTCCGGCGGGGCCTGGAATTTTGTACGCCACCGCGCTAAACAAATACGGCAGTGGCGCTTAGCACCGAGTCTCATGAGGCTCAGCACCGAATCTACAGACACTGCTCAGAGTGACTCCTGGGGAAAATATTTTGACTCGCCGTGCCCGTGTTTGTTTTCAGCGACCGAGAGAATCCGTTTTAAACTACCCTGATCATATCGGCAGACGGTCTTGGGTAACGAATTAGCAAACGAAAAGCACGCGGAGCACGATAATCGCACTCGGGGGTTAGGCGAAGCTGCGGAGCTGGGCCTTTATCCCTGGGCCCGGGGCTGTTGTCTTCGCTGACTGCGGAGGTCCCAATGAGCCAATAAACCCGAGCCGTCAGGATGTAGACTCTGTGATGAACGGGGGGCCGACCCGGCGGCCGCCCGCTCGCGGGGGCTGCGTGCTTCCTGGTCGGCGTGCTGACTGGGCACTTAACGGCCGGTCGAAACCTGGAGGAAGGGGGCCCCCCGACCCCTCTGCATCCCCACAACACAAATCAATGTGCTTTCGCCCCCTTTAGACAGCTCAACATTAAAATGGTTGCTCGTGATATCCAAAGGAAGGGCTTCCCATACACTGTACATGAATACAAACCGTACCATATTCACTGTAAGCCATAAAAATACACAGCAGTGGACTGTGCTTATAACACAAATCAATAAAGGCAGTACACATTAAAACAACACCCCCCTCAAACGGTATGTTAATGATATGTTACAGCTCCACGACTCTTGCACATATAGGCTACAGCCTACAGCCCACACAATTCAACTCGTACAACCACAACCATTTGCGAGGCACAGTTTTGTGAATCCAGCAAACTCGAAATACAACATAAAAAGAATACAGTAAACAACAACTGTCATATTAGCACACGATGCTACAGACCAGGAAACAAACAGCAGCCCGTGCTTAACAAATTCAGGACAAGCAAGTCAGAATGCCGTGAGTCATTTGATTTCACTGCATTGTGACTCTTCTCACCCCCACGCACAGCCTTCCCAGCTGTAATTGCCGGAAGTCACAAAGAAACCGAAGGCGCTGTGCCTCGTACGATCTCCACACCAGAGCATACGCCAGCTCTTCACCTACATATCAACATAAAGCTCAAGACTGCGCTAAATCCTCCACAATACTGCCCTTTCTAAAAAGCTGAGGCGAGAAGTATCGCTTACCACCTCCGCAGACATTGTTTTCTGGGAGCGCACTCCACTACAGGGCTGGTTAAAAGAATGAAAACGCAAACTGTGTCTGGGATCAAAGTCCAGGGTGATATCCTGAGTGGCCTCAGGCTCCTTGGGGATCACCTATCTCACTGCTCCAGATTACATCGGTGTGTAAGGGAACTGCACAGCTCAGCTCCATAAGACGTAAAAACGCCCTCCAAACACCCTTTCACGCTCTGTTGTTTCTGCCATTTCAACAATCTGATAAAACTCTGCGCCGCTCGGATGAGCTCTGCGAAACACACTCTTTGCTTAGCCAAACGTTACACATGGTTCAGCGGGAGCACCTGTGGACTGTGATGCAGCGCGGTGCAGAAGTGGAGGTAACCCGTTTCAGATTTACATAAGCTGATTCACATTTACAATGTTTTCCTGTGTGATGTAGTGCAGTGTAGTGTAGTGTAGTGTAGTGTAGCAGCGTAGAAAAGTAACAGTTTACAAGATTTACATAGTGGTTCACCTTTGCAAAGCTGTCCTTTGTAATGTTGCGCATTGTAGCAGTATAGATGCCAGTCCCTCCAGGATTACGTGATTATGCAATCGCATAATCAACAAAAACACATTATGGTAACAGTGCATGTTTATCAAATCACCGTAATATTACCGCATGAAACAGGAAATGTCTTCACTTTTAATAACCGAGGGTATCTCGTATCAGCCAACAGCAACCGTGGAATACAACATGACCCTCTAGAATTACACAATGCGATCACATAATTACCATATATTTCCCAATTTTTGTTGCATAAAGCCCAGAAAGTCCCTTGTTTTTCAGCACATCATTTCTTAAAATCCGCGGCATAATCAACCATTTTTGTCCGCATTTATCACAAGAAAAGATTGCACAATCTTGGAGGGACTGAAATAGGGTTTCAGATTTAAAGGTGGTTGGTCCACCTTTACAAAGCTGACCTGTGTAACATACTGAATTGTATCACAGTTTGAGATTTACAAAGGGTTGGTTCACCTTTACAAAATTGTCTGGGAAGAGGCCTCTCTTGCCATGCAGGTCTCCCTCCATCCACCCCTCCTCTTCGATTCGTCTGACATTCTTGATCACATCTCCCAGTCGCAGGGTTAGCTCGTCGTCGTGGAGCGCTTCATAGTCATACTCCACAACAACTTCAACTGCAGGAGGGAAACAGCAACAATAAAAATTAAAAAAACAGTTTCAAAGAGGAGGACGTCATATAAATATTTCCACAATGACAAATGCTTCCCTATGAAAACAAAACGAACAACAAAATGCAACACACTATAGAACACTGATTGGAAAGGCTCTTTTTAATGTGACAGTCACACATTTGTAAGAAAAAGCATTGCAACTCAGATGTACTGAATTTGAATCAATCATATTATAAAAAGGGAAGTCAGAAATAACAGATACTAGCAATGCAAAACCCTAGCAGTGAATAAGCAGAAAATTGCAATTTTAAGATCTCCTATTAGATTCAGTCCTAAATTATAGATGTCACACATAGGCCAACATAGCGAAGAAGTGCTAACTCTATCGTTAAAGGCTCACTCTACAGGATACCCCCAAGAAGTGAGAATGTCACATGCTGTCAGAGCATTGAGGTGCTAGTCACATGCTGCCGCTTCTTTTGATGCTAAACTAAACTAATGGTACTATATATAGTCTCCAATGTCTGCATCGGATTTCCTGCGTAAGATCACATCAGAAGTGTAACAAACCTTTCTCTGGAACAATAAAATACCATCTTCTAGGCCCTAAGAAAATGCGTTTCAAAGGCTTCCACAGGGTGTAGACAATACAATAGAAACACCAAATAATATATAAATATTTATTAACTAATAAGAAGTTGGGGCACCCTTTGCCTTCGGAACAGCTTCAATCCATCTCAGAATGCTGCTTTTAACTTTTTAACTCCACCAAGAGATTTGGCAAACATGACGCTTGAGGTCTGGGTATGGCCCATACCAGGGATTCAAATAGTCAGCCCCCTGACAATTTCCACTGACCATCAGAAATAATGCATCTCAACATGACAAAACCTGTTGTTATTTAGTCTATTCATTCATTTTGGGCCAATGAGAGATGCACTGCATCTAACACCTGCTGAGTAAGAGGTCTGAGGTCCCTTCCAGGGGCTTGGAGGATGGAAGCCTTGCCTACACTCAACGTTTCTTCTTACAACAGCAGTCTCAACAGCTATCTTGGCTGGACCATTAAGATAACTGGCAGCCTTGAGTTTCAGTTCTGTAAAGAGTTCATATTGACACATCCGTGATCTTTCATGGACTGGATACAGGTCAAAAGAAATGCATGCCTATTTAGCTCCTTCTCTAATGCATTGTGGAATATTAACATATACCACATCTAAATGACTTTGACTGGCTTATATTGCATTTCCAAGTCACAATTTCGACCCAATGGTGAATGAAATTCACTCATTTTCATATTATGTGCAAATGTTTTTTTTAGCCTTTTTTTTTTTTTTTTTTTTACTAAAAATCTAATTTAAATAAATCTGATAATCCTGATGAGCACCATTTATTTTAGTTTAGAGAAAGACTTATGCTATTGGTCCTCACCAAATTCAGCACATAGCCTGTTATAAATCTTTATAACAGGCGACTGCAAGTTTGAGAAACTGGATTGTATAGCCCTTTTTCCAAAGTGTCTACACCCCTTCAGCAGATTGATAGATTTGTTTAGCTGAATCTCCTGACACTGAATCACCACGAAACAGTGTGTATGGGAAGTAAACTCTAGGACAGAAATATATGAATAAGAAGTTGGGGCCCCTTTGCCTTCAGAACAGTGATATGCATAGCCACAACTCAGTTTAGCAAGACAGTCAACCTTGGAGTTTTTCTTCTGTGCATCTAAAAATGGCACTCACAGTATAATGTGTGGCAAAATAATGCAATCCTGTCAGCAAATGGCTCATATACAAAATTCCTAATGGGATACACATCGCTGCCTTGTTATGTGAACTGTTAAGGTTGGAACTTTAGGACAAATAGATTAATCAGGACATACAAGGCAACTGCATTACAATATCACAGGTTCATAAGTGCTGAAATAAAACACACTGTATTCAAGAAAGCAAGAAAAATGTAAAAATGATTGTGAAGGCGGGTATGCCATCTGCCAAGTTAGAGGCTGATGGCATATGCACAATTCCTAAGCTATACAGAATCTAGAGTTTTGCACTTTTCAGGATTTCCGATAGAAATGATTTGCCTCATTTCAAATGATCTTGAAAATGAGTTTGATTTTAGACTTAACAGTTCTTAAAGTAACAAATTAAAAGGACTGCAATTTAAATATTTCCTGTAATCAAAGTAAACTGTACCCTACAGTAAAATCGGTCATGGTATTCTTTTAGAATCAGGCTGCTAATGCAGGCTATTTAGGATTAATGTTCTATAGAAACTGCCAAACTAACAAACAAACTAATTCTAAATGTATTGGTAATCGATACACATTATCAGGAATTGCAATTCAAAGATGAGCAAAATTGCAATGCAAACAGAAAAGTATTTACATCTCTGCAATATTTACTGAGTTCCAATCTCCTGCTCACTGTACTGTAGAATAATTTTAACGTGAAAACAACAGTAATCCTTTCCAAACTCACTCACTTCCAAATCACATTCAAATCAAATAAAGTTAACGGTGTCAGTGGTCCGGTTTCCTTCCCTGTGCTGTCATCGCCAGTAACAAATTAAGACTGCCAGCATGCACTGTATAAGACTGACATGTGCTGCAGCCATAACTCCATTCACCAAACAAGAAATATTTACTTCCTTCTCAAAGTGACTGAAGAAAGAAAAGAAAAAAAACGCTGAAGCTGGAAACAAAGACTTGCAAATCCTGGGAGGAATGTGATAATTTCTCAGCATTCAGATGCCCAGACATGCGATCTCTGCTGTGTGCTCATGTTATTTACTTAGCGATGTCTAAGATAAGCGAGACGCAAAAGCTACCCAACAAAAAATAAGAAAAGTAGGGGAACAGGAGAATACGTTGTTTGTTTTTAATTTTAATGCAACCCACGCGGTTCAGGAGGGAGACTGCCTGGAACGTTTAGGCCCTACGGTTTTCAAGCTGTTCGGCACCGGCACTAAAATATCCAAACCAACCAAAGCTAGTTGCGTTTAGACACTTTTTGGACACGGTGAATGAATCGCAGACCAACTGACGAAGCCTCTTCACCCTGTGAGGATGTGCTGTTCAGTCATGCCCTTCCCTTTCGTGCTGTCTGACCTTATTCTGTCATTACCCTGGATTTATTCCTCCGTTTCTCGCGTTAGCATTCATTACTGTCTCGGTGCAGGGTGCTGCTCTCCCCATGCAAGGTGAGGCACAGTTGTCAAGTTGAGCAGGCCTGGCCACTTCTATAAATATGATTACAATGTGCAGAGTTGACTCTGCATGTGTCCCCAATGGTCAACGCAAGCATACTTACCAATCGCTTGTTGGGCCCCAGACAAAAGCAACATGCAATCGGACGGCCCTTTTTGTAATTTGATACAAAACAAGAACTTGTCAACATTGACACATAGGGCAGGGCTCAAGTCAAGTATGAAATTAGCACCTTAGTCATAGTCCAATAGTGAAAGACTGGGGCCACACAAGGTCACTAAATGCCTCAATATTGCCTATTGTTTTAGGTGTGATGGTTCTTTATGGAGATTATATGCCCCCAAAGACAAAACTGTCTGACACATCTGTAAATAATGTTCCTGGTCCAAACTCAACGGCTTGTAACAATTAACATAAAATCAATTAACTTTTTCATTTTGGCCTGGTCAAACATCAGTGATGGTAACCATCTTCAACAAGAGTCAAATTATATTCCATCCCAAACCCTAATTTAAGAAGGTTGTTTATGACCCATGACATGCATGGCTTTGTCATTAGAGAAATGTACTGAGAAACAATGTCTACCTCCAGCTCTTCTTAAAGGGCACAGCATAGCAGGTTTATACTCTTGCATTCGGGGTCTTAGCAGAGAATGCAGGAGAGTGGAGAGAACAGAAATCATCTTACTTTGTAGCTCCATTAACCGACAGTGCAAAACCATTATTTTCATCATAGCTCACTGTTCTTTTTAAAGCCAACTAAGTTTTTACCAGAACAGGCTTTTCTGCACTGAACTGCAGTAAATCCATTTTAAGGTCAGTATCAAGTGCACCAAGTAGTTTGGTGTCACTTTGATTAAGTTTTGTTTTGCCTATTTTTGTTGATGCAAGACGTGAAGCAGAGATCACAAAAGTGCAAAACATGCACAGGATTTCAGCAAATCCTGGGTCTATATCCCATAACAGAGACTTTAAAATCAAATGCAATGTAACAATTTAAACACCACAAGTCTAAGGTAGCACTATGTTTTCCAGATTCAAAGGTATTTGGAAGTATTTCCATTTGAGACAACAACAGCCAAGGTGGAAATACTTCAAGCAAGATGCATTTTGGAACCGCACGCACACACACACCTGCCATTGATCAGACCTTAAACGTAAGGGTAACTGCCCAAAATCACCTTGGTCAGCACGGATCATCAAGCACAACGATACAATCACAGCGTTTGCCAATCACACTCTTGTTTCTTTACTATGGCTTGATTGGTGAATGAGAAATCTCTTGCCATGAAACTACGTAATGATACATTAAGCAAAAGTATCCAAGATTGTAAACCACCAATCTCTCTGCAGTCATTCATCCAAACACCAATTGGAACTTAATATTTTTAAATAAATTATGTGCTTTGAGAGCCTGAACCACAACAAGCAGAGTAGGGCAATGCATCTGGCATACGTCGAATCTGTGATATTTTCCTGTTTGTAAATGGCTGGGGGAAGCATTATACAATTATAAAAGGTTAATATTGTAGAGCATGTTAACTACTGTAAAAGACAGACCATAATAAAAGCAAAGCTACAGTATACATTTCCATAAATCCTTCTGAACTTTGTCCTCTAGGGGTGGCAGTGGATGGTTATCAGCTCTGTGACTTTCAATGGATTTGCTATTGTTCCCATTCTTTGATATGAGCAAACAGAGAGCAGAACAATCTGAATCCAGCTACAATTACTAGGGCTAGGTCCAACTGCAAACTATAAATGCCCCTTGGACTAACCACGAGTCCTTGCATTGACTCATTTACATTACAGGCATTTGGCAGACGCTCTTATCCAGAGCGACGTACAACAAAGTGTTAACCGTAGTCAAGAACAGTTTAGCTGAAAGCCACCCTTAAAGAAAAAGAAAAAGAAAAGAAAAAGGTATGCATTTGTAACACATATTGTACCTAACAAACATAAATTTGGCACTTCTATCCCAGTGCATGGTTCTGAAAATGCTAATGGCTTATTGGTAAACCACAGAATAGCAAGCAGTGTTCACAAGACAATAGCACCTCTTTCTTGATGGGTTTGTGTAAAGGAAATGTAGCCAACACGTCTAAAAAATGGTAAAATTAAAATAAATCACTGTCATTTCAAAAGTTGCTAGAGAACACAAATGAAAAGGTACAACTGTCACTTACTTCTGATTTCATGAAAATGTGTCTGCCACTCACTTCATATCAAAATGTTTGGATAACAGGAGTTCAATCTAAACTGCCTGAAAGTTGGTTTGTTTGCAGGTTTTATTTTTCTTTCCTGGCGCTCACCAAGTCAGTTAAACTTATAATTTTTTTGCTTATTTTGTCAATAGATTTTTTTTTTTCCTCCCATTCGATGCACTGATGGCGCAATGCATTTGACCTAGCCATTCTTCAAAAGACAACATTTTCACAATGTACTCGGTCAACAATTAAACCCTCCATTGAACAAAGAGACCAAAATGTTAACCAATAAACAGTCCTTTCCTATGTTTGACAAATGTTTAGCTTCCTGTAATTTTTAGATGCCAGCACTTCCATAAGTTAACTACTACTGGACAGAACACGTCCTTTTTTTCTTCACAAGTTTTTTTTTTTTTAAACAAATTAAAGTCAAGAAACAGAAGCCCTAAAACTAGATTCTAGTTTAGCATTACATGTATTTATGCACCATGTCTACAAATGCAAAAGTGAAACTTCCCGTTTCTTTACCTGAAATGTGCTGTTTAAAAAAAAATCTAGATGACGGCACCCTAAATAGGGTTGCCAACAGTCCCGTATTAGCCGGGACGTGCTGTTTTTGGGCCAGATTTGGCTCGTCCGGTACAGGGCGTTCCTTGTCCCGTATAACAAAATACCAGTCAGACATCAAAATAGAATCCGATCATATTGTAATGGTGTAAATAAGTTCAGTAGTAATGAATGTTAGCTTAGCCACATCGTATGCTAAGTAAGCTTGGGGGCCAAGTAAGCTTGGGGGCCGTTATTGTTATGTGATCAGTCTCCCAATATTCCTTGTGTGCCAGTTCCCCATCACCCCTTGTGTCATTGAGTGGATTAGTGTTGTAACCGTGACTGTTTGTACATCTAAGAAGCAACCCCCACCAGTTTCTCATGTTCTTGGTTCTGCCCTGCGTTTATAAGCTTTGTTGTAGTAAAGCTGGTAGTGCGATCATGGAAAACCAAACTTTCATTTTACATTCACATTTTAAGCATTTAGCAGACTTTCCTGAGTCTTCCTTCAACAGTCGCCGTTACAATGTGTCGATGTGTATGTGTCGATTTACATCCATACCACTTCACCCCGTGTGCCCCGCTTTCTATGCCATGAAACAATTATTTTAACAATTTAAATTGCGAGTTCCTGAACTACCATTAGCGCTAGTTTATGGAGGCTATTTTTCTAACATTTCATATCAACTATTTGATAGCAATTAACTGTGATATAACAATCTGATTACAAAAAAAATAATTGCATTTTCTTTTCTTGGAATAAACCATAAGGATAGACTATGATAATTTGTTGGCTAGCTTATAACTTTCATTCTGGAATTTGAGTCATGCAACCATGGTAACAGCAGCATCCAGGGCACTTGATTGGTTATAACACAGATCACAGCACTCACGTCACGGTTACAAGTTATCTTTATTGTTTATCTTCTATGACAGGTCAGTCAAAACAATTCGGGTATTGACGCATGTCTCAGCTACAACAATACATTTTTAAATGCATTACTTTTTTTTTTTTTCCCAGGGACGGTGCCAGCCAGGGATGAGACACCCAATCCGGGGACTGTCCCTGGAAAACGGGGACGTCTGGTCACCCTATATTAGGGAAGGCTACATACCTGTGAGTAAACAACGGACAACGCCTAGCCACACTTGAGCAATGTCACAAAAGCGTCTGAAGGCCTGGCTTCACTTTACAAAGGTTGATAAAAACAAAGCAACACGCAATAACTGAAAAAAGATTATAATCGGGAAGGATGGGAATACTAGCAATATGATGAAGCACCTTATAGTACATGGAACGAACATGAGGCGGGAGAACTGCACCATATTTGACTGCCAAAGAAGAACATCTTCCTCAGCCTCAAGCACACCACTGCAATTGCCATCCATGACAACAAACGATGATGGTGATGACGAAGAGGGGATGTCAGGTAACGAATGGCTCAGTGTGATTCACTGTTTTCATGCTAGCTAGCTCACTAGGCGAACGCTAGACCACAAACATGCGGCTAACGTGGACATAGCAAATTCGCTAGCGAAAGGTGGTCGTCTGATGTTAGCTAGTCTGACATTATTTTCTAGTTAATGGTAGCTAGCTGGCTTGCGAAGTTACTTATTGAGAAGGTCAACTCAAATTCACGAATGTTTCCAATGTTGGAAAGGGGCTTTCACCCCAGCCTGAATCCCAGGCCCTTCACACAATTGAAAGCACATGCCTGCTGCGCATGGGGGTCCCAGCAAGCCAAATGTTTTTGGAGCAAAGTGATTTCCGTGATTATATGGGTTAGTGGGTTAATAAAACTGCGTGACCACATACAGGGACTTTTAAAAGTAATCAATACTGCACGGGGCCCGGTGTGACTGGCGCCTGCACTACTGCACAGGAACAATGCCATGAGCTGGGTCTTCATCAGACATAGAAGGGCTGTTCTAATATTGGGCGACCATGCCCTGCAGACAAGTGTCATGCAACATGAATGGCTTTTTTTAGTGTTCTGAAACCGTGTTTGTTCGAAGAAATGAGAACTGAAGATCAGCAGTGGCTACTTATGGGGTCATATACTCGGTGATAGAAAGCACTTAGTCTGTGTCTGTCTGTGTCTGTGTCTGTGTCTGTGTCTGTCTATGTGTGTGTGTGTGTGTGTGTTTGTGTGTGTGATTCAGAAAGGGACACTACAATTGGTGGTTACTCCCATCAGTCACTGCCCAAAAACAAAATCGCACAATGAAAACTCAGTCAACTATTTGTTTTAATTAACATTGTTCCCCATTCTAACTCATTTCAAACTGTACATTGGCCAATGCTTTCTTTTTCAGATCTCTTTGTAGACGCATCCTATTTTGAGAAAAACCAGCCTCCCATGTCAAAATATGAATGACATATTTTGTTTTAGGGCACTGTAGCTGCCAGTCTAATCCCTCTTCAGTCATGTGTAACCGCAGGCAATGGGTAATGTCCAGACACTGCCAGTGATGACTGCACAATGTTCAGTATCAGTACCCTTTTGTAAAATCAGTCTTAACATAAACACTGTCTACAGCAGTCTACAAAGTGTAGCATACCTGTTAGGGAACTGGCTTGTCATAAATAGATAACAGGTTTGAATCAGTGCATGTAGAACTCTAATGTTGTACCCTTGTTTTAGAGAAGTATCCAATTGTATAGACAGATAATATGCATATATAAAAATACAAGGCTTGTATATCATTCTGAATAAGGGTGTCAGTTAAGCTTATAGATAATGCAACTAATAAGGCTGCCAGTCAGTATAAGAAAATCACATTTCCAGATCTGTCATAAAGTATTAAGACTGCCCACACAAGGTCCCCAGTAGTGTAGTGGTAGAACGTCCAACGCTGCCCACTGCAACCGGGGTTCGATTCCACCAGGTTGCACCAGTTCCGGCTCTAGCCGGGAGTGCCACTAGGGGGACACAAGTGGCTGTCCGCCCCAGGAATGGGGGAGGGAAGCCGATACGAGCTCGCTGCATATAGGAGTGGCCCTGGGTGTATACGGGAGTTACGGTGACGGCTTGGCTGATTTCGGTTTGGAGGAGGCGGTGCTCCGCTGCATGTCACTGCCGGTTGCAGGACTACGGCAGCGAGCTCTCAATATGAGGGAGGGGATAATTGACATGAAAAAGAGGGTATAATTGCCTACTAAATTGAGAGAAAAATGGGGAAAAAGCAGAAAGAGAAAATATATATTTTTTTAAAAATAATTTTAAAAAAGTCTGCACACACAAGTACAATATTATCCTGGATCATTGGTGTTTCACCCGGACGTGGGAGAAGGGCTCTCTTATTAGTCCGTAGCAGATTAAGTCTTGCCAGTTGTTTGGGGTAAAATGGCAAGGGTTTGGCAGGTAGTTAAAGGTGATGTCGTAAAAGAGTGCATGCAGAGGGGAAGGACAGCCCATAAACCCAGAGGAAGCTTTCATCTTGAGCTCCATAATGAAGTGCCTGACAGAGCTGCGCTCCAGCTGTTTATAATTAGCGCACTGGCTATACCCTCGCCACAGTCTCTGTGTGGGGGGAATTGGCGGAAGCTACTCTCCAGGTCCACCGAGAACCCAAATTTAGGACGGAATTGAAAACAAAAGCCTTCCCTGCCAGTGGCCCTGGAAAGAGAGGGACAAGTGCTGTCCACATCCTGGCAGTATTCAGTTTGTGTTCATGATATCAAGTCACACTTAACTCTAGTGGCCTACTGTAACTGTAAGCCAATTAGGGGTGTGTTAAAAGGTAACAATTTTTGGAAACAACTTCTCATCAAAAGAGCCTACTCTTAAATATGAGGTGTACAGGGCTTTTTGCATACAATTCTTCAGCACAACTGTATTTCGCAAAACACTATTCTGTTTTTCTCATTGGAGACAGGAAGTTAAAACGCACATATGCTAAGAGCATTCAAAGTCTGCTCAAATCTATTAATAACCAGGTTGTAATTGACTGTATTGTAACAAACGGCCGGTGCTGAGCAGATAAGACTAAGAGGAGGAAGGAACCAGCGCTTTGGCACCAGTAAAGGACTCCAGTATAGGACTCTGGTGCCTCTATACTTCTGGGAGAGGCAGTGCAAATTCTTCACATATTTGCTCTAAAGAAAGATGATCAAACCTTTGGGGATTCCACTGTATTTTGTAAGGATACTTTGTGGGGGAGGCATTCTGCTGCTCAGGCCTACTCCACACACCCTTCTGTAAAGGAGTTCCAAACAACAAGAGGTCCCCCATCACAACAGTGAGGCAACGGATATACAAACTAAGTGAGATCTTACTACAGACGGACAATGAGGCTCTTCAAACAATTAACAAACATTATACCATAGAACCTCAAAGATACAAACACATGGGGAACGGAGGTCATTTGGAACTGTGACCTGGAAATACACCAGTTTTAATCATTTGAATCCTTTATTGACTGGAATCATACTTGCAATACAGTAGCCTTTTTTTCCATTACTTTTCACTCATTTTGTAGCTATAATCCTTAGTTTAAGTTAATAACCAATACACAAACCAGCAGTAATCAAGATCTCATTAAAACATTACTTTTTTTCCTACATTTTCTTTAGATTTCCAAATAATATGCCTCCTATCCTTGGCCTCTTATGCTACCTGTTCCATTTTGTTCTCCCCCTTTATATCAAACACTGTATTCTTTAGCAATAGTGTTAAGACACGCCCATTAATAATTTGAGTTTTTAATCAATAGAAAGTGTGACTCATTTTCGCTTAATGTTCACAGTTTTGAATCAGTGATAATAAAGACCATATTTTGGTATGATACTTCTGGTTTCATGCTCATTCAGTTGTGCACTCTTTTCCTAAGTGCATCTGCATGCACTAATGCTTATTACTTATATAATTGGCCGACGGGCCAAAAACAATGGCATATACTTCTATAACATGACACTGAAGTCATTAAACACCTTATATCGAGGCCCCTGGGTAGCGCAACCGGTAAAGTCACTTGCCCAGAGTGCAGGTTTCCCACTCCTGCTGAGGTGCAATTCCACGACAGCACCAGCCCGGCTCTGGCCAGGAGTCCCACTTGGGGGTGGAGATTGGCTGTCCACCCCAGGGAGAGGGGGAAGGGAAGCCGGCATGAGCTCACCGCATGCACAGAAAGTTTCTCTGGATGTATCGGAATCATGGCTGGCACTCAGGCGAGTTCCATCTCAAAGGAGGCAGGTTGCGGTCTGTGGCACTGCCGGTCCCAAAGTAGTGGTGCCGTAACTGCAGGTGGCGGGCTTGTTGGGGGGATAATTGGATCAATAAAGGGTACAATAAGCCACAAATTGTGAGAAAACCAGGTGGAAAATAAACACATAAAATTTACACCAACACACTCAACTGTAATCCCAAACAAGATCAGCTCACTTTGTAGGTAGCACTTGCCTGCTGATTTGCATTTTTAAGCCAATAAAAAGGTTAAAAACTGTAGGACATGTCACAGGTTGTACCTGTCTACTATGTATACATATTTTCAGAGAGGAACCCCATATGTCTTTATTTCACTGAAGTATTTTCACAAGTAATCTTTGGTCCAGAACATACCATAAAATGTTTCAAAGGTAATAATGGTGTCATGAATCCACAAATTAATAAATTAATAATCTTAAATTTATAATGTATTATTAGCCTAAATATAGCAAAGTCACAGTGGTGTACAACTAATTTTGCATGCTTTGTCTGATGGGTAGTTATTTTGTCTCTGAACCGTTTTTGCCTCAAGAATTTAGGTTCAGACACAGCCATTTTTTTGTTTTTGTTTTGACATGACTGGCCATGCATCTGTACCATGACTGTCTTCCTTCACTAGTAGAGAGCAAAGTCATACCGTTAGAACTAACAATGAAGAAAATAACTGAACTTTTACCAATATAATAAAAACGACTTTTGTTTTTCAGTTTGTGGTTCACACAAACCACTACAAATATTATATTAATTTTAACATTCTTTATTCCAATCTTGCAGGCTGATGCTGTGCTTTTAAGACCCTGTCCATTCAATGCCTGTCGAGACAAGGAATTCCAAAATCGCATACAATGTGTCAATACCTTACTTGGCTCAAACCAAATGCAACATAGTTTATTCATTTTAATAATTTATAAACAATTAATTATATTTTTAAATTGGGATGCACTGACATGAAAAGTCGATAATTCAAATAATACAATCATACAAATGTATGGAACAGCTTTCATTGTAACATTCTTTCACATACTCGTTGTACTGTGCTACATGTCTTACTTGTAAATGGTTGATCAGATTTGATGTATTAAAATACTTGCTTGAGTTGCCTCCTCTTGAAATCTCACTGGAGCATTTGTTATAAATAGCAAATCGGTTGTCTTTCTCCAACACCTTGTAATGCATCCACGCAGCTGACATTTGCTTCGCTTGACAGTGTCAACAAAAACAGCACAGCATGGCGATAACCAAATTGTACACCGTTATCGTAATTTCAATTATCAACCGCGGCAAATGTACAAATGTTGATGATTGTGGTTAGGCTATAAAATTGTTGCGTGGAGGAGAATAGTTCCTGCATTCGTTTTGGCCTTTTTCCAACCAACACACAACACAGCCAATCACACCCAGCCTTGAAGACAAACCGAGTTTAGTCCCTAAGAAAGGCTGCGCATCAGTTGCGTGGGGTTGCTTTGGTTACAAACAAGCTGACAAAGAAGAAAGGAGGTGTTCTGCAAGCACTGTAACAAAGCGGTCCTGGCGGCAGACCGGAATACGTCTGATCTGTTCCATCATTTGAGAAGTTATCACGAAAAGGAATATGCATGTATGGCGAATATCGACCGATACCGATAGTCCACCGATATATCGGTGCACCCCTAATTATGTATACACAAAACATCGCTAGTGAGAATGGTTTGTTCATGTCGAAGAACCTTATTTTAACAGGTTTAAATATCACAAACCACGCTGATGCGTTTTCTGTTGTTTTTGACTTCATTTTGGGCCGATTCTGACCCATCCCCCAACCCCAGATGAGAAATCTCAGTTTTTAACATTTTTGTTCAATTCCAACCTCTCAAAGCTGCAGCATTATTGGCCCAAACAAGGAAAGCCTGAAACGGACCAAAACTATTTTCAGAAATTTTTGGTCCGTTTCAGACACAAACATTCCTCGCGGTCATTCCCTACAAAAAAAAAAAAAGTATATATACTTTCACCAAAAATGACTGCAATGGTAGATTCCCCTCTTGGAATAACATTCAAAAACTACACCTTTGGAAGGGCCCACAGAGATAAAACCATCTGATACACAGTGGGTTTCCGCAACAGAAGAAGTCTGCAGTCTGTCGCATGCATCAAGCAATCATTTCTCAAACACTGGTGGGTGAAAGCGCTTAAGGCATCAAAGTCACGATTTGACGAGATTATGAACAAGGGCGCTGCACCGAAGGCTGGCACAGACAAAAATGCCTGTGGAAAAACACACATTAACAGTCAAGCGAATCCACAGACAGTAGGTTGTGACTGCAATGCCGACTGCCCGGCCTGGAGTTTTGAGGAGGCGGAAAAAACAGAGGGACTGTTGCTCAGGAGATGTTTGCCCTTCCCCTCAAACCTACAAGAAATGTGGTCATTCCATTGTAAACAAAGAAATGACAGTAGTCCTTAAATGGACGCACGCTAACAGTATTCACAGGTGACCAGGTGAGATTCAGAACTTTAGAACAATATGCACTTTATTGACTGATTGTGTATGCTGCAAGTTGTGAGGACAGTCATGGAGCACACCTGCCTTGCAAAGCAATGGGAATGGAACGTGAAACAGACACTGCAAAATGATCTTTAAAAATCAATATGCGAAAGAGTGGCCACGACTGCAGTACTGCACTAGGGAAACGGAACCCCCAATTCACAGTTGATATGTTGTGACCATGTCCACCTATGTGAAAGACGGATATACAGCAGACAGGCTGAACTAAGTTTTATGGTTATGAAATTCTCATAGCTCTACCCTGACAAGCATACTTTCCTAACAGATTGTGCCACTCCCGCTGTTCTCACCTTTCCTTTAGTCACTTCATCGCTGCTTCCTACACCACAGAGGGATGTGAATAATCCCCCAAGGACACAGCGCTGGGAAAATTAGGCAACCAAGACATTTTAAAAACTCGGCCGAGGAGTGGGGGCTAATAGAAAAGGCCAATTCAGATTGTTGTTTTAAGATTTCCCCACTTCCCGGTAGGCCAGGCTTCGGTCTAACGCTATCTAAAGCAAGAGCCACCATAATGTATTAACGATGAGGGGAAAGCACTCAGGGCCACGCAGGCAAGCAGGCTGCCAGCTGACTTTTCCAACAGTGGCCGTTTCCCCGCCGCTGCCAATGCGCAATCTGCAGAGCAAACCTCCCGAGTCTGTAGACCCGTTTTCCTATTCGTATTTAAGGTTGCTGCACATATATTAATATTCATAGCGACCATACAATGACGACAACAATGCAATGCACTACCGTGCCGTGCCGTTTGTTAATGCATGGGAGTGTATACAGTACTACAGTGTAAAGATTGAACCCACACTGCAGCTGTGCATATTGTGCGGTTACTGGTGAGCTACCATAGAAACTCCGCTTCGTCTACAGCAAATGCAGCTCATTCAAGAACAGTTCTCACATACAAGCTGCAATGGCTGCCATCTAAGAATGAACATCAAGCACTAATAATAGCACCAAAGAAACATTAAGCACTACACATGTTAACAATGTACACAACAGTGTACATAACAGTAAATTTCAAAACGATATCAAAATCGAATAAATTGAATAACCAAACCTAATCGTTCATACCTGATCAGAAATCACAATTTGAACCAGAATATGCTCGAAAACACATATAATCAAAATGCATAAACGCGTTCCGCAATTTGTCACACTTGACTCCAACAGCACTAGCGTAAAAAGTACTCGAAATTCTCAATGGAGTTAGTATTTTATTCTGAAAATGTCAAACTTCATCATTTATTTATTATTTTCTTAAAATATAAAAACAAACAAAATGCCTAAGTTGGCTAGACTATCTTCTGTATTAAATAAGTATCCGAACAGTATGTTTCATTCACGAGTGACCCGTTAGAGATCATATTTGTTTACGAATAAAGAATAAAAAAACTGAACAGGGAAGGAAATATATGGCATTACATGCGAGGGGTGTTGCATAAGAGGTAGCAAGCTGGTTGCTACCTAACATTAGCTTACGTACACCAATTTCTAAATTGGCAATAACGATCTAGCAAGCTCGCTAGTTAAACCTAGACAATTAGCTACCCAAATACGGAATGGTAGCCTGTAACAGCAAGGCTTTCTTTTCGGTTCAAGAGGTGTGAACCTAGTTAGACGTTCATGTGTGTCATGCAACTAACATTAACGTCAGTTGGTTAGGGAGCAAGTTGGATATCCATAACACGAAGAGGTATGGAAAATAACACCACTGACTACCTAGCTAGCTACAGATACATACTTAACGAGCCAACCATCTAGCCACTAAGCTACTACTATTGGCTAAGCACTACACCCAACCCACGAAATGGGGACTTAGCCAGCTATATCATATGGTTTGATTCATCCAGCCCGAGCAATTTCCCAACACAAAATCTGGGTACTACTGGAAATGTAGCATGCTAACCTTAACATTACTACAACTAGCTATGTTATCTTATGCCGTTTTTAGTTAGGTAACACTACTAGTCAACTGATTAGTTTCACCTACCTACTATTATGTTCCATTTATTTGGGGTAATATAGCTAATTAGGGAGCTAGTTACCTAGCAAACAACAAGAACACAACTACGAAACTTACCCATACTTGTCCTTCAGTGCAGGACCTTCTTGCTTGCTGATGTTTGTTAGCTAGCCAGCTAGCTATGTCCAATGTAGCTAGCTTCCAAGCTAGCTAGCTACTTGTACGCTCTGTGTGATTTCTAAGGGAACGGTTTTCTGTTTGTGTACTACTAACTAGATATCTTGCTAATCGCAACGTGGAGCCATTCGTCTTCGCCTTGATGACAAGCGTACGTGAGGTTTAACTATTTTAAATGAAAATTACTCTGGAAGTTATCCCGAACTCTCTACCTTCCAAGACTTGCCTTAAACTCTGACTGCCACACATATACAAAACAGCAGAAAACTCCGCGATATTTCAGAGGGGAGAATCCCGCGAGATTATTTCGCTGGAATGTAGCCTGTCTACACTCTCTAGCGGGAAAGGGTAGAACAAGGCAATCAACCACAAACCGCACATCCAACATCCAGCATAAGCAGTGCTGACGGAGTGACAGTCCCCCCGACATATATGTGTGTTGTGAAACAACACGTGCTGTGACGATATGTGTTTCAAAAACAAAGTAGCCTACACCGAAATCTAAATTGAACTATCTATAGCTCAGACTATATGCTGGAGAGGAAATGTGTGGTATCTTAATACACGCAATGTTACGCTCTAAATCATTTGCATTTATCAAGGATATCTTCTATGCGTGTGTGGCTAGCTAACAGTTAAGGAAGCCAGTGACCTGTATGGCCGTGTCTGATGGGGGTCATTAACTATTTTGTTAATACTTACTGAAAATGATTTAGCCATTATTATTAAGAATATGGATGTTAACACATTACATTTACTGGCAACAAAGAAGAGGACATTCAGATCCACATAAAACTATGAATGAATGCAATGCAATTATTCAAGTCTGTTTGCCAGAATGCATTGCATCACTTAAAAGTAAATATTACTAAGCAAATATAATTCACCAAATGTATTACATTTTATACATTCGTTCACATTTTTACTCTCAGTTCAGTGAATCTTTTAAAATTAAGGTGTGCCAGTTTAGAGGTTATTATTGTGTTTATCTACATTTCTTTCTAGAATACATACAGTGCAGTGGAGCTACACTGGGCCAACCTTTTGGTGAATTGTTAAAAGAGTCCAGTTGTAAACATTGCTGTGGTGGATTATATTTGCATAACATTTGTTTACCCTGCTTTTGAAAAGCTGTTTACTATGCCTATTTCCAAACTGCCTCAATTGAATGTGCATGTCTGTTTCCTTTTAAGATTTCCAGATACACTTCTGAGCACTTGCATGTTTTCTGTTCTGAATTAATAATGCATTTTGTAAGACAGCTGCCATATTTTGTGCCATTATATTCAGTGAGTCAGTATATATGTTCCAGGGTGCATTTAGTGTCTTGTAATGTTAGTAGTTTTATAAATAAATAATTTCACGTTTTGGTCTAGAGGAATCAGTGCCTGGTTCACTCGCATAGACTGATAACACTCAAGCTGGTTGCACATATCTCTTGCTGCCTGTGTCTACATGTCTAGGACACAGAGCTGAGGCAAGGAATGCCATTCATCTAGACTTCGGTATGGCTGAACTCAGAGGGGTGAATTCCACTCAGAAAATTTAAAAACACGCTTGTGTTTGTCAGTTCGCCTCAAAGGTGTAATGTTCCACCAGTTACCACAGGCAAAAAACTTCAGAATGCACAGTAATGTAGACTAACTTTCCATTTTGGGAAATCAGCTGAGAACCTTCATAAACACCAAATTCCAACTTCACACTGTCAGCTGCTTAGAATTTTCCACTTAATATTTATTTTCAGTAAACCCCTATAGATGTCCCCTGAATTACAATCTTTGTTCCCAATCAATCTTGTAATTTTCTGTTCCAGGAGTAAGAATAAAAATGGGGAAAAGGGTTTTTAGTCATAATGCTCCATGGTCATGGAACATTTCAAAAGTAAATGTTGGTGTTCAAAAACATTATAAATACCTGTCTCTTGAATAACTGACTGCTTTTAGATTATTTTATACAAAATAAAAATGGTTTGGCAGTGAGTAATGTTGCTGCTGGTGAATTAACAACTTGCTGTAAATACCAAAATTACAAGTGACATATGTGGCCATAACTTATGCAAGGTGATAAAACAGAAAATGAGAAGACTGTGACTACTTTGCAGACTGGTTTGCCATTTAGTTGAGAAAACAGATAATGTTTAAAAAGGCAAAGGGCTGGAGTGCTACTACAGTTGAAAAGTGTGATTAGAAGGTGCTCATTGGTGGTGTTCCTGATATGGTTCTCATACTGAAAAAAGCTCTTCTTAATCAAAACATTAAAATGCCTTTATTGTGTTGGCATAACAAGGATATTAAAACATTTTGGCAAGAAAGCATTCATCAGAGTGCTGCCACGTATTGTAAAAGTGTTGAATAGTCTGTGGTGTGTGAAATAGTCACTGAATGGCAGTCAACTGTATCTGTAGAGTGCATGCATTTCAGCTGCAGTGCTTCCTGCATGGGAACTAGTGGTGGCAGTAGCTTCATAGGCAGAATTGCATTCCATATTTGGAAACAAAAGGATTCCAAAATTGTTTGAGCACAGAAGAGCAACAAAACAACACAAGAGCCACAAAATATGTCTAAATGTATACAATTGCTTGAATTAGTAATAGTCCCATGATGCTGACATGCATGATCCCCTTAAAATTGAGTCAATAGACCTACCTCAATTATCCAATAGAATTGAAAAATGTTTGTCCCATTTTTGCAGTCATTTTCTAGCCATTCTTATCATAAGCACACATGCATTCAATTAACATTTCAATGTTCATAAAAGCCAAAATAACTGAACAAAAATGCTGTTGTTCATATTTCATTGGAGTATTCGGCTGCCACCTTGTGTTGGAAATTTAAAACTACATTTTCTCAATGCACAATGAAAAGCTTATCTAAAAACTATGCAGTCTAAAATGCTTTCTGGAGTGGCTGGTAGCGTAGCGGTCTAACACACCGTATTTTGGCTGGTCCAGGTCGTTAGCCCCGATCGGGTGTGGCGTTTGGCCGCATCTGGCGGCATTTGGCCCCAGGGGGAGGGTGAGCCGACTCGAGGTCGCCGTGAAGCATGGGTGTCTCCAGAATGTGGGTGGGCGAATTCTGTCTCGAAGCAGGTAGTGTTCGCTGCCCACGTAGAATTAGCTTGCCTTGTACAGACGACCGGTGGACTCGTGTGGGGGTAGTAAATAGAGGGTGTAATTGCCTACTAAATTGGGAGAAAAACTGGGAAAAGATTTATATTTACCAGAATAAAATAGGTCTTAAATCTGGTCATTTAATATAGTTTTTTTCATTTTAAAGATATTGTCAGGTTCAAACTTTACATGTTTTTCAAGTTTTTCAATGTCAGGTTTAACTACATTATTGGTAACAGGTCAATCTTATTTTTCAATCCAAATGGCTGGAATTTTAAATGTTTAATGCATTTACACACGTATATGCACCAATATGTTAAGAGATATTCAGTATATGGTCCAGCATTTTCTCAACTGAATTGTTATCATCAGTCATTTCTGTAACTTAACCATAAAAATGTGTCAATCAATCAAATTCACTCCACAAAAATACAATTGGGCAAACATACTGTATGTTTAAGTTATTGTGCATTATATTTCAGGGGGGATTTTCTAATGAAGATCTCATGATGATATTTTTAAAAATGTCATTGCTAATGATATTAATACAATACTCACCCATCCTTTACCAAACATTTAAGACATACTTTTTAAAGTAACATAATGTAAATATCAATCTGCTTGATTAGATGAAGTGTACAAATATAACAAAACATCAATATCTTCATATTTAATGTTCTTTGAAACAAGATGCAGGATTACATTAACAATTTGTTATATTTTTGGTTGATTATTATTATTATTATTATTATTATTATTATTATTATTATTATGGAATAGTAATAACAACAATGATAATATTACTAATAATTTGATAGTATTTTTAGTTTCCAAAATCTTTTGAAATAGAGCCCACTATAGCCATATGGTATAAGAACACAGGGCGAATGTGTTTGTGTGGGTGCATTTAGATGGCAAGAAGAGAGTGAATTTGTATTGTCTGTCATATTAGCATGTCATATGGAAACACCAAATTAAAAAGGACCCATATTTTTAAGTAACTAAATTGCAATTAAAAACATGTTTTCAGATTATTGTATTGTAGGAGAACTTGGGGTGTTGAGTTGCAACTCCGCCAATGATCAATAATAAATACAACAAACACAGGCAAATGCAAACAAAGAGTGTGCTTATTTATCAGGTTTCCGGGGGGAAAGGGAAGGGAAAAAGGGAAACAGTATTAATCCACAATCCTTGCTCGTTGTCCTAGTCCTTTATTGCAAGTCGGTTTCTCCTGCCAAAAAGGGGTCAATCACAAAAACGGGTTCTCAAAAACAGTCCAAGTCATTATTCTTAATCAATCACAGTTCACTCGCTATTCTCTCTTAATCACGCGTTTCCCTCTTGGTACTTAGCCCCGACTGACGCAACTTGTGCCTCTTTATTCCCATGTTGGCAGTTTGAGGGCTGTGTTCCCACACTTCCTGTTCACCCAAATAAGGAAAAGGGGTGGAGCCAGCATCCCACCACATACCTCCCGTCAATCACTAGCCCTCGGCTTCGGGCTGCCTCCGAGCGGCTGCTACAGTATATACTAATTACCAACTTTTATATCAACACTTTGTCAGTTTCTAAAGCAACATGAGAGATCTAATAGATTTTTGAAAGAGGTCAAATAGTTGGTGCCTGATTTGCAGGTGCGTCAATCACAGAAACGGCAAAATTATTTAATGTGTCAAGGGGATTAGTGTTGAAAATCATGACGGCATACGCCAAACAAGGAAAAACAGGAAAGAGGAACAGTGGTTGCAAGTCAAAGCTCACAGACAGAAATAGATGGATACTTAATAAGATAGTTAACAAAACTAGTACATCATGAGTAAGTCATTTTAGGCGACCAGGTGCAAACATTGTTTCCTCATGATTTTCCCATATTTCAAGATAATAATGCTCACATACATCTTGAATTGATTCCATTGAATTGAATTGATTGAATTCTATACCATCGGAGCAGTGCACTTCTCGGACCACCACAGGGTGACCGTGTCCTTGGACTGGGAGAAGACCATCACGGTGGGTAGGGGTCCGTGGAGGATGAATACCAGCCATCTCCAGGACCCCAAAGTGCGCCTCTCCTTCTCGAGACTATACCTGGAGTGGGTCACACTAAAACCCCTTTTTGACTCCCCGAGAGAGTGGTGGGAGATGGTGAAGGATCGGGTCCGGGGCTACTTCCGGGCAAAGGAAAGGAGGGCAGCTTATAACCACCATAACGCTGCCCTCCAAAGACTGAGCCTCCTCCAGGCCCGAGGCCGCACTGGTCCAGAACACCCTGGGGGGGGAGTCGGCCTCTGGTAAATTTTCTAAATACTATGCCACTCCCTTCCTCAGATCTATGGGCCTGTGTGGGCTGGACCACAATGTGCCATACAGCTGGGACCCCCCATATGTATAGAGGGCCCTGAGGGATTTTGCCTTTAGGACGGGATTGGTCGGGGCTGGGTTGCCCTCATGGACATACAAAAATATCATGTCCTTTTTGAGATCGGGAGAGACCATGACGCTCCCGAGGGGCAACCCAGCCTTAAACCCTGAAATTGTATGGAAAAATGCAAATCATAAAACTTTAAACAATAAACAAAAAGACATTACATGGATGTCTGCTCATGGCTGTCTCCCCACCAGGCCATTTCTGTTTAGACGGCACTTAACCCTGACCGAGAACTGCCCCCTGACGGATGCACTGACTCAGAACATATACACCATCTGTTCTGGGAGTGTTCCCTGTGGCCAGGATGCACTGGTCTGGGGCCTTGTTGTGTCCTCTGTCTCCCAGAACAGGCTCCTGCCGAGATCCTCCCTGACGACTGAGAGGGTCCTGTACGGCCCCCGTGAGGGATGTAGGACCCCAGAGCTGCAGCGCCAGTGGAGGATCATTAACACCGTTAAGCAGGTCCTGTGGGAGGCAAGGAACATCAGGGTCTTCCAAGAACTAACAGTGGAGGCTTCAAAACCTCCTCCAGGACGGCGTTTTGGTGGACTTTTTGAAGGACGAGAGAGGGGCAAGGAGGAAATGGGGGGTGAGCCACTGGAAAAACTAATTATATAGCTCACCCCCCCTCCCAGAAGAGGTGCGCTCTGGGCACTCAAGCCCAAGCACAAACATTTGTTTGTTTTTTTTGTCGTTTTTTTGGTTTGTCCTGATTTAAGATTATATGTATTTCCAGTCCTGTCTGTTGTATAGTGTAGTCTGTTAAGTTGTTCCCCTGTCTTTGAAACCCTATTGTTCCCAAATATTGTTTTTTTTGTTTTTACCCCCTCCAGTTGGTATGCCAACTTTGTACTGAAAAGTTTTCAAAATTTTAAGATTTTTTTAAAACCAATAAAAGAACATACACCTTGAATTGATTCAAGAGTGGGTTTGTGAACACCAGGATGAAGTCAAGCACCTTCCATGGCCTCACCAATCAACAGATCTAAACATCATTGAACCTTTATGGTGTATGAGCCCTGCGATGGAATCGTCCAGGATATATCCCTCCCTCTCACCCAATGCATGCTGGGATAGGCTCATGACCCTGACCAGGAATAAGCAGGTTAGATAATGATGAATGAATATCACTATATATATATATATACTTAGATTATATTATATATGCATGTTATTTATGTCATACGTTTTAAAATTTTGTGGGTAAAATTATGGACCATTCATTTGTGAAAGATCAATGTGCTTTACAATGGTTTTGCTATGGAAATATAGTTTGTGTCATAGCAAAAGTAGGTAATTACATCTATTATCATTTGATGGCCTAAATGTGTAAAACAAGTAACGAAGTTCACCCACGTCACCCCTCTACTCTCCTCTCTGCACTGGCTCCCCATCGCAGCACGCATCAGATTCAAATCACTGGTGCTTGCTTTTCAAGCGGCTAGAGGTACTGCTCCCCCATACCTCCAGTCACTCATCACTCCCTACACCCCAGCCAGACCCCTCCGCTCCGCCTCCTCTGGCAAACTGACTGCCCCATCCCTCCGGGCACCTGGCAGTCGCTCCTCGCGGTCTCGCCTCTTCTCTGTCCTGACCCCTCGCTGGTGGAACGACCTTCTGCAATCAGTCAGAACCGCGGAATCACTTGTGATCTTCCGCAAAATTACTAACCTTTTCCTTCCCAGTGTTACAGGTATGTACAGGTATGTATGTACTTTTTACATTTTAAATTCATCGATCCATGATTATGATTATATTAATTTCTGATATCATACAAACATAAGAGTTAAAAAGCATAAAACAAATCTTTGCATATTGCTTTTTCATCATAATGTAATTAATAATGTTGACCAAGAGAGGGCGCCATTTAAATTGAATTGTGAGCACAGAACCAGGTCAACTTTTGATGCTTATTCACACTAATGGAGAAAACCATGGTTAAATTTGGAAACGATGAGCCACCCTTAAGACGTTTCGTCCATAAAATTGACAGAATTTATTTGGTTGTTGTTTTCACAATGTTGTGTATTTACAATACATGCCACGCAATCACGTAATTACATGCCATTTGCAGAACATTTTTCTGCATTAAAATGAACAGATATGTACTTGTTTACTGTAATTTAAAATGTAAAACTTAAAAATGTAAAACATAACAACAATGAATCATCATCAACCTTTGACCTTGCAATCTTATTTTCAGGCTTCTACTCTGCTTCTTCGCTGGTTGATATTTGTCAATCACTAATTATATTTCAGGAAAACAGCATGTTCTGGGAAATGATCTCCCCCTTTGTATATCTTCAACATCAAGCACATATTCCATGTATAATGTGATGAGTACTGCACCCAAATGTAGAGGAAAACAGAGGCTATAAACACTGAAGGTCATATTTCAGCTGAAATGCACAATGCTGGACTGACTACGTCTGTCAGCCTGCCTCCCTTCTCCCTTCCTCTGAGTCACTAACCCACTTGCCTTATTTACCCCAGTAGAAAACAGGCAGCATGTGACTGAATTTTCTCTTTTCATTCCACGTGAGGGCATTTTCCTGTTTCATCCCTTTATCTATAACTACACGTGCATGACAGATGGTGTGCCTCTCATCAGATGGATATATTTGGATTTTGGTCGAAGCACACCACACATATTCTGCTCTGTCTCTGTGTCAGTGACACAAATGAAAGGTTTTCAGCCATTTAATAAAATACTAGCGTTGCAGTCGCCTGTAATTAGTAAATGGAGCATTGGGGTGGCATGACCTGACATTGCTCAAGCTGATGGCACGGAAGCTACTTGTTTTTAATATTTGTTGTTTTCCCCCAGTATTTTACAATTTTGTATAAAACATTCTAACATTGTTTTCACAGTTTTGGGTTGCTGTCAGGGGAAATGTGCTCTCATGTAAACTCAATGTCACAAAGGTACTGCTACTGTACATGCAGATTAAATATATGAGATTTAAGTCAGTGGGTCAGTCTCACTCCCAAGAAAGGTTATTGTCATACAGTACTGCTGTGCACTCTACTGTACATTTGATTTCACCAGATTAACTGAAGAACTGAGGAAAATGGAGGTGGAGTTTATGCTGTATCTTTAAAAGCTTCAGGGTGTGAAGAGGTGGGAGGTGAAGCCTAAGCAAAACAAAAGGTCTACTGCCAGGTGGACAATAGTCATTCTATTCAATTCTATTCTATTCTATTAACACATTCACTATGCTCTTGAATTCCAATCGATGCCGGTGTGCAACCGTATTGCACTTCAAAACATTTTAGTGGCATTATAAACCAAATCTTCCACAAACAAGACAAGATTCTACACCAAAGATGTTGCATTTTAAATCCCCAAAATCTTTAATTTATGAAGATAATATTGATGGATATAACCTGCAGCCACAATTTATGATGTGTACAGGGCTGCTATATATGACACCATCCTTGTTGTTATCATTGGTTGTGCTACCAATTTTTTGCTTCAAGAATGAATTTATATATAGCTATATATATATATATATATAGGCTATATATAAATGAGAGAGAGCATGGGAGGGGGCCATTGTTATATACAGAGCTATATGAATGCATATTTGGCTATAATAGAAAGAAATGAATGCTTAACTGGAAACATACTTTATTTTACATTTAGTGAACACTGATTATACACCTACTTATTATAAGCCTATATTTTTGGCCAGGGCTTCCATTGGGACCATGTTTTTTCAGTTCAGTTACTGGTCCTAATCATTCATTGCTTTAGAAAATAGCTAACTTACATGAGCGCAAATAGCTAACTTACACGAGCAATTATTTATTTTCGATACAACCCAAATACCCAACCTAAATGGAGCACAGAGATTCAGACAATTCTGACAGGATCTCTCAGGGAGATATTTGCGTAAGTTTTGTGCGGAGAAATGAGAAACAAAAAGCAAATAAACAACACTTCTGCAAATTTTGCGCAACCACGATGATGTTTCCTCCCGGAAACTGGCTAACTGCATGCACAAGCACCCTGCGCTAAATATCATTGGTGACGTCGGCCGACAGTACCCGCCCCGCATTCAGTCCGCTCAGGGTTTGCTGCAGAGACACTGAAGAAACCTGGACAAACAAGAGACACAATTTCGATCTTTATTACAGCGTCGCTATGGGATTTATACCTTTCTTCCAAAACGAAGCTCTCATCCCATACTATCTGAAACCCGTTCATTTCGTGACACTGACTTTAAAAAACTGCCGGTGGAAGAAATGCCAGTTTTAGATTAGGTTAGTAATAGGCAAGTAATTGTGATGTGGGTGTTCTCCTGATGCAGGGAGATGTACCACCTATCAAATGAGAAGCATTATTAGCTCAGTTATAGAAATGGGACGATTTTGAGCTACTTTAATATTGGAACATGCTTGGGAAAATGTCATTGATCTATGTACCTCTGACGGTAAGACACCATTTGTGTATGATTTGATCGATTGATTTATTTACTTTAATACAATTATTATGAACCCATACAGAATGTGTTTTCCCCTCGCCCGGTTTTTGGTTTCTTTATAAGCGATTTAAAGTGACAGTATGTATTTTTTGGCATTTGTATTAATATGAAATCTGAACATGACTTGGCATAGATTAATTAGATTAATATAAATTAACATAGATTTGGGCGAATCCACTCGTTTGCTGGAATGATATTGCATTTTTTAAATATTTATTTTATCACCAATTTCCAAACATTAATATACTACACACAGAGAGATAGAGAGAGAGAGAGAGAGAGAGAGAGAGAGAACAATAGAACAACCAGTTGTTTTATGTTTTCATCTTGTGATTTTCTGAGATTAGAATAGCACTGTATGTTGTCTATAATACTAATGCCATGATTGTCTACTGTAATAATCCTACAGTTATTGTCTATGAATTGTCACCAGATGCTGCCTGAAAAAGTGTCATTAATGCGGACAAACCCATATGTTAGACTGTAGGCCCTCCTAAGGCCTTGGCTCCAAACTGCAGCATATAGGATTCATATCGAACAGGTCGATCATATCAAGATTAATGTTTTGTTGTTATGAAGGATCATAGGAAAATATTGTTTGAAATGAGATATGGCATGTTTTATGCTGGCATGAAAAATAAGTTTATTGCTCTCTGAATTATTTGTATTTAATGATGCACTTAACTACACTTCATGATATTGATCAGTGGTATTAACAGTTACTCAAACTGCCTTTGTTATGGTGAAATCATGACCATGCTCAAAATAGTATATTTGACATTAAGTAAGCCATTTAGCCTATATTTTGTTTTACATAAATAATTCTACATATTTGAACTGACCCAAGGTCTAGAATTCAATATCTTATGGCACTGCTCAAAACACTGAATGTTGTGAAAATTGTTCCCTGTGACAGGGAGGCATTAAAACTGTAAAATAATTATAAACACATTTGGTAACATTCTGTTTCTATGGTCTGTTCATGTATATTCATGTATGGTTTCTCAGTTAGTTCCTATCTGCTCCTACAAAAAATGTTCCCTCTTCAAAAGTAAAGAAAACACAGCAAAACGATATCCATATCATTGAAAATGAGCAGAACAATGCTAATCACATTGTGCAGTAATGGCTTTCCACTGACGTGGTTGATGGGGAAAGCTGAAGGGTGGATGAGTTGCTAAACACACTAATGGGACTTTTTTTCTGTTTTGTGGGCCCCGGAGTATGTTTTTATTGTTGCCTCTCTGGTGCATGGAGAAGAAAACTTTGCAGGCCATTGTCGATAAATTAGCCGCGACCAACTCTAAACAGACTCAGGACTTGCCTGTTTCCACTTGCAGTTGTTTACCCGAGTGGCACTTTGCAACAGGTGCTATGTTGTGTATGTTTACTAAAGAGGAAAGGAAGTGTAGCTTCCAGAATTAGTTTCTTGTGATGTAGAACATGTACTGAAATTAACTGGAGTAATTTGACAGGTGAATTTGGATAAAGTTCAGATCTGTGATCAAAAATTGAAGCTGTAATTTCCCAGGCTTCTATGGCAATTGAGCAGTCGTTGCTGAACATTCAAATTTTGACACGTGGGCACATGTACTGTACGAGTGGCTATTTTAAGAGGATGTCTGCAAATGTAAAAATACACAGGCTAAATCACCATCTGTCCTTTCCCAGTATCACATTTCGAACTGATAGTTTCACATACTCATTGTGTATTTTGCTTAAATTTGCTGACGCTCACAGTCTAGAGTAGCTTTGAAAGACATTGTTTAACCTCATCACATACCTGTACTCAGGATTTACAGTTACAGATGACCTTTTGCTGCTTGTTTGTAGACATTCCAGCAAGATCCATATTATTTTGATACAACTTTTTATCAAATTTATTTCCCTATTTCCCCAATTTGGAATGTCTAATCTTATTTGTAAACTCGTTCCATTGTTAGACTATTCTCCCCAAATTTGGAAGGGCATGTACTAGCACATGTTCTCTAAAGCTGTGCACCCTTTGTGCTGGAAGACTACGCATCTTGCGCAGCTGGCGCAGACAGACCACAAGCACACGATCGACCAGAAGAGTCACTATTGCGGGATGAGGGTGAGGAATACCCTGATGACTGAAACGTCCCTTTCTGAGCAACTGTATGACTAATTATGTGTCACCCTGCGGCCATGGTCAGGATTAGATTCCGGACTATGGGGCACATCACTGCCCCCTATTTATTTGGGAATATGGAAAACAAATATCCAGCTGCACTGTGTGATGTCTGAGCATTAGTGCATCTAGTTTGTGAATGAAAGACCATGAGAACACAATGTGGAGACTAATGCATCCAGTTCTTTTCCTGGCTGGTAACTGGACTGAAAATTCTTCTGGACTAAAGTTGCTGACTGTCCATAGTACAAGACCTTTCAAGAGGAGACCGAAGGAGGAAAACATTTCTGAATCTGTGACCATTTTTGGTGGAGCCTTTATCTCATAAGCTTTTTGTTGTTTTTCAAAGGGTCTGCTTGCCTGTTGGAAGTGGTGCTCTATTTGGTAAAGTGTGCAGTCAGTTTTGCTGAGTAATGAGGATCCCATGGGTCCTATCAGAGTGCTACATTAGCAGGTTGTAGGCAGGGTTCCAGGCGGTTCTGTTCTGTTTGTTTTGTGAATGCATGCCAAAAAAGGTGTGTAGCATTGTTTCTGTAAAAAATCGGAACATTTGAATGTCATTGTAAATGAATGATTGTCATTTGATTTTGTTAGCAATATTATGTCCATCAAAGACATCAAAGTCCATTTTGAGCAGGGTGTGTGTGTGAGAAAGAGAGAGCGGAGGGGGGCTGGGGGGTTGGCGAGGTCTCTGTATTAGTTATTGCTTAATTTAATCCATAGAATGAGCAGGCTATGTCTGTAGTCAGGACAATTTGTACTGTGTCCCAGTTCAAATATGTCAAATATGTCATGTCCATGGGTCTTTGTGAGATGTATTTTTCCAAAAGCTTATGATAACTTAAATTCTCAGGCTTACACAACCTACATACAATCTTAATACAATGTGTCAGTGTGTCTTTATCTAATACTTGGAATTTAAACGATAAAGTTGTTGGACTCTTTCATTCTTGATTTTCGGGTTTTCATTCATTAAGGTTTCATAGCAAACTTTGTAGCCCATGACATTTCGGTGAATGCATAGGACTGATCTTTACGCCGGAATCCTCTTTGAGGCATATGTTTTCCTTTGTTCTTCCGTGCAGCTGAAAAGAACTAGCAGATGCAGCTCACAGAGATTCACACCAAGAAAAACATGAAGGATGTCAAAAACACAGGATCTGCAGGATGGCGGATAGCGTAGCAGGTCTAACGCACCCGTACTTGGCTGGTCCTGTACAAGTGCAAGCTGCCTATCAGGGACGGGGTTCGAAACTCATCTCTGCCAGACCGGCCCTGGCTGTTAGCCCCAATTGGGAGTGGCATTTGGCTGTATGCTTCTGAGGGAAGGGGGAGGGTGGTCGGCACGAAATCGCCGTGAAGCACGTAACGTTGTCTCCAGAAAGGGGGTCGGTGAGTTCCGTCTCGAAGGAGGCATATCATCGCCGACCTCGGAAATAATCTTGCCCCGTAGAGACGGGCGGCGAATTTGTGGGGGGAGGGTTAATTGAAATAGAGGCTATAACTGGCTTCCAAATTGGGGAGAAAAACTGAAAAATCTGAAACAAATTCTTAAAAAACAAACACAGGATCTGCAAAATATATGAACATGTCCTGTACTAAACTCTTTAAATGGGGTATCAGCATGCATTACACTGTTGTTAACATATTTGTCCATCCTA
This sequence comes from Aldrovandia affinis, assembly GCA_029706075.1. Classification (NCBI taxonomy): domain Eukaryota; kingdom Metazoa; phylum Chordata; class Actinopteri; order Notacanthiformes; family Halosauridae; genus Aldrovandia; species Aldrovandia affinis. The sequence continues at coordinate 2,735,938 of JAINUG010000096.1, read as the reverse complement.
AATCTGCAAAACTTCACTGTCCCAGGATACCTTGCACTTCTGTTGGTGACGGCAGCTTTGTTGGAAAGCCCAACGTTTACTAATTGCTATTCATGTTTAGTAGAGTTGAGGCGCCCCCAGTTCTGAAAGAGTCCCAATCACCTCACAGAGAACAGCATGTGTAGCCTGCGCCAAACTGTGGGTAACAGAGCCTGACGTTTAATTGGGATGCCTATATGGGGTGTACTGAGAATATTAACATTGCTGGGGATTATGGGCAACAAGAGGCTTTTAAGCACTTGTTGTGGAGCAAACCCCCTAGTGAAATTAGAACAGGGTTCTCTGTGCGGTCTGAAATAAGATGAGGTGGGAACCATTAATTTTGGTTAATTTTTTTATCTCAAACTTTAAGAGGGCCTTGTGTTCAGATATTGCAGGTGAATGCTTCCAACATCATATTTTGTTGGTCTGCGGGGGGTCTGCACTTCAGCCAAAATTTTAACAAAACAGACATTTCCAGCCAACCTCCATTATGTGAGGAAATAAAATACAGGCTGCCATTATGAAGGTATTTCCATATACTGTGTATTATTGCTAGACTGGATGCAGTCTGGGGATAGAATGAATTTATTTTGTGGATTAGTTTCTGCAGTAAGACACAGTCAAGCTGTAACCACTCCAAAATGGCAATACTTTTCTGTTGAAAGGCTGGGCTGTCAGCTAAAGTCAAAATAAGGTCATTTGCTGTCATCACTGTTCCACATAAACTGTAATGAAAATGAAATCTTGTTGGTATTTAATTATGTACTTATGTGCTCATTGTGTACTCATATTGGCTAAATAAGTGCTGTGATGAAAAGTGGAAAAAGCAGGCATAATACAGAATAAGATTAGGCCACAAGCAAAACTAAATATACTGTATTATTTGATAACCTCATTTTACCAATTGTCTTTTTTGAAGGGGAAGTACACACATTTGCAATATATTCCTTTACATATATTTGATGTTTATAGATCCTTAATTGTGGAACTCAAGCATTGTAATAAATCAGATCTGGTCAAAATGAGGTTGTTGCTTCCAATTTCCTATTGCTTGTCCACAAAACATGGCTATACATGCTGTTTCCTTTTTGTAGGAAATCGCATTCTTCAATGTTTTTTCATTTGTTTATGCTTAGAGGCTTAGAAGCTTGCAAGTCTCCAGCAGGTGTCTAGAGTATTTGGTTGTCAAGTTCAAATTAATTTGGAAGACCTGGAGGTAATGACATCTTGATGTTTGTGATTTGGACCACATGAAAATGTTGTTGACATCTCAGGGTCTCTAATGTGCATAATTATCGGTTTATAAATGTGATTTGTTGTAAATAGGAAATATGTGATGAAGCCGGGGGGGCTTTGTAACATTGTAAATGTGATGGAACAAGGTAATAATAATCCATATTGTGGAGATGTAATTTGAGTGCACTTTTGAGAATATGCAACTCCTTCCTTGAGACTATACTATATACATATTATATATGTGGGGTGATTTTCGTTCAGAATAGAAGGCTGAGTTCCTATTTTAAAATCATATTTTGGTGATCCACCTGAATGAACTGAACAAAACAGGTAAGCAAAGAAAGTCATGCCAAGCAACATTACATCAGGGAATAAAACCTATTATTGAATAATATGCTCCAATGATAACAATTAAAAAGGCATTTGGTTGAAAAAAATAAAGATTTGGAGGACTTACCAGTTTTTGGGAGTTTTTTCAAAGGGGAGCATAAGCCATCCAATTTGTATTTGTACATTAAAAAATATATATATGTTTTGCTACTTAATTATATAGTTGGAAATGTAAATTTTCTGAACCAATGAAGCTTTCTATGTACTTTCAACAGACTGATCATTCATAAACATGAAACAGGTATTCAACAGCTTGTATAGGTTTCACTGTACTGGAACTGACAAGCAACAGTAAAAACGAATGTCATGCTCAGTAGTCAGTACTATCATTATCATCTCTGCTGTTTCATAATACTCAATTTTGTGACGCTGACACTGTTGAAGCACATTCTGTCTCTGTGTAGTCACTGCTTGTACCCAACAAGTCATCACTCAAGAATATGAAATAACCTTCCAGAGATGACAGTACTGTAAAAACGCTTCCCAGCCAGTGTTGCAAAAGTTCACATTTTGTCAGCACATCTCAATAGTCTAATTATTTACTTAACAAGTGAGCAGAAGAGAATAAATGGTTTCCAACAAAGGGACAATATCTTAATTTGTCTTAACTTTTCTTTTGGTTATTGTACTGTTACAGCTGAACAACAATGTTGTTTTTGTTGTTGTTGTTTTGTAGCTGCTGCTTGCACTCATCGGTGACGTCCCTGCCCAGGCTGCCGCCCTCAGTGTTGCCACGGAGTCGCTCTCCCTCCACAAGTACAACCACACTGACCCCAGCACCAGCAGGCAGCTCAAGTGTGACAAGTGCCCTGCGGGAACCTATGTGTCCAAGCACTGCACCCAGACCGCTGTGCGAGAATGCAGCCGCTGCCCCGAAGGCACGTTCACACGCCGCGAGAACGGAATCGAGCAGTGCCACCGCTGCCGGGCACCCTGTGCCACACCCTTTGTGGAGAGGGACCCATGCATGGCCACGTCCGACCGCGAGTGCACCTGCCCCCCGGGCACTTTCGCCGGCAGGGACACCTGCAGGCCCTACTCCCAGTGTCCCATAGGCCAGGGCGTGAGGAGGTCAGGCGGGGAATCGGAAGACGTGAAGTGCAGGCAGTGCCCGCGAGGCACCTTCTCAAACGTGTCCTCCAGCGTGGCCAAGTGCAGGCCCCACACTAACTGTTCCGCCCTGGGTCAGGTCCTCAGGGCTCCAGGCACAAAGGACTCGGACAGCACCTGTGGCCCCCCACCCACCACCAGGCCGTCCCCAACCCCTTCCGCATTCGACGAGGCTTCCTCAGGTGTCATGATGCACAAAGGTAATGTCAGGGAGTGATGGCTGCTGTGAAAAGAGATAAATGATTATCGCAGTTCTGACTGCATAAACAATCCTTGGATCACTTGTTCCAGTAATTATATTATCCGTTTGCAATCACCTGCGCTCTAGGCTCTTCTGTTTTCCAGAAGAGAAAACATACCCAGCAGAAGTTGCTGTATATACCTGGAAATCAGTTTTTTTATCCTTGGGTCACAATACAGAATGGGAGGATGAGGTTTGCTAGTTAGTTTTGCTGAAAATTGAAAAAGCTGTACATACCAGTACATTTTTGCCTTTTATGGATGTTCTGCCTTGCAAAGGGAAAGGAAAGGTTTTCGGAGCCATACGTTAGGACTGAGGGGTGTAGTATATGTATGCAGCATTTGTCTGAATTTAGTTTTTCACCCAAGTCTTATGTAATAGTATGCAGTGATTGCCAGCACCAAAGATATTTCATAGAAAAAATAGCTGAATTACAGTTCCTTACCATTATTCACTGATAATTAATAAACGAAATAATATTCTTTTTAATTTTTTTAAATCAGATATTTATGTTTGGTGAAACCTAAAGATGGTCTGTTTGAGAAAATGTGGAAGCGGAGTAGAATGGACTTTTTACCAGTGCTGCGTTGTTAGCTTGGCCACTGCTCAGTTTTAACAGCCATTAATGGCACTGGTATTCCTCTCAGCCTGCGATTGATTGCTGCTCACTCGGCTGGCATGCTTTGTACAAATTAGGCCTTTTTTCAGTCAAACAGACCAGAGGGCGTTATGTGCACAGCGTAGACCTCAATGCGAGAGTTTCAGATGTCTCTTTCTCAATGGAGGTGGCAGGGGTATTACATAATGTGAGTAGTGAGAGAACAGCTAATACTGGAATATGTGCCTCCAGTGAACTGATCCATGACTGTTAAAATAGACAGAATCGGGAGTTTTATTCAGCCCTGACTCAAATAACACAATGCTATTTATTGTATTTTTTTGTGAATCACAGACTAGATTTTTTTGTGTGAGCTGTGACAGTGTTTATTGCAGTTTGAAGGAATTTAATGTTTTGCATTTAATATGTTGAAAAAAAAAAAAAGAACTGTCAAGTCATCAAAGGGTTCAAAGGAGGATTATTATATATTTTTAAAATTTATTTCTGATTTCCTTCCCCTGTTTTTCTGCCAATTTGGTGTATATTGTACCCTATATCGACTGTGATTCCGATACACACAGAGAAGCTTTCTGTGCATGTGGTGAGCTCATGCCGGCTTCACTCCCTCCTCCCCCTGGGGCAGATAGCCACCACCTCTTAATGGGACTCCCGGCCAGAGCCGCGCTGGTGCAGCCAGGGATGGAGGCTGCAGTGGGCAACCTTTACTGGTTATGACACCTGGGGGTCCACCAACAGGATTACTTTTAATTTTGACACAATTCAAATATTTTTCATCTCACTGTACAGGGGCAATATGGAAGGAACACCAATAAGAATAGAACATGTTTTGAGACTATTTAGAAGCTTGTACCCATCTAGTGGTAACAATGCCATTACCTTGGGGAAGCTGGCCAGTCAGTTGGTGAGTCATTAGGGGACATTGTTCCCGGTATTGTTTAGTCGCAGGAAAAAATAGCCATGATACGAGCAGTCTAACTCCCACTACGCGTGCAGGATTATAAAGGCAGGGCACAGCTGGTGTAGGGCGTGGCATTCTATGACTCCGGCAGCTTGCTAGTGGATTAAAGTTTTAGAATTTCTCCCTTCTGTTTTGTTGTCTGGGTTATGCTCATCTTTGGTCTGAATTAAAATCTTCTCTCTCTCTCCATCTCTCCTTGCCTCTGTGTGTGTCTATGTGTCAGGGTTGGACACCTTGACAGGTGTTCAGGAATTAGTGCTCTCGCTGAGCAGCAAAGGAACTGTTCCAAGCAATAGGGACACCAGCATAGTGGGCCCGATCTCCGATGAGTCCAACAGGTCCGCCACGGAGCCCGGAGCCACCACCCCCACGCGGAAGCACCACAAGCGCCCGCACGACCACCAAGGCCAGCAGCAGCCGGCCGCCAAGCAGGCCATGGATGCCCTGGCAGAGGGAAAGCCACAGGGCGCCGGGTACAGGCCCACCCGCCGGGGCGCACCTCGGCCCAGCACGCACAAGCACTTTGACATCAACGAGCACCTGCCCTGGATGATTGTGCTGCTCCTACTCCTCGTGCTGGTGGTAATAGTGGTGTGCAGCGTGAAGAGGAGTTCACGGGTGCTGAAAAAAGGGCCCCACCAGGACCCCAGCAGCATCATGGAGAAGGCCATCCAGAAGAAGCCCGCCGCACCCATGCAGGTCAAAGAGAAGTGGATCTACTACTCCAATGGCCAGGGTGAGTAGACACAAAAAAAACTGTCCCCAAAGCCGCCTGTGCTATTTCACTGTTTTACCAGCAACCTTTCCTGTTTGTAGGAGCTGTTGAATAACATTCAACTTTACATCATAGGAGAATAAACCTAAAGGTAGAGTCTGATTTTGAAGAGGAGAAATGCACTGGCTGAATTATTGTTCACATTTCCATTCATAGACATGGTATCACTACACAACTATAGGAGAGGCTGTGTAGCATAACTAGCTAAACCTATGATCTCAGGAGAAGCATTTGCCCCATTTAACTAAAGCGACCTATCATTCAAACAGTGATTGATATTTAATGAATAACCTTCTCAATATATGAAAAAGCATGTGTGTATATTCCGACTCAGAATGGTGCAAAACAGATGGGCTTACTGCATTTTCTGCACGGCAGAATGTCTGTCGATTCCGCTGTTGCTGTTCCCTCCACCGGGAGGGAAAAAATATCAAATCCATTCCGTCTGACTGAACACAACTCTCTGCAGAACAATCAGACAGCTACAGAGGCAGGGGCCCAGTCCTATGATGCTCCCTGCACTCTACAGGTCCCAGATTGCAGTGGGAGAGGGAGGCTTTACTGCAGCATCTGTGAGCGATTGTCATGGCGAGCACAGTGGCGGGGGCTGCTAGGTTACTGCAGTGAAACTCCAGTACTCCAGCACAGAGCGCGTCTTGATGTCAGCCTTAGATATCTGGTTGTGCAGAGTTCCAACCTTGTGCAGTTTGAACCAGATGAATCCAGTTCTGTGGTTTAAGAGTCACTCAAGTTTATCATCGCAGACACTTGCTCTTGGGCGGTGGGGGGGTGAGGGGAGGGTCATGTCTCAGTACAGTTTATCACTCTTGGTGTCTAGATCTGGGTTTTCTCTGTGACATAAAGAACTAAACACACTACAATGGTTGCTATGCAGGTTCAAAGGGATATTTATAGACAAGGGTGAGCTGAGTGAGCTTGTGAATAAAGGCTTAATCACAATTCAGACAGCCAATTGAGGTTGCCCTTGAAATTGAGGCTTGCACTTTGAAAAAAACGATCACAACTCTTTACCATTAGCGTTGGCTCTTATTTTATGAGATTGCCAGGAACAGTTCAAGCAACAGTAGTGGCTTGTTTTCACTTCCAGTAACTGAGATACCTGTCATCTCCTTTTGAAAGCTGATACCATTGAAGTAATGATGATACCTTAATGATGTAAAGCAATTGTACAAGTAATGTACAAGAAATCTAAACTTCCCATGTGTTGCTAGCCAGCTAGTTAGCAAATCATGTGTTTGTTTAACAGCAAAAAATAAACCAAGACCAAGAAGGATAGCATGATCTCTCCATTTAACATGAACAAAATCTGTAAGTTTAGGAAATACAAACAAATTTCAGGAGTATTTCCAGTAACGTAAAAACTGCATCCTTTTAACTATGTTGTTTGTCTCCCCTTTCCACTTAAAGTTAATTTCATTGTTTGTAGACTTCAAAGAAGGAGTGGACGTTTTACTGCATGTTTTTCTACAAAGATTACGGAATGTTCAGTTGAACGGACACGGTATATTACTCTGACAGGGTCTGTGTGTAACCGGTGCAGGTAGAATTTATGCAGCTATTTATTCTTTCAAACACAAAACAAAAAATTCCCCCTAATTAATTCAAGGTGTTTAATTAGCCACCCCGAGGGCACTCATGTCCGTTTACTAGACTAGTTAAAGCAAGGGTAATAAAGGGTGGCACGATAAACATATATAAAGAAGACGGAGGCATCATACAAATAAGGAATTCTTTCATATGGGGCCAGGAAGGACTTAGAACGACAAACAGAACATGCATAACCCAAGATCAAAGGAATACGAACCACCCTGTCAGGCTTGCTGTTTGCAATTCTCACGGTGTTATTCAACAATGGTTGTTATCGATGGAAATGCTTGTGTTCAGAACCGGGGTGGGCTTTAATTCTTCACCTTTATGGAGCAGTGCTTTTTTATGATGCGCAACATTGCTTGTGCCTTAGTGGTACCTTTTGTTGATTGCTGATGGATTCCTCTCAGATTTATGACAAAATGCCTTTGTTGTTCATCAGCTTGATGTTACACTTAACTTATGAGAGAAATCTAACCTTTAATTGAAGTAAAGTTATTCAAAGAAAACAAAATCCTTATCAAGGAATTTTGAAGTCAAAACAACATCACAGATCCACCACCATCCTTCACATTGTGGATTAGGTTATTTTCTGCATGACCATCCCTCTTTTTATGCCAAACCCACGTCTGGTGTTTGTTGCCAAAAATCTATATTTTTGACACATCTGACCATAGAACCTGGTTCCACTCAAAGTTCCAGTGACGTTTTTCATCTGGCAAGCCTTCCAAATAGCCTGTTAGCATTGAGGTGGCATCTAATTGTAGTTTTGGAGACTTGGTGCAATTCTCCAACTGTGATCCTTGGAGAAAGTTTAGCCTCTCAAACCATCTGCATGGGGGCAAAATACACATGCCTCCTCTTCCGGGCAGGTTTATCGCAGCTCCGGTTGTTTTAAATATGGGTATTTTCAGGTGTGTAGTTATTTTCTTATAGCCATTGCCTGATTTATATAGGTCAACTCCCTTTTGTCTTATTTAATTTGTGTATTCTGTGATCTTCCATGTGTTGAAGGATGACTAGGCCTGTAGAGATGACTAGGAGGTTTGACCTGTGTGTCACTTCATATTTAAACCACCATGGATGACCACTTAAGAGGTTCTAAAGACTCAGGTGAACTTAAATAAAAATAAAAATAAAGTAATATATACTTCATTTATATTTTGTTCATAGGAACTTCTCAGGGTGCCAATAATTGTGGCACACGTGGTTTTGAGAAAAATGATTATTTTTTAATAATATAGTAATAATATACGCCATTTAGCAGACGCTTTTATCCAAAGCGACTTAACAGTAGTGAACGCATACATTTTTCAGTATATGTGGTCCCAATGGGAATTCTTTTTCATAAGGATTTTTTTAAAATTTGAATAATTTTACTTCAATTAAACATTACATTTCTGTGACACTGGAAGAAGTGAAGGGAGGAGTGGAGAGTGCTGCGCCTACCTTTTGGCTGCTGTCAGGTGTTCCTGTTCCCTCCCACAGCCTGGAGAGTACTACAGGACCTTGGACAGCAATGGGCTCACCTACAGGCAGGCTCACCTGTGGCTAATGAGCAATCAACTCAGGTGTGAGCCATTGGCTCCATTAGGCCATTATAAAAGCACAGCCTGTCTACTACTAAGTAAAAAACTACAGTGCCTGAGAGGGAGTTTTTGGAGCATGGAGGAAGAGGTGCTGGTTTTTGGTTATGGTTTAACCCTCTAACAAATAGTTTTTGATTTAACTTTGTTTTTGTTTTATTTTTGTGAAATGAAAAGGATAATAAACTGGCCATTAACCTATCAGAATCTTTTTTTGGTTTGTCTTTCACCCCTGCCACCTTGCTAGATATGGTGGAGAATGGGCATTTGTTGTCCCTGGTAGCTTGAGTGAATAGGGATTTTTTCCAATTTAAATAAATGAATACATTTTTGGACATTTTCTTTTCTCCCAAAAATGCCAAGGAAAAAACACCACAGGGTGAAGAGGCAGACCGCTCCCAGGGCCTGGGAATGGCCCTGGGGAAACCTGGGAGGTCCTAGAAGTCTGCTCAAAAGAGTGGGTGGCAGACCTGCTTTGTCTGGTGGCAGGCTTTACCTGGGCAGAGGAGCCTATAAGAGGTTTTCTCTGGCCCCTTCTCTGGCCCCAACACTGCCTAGCCACACTGGTGGACCTTTCGTCGGAAGAATCTGGAGACTGGGACGCCGGGGAGGAGTTGATGAGAATATTTCCCTGGTGTGACTAGTGTGGGGAGCCACCCCATCACTGGTCTGTGCACCCAGTGCAGGACACCAACCAACCCTGACTGAGGAGGAGAGGAAGGCCAAGCCAGACACTCCCACAGACCACCACTCCAAGGCCATAACCAGACCAGGCTTCCCCAGCAACCAAAACTCTCAGGGCTGCCCAATCAGCCACCTCTCATCACTGGCCTCCCAGTGGGCCCATCGTCACCTGCTATCGCCAGCCTCCCAGAGAGCCACTCGTTGCCTGCCATTGCCGGCCTCTCAGAGGGCTCCTTGTTGCCAGCATGGGCTACAAAGCTGCCCTGTTATGCCTCCGGTGTTGGCTCGCTGGTGCAGTGTGTCTGGTCTTTGACCCTGGGGGCAGGGCCTCTTAGAGACCTGGTGTTCCTTTTCCGGCGTCTGGAGATTTCTTTACTGGTATGTAACACTGGGAGAGGTGGAGAGAGCTGCGCCTCCCTTTTGGCTGCTGTCAGGTCTTCCTGTTCCCTCCCAGAGCCTGGAGAGTACTGCAGAACCTTGGGCAGCAGCAGCCTTGCCTACAGGCAGGCTCACCTGAGGCTAATGAGCAATCAACTCACATGTTAGCCATTGGCTTCATTAGGCCATTATAAAAGCACAGCCTGCCATGCCTGAGAGGGAGTTTTTGGGGCATGGAGGAAGAGGTGCTGGTTTTTGGTTCGGGTTTAACCCTTTAACAAATAGTTTGGGATTTAACTTAGTTTTTTGTTTTTTTATTTTTGTAAATGGAAAAGGATGATAAACTAGCCATTAGAACTCTGTTCTTGGTTTGTCTTTCATCCACTAACCACCTGGTATGGTGGCCACCCCTCCCACCTTGCTACAATTTCTCCCATATTTTGAGTGTAAGATCAAGCTGATGAACAACAGACTCTTTTCTGCTCATCTTTACCAAAGGTGCCAATAATTCTGGAGGGCACTGTATATATGCAAAATACATATTCTGTACAGTGCCCAATAACATAATTATTTATATTTCGATAAAATAATTCTTGCCCCCTCGGATTTTCTGTCGATTCAAAAGTGACATTCAATTAACTAACCCAAGCCACGCGAGACCTAAGACTGAAAGAGCATCAAACTGTTTAACTAGACCTTCAAAAACTGTTTATCAAATGAAGACTAGGAGCAGTAATGTTAGGAATATGCAGATTTGGTTTCCATAATAGAATTTCTCTCCTAACCTGGTTTTATGTTCATGGAGTTCATGTGATGTCTTGAACAACAGTCTCCTCCAAAATGTCTTAAAATCCTATGCTTCCCCTACTTTCAAGAAATACAGGGGCCTATAAAGACTGGGTTGTATTGTAGATCAACAAAGTGTATGAAACTAAATAGAAAATCATTGTTTTCATTGTCTAGTAATTGAAATAAAAGACTGCTCAGTATCCATTCAGAAAGGTCCATAGAATTGACCTTGTTTGATACAGAGCTACATGCCATTCTATTTTCATGGTGAGAACAAGATGATTTTGTTTCCCCACTGCAACTGATTGAGAAAGCTTACTAGTGGGTCTTTTATACCAACTCATTTGCATGTAACATTCCATCACAGACCACCTGTCCCCCCTAAGCTTACAAAAATGTAGAGCAAATGACAAAAAAGGGGAATCCTGGCTCTAATTAAGGGTGTTTGGTTACTAAGCCAACTTAGCAACTGGTTTGCTGCTTCGTTTGGGTTGCTCAAATGAAAATCTATTGGCTTTGCACGCTACAGTGAATATCGCGTAGAAGGCCCCAACAGGGCACCCTGCCAGCAACTGAAAAGCGCAAAATGTCTGTACTGCAGATAATGGTAATAATGTATGTTTATGTGTTAGCCCATTCAATCACCCATGCAAACGCTAACACATGTAGCTGCTGTTTCCCACCCTCTTTATAACATACACTAAATGGCCAAAAGTATGTGGACACCTGAACATCACACCCATATGTGCTTGTCGAACATCTCATTGCAAAATAATGGCCATTAATATGGAATTGGTCCCCCCTTTGCTGCTATAACAGCCTCCACTCTTCTGGGAAGGCTTTCCACTAGATGTTGGAACATTGCTGCTGGGATTTGCTTCCATTCAGCCAGAAGAGCATTAGTGAGGTCAGGCACTGATGTTGGGCGATTAGGCATGGCCGACAAACCATTCTGTATGGACCTCGCTTTGTGCATGGGGGCATTGTCATGCTGAAACGGGGGCATTGTAATGGTGAGTTTGAGGGCCTTCCCCAAACTGTTGCCACAAAGTTGAAAGCACACAATCATCTAGAATATCATTGTATGGCCTCCCGGGTGGTCTAGCGGTTACAACCTTCGACGCTGACCTCTGCGACCGGGGTTCGATTCCACCGGCCGCGCCAGAGTCGGCTCTGGCCAGGAGTGCCACTAGGGGGTGGCAATTGGCTGTCCGCCCCAGGGAGGAGGGTGGGAAGCCGACAGGAGTCTGCTTCATATAGGAGCAATAGAGGGGAAATAGAGGGTGTAATTGGCTACTAAATTGGGAGAATCAATAAAATCAGAAACACAATTGAAAACGAATATCATGGTATGCTGTAGTGTTATAGGATGAGAATGCGTTTCCACTGTTCCAGAGTCCAATGGCGGCGAGATTTACACCACTCCAGCCGAGGCTTGGCATTGCGCACTCCCGACGAACAGTTATTGTACTGACGTTGTTTCCAGCGGTAGTTTGGAACTCGGTAGTGACTTTTGCAACTGAAGACAGACGATTTTTACACGCTATGCGCTTCAGCACTTGACAGTTCTGTTCTGTGAGCTTTTGTGGCCTACCACTTCGTGACTGAGCTGTTGTTGCTCCTAGATGTTTCCACTTCACAATAACAGCACTTACAGTTGACCGGGGCAGCGCTAGCAGGGCAGAAATTTGATGAACTGACTTGTTGGAAAGGTGGCATCCCATAACGGTGCCACGTTGAAAGTCACTGAGCTCTTCAATACGGCCCATTCTACTGTCAATGTTTGTCTATAGAGATTGCATGGCGGTGTCCTTGATTTTATATACCTGTCAGTAATGGGTGTGGCTTAAATAGTCAAATTCACAAATTAGAAGGGGTGTCCGCATACTTTTGGCCATGTAGTGTAACTGTTTTGTCTTTACCCTTTTTCATGTTCATGTTCATGTATAATTGACATTAAATTTCAGAACATATATGTCAAATAATCATATGTGTAATCTATGCAAAAAGAATAACAAAAAATAGAATAACAGCATTCTCCAACAATGACAAAAATATTACGCAGTACATTAATGAGCGACTCAACTGTTTATTAATGTGCAACCATTTTGTGACCCTCTTTTTCTCACAGCTCTGAATGTGCAAGGGAGGATGGGAAAAGTACTGAATGCAGCATTGCAATCATACGCATAGAAATGCATCAGAAGATCTACTATATGTAGGTCAAAAAAACAGGGATTTTATTCCTGTTATTTGTCACTTTCTGTGATATTATAGGAAAGAGATGAAAGCAGCCAGCCAAAGGGCCTGAAGCAACTGCTCACCATTTTCCAGTCCTCACAGAGTCATATGTGGCACAACACAGGCCAGAGGACACAAAGTCCTTCATGGCACTGTGAAAGAACAACAGCAGCAGTACAGAATGGGTTTATGGTTAATCTCCCAAGTAGCAATTATTTTCCATTTCTGAGGGACACTTTGGACACTCAACAGATTAAATTGATCTACAGTTTGAAAAAGAAAAAAATGTTTACACTTAGTTTTACATTCTGTTTCTCACAAAATGTCATGCATTCAGTATTTGCTGAAATGAGTGGAACATTTTGTGGAAGAAACTTAAATCTTAAACTTTGTTCCTCTGAATTAAGGACAAGGCATGATTCAATTGAACCTGATCCTTTATTTACTTTTTTAACACACATTAATTGTTAATTTAGATGGTAATAATAAAGTCATCATTTACTTTATAAAGTAGTTTGCTGAATTGAAAAACAATTGTCTGTATAAGTACATTCCTTTTTAATCAATAATACTTGAATCATTCTTGAATCATACTTGAATTATCACCTATTTTTGATCAAAACTTGATTTAGTTTTCTCTGTGAAAAATTGTGTAATGATATTTCTCACTACAACAGCAACAATATAACAAGTATTAACAAAATATACAATAATTATATTAATATATAATAACATATATAGTAATATTGACAGCATACTGTAGAGCTTTTAAGGAAAGAAAACAATTGATGTGAATGCATTGACCTCAATTAATGTGTGAGAAAAGAAGTGCCATTTATCAAATATGCCCTGAGCTAGTTATGCTGAATCTGTTAAAATGTTATTTTGCTGTGAAATATTTCCTGGAAACATTTCTGCCATTTACATTCTGGCAGTCAACATGTATCAAGTCACCCAAAAGGTTGTCTGGAGGCAGGGTTTGGTGTAGGATATCCTCAAGATAAGGTTCTGCATGTCAGTGAAAAAGAGAAGTGGATGTGTATGAGTCTAGTCATTTTACAATAAACATTTACATTTACATTTACATTTTTGCCATTTAGCAGACACTCGTATACAGAGCAACTTAGAATTAATACATTGAAAAATGGCAAGAACAATAACAGCTAGTGCAAGAGCTCAGTATAGTAACAGTACAACAGATACATCACTGTAGACAGCTGCATACCATACCTATAACACAGGGAGAAAAAAGTTAGTATATATACTGTACATCAGTGGCGACTGGTGGGGTCCACAACAGGTGAACTGAAGCCCGTTTGTGGGGGGTACTGATCTGACCATGACCTCCTCTGATGCTCCGGTGACAATGCTGACTGCCCGTGCTGCTCTGATGATGTTATGATGACGATGATGATGATGATGTGCTCACTGCCCCTGATGCTGCCTGCCTGCCTGCTTCACTACTGCAAAATAGAGATTATTCTCATATTAAATGCCTGACATCATATAATTTAAGCCAATCCTACCAACTTCATTCAATAACATATTGATAAATTAGCAGGGGGATCTGACCTCTGCTGCTCTGGTGATATTGCTCACTGTGTGCTCACTGTGATATTGCTATTGTGATATTGCTTTCCAGTCCTCAAAGAGTCATCTGTGGCATAACACAGGCCAGAGGACACAAAGTCCTTCATGGCACTGTGAAAGAACAACAGCGGCAGTACAGAACAGGTTTATGGTTAATCTCCCAAGCAGCAATTATTTGCTCACTGCTGCTCTGATGACATGGTGATGATGATGATGATGATGATGATGATGATCCCCTTTATTTCCTAACAAAGTGCCCTATAGTATCAATCTCACACCACTAGGGTTTTTCTCCAACTTCACAATCCTCAGTGTCAAGCAGTTAGCTAGCTAGCCAACATTAGCCCAGTTCAGTTGAAATGTGAGAAGAGACAAATTATTTGATAGATAACGTTAACCAGTAACTAACTTTAGAACTCTTATTATATGAACAAAACTTTCTTCTAAAATGTCATGCGCTGCTTATTATTTGACATGTTGAATATACAAAGACTTTCTTCTAAAAACGTCATCTTAACTAGCTTCAGCTAGATAAAATCTCATGTTTGATCTGAACTGCATTATTTGACGAATCAAAGACTTTCTTCTAAAACTAGCTAAAAATCATTAGCTAAGCTAGCCCAAGCAAGTTAGCAGATTGACAAATCAATGCAATTATCTAACATTAGCTAGTTATTGTGGCTAACTTTCAAACTCCAAGAGATCAATTTAGAATAGAAATGATTAACAGTTTAATTAAAACACCGAATTAAAATAATAGAGGAATAAAGACAAAATAATCCAATCTATTGCCAACCTTCCTGTAACAGACATCACTCTCCAAAAACTTCTGTGCCCAAGCCACAAATATTGTAGATATCTTCTATTGGACAGAGATGGAGCCAGATTCTGATTGTCATAGGCATGTCAAAATCTGATTGGACATACAGCTTGGAAGCTGAGCCATCACATGTTATTCCATTAAATACATTAAGTCCATAGAAACCCAGAGACAACTGCGACCAGCTGAGCTTCCACTAACAGCTTCAAGCGCGTGAGGCGATAGATAGTGCTGGTTTAAAGAAAACATTTCAGTCTAAGTGACATACCATGGAATTGAAATAGCACTCTATCTGTGGTATTTTCTAAAATAGATATTAAGTAAAAATGTTTATTAATGTTGTATTTAAAAAATATTTCCCATCCCCCAAAAAAATTCTAGGGGAAGCCGAGCTTTCCTCATTGTCTTAAATAAATCGCCACTGCTGTATATGTATATACATACAGTATATATGAGTATATAGCCCTGAAAAGCAACTGCACTATGACTATGCTTATCAGAGCAAGCTTTCTTTAAAACAAAAAATAAACTTGCATATACTGTAGTTCATCATAAGAAATGGATACAAAACAAACAATTAATTTCTTATGATTAATTTCTTATCCAATACATACATGTGTATGTATTGGATAAGAATGATATGCATTACACAAAGGCATTCTTAGAATATCTGTAATTGCTTGACATGTATGCTATGTAGTGTATGACATAATGATACATTTTTGGACAGGAGAGGTATTTTTATAGATATTAATAATCATTAAATCTTCCTGGTGAAGTGATAAGATGATAATCTGTGAGCAAAGGGCATGTTCTAAATGAGAATACTTTATATTGGCTCCAAAAAGTACAAGTATTTTAGCACATCCTCGTTCAAATTTGAAATGCTAAACAGCACAGTGTCCTGGAGGCACTGCTTATTGCAAGCACATGCCTGGTTTGTCTATTTATAGTGTAAACATCGTAAAGCAAACCTATATATATTTGGCTCTATGCTGTTAAGGGCTGTGCTGAATGGCTAAAAGGAATGGTAAAAAGGAACTTGAAAGTGCACAGTAGGTTTTCCCTCCGTCAGGTCCAGTAAGGCACTCTTAGCCATTGTACCAGCAAAGCACATGCCACTTTAAACCCATTCATGATTCTTAGGAGTGAAATAAAAGCCTCTTGAAGTCATCAGCAGAAAGCGCTGGGGAGGAAACCCTGAAGCACCGTTGCCAACCCTCTGAAAAAAAAGTCTCCCTCCAAAAGTAGCTTTTTTCCTCTTTTTTAAACTGACATTGCAGGGATAGTTTGTCCAGCAGGGCAACAGATAAGATAACTTATCTGTTATCTTTCCTTCATTTTTAGAAACTCTGGTATGATAAACCTATGAAATGTATGCAATTTTTTTAAACAGTACTTGGTAAAGAAAGTATGGCCGAGGACAATGGGTGTTTAAGAGGACCTCTTGTGTTAAATAAATTACTTAATATAGTTGAAATGTCTGGTAAGGGTAAAAACAAGAGGTAATGGAAATGATTTGACCAACCCACAACATAAACAGACCCCGTCTATTGGTAAGCATTTTAAATGGCCTCTCCATTTAATCAAATGCTGCCCCTATTTTACAGTTAATGGAGTTTACAGTATGCTAATCATTTCCCCCTATTGTCGGTGTTGCTGAACCCACACTTTGGAATGTTCTCTCACAGAACAAAAGAGAGGGTGATTCACTTCCAGTTTTTTAATCTAGGCTAAAGGCTCATCCTTTTAAACCAGCTAATACTGGATCCATTTAATGTTTAATGTATTTATCTGTACTAACTGCATGTACTGTTACTGCTGTACTAGGGCTGTTTAATGCGCCTGGGTGATTTCCTGGTTTTAACACCTACATCTTGTTTTGTTTTGATTGAAATGTTTGCGTAGGCAGATAGGTGTTTTAAAAATGTATGTTTTATTGATGTGCTGTAATGACTCTGCTCTGCATGTGCACAATATATGTGCTAAATAAATAAAGTTGATTATTATATAATAGGTGTGGATATCCTGAAGCTGGTCTCTGCCCAGATTGGCAGCCAGTGGATTGACATGTACCAGTACCTGGCCAATGCAACTGAGCGAGAGGTGGCGGCCTTCTCCAACGGGTACACGGCGGACCACGAACGGGCGTACGCCACGCTACAGCACTGGACCATCCGCGACAGTGACGCCAACCTCGCCAAACTCATCAGCGCCCTGCACCGGCAGCGTCGCGTGGACGTGGTGGAGAAGATCCGCTGCGTGATGGAAGACAATCCCCAGGTGGGCTATTGCTTCACACTATATTACATGCTTTAGCTTTCATTCAATTATTGAACGATAGTATATAGGTGAGTATGTCTCATTGTAAGGTGTCAAGTGACATGGCCCTGGGTTCCGTCATCTTCTCGTCTAGTAGTCCATCTTAATAGAATGTAGTCTTTATGTGTGTGTGTGTGTGAGTGTGATCAATGTGATCACTGAACCATGTTTGTATCAATTATGAGATATGTTTGGGGTAATTAAGACAATTACCTCAAACAGGTCCACCTATGGCTTGCTCCCTCTTCCTGCCAAATTTGCAACTGTTCCAGATGTTTGAAAATTTTTGATTATTGCCCTAACAGTGGTTAGTGATATGTTTAAACATTTATCTATTTTTTTGTACCTATTACCTGACTTGTGTAGGTCAACAACCATCTATCTCATTTGATTTGACAATTCTTTGGCTTTCCCCATAGTGATGGATGACAAAGGGATTTTACATGTGTTACCTAATGTTTATACCTTAGTGAAACAGGAAGTGATGGAAGGCCATACAGTTCCTTAAGACTGAGATGAACTTAAATAAGTATAATTATATTGCAGATTTACCTTGGTTTGGTTTTATTTAAAATAATCTTTTGGGGTGCTAATAATTTTGACACAGGAAAAATAGTATTACTCAATAAAAAGAAAAGAAAATTTGGAATAATTGTATTAGAATAAAATTATATAGTTTTCCCATATGTTTGAGCGTAAAATATAGCTAATGGAAGTACCTTTGTAAGGAATGAAAGTCTATGGCCATTGTAGTTGTTTCTGTGGGAGACCCTGAAAAGTGCCAAACTCTTGATGTTGTATATGTGTGGGGTATGCACCCTCAACCCATAACTTGACAGATGTCATACCTGTCATCCCAAACCCATTCCACAATATTTCTGTACTAAGTGGAAACATAATACTAAGACACACATGTATGCGCACACTTGAACATGCATGCAGGCACAGAAACATGCAGACACAGACACACACACACAGATAAACACAGAAGCACACACAAACAGCTGTACACACAAACATACACATGGGCACAGACACATACATGTGCACACACATGTGCACACAAACAAACAAACGTATATGGACACACATGATCATGCATGCACAGACACACACACGTGCACACACACAAACAAATAAATTCATACACCAACACACTTGACCATACACACAGGCACAGACACACACACCCACAGACAAACACACAAGCACACACATGAACATGCACCTGCACATGCACATGCACAACGCACCGACAGACACAAACTGAGACACACGTGCCAGAGGAGGCTAAGTTATAGGACAGACAGGTCACATGGGAGGGAGGCTTGTGTTTCAACTCTGTGGTGTGGTGGCTAGTTCCATCTTCATTCCAGAGTGCATAGGTCAGGGAAGAACAGACAGGAAGGAGGCATGATCATTCATCATCTTCCACTAATATGTATTGCCTAACTTTCTTCTCCATCTAGATGGGTATCTGGTTACATGACTACGTCCTTGTACCTTCAAGGTTAAATATTACCATTAAAGTGTTTTCGATTCTTATTAGAGAGACAAAATGACGACCATATAAATCTGTCTAGTCCTGCATGGTAATTTTGCCTGTCAGCACCATTTAATAATTTCTTTATCTGAACAGTAACTGTAGACTTTTAATTGATTGTTGTAAAGATACCTGGATGCCAAGCTATGAATCATACTGTGAAGACAGTGCATGCTTTCTAGGGATCATGATGTCCTTTAGTGGAAGGGATGTATTACAGAAAATTTATTTTTAAAACTAATTTTAACCTTTCTCATTTACTCCAAAACAATATTTTACTCTCCTTTGCTTGTATACGCATGTATTGTGTAGAACTTAAAGGAGAATGTTTGATGGAAATGTTTCGATAATTTAAATACATGATTGAGCATTCTGAACACTGTAGGTCTAGAGGAAGTCTAGACATTTTCAGTCTAGTTTATGCTGCAAACCACAAGCCTAATACCATTGTTTTAATTATTATTAAAACAAATCTATAATTAGATTTAACCTTGGGAGATTGGTCTTGCCTGACCTGTCGCTCTGCGCCTGTTTGGGCTTGAAACGCTACAGAAGTTTATGTTTTTGCCTTCTGTAATTGTGATTATTGGGATAATATTTGGGCATTTTAACTCTGAAAAGGTAAGCGGATCTGCTCCTAAGGTTCTAACTTTTGTGTCCATTAAGGGACAGACAGGGAATGTTCCAGTTTTTCCTCCGTCTAGCTACGGCTAGTCTGTTAAAAAGCTAACTGGATAGAAAGTCCAGCATTACATTGTGCTGATGTTTTTTGTGTTTCGCACTCTCAGGATCAAATCCAAGAGCAGGGAAATATTAGTTATTAGTTAGCATTCCTTAGACTAACTTAAAGCAAGCGTTAGTGTAGGAGGTAACTGGATTCGGTTAGCTACTACAATCTTGCTTGCTACAAACAACCGGTCCAAGCTAAGTTAGTTCTACAAAGGGTTTTGTTGCCATTTCTGGTTTCTGCACCTGACTGTTCGGAATCACCTCAGTGCAGTTTGTAATTGTATTGACTTGGTGTCTCTGTTTCGGCATTAATAAATTCAGGTGCAGAAAGAGTCAGATTGCTGTAGTTAGGGGATCAAATGAGGCCATTGGCAGTGCAGAGCGAGTGTTGCAGAATGATTGCGTTTCTGGAGGAGGACTTCCAGGAGGCTTTTGATCATTGCCGGCTTGTGGAGAATCTCGAGAGCAAGATTCTTGATCTCGAAGCCCAACTTGCTAGACTCAACTGCCCTCCCGAATTTGTAGAGTTCCAGGAACTTATTAGTACTGATTTGTTCTCAGAATGCTCTCTGATTATTTAAACACTAAAAAACCACTACGCCATGTGGGAGGCCCCCTATTCCTGGAATTTTTTATTTTTTTTAAATCCCATTTTCTCCCAATTTGGTAGCCAATTAGACCTGCTATTTTTATGTCAATCCCCCTAGTAATGTGAGTTCAATAGGAAATTGCCATAAATTAGTCCTGGGCCTCACCTAGGGGAGTGATGAGATGGGGCAGTGTTTTTTTGACCACATCACATGAACGCCTCTTCCGAGATGGAACTTAGCCATTATATGTTTTTGTTGTTTAGCTTTTTGCTGTATTTTTAAACAATTAAATACACAATGCACAAACATCATATTGGTGTCTCACAGGGCCACTTCTTGAAAAAAATATATATGTTTATTTGTTTAAGATTTTATCAGTTTTTCTCCCAATTTGGTAGTCATGTCTGGTCAATCCCTCCCCCTCCCTGGGGTGGACAGCCAATCGTCAACTCATCATGCTGGCACTCCGGTACTACAGGGCCAGAGCCGACTCTGGCAAGACGGGGAATTGAACCCCGGTCTCCGTGGCCAGTGTCGGACGTTGTAACCACTGGACCATGCGGGAGGCCCTTCCTGGGATTTTTAAGTGATCATAGAACTATTCATGGCAAAAGTATATTTTTTTAAAGAGTTTTTCTGTTTCTCTATTTACTCTAATGCAGAGCTCTGTACTTAGACCATTTTGCATCTTTGACTGGAAAAGGTTCAGTTTCAAGGTTAACA
This sequence comes from Aldrovandia affinis, assembly GCA_029706075.1. Classification (NCBI taxonomy): domain Eukaryota; kingdom Metazoa; phylum Chordata; class Actinopteri; order Notacanthiformes; family Halosauridae; genus Aldrovandia; species Aldrovandia affinis. Next base: position 2,714,985 of record JAINUG010000096.1, on the reverse strand, counting down.
GAATGTGATTCACAACACTCAATCTTAGCACGTACCATATAATGTATCAAATTATATTGTAATTCTTGACTGGAGTTCTTTAATTTTCTAATTATGCAGGGATCATCATGGGATTCATTTTATTTCATTTAGAAGCAAACAAAGGCTGATGTGTACAATGATATACAGTTACGGAGCTCAGATGATCAGGAAAATCCCTCAGAAATAGTTAACAAAACCTTTATGTTAACTGGGCCATCAAATCATATCGTGTCACTCCTGATCACAGACCTTACACTATGCCCATAGGGTTCATGTATATAGCGCCATAGTAAATGTGGCTCATTATGTTTATTATTTACAATGGGAAGCAAGGAATAACCAATTCCTCTTAAAGTCTTTTCTAAAAGCACATTCCTTTCTCATAAAGAGACTCTTTCATTGATGTCAATTGGAAGTTGAATTGGACAAAGCTGAATTTGGATGGAGCAGCTGCCTGTTATGCAGGGAAGATTCTGTATGGTGCAGGCCACTGGCTGCGACAGTCCACCGACTGGGTATGAGAGTGGAGTGCAAAATGTTTAGCAGTCCATTGGACTTGTTTACAGCGTTTCATTAAGAGATAGCTTGGAGGCCAATTCTCTGACTGGGTTATTTTTGCCTGAGCCCAGCCACAGTTGGCGTACTGCAAACGGCGTTAATCTGGCATGGATCTCCAGCTGATACGCTGTGTTTAAACAGCACAAATGTTTTTATAACACCCATGAGGGTGAAGCACATGGAGTGTGGAAGAATTGCCCCCCACCGTGTTTGAGGAGGGTGTGCCATTCGCCAGCCCAGAGGCAGACTCAGTGATTTTAGGGCCCCATTTCAAAATCACACTTCGGGGGAACCCTCTCACCCCAAAAGTATAACATGCTTTCCATCCAACTGCTTTCCGATATTTATATAGCCAAAATAATAAATAACAAATCAAACTGAATTATTCAAAACTAATTATAAAGGAGGAGGGTGCAAAAGCATCTCAAGTATAGAGGGATTTACTTTATTTAATTAAACAATGACAGGGAGACATAAAGTTTTTTTTTTTTGCTCAGTCAGGGGCTACCCCGTGGCACTCTGGCACCCGTTTCAATGAACTAATTCACTATTTGGGGCTCAAGGAATTACATGCCAAAATGTGTAGTTAATTTTATTATTGAATTATAATAAAGTTGACCCCTGAGGTGGGGGTGTGTTGGAGGGCAATAACAAAAAGGGATTTTCTTTTTTTAATTGAAGCGACCAATTGACATGTTTCATGGGTTGTGTGTGTCTCTTTGCACCTTAAGTTTAATTTGCTTTCAAGGCAGATCATAGGTACTTAAATCATCAATGTACCTTTCATCAATCATTAAATCATCATTAAGGCATATATCCAGCTAAAGCACTTGTTCTTGGTGGTGTTGCACCCCATAGTTTGGAATCAAATCGGCAGCTGGCTGCATGCATTCTGGGGGATGTTTCAGCGACGGGGTGGCTTTTTGTGATTGGACCTTCCAAATCTGGAGAGGAATATATAATTAAATAAATGCGGGCCATTGGATATGCAGATGGACTGATTGTGCTTTGGGGAGAATAATTATTTTATGTTTCATTCAAGAAGAGTTAGACTTTTCCTGTCACATGTTCCCAGCAAAAGGGGCTTCCACTGGATTGTGGATTTTTAGCTACATTCAAATAAAGAAAGTGTTCTTGAAAAAGAGACTTTGAGACTTTGGGGTATATCAGATAAGTGTGCATCCCTCACACTGTACCATAGATTTGCTGACAAATTTTGTTTGGATATTTAAAATGCAGCTGATAATCGCATATCCACCCCACTCAAATGAAACCATTTTGCTGTCGTAATAGTCGTCCAGTCAACATTTAACTTTGTCTCAGGTCCCAGATGGTAACCTGGACCTTGACATCCAAAGACAAATGATGTGGTGGAATGGAATGCATCTGAAGCAATTCATAGATCCTTACTCAACATGGATCATCACTGAGAGGATTGCTTTCCTCAGCATCACCACTCACTGGGGCATGTATCAGCTCTGGCCCATGTGAAATCTATCAGGTTTTCATGCATCCGAGTAATGAATAGAAACAAAGGGACTGCTTTTTTAAATAAATGATACCACAAAAACATTGCTGTTTGATTAAAGAGGGGCTTTCTGTTGGCAGTGATGAGAATCAAACAGTTTAAAAAATGTCATTTGGATTACAGTTCTGGAATGGTGTGTGGTGTCTCACATTTTGTATTGCTTTGCATGAACAGTGAGCTATGAGCAGACCTTCTTTCCACAGACTACTCTTAACCCTTCCTCATTCACCAGTAAAGTCCATTGTCCTCTTGGCTGTTAGTCAACATGGGTACCCAGCCATGAAATCCCCTTCTTGATTAAGAATGTATCCAGTTCCTGATTCGGTTAGTGTTTGCTAACTAAGAACAGCTTGACGGCTTGCCATTTGATGGGTTATTGAGCCATTTTCACACAGGTAACTGCTGCCTTTGATCTTGGGCAATATCATCCACACTTCAATCAAACAGTGTTGCTGGCACACAAGCATTTTCTGAAGATGGACTGAGCCCCTTGTTGTTTAGGTCCAGGCATTTTCCCTACACTCAGCTGACTTCATTTCCATTTGATTTGTGTCACATGTATACAGTAGTCCTGAGGTGCTGCCTCTTTCATGAGTGTTGTTTTTTTGGTAATAGTTCTATCTTGGCTGGGTTGCTTGCTCCATGAGTCACTGCTTACACATAGGGATTTTGGGATTCATGACTCAGCCTAAATTGTTCCCAAATAATTCTCCAGGGGTCCTGAGAGTTTGCAGCCGCTCCAACCTTTATTTTCTCTGTCACCTTTGTGTTCTCAGCAACTACGTCACAAAAAACGTTTAGTAATCTTTAGGTGTTCGGTTTTGGCTCTCTCTTTGGAGGAATTCGGCATCTCGAATCTGAAACCACGAATGACCCACTGCACTGAAGCTCTGTCAAATTCATTTGGAGAGAGAAAGAGCTCTCAGGAATAGCATGTGGGTCAGATTGTGGGTGAGGTTTGTCCTGATATGAGTCAGTATTGTTAACAAGGAAATCTTATACCCCAATAGCCATTTTATAACTATTTGTTTCATTATCTGTCTTTCTCTCTCACGCACAACCACCCACACACACACACACACACACACACATACACACGCACACACACAAAACAAACACTGGAGAATACTTCGAATATTTCTGCACGGCAAAATGTAAACATGATAATCCATGACCCTTAATAAACTCATAAATGAACAAACAATCCTTCCCCCCTTTCTGTCCCTTATAAATCTCCTCAAACATTATCTTATTAGGACACAATGAAGCCAGCGCATTGCATGAGGAGTGTTTGAATGTGGCCGAGGCCATGTGCTTTGTGGGCAGTAAATTCTCTCCCTTGTGAGTTTACAGAGCCCTTTCATGAGTGCCTCTTGTATAAGGCCTTGATGCAGAACAGAGAAATCGGAGGGCAGATCCGTGGGTGGTTCAAAGCTATGGGGTCGGCTATAGTACGCCATCCGGCCACCAACTCATAAGGGTTTCCTGTTGTCTGATCACAATTAATTAAAGAACAATGCAGTAGGCATGGCTTTCCTCCAGTGACCCCCTCCATTTGTATTTTGCAGTTCGATCTGAACCAGCTGATGACCTCTGTGAATGTAACCCAATGCCTCAGCCCCAGCCATAAGCCTTTAGACTGCCCGGGCATAGTGGTGGAGCAGTCTCCCGTGGACAGGACCAAGGGATTCTTCGCCGATGAATCGGAGCCGCTGCTGCGCTGCGACTCCACCTCCAGCAAAGACTCCGCCCTCAGCAGAACCGGCTCTTTCATTACCAAAGGTGAGGCTGCAGTGGTCCATGATTTACATAGAATTGGGGGACTTGACTGAAGCAGCCTGTGCCCAGCACACAATGGTGTTTTTTCATTCACTGCCCTCTTTTTCACTGTTAAGGAGGCAATCCATGTCTTTTCAGCTCTGAAGCCAATGGCCTCCGCTTATCCGGCAGTCTGATCAGATGAAATAAACCCCTGTCCCCTATCCGCATTTTGAAACTGCATCTCAGGTTGGCTCGCTATCAATACAACCTGTGGCAATTTGCAGGTTGAACTTGGTTGAGCAATACATTCTGTGAGAAGACGATTTGACCGCTCAGTCATCTGTTTGAAGAATGATGACATGTTTACAGATGTCCTGTTCGATATTTTTTTTCTTCCCCAAACCTCTTGTAATCCTGGGGTTTAAGCATCTGTAAAATCCTTTGTCACAAAGCATTCCCTATCCTGAGTGGATCTTTTTGCATTTACAACCTGGAAACAGAAGCAGTGCTGAGCAAAACCATAGTTACGCTGTATCAAATGACTGTACAGCTGTATATAATCAAAATGAATGCCAAAACAAATGTGCAATTATTGCTAAAATAATGTCCGATTAGCTAAGGAGCAAAATGTAATTATGTGTACAACATATTTGTTTGTACATTAACCTTGTTAAATCTCAGTGTCGTAAATACTTCACAGTATTTCACAAGTATGCCAACTACCTGTGATAAATTACAGACTTCAAGTGTAATTAAAAATTTAACTAAACAGGTTTGATAAAAAATAATACAGTATCTTATTTGTTTTTAGGCTACCACTAGTATCTACTGCCCTCTATTGGATGACTAGTGCATTTAATTTTATTGTACTGGACTGCACAGCACTGTCCTCTCAATTGATTATATATATATATATATATACAGTGCCCCTTTGGAGTCTATACCTCGTCTCAAAAATGTCACCTTTTGTTGACTTTTTACACCTTTATTTACACATTTTACCCTACAACTTCCAAGTGAGATTAAAAATTCTCAAAATTTCTGAACATTCATTTAAAATAAAAAGCTTTATTGCATTTGTTGGTTGCCCTCAATAAAGGCTTTCTTCTGTGTCTTATGGTTAATTTTGAGACTTTTTGATCACAGGACACAACTAAAGTCTGCCGTTCTTGAACTGTGTTCCTTGGGTTCTTCTTTGCTTTCCTCACCATCTTCCCCACTGTGCGTGGGGACAACATGCACTGGTGTCCTGTTCTTGGCAATTTTGCAACTGTTTTAAACTTTGTGATTACTGTCCTAACAGTGGTTAGTGGTATGTTTTACTATTTGTATCCATTATCTGACTTGTGTAAGTCTGACTTCTGTCTCTTGACAGTTCTTTCACTTTCCCCATGGTGATGGAAGACAGAGGGTTTTTCATGTGTGGTACCTCGTTTTTATACCCTCATGAAACAGGAAGTAATGGAACGCCACAATACAGCTCCTTAAGACTGAGATTAACTTAAATAAATAGAATTTTATTGCAGACTTAACTTATTTAAAACCATCTTTAGGGGTGCCAATCATTTTGACATTTGTGTTTTTCAGGAAAAATAGAATAAATGTATTGAAATAAAAGTATATAGCTTTCCTATATTTTTGAGGATAAAATATAGCTCATTATATGTATCATTTATTTCCACAGCCTTTTTTGCTCATTTTCATAAATGTGCCAATAATTCTGGACCTGACTATATATGTACCTATATGAATACATGAGGAGCACAGGGGATGTTTGTATCAGTCTTACATAAAAAAAACACTATAGAATTTTTCTCATTTAATCACTTGAGCTACATTTATGAGGAAAATACCTCAGTGTTCACCTTCTCCAATTTACATTTCTCAGAAAAGAAGGACACAGTTCTCCGTCAGGTCCGGCTGGACCCATGTGACTTGCAGCCCATCTTCGATGACATGCTACACATCCTGAACCCTGAGGAGCTGCACGTCATCGAGGAGATCCCCATGGCTGAAGACAAGCTGGACAGGCTATTTGAAATCGCCGGTGTCAAGAGCCAGGAAGCCAGCCAGACGCTCTTGGATTCTGTATACAGTCACCTGCCAGACCTGCTGTAGCCCACGCAGCCCTGGGCGGCCGACTTTCATTCCCTTCCCACATGCTGGCCAGGCAGTGAGGGAGAGGCAGGGGAGCAAAGCTCTGCAAAGTGCCAGGAGCCTCCCACAGCTGCCTCACCACTGTGCACATTAAAATTCTGCTTGCAACTGCATCAATGTAGCATTGAAAAAGTGTTTCTCTTACATTTTGGAGCTTCTTCTTGGTGTGTTCTCAATCAGACATGTCAGTGTTCATGTTGTAAACACATGCACATATACACACACCCACACACATATATATATATACATATACACACGGAAACACACACACACACACGCATATACTGTATATATATATATATATATATATATACAGTATATATATACACACATATACACACGCACAATGTCTAACACTAATGATATGTAATATAATTTATGCACTAATTTTATATTTAAAAAAACAAAAACATCTTAACCTTAACTGGCATTCAGCCAAATGTGCTTCAATTGCCTATGTTTAAAGCGCTGTTTACTAACATGTCAAGTTATTATTCTTTTTTTTTTTCAGATCAGTTATCGTTGTTATGATTATTTCTGTAGATTTCTATGTTTTTCAGCAGCTATGTTTAACATAATTTCATGGGCATTTAAAATTATCCCTGCTAAGTACAATAAAATGATCTCACATAAACTGAGGTTCATATTCTGAGATATCTACTTGAATTTGACTGTCACACTTTGGGATTGTGGTACTTCATTTAAAAAAAGAAAATGCAGCATATAATGGCTTATTCCTAAAAATGCACCAAAAAAGAAGAATAAAAACAAAGAGAATTTTTTGCTGTACACAGACTGGTGTCATGTTTCAGACACTGATGTTGAGAACTCAAAATGTGTTTTTGCCAAGCCAGTCCTTATCAAGCTACTTTGGTGCTAGACTTGAAAAACCCTGGTTGTGCTGGTTTCCCAATAAGGTGACTTGGGGTAGTTTGATTGTGCTTTCTGACCTTACTTTATGGGATGAATGAACAGCGCCTGATATTGCATTCGCTGGATTTAATTTAAGAGTGATATTAATGTTGTACGCTTGTCCAGTTGGGACTTAATGTAAGAGTGAACATGAAGTGTTCGACGAAGTTGAAACATGAAGCTGATGATGTCTGAATATTATATTCTGGTGGCTGTTTTAATACTTAACACTTGTAACCAATACGTTTATTATTGTAACATGTTAAATCAACCGAATAAAGTTCAATCTTTTATCATAAAACCTGCTGTTCTTGGTTTTCTTTGTTAATTCATCAAGTTGGTAACAGTACATGCCATGCCATGTGCCTATGGTGTATACATTTGAAGCTATGTGTTTCCTAGTTTGAAGCTATGTGTTTCCTAGTTTCAACACCTTTATGTTTTAGAATTTGGCCAGATTTATAGTACAATACTAGTACACTATGAAAAACAATAACTGAAGTAATAATTCAATTTTTGGACTGGATGTTTGTTGGATAAGTGAAAAGTCAGGAACATTTTGATATAGATTATTAAAGTTATTATGATCTAAAATGATTAGAGTTATCAAAAATAAACAATAAACACAATTTCATAACTTTTTCTTTTGAACTCAACTAATGAAAACAATATTTCAGATGTGAGTGGTTTAGCCTATCCCTCAGTGTTCAGCAAAATGCAGTAGTGGGGTGAAAATCCATGATAACGTTTTTTCGGTAGGTGCTCTTTTGTTTGCAGCCCATGAATGAAAACATTAAAGGGGAACACTCACAGATTTTTTCATTTGATGTTTTTATTTTTCTCAAAAAAATATGCTTCGGTTTTTTCATCCATCACATAGCTGCTTCAGTAGCCAGAACTGCGATTTAGCACCAAGCACTGCTTACGTAGTTCAGAGCAGGAAGTCGTTGTATAAATTTGCTTCCTGGTTCTATGTTTAACTAACTAGCCAGCTAGCTAGCGGAGGTCACCACTCACAGCACATCTGGAGAGACTCCCAACTGTGGACTGGTTCTTCATTTAAAAGTACTATCTACTACAATCCTGTCATAACTTTAGTCAGATAACAATTCTGCACTTTCTCCTAACCTCCAAAGGTTTAAAGTTTTCTTAATTGTGATCTCTGGCTACAACTTACTGCTGATACACCACAGGCCTGATTGATGGAGTGCTGCAGAGATGGTTGTCCTTCTGCCAGGTTCTCCATCGCTGCAGAGGAACTCTGAAGCTCTCTTAGAGTGGCCATTGGGTTCTTGGTCACCCCCCTGACCATGGCCCTTCTTGCTCGGTTACTGAGTTTGGCCAGACGGCCAGCTCTAAGAAGAGTTGTGGTGGTTCCAAACTTCTTCCATTTCACAATGATGGAGCCCACTGTTCTCCTGGGTGCTTTCAATGCTTTAGCAATGTTTTTATACCCTTCCCCAGATCTATGCCTCAACACAATTCTATCTCGCAGGTCAATGGAGAGTTCCTAGGACTTCATGGCTTGGTTTTTACTCTGACATGCACTGTAAACTGTGGGACTTTATATAGACAGGTGTGTGCCTTTCCAACTCATGTCCAATCAATTTAATTTACCACAGGTGGACTAGAATCAAGTTGTAGAAACATCTCAAGGATGATCAGTGGAAACAGGATGCACCTGAGCTCAATTTTGGGTGTCATATCAAAGGGTTGGCACACTTGTGTACATATGATATTTTACATTTAGATTTTTAATAAATTAGCACAAATGTCTAAAAACCTGTTTTCACTTTGTCATTATGGGCTATTTTGTGTAGAATTTTGAGACAAAAAATGAACTTAATCTATTGTAGAATAAGTCTGCAACGCAATGAAACGTGGAGAGGGTGAAAGGGGTGTGCAGACTTTCCGGCTTGACTGTATATACACATTAGAATCACCACACCTCTACACACCATTTTAATAATATTTTCCACAACTCCTCTCCCTATCTTGTATTGGCTCCCGTTAGCTTTCTCCTCAGGGAATGCCCGACTCTAAATCTTGGAATGATGGCAAAAATAAAATGCAATTTTAAACTGTTTAAAAACACTGTTTTGTCCCCTTAACCGTCACCCCTTATTTTTGACATTCCTGCTTATTTAGACATACTCAAAAAGAACAGTTTGAAAGGAAACACATTGTAGTTTATGGGGGTCGCAAATACCACTCATGTTTGAAAAGCAATAAAGGAACTAGATTTCATGATAGACCTATGGATTTGTGCATGAGACTTCTAGACCCAAGGCTCATGAACTAGAGGCCTTTTAGTGAGTGGTGTCAACAGTGGTCTCCAAGTATTGAAAAACTCAAAAATTGCCAAATTGGGACATATACAGCACCTCTGTTACACTAGCATATGCCAGGAAGGGAGATACATTAGGGGTGCACCAAGCCCCGCTACAACAACAGAGAGAAATGCCTCCAATCGCCAAGCATTACATTTTATATTTCAATACAGCATGCAGGGAACCCCCAGCCACCATAATAGTGAGCTGCTTTGATTAAAGAGGAATAAAAACCTTTGTTTTTGAAACACAACACACTTTTGAAACTAAAGCCATTTTCACAATTGCAGGACAAAGATTAGTGTCCATGGTATGTCTTCATTTTTTTACTCATACTCTGGATCACAAATTGTATATGAACATAGACTTCAATGATTTAATTAAATCATGCTGTACACTAAATGTTTTTTAGAGTGCAATTTAGACACATTAAAGCACAAGATAAGAGCTTAGAAAATAGACCTGCCTGGCCACTGTGATACAAGTCCATCTTGCTCAAATTCAGGAAGCTTACCTCAAAACCTTTCATACTTCCATTGGACATAACCTGTGTTCCCACAACGAGCCCATTGCATGATTTATTTATATAGGTTTCATGCTTATTTTTTAGGATATTATTATTTATGATAATGAGTGTTTATAAAATTTTATATAATTGTACAAACACTGTGATTATACTGCCCTCCTTTATCCAAGGGTCACGGTCCACGCCCCCCAGTCGCTGTGTATTCTCATCTGGACCCCTGGGACAGGTTGGGTATCACCGTGTACACAGGTGAGGCCTAGGGATTTTGCTGGGGTGCCTTGGCCTGGGACGAAGTCTGCGCACGAGTGTAACTGTGCTTCCCGAGTCCAACAGTGCGGTGACATCTCTGTGCCCCAGCCAGACCTGATGAGTGCAGGCCGTCGGACTCCAATAGGTTGCAGGCCCGTTTGTAGCTCTGGTGGTTGTTTCCTGAATCAGTCGGCATTAGTTCATCCACGCTGGGGCAATGCTGCCCCATATGGCCAAGACCCCCGCACCTCCAGCACCAAAGTGGTTCTGGCACACTCTCTTCCGTCTGGCTGAGGCTTCCCCAGTGGGCAGCAACTGGCTCCTCTCCCCATCATCCAGGGTTGGGGACCCGGAGACTTCGGGGCACTGGTATCGGCTTTTCGCTGCAGGCAGACCTTAGGAGATCGATAAACTTGTGCTTTGCCTGTCGCTGACTCACCATTTTCTTGGCCTCATATTGTAATGAGTGCAGACAGTGTTCCATAACTACCTGCTGTGTTATGGTTTCCACTGTCACACTCGGGCCACACAGCCAGGTGTGTCCCGGAGCAGGTCGTAAACTTGAGCCCGGGTCGGGCGGGTGGGCTGGTAGCTCCAGCTACGGAACCGCTGTGCCGCACCGATGGGAGTCAGGCCAGCTCTGCTCAGGATCTCCGCCTTGAGCTTCAGGTAATCTTCTGTGACTTCTGTTGGTAGTTCATGGTACGCCCACAGCGCCTCTCCTATAAGGAAGGGAGTCGGAATACCTGCCCACCACTCCTTTTCCCAAAACTTGCAGTGTGTTCAAACATGGCCAGGTACGTCACTACGTTATCAGCCTCAGCCATCTTCTTGAGGAAGTCATGTGCAAGTCGGGAAATGGGTGGTAGGGGAACTCTCACAGCTGCCCCTGCCTCCTGGTAAGCCCGCTGCTCCTGTGCCGCGGTGTTCCTTTCCAGGCTTTCCATTATTGCCAGGCTGGCGCGCTGCTGTTCCCCGTGTATGCGGAGGAGATAGTGCAGCATGGCCTCCGGGGTCATTCCCGTCTCTGTGCCCTCCATCTCCACCTTTTCTACTGGTACATTGCCCACATTCTCCACCACTGTGAACAGGTGCAGGGTGTGTCCCATTCCTGTGACCGGAACCAGAGAGAGAGAGAGAGAGAGAGAGAGAGAGAGAGAGAGAACAGGTGGGAGGCAAAGGAGTTTTATTAAACAAAAAAACTATACATTTCTCTCCATCAGGCTCCCGGGGTTTCCACTCATAGGTGGGCTAGCGCAAAATATATATTTTAAATTATATATATATATATACGGATCAGGCACTCGGTTTCTCGATTTTTCCCCAGTCAGGGGCTACTACTCAAGGAATCTGAGGGAGGCAAGAGAATTAGCAGGGGAGCCACGAAAACCAGCCAGCTTTTCCCAAATCTCCCGTCGGTGTCTCCCGTTCTGCCTTTCAAGCAGCCGCATGTTCACGTCGATTGATTGCTGCTGGGAATTTGCCCAACGAGAGCCAGCTATTGCTCGCTTCAGCAATTGGCCAGCTCCCATCAGAACAATTAAATAATAACTGATTAATTACGGATTGATCCTGATTAATTACTGATTTATCCTGACAGAGCACATCCACAGGCAATCATGTTTTAAATTACTTAAAACAAGAAAACAAATGTCCTCCTTTCACTGCCCTGGAGGTAATGTATTGGTATGAGTAGAATGTTTGTACACCCAATGTTTCATTGTTGGATGGGGGATTGATATCATATGATACACCTGAAGATTTCTTACGTGTGATCACAAACGCGGTGTACAATTTCTTGGCAGCTGATTCTAGAACAGCCACAATGACTACCTACAAAATGTTTAAAAATCTTCAGAAATGATCACCTGATGTTCTGATTATATTTTAGCATCTAGCTTTGTCAGTCCAAGCATAAAATGGTTCATTTGTTCCCCAAAATCTCTGGTGTATACAGAAATAGCCTGCAAACAGTTAACAGTTGGCTGTCCACCCCAGGGAGGGGGTAGGGAAGCTGATATAGGAGTGGCTCTGTGTACCTGAGTTACAGTCGACGTCTTGGTGAGTACTGGCTTGAAGGAGGTGGTAGATCACCTTTGTCACTGCCGGTGTCAGGGCTATGTCAGTGAACTCACAATATGAGGGGGGGTTGACATGAAAAGAGAGAGTGTTATTAGCTACCAAATTGGGAGAAATGGGAAATATCTGAAACCAAAATCTTTTAAAGGAAATTTTGTTTCAGATTTTTCTCCCATTTTTCTCCTAATTTGCTAGCCAATTACACCCATTATTTTCATGTCAATCCCCTCTCATCTCATACTATGAGTTCGCTGCCGTAGCCCTGTGACCAGCGGTGTCGCAGGCGAAGCATTGTCTCTTCCAAGAGGGCACTCGCCAAGCCATCGACCGTAACTCTGGCACCCCAGAGCCACTCCTGTACCAAACATCCTGTCGGCTTCCCAATTGCCGCCCCCGGGGGCACTCAGTTGGGAAACAACTAAAAAGGCTTTAGGTAACCACCGAGGTGCTTGTTTCCCTCTGGCACGGTGCCGGAAATTACGGATGAGGACTCGTCCGCCTGGAAGCAGGGGGACAGCTCGGCCTCTATAGCGGTCCCAAGCCTGGTCTCATTCTTGTCTTGCCCTTGTGTGTTAGTGCATCAACTGGCATGTCTGGTTGAAGGTCTAATGATGCTGGCGCACCCACCCTTCCAGTGTATTGGTGGGGTCACTCCCAAGGCTATATACGTTCGGGGCAGCCGAAAGTTTGGATCAGGCCACTCCTCAAGGCTTTGGTTGTCGTGGGGGTGGACTGATCTTTGGTGGGCACTGCTAGGGCATATTTGGAAAATAGGTCAGTCGTGTCTAATATATAGGGGTACGTGTCTACCGGTCAGCCTAACAGGAGGTAATCTATACCCATAACCTGGAATGGATAGGAGGTGTCAATGGACATTAGGAGAACCTCAATTTTCCCTCGTGGTCAGGCATGGCATCCACCATAACGTGGCACCCTCCAGCTGGGGCCCCGTCTGAAACTCGGGCCCACACCACCATCTCTGACTGTGGGGGTAACACAAGAGTCGCTTGTTGGGGGAGCTTGGCTACGCCCTGGAATGTGGGGGCGGGGCCCTCCACTGATGCCCTCCGGCACACGACGGACAGGCGCCCCTTGAAGTGGAGGAGACAGTTGATCAAAAAGCGGTTAGACTGGGATGGTCGCCCTTCAACAAGCCTTCCTAACATTGTGACATTACGTTACTGCAAGACAGGTGACAGCTGGCTATGTACCTCCTCAACTAGTTGTGTGCTCAAAGCTTTAATTTGTTTGTTGATCTCTTTGGTGACGCAGCTCCATCCGTAAGGTCTCCTTCAGCTGCCTCATGTCTATGGTGGGGTTACTCTTTGCCTTGGTCTGAGAGGCTGCTGGGGTCATAATGGTGTGTACCTGCCAGGTCTCGTCTTCATCTTCCAACACTTCCTTGGAGGTCTGCGGGAAAGTCATCTGTGGCTATCTATGGAGCTGGCATTGAACTTCCTGACATACTGGACCGGTCTGTAGGCCCATGATAAATTTGTCCAAGAGCAGGTCATCTTCTCCCTCTGCCCCGTTGGGGTCCTTCTCACGCCACCTAGAATGAGCTCTGCTCAGGATCTCCGCCTTGAGCTTCAGGTAATCTTCTGTGACTTCTGTTAGTAGTCCATGGTACGCCCACAGCGCCTCTCCTATAAGGAAGGGAGTCGGAATACCTGCCCACCACTCCTTTTCCCAAAACTTGCAGTGTGTTCAAACATGGCCAGGTACGTCACTACGTTATCAGCCTCAGCCATCTTCTTGAGGAAGTCATGTGCAAGTCGGGAAATGGGTGGTAGGGGAACTCTCACAGCTGCCCCTGCCTCCTGGTAAGCCCGCTGCTCCTGTGCCGCGGTGTTCCTTTCCAGGCTTTCCATTATTGCCAGGCTGGCGCGCTGCTGTTCCCCGTGTATGCGAAGGAGATAGTGCAGCATGGCCTCCGGGGTCATTCCCGTCTCTGTGCCCTCCATCTCCACCCTTTCTACTGGTACATTGCCCGCATTCTCCACCACTGTGAACGGGTGCAGGGTGTGTCCCATTTCTGTGACCGGAACCAGAGAGAGAGAGAGAGAGAGAGAGAACAGGTGGGAGGCAAAGGAGTTTTATTAAACAAAAAAACTATACATTTCTCTCCATCAGGCTCATAGGTGGGCTAGCGCAAAATATATTTTTTTAATTATATATATATATATACGGATCAGGCACTCGGTTTCTCGATTTTTCCCCAGTCAGGGGCTACTACTCGAGGAATCTGAGGGAGGCAAGAGAATTAGCAGGGGAGCCACGAAAACTAGCCAGCTTTTCCCAAATCTCCCGTCGGTGTCTCCCGTTCTGCTTTTCAAGCAGCCGCATGTTCACGTCGATTGATTGCTGCTGGGAATTTGCCCAACGAGATGCAGCTATTGCTCGCTTCAGCAATTGGCCAGCTCCCATCAGAACAATTAAATAATAACTGATTAATTACGGATTGATCCTGATTAATTACTGATTTATCCTGACAGAGCACATCCACAGGCAATCATGTTTTAAATTACTTAAAACAAGAAAACAAATGTCCTCCTTTCACTGCCCTGGAGGTAATGTATTGGTATGAGTAGAATGTTTGTACACCCAATGTTTCATTGTTGACGGACAGGCGCCCCTTGAAGTGGAGGAGACAGTTGATCAAAAAGCGGTTAGACTGGGATGGTCGCCCTTCAACAAGCCTTCCTAACATTGTGACATTACGTTACTGCAAGACAGGTGACAGCTGGCTATGTACCTCCTCAACTAGTTGTGTGCTCAAAGCTTTAATTTGTTTGTTGATCTCTTTGGTGACGCAGCTCCATCCGTAAGGTCTCCTTCAGCTGCCTCATGTCTATGGTGGGGTTACTCTTTGCCTTGGTCTGAGAGGCTGCTGGGGTCATAATGGTGTGTACCTGCCAGGTCTCGTCTTCATCTTCCAACACTTCCTTGGAGGTCTGCGGGAAAGTCATCTGTGGCTATCTATGGAGCTGGCATTGAACTTCCTGACATACTGGACCGGTCTGTAGGCCCATGATAAATTTGTCCAAGAGCAGGTCATCTTCTCCCTCTGCCCCGTTGGGGTCCTTCTCACGCCACCTAGAATGAGACTCACGCAAGTGGAGAATGAAAGCTCCCACTCTTTCTTCTGCCCCTTGGCAGCACTGGGAAGTTTGCCCATAACTGTCCCTGCTAATTGAGTCTCCATAAAACTTTGTAAAGCTCCCAATGCCTGTTTACTATTGTTGCATTCCTTACATTTTAGTAGGAGTACTTCCCACTTAGCTCCCCCTCTAAAACCCCAATTATTAAATCACCCTTTTGTAATTCATTCAGACCCTGTGCTCTCAATAGTGCCCCACCTGAGCCTGCTAATCACTGAATTGTTGCCTATTGCTATTAAATTTGGGCACCCAAGGAGCACCTAAAAACCAAGGTACAATGAGTTGAGATACTGTGGTTGTGACTGTAATTACAGCCTTTACTGGGGCCTCTTAGCCATCCATGTTGTGTGTTTGGCGTGGGATCCTGCCAACTGTACCAAAAATGTTAAATGGTCAGGGTTGCAAAGAGGAAAATATTTAAAACTTTTAAAATTGATGCACCACGTAAACAATCAAATTAATCCTATTCCAACACAATGATACAACAATGAAGATTAAACGACGGCACTGAATTTCTTACATTCGTGCCAGTTAATGTCCTTATCAGTACCCGACACTAGTACTTCTCCACTCTGCGAGGGGCAGTGTTTACAGTACTCCAGATTTGTCTCATCCTACGTGTAGTCCTGGCTTGTCTGAGGCACGGGGAGTGTTATGGTGATGCGGTCTCCTCTCGTTCGCTCAGTCCGTCATTCCGTCGTTCCAGGACCCGTGGCACATTCCTCCCTCTTCCACCTCGGAGCCTTTCCTAGGTTTTTAAGGAGCATGGAATAGGCATTGTTGACGTCCAGTAGTTGTGATAACACCTTTCTCGCCCGCTCAGGTTCACCCGTTTTCCGCTACAGCACAGTTAGGCAAACTAAACACACGTTTGAAATACCAGTAATTCACCCACGTTGACTCACATATTCAATCGTAGTGATAGTGGACACCTCTCTTCAGGTGTGCGTTGATTAATTGGTCTTTATCTTCTCTCTCTCGTAGAAGCAGGCTTGACGGATCTAAAGGGGAAGTTCATCCACCGAATCACATCTCCCAGGTAACCACAAAGAAAAAGACTTCACGACAGCTATGTTCCTGCGGCTTTAATACCATCTCTGTAATTGATTAAAAAACTGGTAGCAGGGGTGGGGCATAGTAATGGGCGAATGGGTACCAGCTTGTATAGGTTCACAGCCTATGCAGTGCATTGAAGGGCTGGGCAGAGTTTCAATCAAACAATTAAAGCAGTTAATCACAATGTCTACAAGAATTCACAAAGTGTAATGGATTACAGCATTCATAGTGATATTAAATTAGTACTCAGCAACCATAAGTAGTAATTCACACCCTTGGTATATCATGGTATTTATAATAATCTTAAAGTGAATGGTGATAATAAATGACGCCGTCACAACGCACACATTATTAATAAAAGCAGTAAATTATAGGAAACTCATATTCAATCACTCTATGACTGCTACATGTGACACTTATACAGTATTTGTAACCTGTCATTGTGCTGCAGTATGAACAGGGTTGACATTGTATGACTAATGTACACCAGCAGACAAGAATGATTTATAGTGAATCAAAGCACTAAAATAATTTGCCACAAGGACACATCTGTCTAATAATAAACGTAAGAGTAGGCTGCCACCCTTTGTGGTAATTTAATAGCATCAAAAACAGTGAACAAAGCTCATTGCTTTCAATTACTTAAGCTACTTAAAACAGCACAAATATTACTTTAGTAACTAATATTCCCATGGTGGGATGTTCAGCCAACCAAATATGTAGACAAGACAGGAATATTATGACCATAATACATATGTATACATTTTCCATAACATAGCATCAGATAATAAGTGTATATATTTTTTATTATAAATATACAGTCTCATGTCATAGTGTTGAAGTGCTGAATGGTGCCATGATAGTCACTAAACATCCTTTGAAAAGGCTGGTATTCAGAATAAGTCTTACATAATAATGCACCATTACACAAGTTCAATAATTGCCTCACTTTTCAGGTTGTTCAGCAATGGAATGTTGCTCATAAAGCTGCATTAACTGTTTCAAACAAAAGAAAAACGTAGTCGTCATGCACATCTAATGAGTGAATACATTACTCTAGACAACTGTTCTTTCACAATGCTGGCCATTAATGCAAAAACTCAGGATGAAAGCAGAAGTCTGGAGTCATATGCCTTCGTTTCTTTCGACAAAGAGTGTCCTGTCTTATCCAAGAAGGGCTGATGTGGGTGCAGTGCATTCATGGTCTTCAATCAAGACCTTAATTAGTTAAATCAGGTATTTTAGCTCTGGCCTAGAACAATTGTCCTACTCAGATAAGATCTGCTTTAGACTCTTAAATGTCTTCGTGAATCGCTGTTGTTCGCATGATTTACCACTGTGGATTGTATGGGGAAGTATCATCTTGCAAGCGACAATGACATCCATTCTATGAAAACAACTCTCCAGTCTACGTGTTTAACAGGAACCATTTACACCAAGCGAGCGCAGGCCTCCTCCCTTTATAGTGTGCATCATGCATAAGCCGTTTCTTTAGCCGAGAAACCCATACTCAGACTACTGTATGTGCTCTTTGCATAAGGAGGAAAATAAGTTGTATGATTCGCAATGGAAGCTACATTTTTTGTCAATATTTTTGAACTTATTCCGAATTTTGAGAATAATTCTGATTAAAAACATGAACTTAACTTCAAAAACCATTTATATTTGTACTTGCTGACCACCCAATTTCATTTCTGTGTTGGCCTTTATTTTCTCAGTAATGTTAGACAAGCAACATGAAATATGCACACACACACACACACACATATATATATATATATATATATCAGTGGCAATTTCTGAAGCTCAGCTTCTCCTATCATTTTTGATCAGCATTTTTGATCGGCTATCAGCTATCAGCTTCCCCTATCATCATCAGTTCCATGACATTTCACTTAGTGCTTGTTTAAACAAAACATTTTAGTCTATCTATCACCTCAGGCACTTGAAGCTGTCAGTGGAAGCTCAGCCGGTCTCTGGGTTTCTATGGACTTACTGCATTTAATTGAATAACATGAGAAGGGTTTTAGAGAATTTAATTGGACAATATTGACCCGCCTGGAAGCTGAACTTCTGAGCCGTAGTCTACATCCAATCAGATTTTTACATGCCTCCGTCAATCAGGATCTGTCTGTGGCTCCACCCAATAGTTACAATATTTGTGGCTTGGGCACAGGGTTTTTTGGAGAGTGACATCTGTTACAGGGTTGTAATTTGGTATTTTAATTGAACTCTTAATCATTACTATTCTAAATTGATCATTTGGAGTTTTAAATTTAGCCACAGTAGCTAGCTAATGTTAAGTAATTCTATTGATTTGTCAGTCTGCTAACATGCTTGGGCTAGTTTAGCTAACATTAGCAGTTCAGATCAAACATGAGATTTTAGCTAGCTAGCTAGTTAGAATTACATTTTAGAAGAAAGTCTTTGTATATACAACATGTTAAATAATAAGCTGCGGTTTTGTTCTAGCTAATGTTAGGTACTAGTTAACGTTATCTGGCAAATAATTTGTCTCATTTCGCATGTCTCAAGTGAACTGAGCTAACCTAGCTAGCTAATTGCTTGACATTGAGGATTGTGAAGTCACTGGAGAAAAACCCTTGCTGGTATGACCAAGTGTTCAAGCATTTTGTTAGTAAAGAAAGGAAATTATAATTTGCTTACAAGGTAAGGGGATAGCCCATTATATTTATTTTGATATGTTGCAAAATTAATGTCTTAGCTTTTACCTTAATTAGGGAAATTATTTAGCTACCATACCCTGTATTGTTTCTCTATAAGAGTTGACATTTAAAGGTAAACAATTTATTTGTGAGGCTACTATTACCAAGGGTACCAAAATGTATTTACTGTTATGAATAACATTCACATTACCTATGTTCCAAGTCTTTAATAAACTGCCAGTTTATCTCTTTATTTGTTTCTAATGTTTCATCAAATTACTAATTTGATTCAAAAAGTACTAATTTGTTATTGAATGAAGATGGTAGGATTGTTTTAATTATATTATGTCAGGCTTTTAATATGAGGATAATCCCTGTATTTTGCAGTAGTGAGGCAGGCAGGCAGGCAGTATCAGGGGCAGTGAGCACATCGTCATCATAACATCAACAGAGCAGCAGGGGCATTATCACCAGAGCATCAGAGAAGGTCAATTTCAGTTAACCCCCCCCCCCAGCCCTTAGCTTCACCTGTTGTAGACCCCACCAGTCGCCACTGATATATATATTGTAGTGTTACTGGGGACTGGTGACACACAGGACCGTTTCAGAAGGTGTAGGCAATAGAAGAAAGGCAGAAAGGAGGCAGGGTTCCCAAACAGAGCATTCATTTAATGAATGAGTTTTCTCCAAAATACAAAATAAACAATAAATAATTTTACAACTAAAGAATCTTGTCAAAAACCAACCATAATTTAAACATAGCAAACCAGGGCATAAGGCCTGCAGCATCGCTTGCTGCCCTCCAACCTTCCCCCAATGTGGGAATCAGTTATTTTATGCAGTCCACAATTTCAGTCAGTTGCCAGCAAGCCTAATTGCTTCATTAGAGTCTAATGGATCACAAGATTTAAAGGGACAGGCAGCCATTTCCCTGGGCTGCCTCTTGTGACGCTACAATATATACAGCACCCCTTTATAATCTACACTATTTTGAATTAATGTTCAGAAATTTTGAGAGTTTGTTTTCACTTGGAGAGGGCACTGCATATATATATACACTACCGGTCAAAAGTTTTAGAACACCCCCATTTTCCAGTTTTTACTGAAATTTAAGTAGTTCAAGTCCAGTGAATAACCATGAAATGCTACAAAGGTAAGCGGTAAACTGCCAGAGCTTAACAAAAAAAGTTTAGGTTACCAAAAACTGAAAAATTATGTACATTTCAGAGTTATTAAAAAAAGGCCCTTTCCTGGGAACAAGTAATGGGTTAACGTGGGTTAACATTCACTTTGTGCAAGTCGCCGACTTTGGATCCAGCAAAACAGCCCCAGACCATCACGCTTCCTCCTTCATGTTTGACAGTTGGTGTCACACACTGAGGAACCATCTTTTCACCTACTCCACGGCCTACAAAAACCTTTCAAAATTTCCAGATTGCAAGATTTTGGATTCATCGGTCCATAACACCTTCTTCCAGTCTTCAGTAGTCCACTGGTGGTGCTTCATGGCCCAGGCAAGCCTCTTTTTCTTATTTTGCCATCTTAGCAATGGCTTTCTTACTGCCACTTGACCTGTAAAACCTGCAGCTCAAAGTTTTCTCTTCACATTTGAAACTGAGACTTCCTTACTTCGACCAGTGTTAAGCTGTGCTTGAAGCTGTTGTCCTGTGAGCCGCCTATCACACAAGCTGTTGACTCTCAGAAACCTGTCTTCTGATTTTGTTGTGGCTTTGGGTCTGCCAGACCTCTTCCTGTCAGAGTTTCCTCCAGTTTCCAAGTGCCTTTTGGTGGTGTAGAAAACTGCTCAATGCCAAAAGTTTTACATTATTTTTCAGTTTTTGGTAACCTAAACTTTTTCTTAACCTCTGGCAGTTTACCACTTACCTTTGTACCATTTCAGGTTATTCACTGGACTTGAACTGCTTAAATTTCAGTAAAAACTGGAAAATGGGGGAGTTCTAAAACTTTTGAACGGTAGTGTACATCCCTTCCCCATACTGATACCTTCTCTCTGCTACCTGTTAAGGTAGCCTCATCCACTCTGCTATTCTCTCTCTTCTCCTCCTTTGATTCACTCTGTCCTGTCTCCACCAAACCTGCTCGTCTCCTACCCCCCAGGCCCTGGCTAACTGATTACATTCGTGCTGACCGACTCAAACTGCCAGTGGCAGAAAGGAAATGGATAAAATCCAACTCCACTGTTGACCTGACAGACTTCCACTTCTGCCCTCAAAAGGGAGAGATACTTGGCTCCATCTCAGGTCAACATGCATCATGTGGCAAGACAAATGGCATCTTTAAGATCTGTGTGAGATGTTCTGGGTATGCTGGCTATGGACACAGTAAAATGCTATTGTTAATACATGATATAAATGGGTTTAACTGATGCAGACAACAATAAAAAAAAAATTGGGCTTTTAATGGAGTGCATGAAACTCATTTTCAATACTGGTGATCTGCTCAATAAATGTAATGACATAGCAAGACTTTTCAGATCAACAGTACTGCTGTCTCTTAAATTCACAATGTGTCCACATAGCCTGCACTTCTTAATATTAACGTTTTGTGTGAAATCCAACAGATAATTAGTCTATAAAATGGTTTTGACCATGCAATGAAAACCAATGCATGGTGAATGCATATTTGAACCAATATTACATTTATATCAAAGTTGCTGAGACCAAAAATGTGTGGAATTACTGAAATTGCAATAATGTATGTGGTGGCTGTGTATGTGCACTTTGATCAATAAATGAATGCCTGCCCCAAGACTGATTAACTTTAGTTTCAGCAAGGAAGTATGTCTGACTTTAACCCCTGAAGATAGTGTTGACAGTGAGCTACCTAGCTTGCCATTACGATTTACCCTCCCCACACAAATTTGCCGCTCATCTCTGTGAGGCAAGCTAATTCTCAGAGGGCAGCGAACTCCGCTTCCTTCGAGATAAAATTTGCCTAACCACATTCTGGAGACTCCCTTGTGTTCTTCATGGCGGACCCGAGCCTGCTCACCCTCCCCCCTCCCCCTGGGGCGGACAGCCAAATGCCGCCCCCAATTGGGGCTGACAACCAGGGGTGTGTCTCACGAAGCAAGATTAGTGGGTTAGCGAGCTAACTGTGTCTCACTTTTAACCGGGTTGCATCGCCATGGTAACTTATGCTGCAAACCTAACCTGCTCCGGAGTAGGTTAAGTTTAGGCTAGCGGATCAAATCTTATAAATAGCCCACCCCCTCACCAATCAACTCTCTGGAAAATGGCCTCACCAATCCTAGAGAATTGTTGCGTAATCATTTTAAAAAAATATCAGAGATACAGATTCTCCGCGGAATATTGTATCTGCACAAGCTTCTTGAGACGCATGTCACAAATGCCACTCATCGAAGCCATGCGATCACTATGCAGCAGTATGTATGTATTGCCCTACGTTTTCTAGCCACCGGTACATATACGTATTCTGTTGCTGATGCGGAGAACCTGAGTTTGTATCAGAGGAAGCTCATCCATAGAGGATGGGGAGGACAGTCCTCCCCAAAAATGTGAAAAAAAGTAAATAAAATCTATTAAAATAACAATGTAAAAAATCACCTTCAAATCCATTTCAAAGCATCTAGGATACATAAAACCCCTTTTGCTATTCTTAAAGTCTCAACTGCGCCCTCTAGTGCAATGGAGAAATGTAGCCAGAGGACGGTATCTGTCGTCCTCCTCCCCAAACCTTTAACCACATTTTCTCCTATCTTTTAGATGGCAAAATGTACTGTTAGGGAGGACGTCCTGAGGGACAATCTGAACCCGGTCTGGGCCAGGTGGACCGAGAGATCCCACCGCACTGGATACTTCTTCAAAATAAGTAGTCTTCTTTCAAAGTGAAACAATCTTTAGACTGAAACAGTCTGTAGTAATAATGATTATTTATTTGAATATGAACAATGGTTACATTCAAAGAGCCGCTGGTTCACGAAGCAAGGACTGACGCTCTTCCCTAAAATCCCACTTTTTATCCTGTATTAAAACCCCCCTCCCTCACAAGATTCAACACTCCTATCTATGATGCCCCATTAAGTTACCGCTCCCATCGGGGTGGGATTCCCCAAAAAGCCCCTTCCCTCCTTTTTGGCCACCATTTTTACATTATATAAGACACCATTAGTTATATCTGTCGCCGTCTGGCATAAAAAGTAAAACAGTCAATTATTAATACCATCCCCCTATCTGCACACTGCACCTGCATCCTGCCCTGCCCCCACAAGCGCGGCCTTAGTTGCTCGGACAAACCACTGGCCTTGGGCTTGCCTCCAGGCATCCCCATCGCAGGTGTCCCAGGGCCTCTCTCAGCCCAACACAGACTCAAAATTCATATGCATCTAAAATACTACATACAAAATGATTATAATCACGAGAACAAAACATAGAGAACACAGGGCTCATGAAATACAGGCTTTTCTAGGTTTTTTCTTCCACAGTCCTCCTTAAGGCCAATAGACCAATCAATAATAAAATAATCACATACTACATCCAATTAAAGTAGAAAGGGGTAGATCAAGGATAAATGATCATGCACAAACTATGATATTCTGCTTTTGTGAAAGACACCAAGAGAGAGAGATTATCTTTTTTATTAAATGACAAATAGTTGTGCAAATTTAGTTTTTTAGGCGTGAAGGATAGGTCGTAGTAATTATTTTTATTATTAATTGTTGGAGGATCTTAGCGAAAGAACGACGTTTGGCTAACGTTAGCTTATTTGCTAGCAAGCGAACTATCAAGCTAATCAAACGGGCGGGAAAGGAGGAGAGCTGATGAGAGTCTAACATTAGCTAGTTAATTAGCAATGGCCAGAATAGTAGGCTACACGCGGAGAAGGACGTGATGAAGTCATTATTGCAAACTCCATTCCATTCATTGGAATACAGACAGAAGACTAGGATTAAAACGGAAGGAAGACCACTTCCTAAAATTATGTTCACTAAGAGAAACGAGAAGGTAGGTGTGTTCAATACTTTTTGGTATGATCGGTACACTTGGCTTACTGGAAGCCTCGCTACCAATCGCTTGTATTGCTGGTCCTGTCTTCTCATGGGAAAATGCTTTCCTAAACGCTCTCTAAAGGGGAATGCAAGCATTGACACTCGAGTTTCCCTGAAACTGAAAAGTAAAATAAAGAAGATCAGCTGCACTTCTAAGATTATAACAAAACAATATTATTATAATTTTATTATAAAAAACGACTGCTTATCCATCTATCTGTAATTGTTTGATCATCTTAAAACAAAGGCGATTTATGCTTTTATATTTGGTTGGGTTATTATTAAATGTATTTATTAGGTTGTTAGCTGGAGCGACTTTGTTGCTGTATGACACTCATCATTTTGCTAACTATTTGCAGCGATGGACCTCGAAATGGTAGCTGGCAGAGTAAGCTAGCTAGCTCGCTAGTGAATTAGCCCCCAACTGTCAGCCGTCATTCGTGCAACTCTGGTCATCTATTCTAAAAATGTAAAAGAACGAAAGAACGAAGAACGAACTGGTATGTGATAATACAGTATGCGTGGCTGTGTGGTGCTTGGATAACCCTAGTCCCAATCTATCGATTGACGAAGTTTTAAATGTGCTTGTTTAACATTATGATATTTCTATGTTGGGTTATTTTTTTATTTTGTGTGCACGTCTCACACTAATATATCGTTCACCGTGTCGCACCGAACATGCATGCAAACTGCAGCGAATCGTTCAGTTCAACTTCCGTTTTACAGCGCTCGGTAGTCTACAAATCCGACGTTGAACTGAACGATTCATGGAGTCACTGACCTGGATTTGTGTACTGAACTGAACTAAACGATTCGAATCAGCAAAGTGATTCGTAATTTCCATCACTACTCACAAGGGCAACTACAGAGAGCTGGCTGACGTAATTGCACGGTATAACGCTTTACTAGCGGAGCATTTACAAACGTCAAATGTGTTCACTGGCATGTCAATAATCCAAAATGATTCATTAGCCACCACTATCAAAGGTGAAATAAAAGAAGAGGTAGATGCTGCGCCCTTCTTCTCCTGGCAGATTGACGAGACTACAGACGTAAGCTGTCACTCACAGCTGTCAGTCATTGTCAGATATGTCGATGACCAGGGTGCCATTCAGAAGCGTTTTTTTTTTTTTTTGGATGTGTCGAGTGGGCGGGATTCCTAGTCTTTGTATGAGTTTGCGGAGAGCGAAATGTGACAGTTCAACTTCACTGAAAAGCTCATTGCTCAAACCTATGATGGCGCTGCAACTTAATACTTCCAGTGTTTTATTGTTTTGTGTGTGTGTGTTTTGTCTTTTACAGGTGACATTCTGGGATGATCAAGGATTTATACTATTTGGTGAATAAACATGCATTTTATGATGAACTAAATGCCTCATGTAGTTAAAGAAAGCCTAAAGTTTCTCTTTCCTTTTCTTTCAGGATTTCACCTCCTGGGATGACCCAAACAGCATGCAGACAGGTAGGTAAAAGGTACACTATCTGTAAGAAAATCATAAAATTGGGACAAACAGTTGCTCACACCATGACCCCAATCTCCTTAGTTTCCTGTACAGCACTAACCCTCCCCCTGTAGCAAGTGAAGCCCGTGAGCCATGGAAACAGGCAGGTAAGCGTCACCACACTCTCACCCCCAAGGTGGCAACATGCCAAGGTGGCACACTACACTCTACAGAGCACACTTCCCACTCATCACACACTTTACTTAAATTTTGTTTCTGATTATCTCCCATTTTCTCCCAATTTAGTAGCCAATTACACCCGCTACTTTTATGTCAATCCCCCCTAGTAATGTGAGTTCGCTGCCATAGTCCTGCGACCGGTAGTGACGAAGGCGAAGCATCGTCTCCTCCGAAATGGCACTTACCAGGCCGTAGACCGTAACCCAGTACTACAGGGCCACTCCTGTGCGCAGTGAACATCCTGTTGGCTTGCCTCCCCCCTCCCTGGGGCGGACAGCCAATGGGGGTTATGCGCAACGGACTTCCGTGTTTTGCTAAACGTGACTGGCCATTTCCGGTAGACGAGATAATGGCGTTGTTCTATACAAGATGTTTACAGGAGCTGCCCAAAATGAGTATATCCGATGTGCATGTGCATCGGATATGCAAGTCGACATCTACGGCTCCTACGAGCAAAATGGACAAGGGGTTTAAGCTATACGCTTCCTCCTATATCCATGACTATGAGGGTATTAACACATCTTTTTTTAAAGTACCTGTGCCTACTGTCTTACCTAGCATTAGCGTTA
This sequence comes from Aldrovandia affinis, assembly GCA_029706075.1. Classification (NCBI taxonomy): domain Eukaryota; kingdom Metazoa; phylum Chordata; class Actinopteri; order Notacanthiformes; family Halosauridae; genus Aldrovandia; species Aldrovandia affinis. The sequence goes on along the minus strand of JAINUG010000096.1, from coordinate 2,688,701 downwards.
GCTAGCTAGTACTAACAACATTTTTTAAAAGTACCTGTGCCTGCTGTCTATTACCTAGCGTTAGCGTTAGCTGGTCGGTTGCTCAATAACAGTTACCTATGTAGATCTTTATGTTGTCTTCCTCATTTTTCACCAGTGTCAAACAGAGACAGGATGACTTGCGATGTTCACATCAGGGCAGCCTGTCACAGGTCTATGCGAAAGAGCGAGAAGCCCCACAGCCTGAGAGTAGGGATGGTTAGCATAAGGTTGATCTGTTCGCGTTCACCATCAGTTCCAGTTCAAGGATGGTAACGCTATGTCAAACTTCTCAAGGTATAACGGCTAATCTGGCAATACGATCAGGACCCTCTTGACTATCTAATCTATCTAATCGTCATGATTTAAAAGGCACGACTTATACCAGCATTCCCATTTTGAGAAGTTTGATAAAGGCATCAGTCCAAAATATCAGCTGTTCAAGTTCAGTGTTGTTAGTTCGGTCTAATACATTTCAGCTGAAAAACGAGTATAGGCAAGGTTATTGGGGTAACGGTATTATAGTTTCTTGTAAATCATTGATTATCTAGTGGCATAATAGTATGTTATTCATCAGGTCTCTCAAAATAAAATTGATCACTATAAGGTACAGTATTAACAACCCGTGCTATTGTTTTTATTTAATTATCACATTGACCTTGTTGACTGGCGGAAGTGAGTAAGCATGTCTTCCGGTTTTGTCACGTGATGCTCGACATATACCCTATTGCCGCCCCTGGTGGCCCGCCCAGCGTGACTGGCGCGACAGGGAATTGAAACCCGGTTGCCGTGGCCAGTGTCGAATGTTGTAACCACTGGACTACGCGGGAGGCCCCATCACACACTTTAAGGAATGGGTTTACGCACACCAACTCCCCCCACTCCTGTAGCTTCCGCTACCCCCTTACTTCCACCTTTTCCCCTCAGAGACCAGTAGTTGGGGCCCTCACACCCGCAGCCACACCACACACACAAAAGCAAAAGTGGAGTAAACAGTGACGTAAACAGTGACGTAATGATACAACACAACAGCCAATCAGGGTGTTCATAGGTGAATGTAGATCAGCATTATGAGATCCTAAGCACTCTCGATAGGGATACATAACAAAAAGGAAATCAGTATCACACATTTCTGAAGAGGTTCTGAAATTTTGAAATATATCACAGACCATATTGTTGAATTTACATTACTATTATTTTCTCGAAAGAAACCAAATGTTTGAAATATGATTTGTTTCTCTGCTAAAAATCCCAAAATTCTTTCTCTGCAGATGTCCATGCTTGCTTCACTCAATGTCTCATAGTTTGGCCCCTTGGACTTGAATGAGTAAGTGCGCCTGTTTACCTGAATGCGGAAATCCTTTATGCATAGAGCCTATTCTTCCACCTTTTCTAACTGCATTAGATACACCCATGAGACTGCACTGTTGCAGACTAGCATATGTACAAATCACAACATTTTAGTCTCCTAAGGGAGACTTACTGGCTTACTATAAAAATAACCAGAGGTCTCCAGTTTAATCCTGTAAATGTTAACCAGATTGCAAGTTCTGTGTTGTTTGAGCTTCTACATTCAATGTCCAGTTGTTGATTCATTTTCTTAAATTCTCACTTTAATTAAAGAAGAGTGAAGACTTCTAAAAGTATAACTTTTTCACAGAAACGTATACTATACTTTTGAAACTAAAGCATTTCATGACTACAGGATAATTGTGCACATGATAAATGTGTAAATTGTACACATGCTTGTTTAATGAACTAAATACATTTATACACCATAAATTTGTACAACACAATCCGGACACATTCAAGTACAAGGAAATGGATAAGAAACTAAACCTGTCTTGCCAGTGTGATCTGAGTCACTCTTACTGTGTTTCAGGAAGTTTTACCATTTTTCCCATACTTAACAATGTGGGTGTGTCTGCCATTAGACTGCGCTTGCAGCTTGTTTTGTATATTGGAGCTCACTCTACACTGACAATGAGTACGTCAAACAGGACAGTCGGCAGATTGGTGGTAAGGTTAATAAAGTTTAATATTTATTTCAATAATATTTAGGGTTTAGGATTTTACTAAACCCAAAACATGACTCCAAGCAAGTGGGTAAGAGGTTGTGTATGGAAACTGGCCAGAGGTACGTCTCTGTTATGTGTAAACATTGTTTGACATTTTTGGCATTGGACATAACCTGTATTCTTTATAACGTTTTATATTGTATAACAAAAGACAGTATTTTTACTGTTTATTGTACTGTTTACTTGGGATCTTATTTCTTTGATCAGGAGTGTTGGTTGTTAATGTGCCTGAAGAGAATCACACCAAAGAGAGCATACCATTAGAGGATTTTCTGATACTGTTCTGCAAATACTGATATTCTTTGTTGAATATATAGGATAATATGACATATTGTTGTTAGCCAATGATTGGGATATTGTTTAATAATTCTTCCTGATATATGTCGCTTGATGAAACTTTTTGTGAAACTATGTATAGAAGAACAACCATGGCTTTCAGACTGCGTATTGGTGTTACAGAGCTAAAACAGCATTGTTTAGTATTACAAAGGAAAGTGAAAGAATAGGACCGTTTCTATGTCAAGGTATCTCACAACCGTCGTGCCTGACCTCAGTGTGTATTACACTGACCTTGATTTAAAATAGAGAGTTGTCATTCACCTCAGCCCTCTTGAAGAATCTCACGAAATGTTTGTTATTGTTGTCTGTTATAACACTTATTTTTAAAGGTCTAAAATGCAGTATGTACAGGAAAATCTCTGCTTTCCTATAACTCCTCTTAGCAATCTGTGCTGTCCATTATTCATGTTTGATTGACCAGTATGTAAGATACAGCCAAGCAATGATAGAAGCAGCACAACATGATAAATAAAGTATTTTATTTTCTGTGTAGTTGAGAGGGGAAATGTTTAGATTTGTGCAAACTGTAGACTGTGCAAACTGAATTCTGTGTTTCAGGATTCAGGATAATACTTCTAGTAGTTCTGATGATGTGATGATGATGATGATGATGATAGTAATAGATTATGGAGAGAGTTTTATCTTTTTTCATAATACCTTTAGTTTTAATACAATGTTTGGTGAAGTATTGTAATTCAGAAAATGATAATAGTCTTGCAGTACTATGCTATAAACAACATAATCAGCTTGGATGGAGGGATGAAGGGATAGATGGATGGATAGATAGAGAGAGTGAGTGAGTGATGCTTTTTGGTTATACATGTATATAGATAGTGTATGGCTTGGTAAAGTATTGCAATTCAGACAATTATAATAGCCTTGCAGTAGTAAGGCTTTAATGATATTATCAGCTGGATGGAGGGATCAAATCAAATCACATTTATTTGTATAGCGCTTTTCACAAATGCATTGTCACAAAATGCTTAACAGAAGGGAACCCAGGCCTAGACCCCCCAAAAAGCAAGCCTAAGGCGACAGTAGCATGGAAAAACTCACTTGATAAGGAGAAACCTTGGGAGGAACCAGACTAAAAGGGGGGCATCCTCTTCTGGCCGGCACAGGGTGTGTCCAAAAAAGACCGTATCATGGTCAGTCCATGGTGACTCAGGGCTGGATGACTTTGCGCCTCCGAGTTAGGTAGTCAGTGGGAGGGGGGCTAAGCCACATGAAGGGGGTCCAGATCCAGGCACTGCGGTAGGCGTGGTGGTGAGGGTTGATGGGGGCAGCTCACACTTCTCACAGGATCTAGGGCTCAGGGGCAGGTTCCAAACATAGGAAATATACAGATAGCCCCGACAGGTGTAAGCTATGGCAGCATACCTATTAGGAGAGGGACAGAGAATACATGCAGCCATGAGAGAGTTCCAAACCATCCACACCCAATCAAGGATAACCAGCCTAACAGTGGTGGTAACACGTTGAAGAGGTGACAGTATGGAAAGTTTCTCACTCCATAAGACACTAGGGCATGGCCTTCTCCATCTCTCCACCTAGACTATGTTTGGCAGTAGGCCAGGCTAAAAAGATATGTTTTTAATCTAGACTTAAAAATGGAAACTGTGTCCAAATCCCTAACATGCTTTGGTAAATCGTTCCACCCGAGAGGAGCTCTATAAGAGAAGGCTCTACCACCAGCTGTGCTTTTCAAAATTCTAGGGAGTAATAGATGGCTGGCTTCTTGTGAACGAAGCAGACGTGTCGGCTTACAAGGGATAATCATTTTGGTCAGATATATAGGTGCAAGTCCGTGCACTGCTTTAAAAGTTAGCAGCAGTACTTTATAATCAGCTTGATATTTAACAGGAAACCAATGTGATGCTAACACAGGAGTAATGTGCTCATACTTCTTAGATCTTGTCAAAATATGTGCTGCTGTATTCTGTGCTAGTTGAAGACTCTTAAGAGAGCTACTAGAGCAGCCAGATAATAAGGCATTACAATAGTCTAGCCTCGATGTGACAAAAGCATGCATCAAGGTTTTTGCCTCCTCTAATGACAGAAGGTGCCTAATTTTAGCTAGGATGAAGGGTTGGAAGGACAGATAGAGAGAGGAATGACTGCAGTAGCTTTTTGCTATATTTTCTGAAGTAGCAATTCTACTAGACTAATAATCAATCAAAATAGTTTTTTTATTTGTTACAATATGCTTTACAGCAGACCCTGGCCTGAACCTCATACAAGCAAGCCAAGGGCAAGGAAAAACAGTGGCAAGGAAAAACTCATTTGGTGGAACAAATAGAAAGAAACCTTACCAGACTCAAGAGGGGGCCCACCCTGCTCTGCATTATAATAGCCATGCAGTAGTAAGGCCTTAATGACATTATTAGCTGGATGGAGGGATGGATGGAACGATAGAGACAGGAGGACTGAGGTAGCTTTTTAGTCATACATGTGCATAGAGATTTACAGTATATGGCTTGGTAATGTATTGTAATTCAGACCATTATAATAGCTTTCCTTTATTGGCATGACATATTTTACTATCCACAGTGGCAAAGCTTGTATAGTTGCAATAATAAGTATACTGTCATCTCAGATCAAGTGCTGTCACTCGGCCAAATAGATTGTCAAATACTGTTATTGTGTGGCTATAAGAAATATGTCTGCTTCTGTCAGGAAGCTAAAACTGGTTTGTGGTTGGATCTTCCAGCAGGACAATGATCCAAAAGCATACCTCCAAATCCACACAAAAATGGTTCACTGACCACAGAGCTTTTGCAATGGCCATCCCAGTCCCCTGACCTAAACCCCATTGAATACCTGTGGGGTGAGTCCACAAGCGAGGACCAATGACTTGAGGATCTGAAGAGATTCTGTATGGAGGAATGGTCTCAGATTACATTACAGGCATTTAGCAGATGCTCTTATCCAGAGCGACTTACACAGTTTCAAATTTCTTTACATACAATCCATTTATACAGCTGGATATTTTACTGAAGCAATCCAGGTTAAATACCTTGCTCAGGGGTACAACAGCAGTGCCCCACCTGGGCTCGAACCTGCGACCTTTACATTACAAGCCCAGCTCCTTAACCATTATGCTAGCACCACCATCACCTCCTCCACAGCACCCTCCCTTCAAAATGATTGCCTATGTCCCTGGACAGAGATGACATGCATTGAGTGAAGCTAAGAAGTGTTAGGCTTGGTTAGTTATTGCATGGGAGACCTCCTGGGAAAAATACATTGCTGCTGGAAGTTCTGTTGGTGGGGGTGATATTCCCTCTGAACCAAGCAGCTAAACATAATGGATTGATGGGGACACTGTACTTTAGAAGATGCTATCTTTCATATGAGACATTAAACTTTGGGAGAATGGAGTTTTGATCTGAATACAGTACTTTAAAATTCTTATTGACCGTAGCCAAGGGTATGACCAGGTCTCTCTTGAGAATGAGACCCCGTGTCTCAATGAGATTACCTGTATAAATAAAGGTTAAATAAAAAAATAAAATGCGTTTTTCACCACCTCTCAAGCTCTTTTTGATCCTCAAGCGGGGCTGTAGGCACTCTATTTTCAGTAATTAATGGCAATTACTCAAATTAACATGACCAATTATACAAAGTGCTATTCTGAGTGTTGGTGCAAGGGCACAAGTCTGCAAATTGACATTGTTTCAGAGAGGTTTGATTACATGTGGACATAAAAACACTGTCAAAATTCTGTACATAAACCCAGATGCAGACACTCATAAAATGAGTCGTACGTGTGTACATACCATCTTGAATGTAAACACGGATGCATACCATAAAATGCGAGGCGTACGTACGTACAGATTATTCTTTTACATTTACAAAGTGATTTAGGATTATAAACTGTCATTTACGTTCAATAATCTTTTTTGCTTATGTAGCCTAAGTATATTTGACAGCGATCTCACTCCAGAGAACAGCGCGTTTTGTATACACTGCTCATTCTCCGGGTAAAGCTAATACCCCGAGGCTGGCAATGATCAGTCTCCTCTGAGACAGAACTCGCCAACCTGTTTTACAGGGATGCCCTTTCACGCTTCTCGGCAAGTTCATGCCTGGTCTCCCTCCCCCTCCCCCTGGGGCAGACAGTCAATTGCCACCCTCAGATGGGCCACTTGGCCTGAGCTGGGCTGGCGCAGCTGGGGTTCGAACCCTGGCCGCAGTGGGCAACCTGCAATTATCAACATTTTTAAAACAACGTTTTTGTCAAGGCTACCTAAATATCAACAACACTGACAAAAAAATGCTGCATACAAATGGTTGTACGGATCAACTTTTGGGTGACTCAACTTTGTAGATGTTTCACTTTTTTATTGAAATCATAATTCACCAGATGTACGCGCTCCCTGACTTTGAATGGTGAGGTCGCAAAAGTTAGCAAACGCTATAAAAGAAAAAAAATAGAGCCAGAGCACATCAAAAGGAGTTGTTGCTAGGAAACTACTATGGTAAAGGGGACGGACAAATAACAAGCTATAGAATTAGCTCTCTAGTAGTTTGTATAAAACCACACATATAATGCTGGCCAGGACAAAATGTCATCATTGAATTGATCAAGGCTAATTATTCAAATAGTTCTCTAGTTAGTAGCTACCTCTGTCAGGTATTAACATGTATAACATTACCTTCAGAATGCTAGCTAGCTGGTTGTTCTACTTACATTGCTGGCTGGCTACAGCACCAGTGGTTTCTAATAACTAGCTAATGTTGGGCATTTCCGTGTACAGTATACAGTACTGTATGTATGTACTTTGCTAGCTAGGTCGGTAGCTATTTATTCCATAGCTGAAAGAGTATTTTGTGCTCGCTATAGCTAAATTAAAATAGAGTGAAATGCAGCATCCACTAGATGGGGATCACATCTGGCTGATTGGAAAACTAGCTAGCCTAGCTAGTTGCATAAAATCTTTAATAGTATCACATTCTGGTGTAAAAAGTCTGGAAATTAAATGAAGTTAAAGTTAGAATCAAAACCTTTAATTTCACATATGCACTAACAAGGTTTCCTGCACACAACTTTGACACCTGCTATAGGACTGTAGCTATGCTTGTCTACTGTAATTCAAACAACATGTAATATAATAATATATATATGCCATTTAGCAGACGCATTTATCCAAAGCGACTTACAGTAGTGAATGCATACATTTTTCAGTATATGTGGTCCTAGTGGGAATTGAACCCACAACCTAAGCGTTGTCAGCACCATGCTCTACCTACTGAGCCACCCAGAACCATGTAGAACCCCAGGACATATAGGCTACTGACCACTGGGCACGGGCTTAGGATTCAAACCTTCTCTTAAACATCCTAATTCATACTCTTGAGAGGGATAATGAACCGAACAGTGGACTGCTGAAGAATATATAGCCCATTTATTTCTGCTTCAGTCGTAATTGCCACTGGACAGGTTGCTTGGTTTTCTACCCTGTTCTCTCCCAATAGTATAATTCATGCTCTTCAGAGGGGTAATAGTGGATTGCTATTAGAAGGATATTTTGGTATGTATCGAATTCTGCCAATGATTGGATTGCCTACATATTAGATATATTGGCTATATGGGGCCTCAGGTGGTGTTACGGTGAAAGCATTCACCCGGAATGCAGGTTGCCCACTGCGACCAGGGTTTTGTCCCCGGCTGCGCCAGCCCAGCCCTTGCCAGGAGCTCCGTTCAGGGGCGGCGAGTGGCCCCCCGCCTGGGGTGGGGGGAGGGAGAGCCGGCATGAGCTCGCTGAAAAACACAAAGACAGTCACAATAAGACAGGTGGGCGAGGTCCATCTTGGAGGTGGCGGATCATTGGCGGAGGTCTCGAGGTATTTGTTCTGTAGTGATGGGGGGCGGGCTTGTGGGGGAGGGTGAATTGAAAGAAATAGAGGTTACAATTGACCACCAAATTGGGAGAAAATTGTGGGAAAAATCTGAAATACATTTATTAGATATATTGGCTATATATCTTCTTGAACTATAATATAGCATTCTAAAGTAAATAAACACATAATAATGATTTTTTGGCACAGATGTGACCAGTCCATATAATATTGAACAGGTACTTTGATCAATAACAGGATCATGTTTGCAAAAGAAGTGGTACTCACAAATTCTAAAAGAAAATAACTGAAGATAGGCCTACCACCTAAATTACAGCAAGACAAAAAGCTCAGTGAATTAAGTTTGGTGGTCTGGTAAGAATGGATGTGTAGCTTACTTAAAATTAACTTTAAAAGTTTTAGAGGCTATAATCTTGCAATGTAATAATGTCCTAATTTTAACAATGTGTTAAAACACCCTGTAATCACCTTTACATGACCAAGTATACATTAAGAAAGACAACTAACTCTAAGAGTATTAATTAGGCTGTTTGAGAGAAGGTTTGAATTCTTAGCAATCTGCCCATGCCCAGTGGTTAGCAGCCTATGTGTTGTTTGAAGTACAGTAGACCAACATAGCTACAGTACTGTAGCAGGTGTCAAAGCTGTGTGCAGGAAAACCTTGTTAGTGCATATGTAAAATTAAAGGTTTTGATGCCCATTTTAATGTCCTGTCTTTTTCGACTTTGGATCAAAACCTTTAACTTTCACTTAAAACGTAATTTTGGGGATTTAGTAGTAACTGTTATGTTTTGCAATGTCTGTTCGATTTGTTTTTGTACTTTGTTTATTTATCATTCATTATTACATTTCATTCACGTTCTGTTCCCCGTCTGTCATTGTTCCTGTTTGTTGCGGTTTTTCTGTCTTAGTTTCTTATCTCGTTTTACTTCCTTCTTTCTTTCTAAAACACTTTGTATATATTAGTTAGATGTATATAGTACTAACCTACTAATCTACTAACATTAGGGATTTAGATTAAGTTACTAACATTCCTAATTACTAATTATCTCACACTTCTATCTATCGCTATCATTCTCTCTCTCGTTGTCCTATCCCTGTACGCTTCTCACTTTTCGCTTCATTTGCATGCAGATTCTCTCTTTGCGTTCCTCCCCTTCGAACTGTGCACATGTCTGCCTGCTCTTCCAGGTTGTATATTGTCTGTGTCTGTGTGATTCCCAGTCCGTGTCTTTCGTTTCCCCTCGTTATTGTATTAACGAATCCCATCGTTTTCACTTGTGTTCCTGCCCTTCTCTCCTCCCAGTCACACCTGATTCCTATTGTGTTTCCCTTCCCTGCTTGTATATAAGTTCCGTGTTTATGTTCAATCCTTGTCAGAACGTTGATCATCATTCCCTGTGCCGATTGATAGTAAGCCAGAGTCTGTTGCATTTTCCCGAGACACCCCTTCTGTTTTCACTTTGCGTTTGCCTGCCGATTCTGTTTGTTTGCCTATTCTGATTTCTTGGTTTTGACTTTTGAATTGTTTGTTTACTACTCTCTGGATTTTGATTTTATATCTTCGCTACCCTGACTTCTGGTTTTGACCCTTGCCTGAATTAAACGTTCCTTTTTGCCTAATCCTGATCTGCGTCTGGGTCCTTATCCCGTACCTCACAGTACCAGTGACTTAGTTGTGTTGTGTTGGAGACACATCTGATTGCAGATAACATTGGCAAACTTGGACTATATATAGCATTGTTAGCTTGGTTATATCTCATATGTGAAATGTTTTTCTTAATGTTTTGTAATATACCTAGGCCTGGATCTTAAATATTACAAAAAAAATGATTTTGTTTCTGATTTTCTCCCATTTTCCCCCAATTTTAAATTATTTCAATTAAAAAAAAAAAAAAAGACCCGGTTCTGATTTTATGTAAATCCCCCTAGTAATGTGAGTTCGCTGCCGTAGTCCTGCGACCGGTAGTCTCCTCCGAGACGGCACTCACCAGGCCATCGACCGTAACCCGGTACTACAGGGCCACTCTTATGCGCAAAATTTCCTCATTTCAAATAAATCATAAAGGAAAGAATTTGACATTTCAATTGCATGTGGCGTCCATGTTTTTATTTTGGAACACATTCAAATGTTGAACAATTCATTATTAGTCCAATACTTATTCGCTTTATGTATCAGCTTTTTGTGATTTTCATTGGTCAACACGATTTTTCTTGCATGGGGTTTTTCAATGGATTCTAGCTAACTTTTGGGTGCTGAATCCAAATCTGCAGGTTTTTGAACTATGAAAAATCATTATTTTTGAGAAAACAGCAATTTTACACTCGAAGTTGAAAAAATGAATGTTTACAATGAAAGGTACCTGCTACAATTACAATATTTAATTGTAAAACTTAGATTAGGTAGAGTCTTAACAGCAGATTAGGTAGTCTTCACAGCTGCAAATCACAAAAAACAAACTTATGTAAAACATGTTTTTATGACTTAAAACATTAGTAAAATTATTTTAAGGCCCTAAATGAAGTAGTTTTGGTGAGAATAATCAAGCTTTTGCTGTTTTATCCCCACCAAGATTGCCAGACTGGATGGTCAACCTTTGTAAAATCCATGAATATGGAGCATAGATAGCACAAAAACTGATTTGGATTCAGCAGCCCAAAATGAGCCAAAACCAGTTTCCAAAGTCCATGCAAGAAAGAAAAACCTTTTTTTTGTAGACCAGTGTAATCAGTGCAAAACCTAAGTGCCAATATGGTAGACCAATGTATATTGGAAAATGTGCATTATGGTGAGGTAGATGTGTGCAAAGTGTTACAGCTCTGCACCTCATGGTCGATTCATTTTGAGTTTTTAAACATTTTGTATTGTGACTAAATACAGTACCCACATTGGATTCAGGGGAATGGAATCATATGATCTATGGCTAACCTTGAGTTATACTAAAATAATTAAGTCATGAAAAATAATTAAATTCTCTTCTTACCAATACAGGTATGGCAGTATTAAAAATAGTGTTTAGCCTCACTGTCCTGCAAGTTGTTTGGAATGTTTTGGAAACAGAGGGATTCTTTGACAATCCAGACCTCTTAGCTCAGGTAAGTTCTTCAAGAGTTCAATAGTTCACTAAAATAATTTAATTTGAAATTTGGGTAAACTATATTACAACTTATACCATGACTTTGTTACAGTTCCAAATAATTACACAAGCCCATTCTATTTCAATTGAACATTCGATGTCCAACTGAAAGTAACGGCAAAAAAGTAACAAGTTAATAACAACGACAGCCCTACAGCAATGTTGTTGAATTGCATTTGAGTGTTTAATTATTTTGGTTGCAAGTAGTCATGGTATAAGTTGATTAAACCACTCCGGGCAGCACAGTTGTATGAAAATAAACCCTGTCATGATTTATTTTCACACAATTGCATAATCCGTCATGGTTTGTTCCTTACATACCAAATAAGATAGCAATGTGACATTGTTGTTTATGTCATTATACTCTATACAATATCACAATAAATAATCTAAATAAACTACCATTCAAAATGACCATTGCCAAGGAATATAAGAGATGCATTCTGTTGGTTCTAGTAATCTTTTTTAGATGATATTTCTTGAAATCAAAAGATGTTGAAACATGACACACAAATTAGCAGTTTGTACTGCTAGATTGTAGTTATAGACATACTGCTACATACATAATAAATAACAATAATAAACTTTATTTATACATGTCTGTACAACCCCTGTGGGATCAAGTGAACAAAGAATAGTAGTTATCCAAATAGGATATGACAGAAGGTCCAGGAAGCATCCTTGAAAATCCCTTGGCAGGGATGTTTTACAACATATTACATTGGTTGCTTGGTTCATTAGCAGCCAATGCAGAATGATTGACTGGAATGGTGAGTATGCAATCCACCAAATCATGGGTTTGTGAGGCAGACCCATGTAGTACAGAGAGTTTGGCATTTTTCAGGGTTTCCTGCAGAAATAACTACAATTAATATAATACACAAATGTAGGAAACATGGGGTAGCATTGCTTTTGAATAGTACCTATTTATTTTATGTGAAACATGGGACAAAGTGTTTGTTGGAACTTGGAATCATTTTGACATTAATAATTTGGTTGTCAGACCGATTTTAACAAACGTATTTACAGATGTATATAGAGTATATGTTTTGTATACTTGAATAACTTATTAAAATTACTGTATGATTAGCTCAACATTTTAGTACCATTTACACTTAGTTTCCTTATAAAAATGTACACAAGAGGGAGCTGTTGAGATGGAATTGACTGAGTTCAGGTGGAATTGAAAGGAATGTTGAAAATGCACACAACATCATGGAATGTGTTTCCCAATAAGGGTGATGTAACTCACAGACCATTGTTAACATGTATTTGTTATTTAACTGTACATCTTCTACAATGATGATATTGAATTGCATTTGTATAACACCTTTAATGGATCTCAAAGTGCTTTACAGGAAGGTACAGTACTTCTGACCCCTTGTGCCAGAATTTGATGTGCCTTGCCAAAATGCTAAAATTATGGAAAAAAATATAATATGCAGGACATTTATTTTCCTACTTTAAATTTATGTTAGTTTTGAGACACAATGAGATATGACTATTATTTCTATTCAAACTTGACATGTCTGCTAGTTATTAAAACAGTACAAAGGACAAAATATCAAAAGTATGAATAATAACTTAATAACTTTTATGCCTTTTATTTGGTCATATCATTTTGTTTTGCAGGTAACCAACACAGATGCGCATATGTCATTAGACCATTTTAGGCAAAAAAGGGAAGGTAAATCAACAGATATTCATAAATAGTAGTGAATTCAGAGCTTGAACTAGAGGAGGCCACAGTTTTATCTTTAAACCAATAATTTATCTAACAGTCAAGCAATCAATTGGCTGAATAATCCACAACAATGCTTCCCTTACTTTTAGTTGCATCTTGTATCTTCTTTTTCTGTAGACTGAAATCTTTATAGATGTACTTTTCATCATCTTATGCAGTTACAGCTACATCTTATGTCTTTAGATGTTTTATATATAAACCTCATTGGTAATGATGATGTAACTATATTTAAGTATATTGCACTATATTTAACTCACCATGAGGAAAAAACGACCACATGTGTAATTAAGAAAAAGGGAATTACCTGTCAATGGATAATTATGCAGCTAATTGACATTATTGTTAATGAGGTAAAACAAATGAAAAAAAAATATATAAAATGATTTTTGTTATAGGCAAGATTTTGGCCTCCTTTATTTAAAGCTTAAAAACCACCACTGTCATACATACTGAATGCCTAAATTCTGATCTGTTTGAGTTCCAAAGCTGATTTGCACCTTTGTTTAAAGTTTAATAAGTGTCGTACCTGGAGAACACATGGTCCGTCATTCATTTGACTTTCATTGATCTTCACAGCATTAAATGAGTATCATGACTACATTATTGATATCGAGCTGAATGTATCCAGCATCATAGTGATAGGACAACTGAAGTCATCACTGAATTCTGTCAGTCTTCCCATCCAACTTGATGATACAATTAACATCACTGATATCAACATTACTACAGGTAAGTGTGCTTCATTATAGCATCTCTATCATATCAATGATTTACTTGGTGCAGTAATATTAGAGCAATATATAATAAGAACCAATGTTATATCATCAGCACGGCGAGGGGGATGTTGTCGGCAACCCCCTAGCTCTCCCAATATCCATGATATAAGAAGGGTTATAATTACATATTGCTTTTGCAGAATAGCAGATCCATCCAGAAATGTGGATAGCAGATCCATCCAGAAATGTCTGCATAGACTATAAAATAGTCTATAATACAAGATCATTTTTAATGAAATTTAATTCATTTTTAATAAATACGGTGTCTTTTTCTGCTAGCAAATTTATTCGGTAACTAACTAATGAGAGGTAAATTTGGTAAACTTGAATTCACGCAGAATCTTATTTATTTTGCTGTTTGTTGTTGTTTCGAAGTTAACTACTCAATTAGCAATGATCTACTCATAAATAAGCGAAAAATCTTGGACAGCCCACTTTGAGGATCTGGAGGAATTTGAAAGATTTTAAAAATACTTTTGTACTAGGATTGACAGTTTAGAATGTTTCAAATGTAATGTTTATGTTAGGGTATGGTGCAATGATATTAAAATGATGTATGACTATTCTATTTAGCCAGGCTTCATGAATATCGGCAGTGCCAGGAAGTTTAGTTGACCAATCAGCATCAGCGGTATATACGGTATCTACAGTATATACCAGGGGTGGGCAATCTTACCCTGTGTGGGCCGGTGTGGGTGCAGGCTTTTGTTCCAGCCGAGCAGTAGCTCACCTGATTTGACTAATCAGCTAATCAAAGTCTTCAATCAGGGCTTTGATTAGTGGAATCAGGTGTGTCACTGTTCAGTTGGAACAAAAGCCTGCACCCACACCGGCCCGCACAGGGTAAGATTGCCCACCCCTGGTATATACTGTGGTGTCCCTAGGGGTTGGGCGACACTCACGGACCTTTACAGAGGGCTTAGGCAGTTAAGTGACCCAGAGGAGGCAGTAATATAAACAAGACGATAATTTATTAAACTAATTAAGACAAACACAAAAAAGGGTGGGGTCTTCGTGGGAATTCAAACACATAAAGTCCACAATCCTTATTCGTTGTTATCTGTAATCCAATCCACATCCAAGCCAGTTCCTCAAACAGTCCAAAAGTCGGTACACAAAGCGGGGTCCTCAAACAATCCAAATCAAACACAAATAGCAATCCAAAACACTTCTCTTCAATATACTCTCCAACCTACTACTTCAACACACCAACCTACTCCTCTCTCCAGTGTGACACGAATTGGTTCTTTAAATAGGCCTCCAAATGGCCTTCAGTTGTCCGTAGACTCCAGTGGCTCCCATGTGTTGAAGGGCCAGGCAGCCATTTCCTTGGGCGGCCCCTGGGGCTGCCACAATACATACAGTGGGTGCAATACATATTCACCCCTTTTCACATTTTATTTTCTTACATCATGGAATCAAATTGGATTTAATTGAGATTCATTGCCACTGATCAACACAAAATACTCTATAATGGAAAATAAAAACTCTAAAGAACACACTAAAACAACTAAATATTTTTGTATTATTATTCATTTCTATTTTTTCCAGTTTTTCTGCTAATTTGGTGGCCAATTGTACCCTCTATTTCTTTAAATTTACCTTCCCCCACTATGGGATAAGCCAATACCCAGAGGCCGGCAATGATCTGCCTCTTCTTTGAACTTCCTCTGAACTCCTTTACTAATTTGCTTGAGCTCCATCAGGTTGGATGGTGACCAGTGGTGAACTGCTTTTCTGAAGCAGAGAAGCATCCCCATACCATTAGGCTCCTGCCACCATGTTTTAATGTAGGGATAGTGTTCTTGGGATGATGCGCAATGTTAGGCTTGCTTCAAACATAGCACCTAACGTTGAGGCTAAAAAGTCATCAGACCATAGAACCTTCCACTTGGTTTGAGAGTCTCCCACATGCCTTCTGGCAAACTCTAGGTGAGATTTCTTCTGGGTTTTCTTCAACAATGGCTTTCTTTTTTCCGCCCTCCATAAAGCACAGGTTGTGCCCGGGCTAGTGTTGTCCCATGGTCAGTTTCTCCCATCTCTGCTATAAGAATGTAACTCCATCAGAGTTGCCATAGGTCATTTGGTGGCCTCCCTAATAGTGCCCTTCTCGCACAAATGCTCAGTTTTGGAGGACGTCCTGTTTTAGGCAAGTTCCCGGTTGTGCCATATTCTCTCAATTTATTTATCATGGACTTAACGGTGCTCTGGGTCTTTTAAATCTTCTTATATCTTTCCCCTGATTGGTGCTTTTGAAATACATTTTCTCTGATTTGCTTTGAATGGTCTTTGGTCTTCATGATGAAACTGTATGTATTTAATTAGAAATCATTTTAAACACCTTAATTGTACACAGGTGGACTCCAATCAAATAATTATATGACCTCTGAAGAAAATTGATTGCAGCAGAGTTTATTTAGGTGTGTCTTAGGAAAAGGGGTGAATACTTATGTAATCAATTATTGTCTGTTTTTATTTGTAATTTCTTAAGAAAAAGCTTTAGAGTTGTTTTTTTATTTGACATTATAGAGCATTTTGTATTGATCAGTGGCAAGAAATCTCAATTAAATCCATAATGATTCCATGAAGTAAGAAAGTAAAATGCCAAAGGGGTGAATACTTTTTATACCCACTGTATATGTACACTATTATACATTAATTAGGACACTACCAGTCAAGGTACAGTTATTGAACTAACGGTTAACACGACGGCTGATAATAGCTTTGGAGAGGGCTCTCTGATCTGTGACCGACATTATCTCCCTTGCCTTGCTACAGCCCAGCACCAGATAGCTTCTGAAATCTGAATGGTGGTGCTAACGCAAAATGATATTCAAATGACATGAAAATTGTACCGGTGGTATATCGGAATATGGTCATGACTGGAACGCAAACTGACCAATCGGAAAAATGGACTGGAACTATCTGTTTTATAATAGAATGAGATCAAAACTTTATCATTGTTAATACAGTAATGTGATGTAATTCTTCAGAAATTATTGCTTATATAGCCATCTGCAATAGTTAACAGAATACCTTAATATTAAAAACTGTTTCATTTTGTTCTAAAGTGTGCTCCCCAGATGGTACTGGTTTCCAGTGCATATGTGAGGAAGAGTTTGTCTGGTCATTGGAGAACTGCCAAACTTATAGCAACTGTAGCGCCATCACTGACAACACATGCGGATGCATCAATGCCATTCCAACTAATGGTTCATTCTGTCAACTAAAACCAGGTAACAAACCAAACTAATGTCTCAGAGCTCAATAGCCAAAATTACATACTTCAGTCAATTTGTGCGATTTGCAACTATAACTTCATTCATATTACTGTATATGTAGCTTTTTAGTAACAGTAGTCTGCTAACTAAAGAGTAAGTAATTGATGCCTTCTATCATAATAGTATACTATAGAGCAGCGGTTCTCAAACTATGGGTCGCGACCCCACTTGGGGTCCATAGGAAGACAGTTTTATATTACAGTATTTTCTTCCGTAGTGCACAGAGGCGCAAATCATTTTTCCTCTTGCACCCCCCGGTCCGCGAAATAAATGAACAGGATGACAGCATTTGTTTTCGCGTGTACCACCCCCCGTCCACAGAAAAAACACAGGGCAGCGGTCTCTAACCTGCAACGCACGCTACGCCACTGACTTCATGCCATTGCCATTCAAATGGATGGGGTCGCGCTTTATGTATGGGGTCGCGAATTTTCATTTATGTATGGGGTCGCGATTTTTTCCGACCCATGAAATGGGAAACCCTGCTATAGAGTATACAATTTTGTTATCCATAAAATAGCCAACTCATGATTAATATATTCCCCCAAAAAAATTACCTCTACTTTCCAAAAAGTAAAACTTAAATAATAAATAATAATAATTAATAAAATAAATCAAAATAAATAATTTAGAACAACTAAAGTACCATTGTGTGATTGCACTTTCACTCATTTAATTAACTACCAGATTAGCTAGATCCAATGATGTTTACAATGGTGTATTATTTGGATGTAATGAAACTGAAAATAAATAAAGAGGGTTTCCAAAATGTATTATTTATTTATTAACAGATTTTGTACTGAATAATGTTATGTACTTATTTGAAACTGATTATCTGTGACCAGCTAGCTTGACAGCAAGAGCTAAAAATCTAGTGATTTTGTAGTATACAGGCATTAACAATTTAAATAAATTAAATAAATAATAATAATTAATAAAATAAATCAAAATAAATAATTTAGAAAAAAAGTGGCCTTTCACTCATTTAATTAACTACCAGATTAGCTAGATCCAATGATGTTTACAATAAAAATGAAACTGATAAATAAAGAGGGTCTTTAATTTGCTGATTTTGCCAGCTAGAAATTTTGGCAGGCTGAAAAATGAACATTTTTTTAACTTTTTTGAAAGGGGAGAACATTTTTGTATTATTTGGAGGGCATGTTCATGTATTGCCTTTCCTGTTAAGTAAAACAATACTGCGTAATAAAAGTCAAAAGTATTGATATAGGGTCCGATGCTGGCCACGGCGACCAGGGTTCGATTCCCCGTCGCGCCAGAGTCGGATTTGGCTGGGAGTGCCATCGGGCGGCAATTGGCTGTCCGCCCCAGGGAGGGGGGAAGCCGACACAGTTCGCTACGCACAGGAGTGGTTCTGGGGTACCGGAATTAAAGTCAACAGCTTGGCGAGTGCTGTCTCGGAGGAGGCAGCGCTTCGCCTTTGTCACTGCCGGTCACAGGACTATGGCAGCGAACTATGAGGGAGGGGATTGAACTAAGCACAGCGGGAGTAATTGGCTACCAAATTTGGGTAAAATCCGAAAAATAAATTTAAAAAGAATTACAAAATAATAAAGTATCCACACACTGTGGTAGTTCCAAAATGTATTATTTATTTATTAACTATTTTTTTATTTAGCCCATTTTGTACTGAACAACCTAACAGAACTCAATTAGTATCTCGTAATGTACTTCACATTTTCATATACCAAATGAAACCTTATGTCCTTTATTTTTTAGATATTCCTGTGACCACCACAGTACGTCCCACCTCCACAGGTATGACAGCAAGAGCTGAAAAATACTTTACTCTTCCAATACTGTGCTCATCCGGTTTGCAAAAACATGTATACTTTAAGCAAAGGCATTAACAATTTAAATAAATCGCAGCCAATCAGGTTTGAGTTTGTCACATCATCAGCGATGAGTATGTGTATTTTCAAGTATATATATATATCTATATGTTTTCTGAGAAGATTTTATTTTTTTTATCCAATATTGTTTGGACAGTGTACTTTCCAAGTTCTATAGAGAAGGGAAAGGCCAAAAAAAATCCCCAAAATGTAATTTAACTCCTTTTTATGAGGCACGGCCCATAAAAGTTCAATCCATTAAAAAAGCAATCACTTAGAAGAATTCAAATTGTGATCTTATGACATGCAAGTGTCTTCTTTATAAAAAGCATACTTAATTCATGAAAGATTTATATTGTTTAACCAATTGCTAACATTTTAGAAATGAAGAATCTGCTGTTTATGTTTTTTTCCTCACCACAGTACCACCTAGGGCGGAGTACTTTATTGACATTGAGGTCAACGTTGCTGATATCGCAGTGATAGATCAACTGAGGTCCCTTCTGCGCAATGCCCCTTTTCCCATTGAACTGGACAGCATGCTTAAAATCAATGACGTAAATCTTACTACCGGTAAGCACATTTTAGCACAAATGGCAATGTTCTTTCAATCATTTCAGTGGAATTTCAAAGTTTTCTGTCAAGTTGAACAACAATGCCTTTCATAATTAATGTATTTTCTTGAATATCTGTTAATATCATTATTTTATTTACACACCATCAACAATATGCATAAATGTCTGGTTATTTACACCCATCAAGAATAGAGTCTAATGATGGCACACAAAGAGGCTAAGATAAGAGGATGTCATTTAATCTCAATTTGTTTTCCAGTGTGCTACCCAAATGGTACTGGCTTCCAGTGCAGATGTGAGGAAGGGTTTGCCTGGTCATTGGAGAACTGCCAAACTTATAGCACCTGTAGCGCCATCACTGAAAACACATGCGGATGCATCAATGCCATTCCAACTAATGGATCATTCTGTCAACCAAAAGCAGGTAACAAACCAAGCTAATGTCTCAGAGCTCAATAGCAAAAATAATATACTTCAGTCAATTTGTGGGATTACCAACTATAACTTCATTCATATTACTGTATATGTAGCTTTTTAGTAACAGTAGTCTGCTAACTAAAGAGTATGTAATTGATGCCTTCTATCATAATAGTATACTATAGAGTATACAATTTTGTTATCCATAAAATAGCCAACTCATGATGAATATATTCTCTAAAAAAGAACATTACCTCTACTTTCCAAAAAGTCTAACTTTTTTCATTATTAATTCAGAACAACTAAAGTACCACTGGATGATTGCTCTTTCACTCAATTAACTACCAGATTAGCTAGATCCAATGATCTTTACAAGGGTGTATTATTTTGATGTAATGAAACTGAAAATAAATAAAGAGGGCTACAGAACATTTTTGTATTATTTTGAGGGCATGTTCATCATGTATTGCCTTTCCTGTTAAGTAAAACAGTACTGAGTAATAAAACAGTCAAAAATATTGATGTAGTATCTACACACTGTGGTAGTTCCAACATTTTTTTATTATTCATTTATTAACAATTTTTTTATTTTGCCCATTTTTTGAACAACCTTTTTTTTAGATATTGCTGAAACCACCACAGCACGTTTTCCACAGGTATGACAGCAAGAGCTGAAAAATACAAATACTGTGCTTTTTTTTAGATATTCAAAAGGGGCTGAGAAAATGCCACAAAACACAGGAACCCACGATAATTTATTTAACCACCTCCACAGGTAAAACACTGACAGCAAGAGCTGAATGGCAGGGGAAAACCAGAAAGGAACACTACTTTACTCTTCCAATACTGTGCTCATCCGGTTTGCAAAATCATGTATACTTCAAGCAAAGGCATTAACAAAGCAAATTAAATCTCAGCCAGTCAGGTTTGAGTTTGTCATATCATCAGCGATGGATATGTATAACTTTAAGTATATATACAGTATATATATATATATATATATATATATATATATACACTCAGTGGACACTTTACACCTGCTCGTTAATGCAATTATCTAATTAGTCAATCGTTTGGCAGCAACTCAATGCATAAAAGCATGCAGACATGGTCAAAAGGTTCAGTTGTTGTTCAGACTAACAATCAGAATGGGGAAGAAGTGACTTTGACCATGTAATGATTGTTGGTGCCAGACGGGGTGGTGTGAGTATCTCAGAAACTGTTGATCTCATGGGATTATCATGCCCATCAGTCTCTAGAATTTACAGAGAATGATGCGAAAAACAAAAAACATCCAGTGAGGGGCAGTTCTGTGGGCAAAAACGCCTTGCTAATGAGAGAGGTCAGAGGATAATGGCCAGACTGATTCAAGTTGACAGGAAGGCGACAGTAACTCAAATAACCACGCGTTACAACAGTGGTATGCAGAAGAGCATCTCTGATTTCAAAGCAGACTGGGGTTTCAAGATGTGCTCTTCAAGCTCTTTTGAAGAAGCACAAAGAAACGGGCAAGGTTGAGGACCGTAGACGCAGTGGTCGGCCAAGGAAACTTAATGCAGTAGATGAAAGACACATCATGCTTACTTCCCTTCGAAATCGGAATATATCCAGCAGTGCCATCAGCTCAGAACTGGCAGAAACCAGTGGGACCCAGGTACACCCATCTACTGTCCGGAGAAGTCTGGCCAGAAGTGGTCTTCATGGAAGAATTGCGGCCAAAAAGCCATACCTCCGATGTGGAAACAAGGCTAAGCGACTCAACTATGCACGGAAACATAGGAACTGGGGTGCAGAAAAATGTCAGCAGGTGCTCTGGACTGATGAGTCAAAATGTGTAATATTTGGCTGTAGCAGAAGGCAGTTTGTTCCCCCGAAGGGCTGGAGAGTGGTACAATAACGAGTGTCTGCAGGCAACAGTGAAGCATGGTGAAGGTTCCTTGCAAGTTTGGTGCTGTTGAGTTGAGGATTTGGTCAGGATTAATGGTGTCCTCAATGCTGAGAAATACAGGCAGATACTTATCCATCATGCAATACCATCAGGGAGGCGTCTGATTGGCCCCAAATTTATTCTGCAGCAGGACAACGACCCCAAACATACAGCCAATGTCATTAAGAACTATCTTCAGCGTAAAGAAGAACAAGGAGTCCTGGAAGTGATGGTTTGGCCCCCACAGAGCCCTGATCTCAACATCATCGAGTCTGTTTGGGATTACATGAAGAGACAGAAGGATTTGAGGCAGCCTACATCCACAGAAGATCTGTGGTTAGTTCTCCAAGATGTTTGGAACAACCTACCTGCCGAGTTCCTTCAAAAACTGTGTGCAAGTGTACCTAGAAGAATTGATGCTGTTTTGAAGGCAAAGGGTGGTCACGCAAAATATTGATTTGATTTAGATTTCTCTTCTGTTCATTTTGTTAATTGATGAAAAAAACTATTAACACTTCTATTTTTGAAAACATTCTTACTTTACAGCATTTTTTCACACCTGCCTAAATCTTTTGCACGGTATTGTGTATATATACACAGTACCCTCCAGAATTATTTGTACCCTTCATAAGGACGAGAAAAAAAGGCTATGAAAAAATGTCTTTGTTGTTCATCAGCTCGATCTTACACGCAAAATATGAGAGAAATCGAAGCTTTTATTGAAGAAAAAAATCCTTATCAAAAAATAAACATTTTTCTCAAAAACATGTGTAAACACGTGTCACAATTATTGGCAAATTCTTATGAACAAAATCTAAATTAAGTATATTCCCATATTATATTTTTTAAGTTCACCTGAGTTTTTAGGAACTCTTAAGTGACTTCCTGTTTCACCAGGGTATAAATATGAGGTGACACACAGGCCAAACTCCCGTAGTCATCCATCAACATGGGGAAGATCAGAGAATATGCGAATGAAATGAGACAAAACGTTGCTGACCTTCATAAATCGGGCAATGGTTATAAAAAATAGCAACACGCCTGAAAATACCCATATCTACTATTAGGGAAAAATTTAGAAGTTTAAAACAACTGGAGCTGTGATTAACCTGGCTTGAAGATGACACAAGTGTATTTTGCCCCCACGCACAGTGAGGAGGATGGTTTGAGAGGCAAACATTTATCCAAGGATCACATTTGGAGAATTGCAGAAGTTGGTTGCATCTTGCTGTCATCAAACCACAAACGTAAGCGTGGAACCAGCTTCTATGGTCAGATGGGACAAAAATAGAGCTTTTTGGCAACAAACACCAGAGGTGTGTTTGGTGTAAAAAGAGGGATGGTCATGTAGAAAATAACCTAATCTCCACTGTGAAGTATGGTGGTGGATCTGTGATGTTGTGGGGCTGTTTTACTTCCAAAGGCTCTGGGAACCTTGTGAGGATACATGGCATCATGGACTCCATCAAGTACCAGGAGATTTTAGATCAAAATCTAGCTGCCTTTGCCAGGAGGCTAAAACTAGGATGTGGTAGGATCTTCCAGCAGGACAATGACCAAGGGTCTGGAGAGATTCTATATGGAGGAATGGTCCATATCTGTTCTCCCACTGTCACGACTCGACCGGCAAACAGGCATTTCCCCCAAGCCCCAATCAGGAGAAGTGAAAGGAATGCCAGGAATGTGCAATCCAAATCAAGACAATGACTGGCAGCTGTTAGCCCTGAACGGTATTTAACCTGCCAGCTTCCCTTGCACTGCGCTTGAACATTCACTGCCCTGAGTTGATTCGTACCTGTTATGTTTGTGATCTCGCCACCTTAAAAAACTTGGCCTTGTTTGTTTTGTAGTTCCAAGTGTTTAGTGTATTGCGTTTCCCGGAATACGTTTTGAGTTTTACTGTTTCACTTGTTTTGTTTTCTCCTGCTCGTTTGTTGTTTTGTTTTATTTGTTAGTGTTGTTTCGTGTCTGTTCAGACACTGTTTTGCCGTTTTCATTATCTATGTTTAAGGAAATAAAGGACATTAAACGGCTCTCTGAATCCCCAGGATTCTCTCTCTCTCTCCTGCAATTGGTTCCAAACCCACAAAATGCTTGACAGAATGTTCAAGCCATTGTCGGAACCAGCGGAAGCCAAGCCGACCCAGAGCTCCCTGTGTGCGACCATCCAGAGCCAGGAAGCCTCCATCAGACAGCAGGACCGGGCTATCACCATACTCACGGAGCAACTAGATACATTCAGCCGTCTTAACAGCCAGCCAATTCAACACCATCACGGACCTGCTGCAGTCCAAACCCCCGACCGCCGTCTCTCAGCCTTCCCCGGAATCCATGACCAACACCCAAACCAGCTTACTTCGTGAGAAGTGCAGCGATCACTCCCGGTTCGAAGCACATCATAGGGTTGGTGTTGCCCATCTCCCTGCTCTGGAACGCCTCTCAACACTCTGCACCAGCTTTTATTGATTCCGGAGCGGCTGGGGATTTCATCGACCTCACTCTTGCCCGGCAACTTCAAATCCCCCTGGTGACGTTGGACTCCCCCCTGTCAGTTACAGCCCTGGACGGCAAGCCGCTGGGATTCGGTGCCATAACACAGCGGTCCATTCCACTCCAGGTCACCATCATGGAGAACCACACAGAGCGGATGGAGTTCTTCATTACGCACTTTCCGCAGCTACCCCTCGCACTTGGTTACCCTTGGCTAAACAGGCACAACCCCCACGTCGACTGGAATGCCGAGAAGATACTGGGCTGGGGTTTAGCCTGTCAGAGCACCTGTCTGCTGCCTTGCCCTCCCGCTATCGCTTCACGCCGGGAACCGGAGATCCAGGAGTGGGCCCGAGTGCCGCCGGCATACAGTGATCTCCAGGCGGTGTTCAGCAGGCAACACGCATCCACTCTGCCACCTCACCATCCTTATGACTGTGCCATTGATCTGCTGCTGGGAACCAGTCCCACCCGGGGCAAGATCTTTTCATTGTCCAGGGCCAAGACGACGGATATGAGTGCCTACATCCGGGAGGCGCTCGCCGCTGGGCACATCCGTCCTTCCACCTCGCCGGCGGGGGCGGGGTTTTTCTTCATGAAGAACAGGTACCCACTGCCCCTCATGTCCACGGCATTTGAGATGCTCCAGGACGCCACCATCTTTTCCAAACTGGACCTCCGGTGCGCATACAACTTGGTGCGCATTCACGAGGGGGACGAGTGGAAGACCGCCTTCAACACGCCGACCGGGCACTATGAGTACCTCGTCATGCCGTTCGGGCTTTCTAACAGCCCGTCGGTATTCCAGGCACTCATTAACAACGTGTTGAGAGAGGCACTTAACCGCTTTGTGTTTGTATACCTGGACCACATTCTCATACTCTCCAGAAACGTCCAGGAACACGAACGACATATGCGACACCTTCTCCAGCTGCTCCTGCGGAACCAACTTTACGTAAAGCTGGAGAAGAGCGAGTTCCATGCTTCCACAGTCACATTCCTGGGATTCATCCTTCAGGCAGGCAGCATCTAGATGGACCCCGTCAAGACGCAACAGTTTGCCACTGGCCACGCCCCATCTCGGTCAAACAGGTGCAACGCTTCCTTGGATTCGCCAACTTTTACAGGGACTCACTCACAAACCTGACCCGGGGGAAGGCTAAGGATTTAGTCTGGACTCCCAAAGCCGAACAAGCCTTCCTGCACCTCAAGCAGCGCTTCACCTCGGCACCCGTCCTGACGATTCCAGACCCATCTCTGCCCTTCGTGGTCGAGGTAGATGTGTCCAGCACTGGCATCGGAGCAGTCCTCTCAACGGCTGCAACCTGACAACAAGCGCCATCTATGCGCCTTCCTGTCGCACCGCTTGATGTCTACCGAGCACAACTATGACGTTGGGGACCGCAAATTGCTGGTCGTGAAGAAAGCTCTGCAGGAGTGGCGGCAATGGCTGGAGGGATCGGTTCACCCATTCACCATGTGGACAGACCATAAGAATCTGGAGTACCTACAGCAGGCCAAGCGGTTGAACTCCCATCAAGCAAGGTGGGCTCTGTTTTTCAACCGGTTCCAGTTTACCCTCTCATTACTGTCCGGGGTCCAAGAACCAGAAGCCTGATGCTCTCTCCCGGATCTTTGAAGCTCCTGACATCATCGCTCCTGTGGAGACCATCGTCGCCCCGGTCCAGTGGGGAATTGACACCGTGGTCCGTCTAGCTTTACGAGTGGAACCCAACCCTGGCGACGGCCCGCCTAACCGCTCATTCGTGCCCTCGACCGTAAGGAACCAAGTTCTACAGTGGGGTCATGCCTCTCGTCTGACCGGACCCAGGGGTGTCTCGCACCCTGGAGTTTCTCAGTTGACGGTTCTGGTGGCCCAAGATGGAGGAGGATGTCCGGTCGTTTGTCCTGGCTTGCGCCGTGTGCACCCAGCACAAAAAACCCCGGACACACTCCCAAGGGCTACTCCATCCTTTGCCCATTCCCCACCGCCCATCGTCCCACATTTCCATGGACTTCATCACAGGGTTACCCGCCTCGCACGGTCACACCGTGGTCTTTGTGGTCGTGGACTAATATTTCCTCCTATCTAAACATACCCAAATGTAACAGTTCATTGTTAAAGGCATTGTATAGTTTTATTGTGTGGAAACTCATGTTTGAAAAGCAATAAAGGAATCACATTTCATGATAGATCTATGGATTTTTGTGCATGCCTTGTACAATATGTCAAGTGTGCAAAAAACCTAGACCCAATGGTTCACTAAGGAGAGGCCATTTAGTGAGTTGTTTTCACTAGTGGTCTCCAAGTACCCCAAAACCTATCCAAGGTGATCAAATGATTTCTATTAACTTCTGTGACACTGGAAAACTTACTAAACATTTTGATGACTATAAACCTGTTTATATCACCAAAATGATTATGGATCGAAACAAAAACTAATAAGTGTCCCCTAATGTCTCTAAGTGGCCCAGTTCATTTTATGACCCGGATAATCACACTACAACATGTTATTGCCTATGAGACACAAACATCAAAGTCAAACCAAAGAATTGGATAGCAAAGACATTTTAAAAATTACCATTAACAACTTTTAAAAAATTGTCTGCCTTTATTGCACAGAACTATATACAGTGTTTTTTTGTGTTCTTTACATAAGGCAACACAGAAAAAGCTATAGAGGACTTGGTCATGTGACGCGCACGCCATGCTGGATGGCAAAAAGCAGAGCGCGATACATGCAAGTGTGTGGATAGGAACGCTACTGTGAGATATTTTGGCAAATTGAGTGGTCCTGTTAGTATGTAGGGCTTTCTAAGAAAGTGGAACATTTGTACAATGAACAAAAGGCACGATGTGTCACAAAAAGTTAAATTGTTGGAGTGCAGGATCCTTATAATTTGCCCTCATTGCTTCAGCCAGTACAGAACTGCCAAGTAGGCGATCTGCCTGACATAGCATACCACAACCTGTACAACTACTTGGTTAATCAGCAGTAATATTTCACGGGGAAACCTTTAAAGGCATTTAAATGTATCGAGGCTTACAAATACTTTGTGGCCAGTTGGGTGACCGGGATCGATCTGTGGAAGGTGCCCAACAAGTCCTTGTACTTTCATATCCCGTGTCATTAACTTGCTAGCTTCATTTTACTAGCCTGGATCCAGCCCCCTGAATCGCCCACTTTTTCCCTTTTTTCAAAATTCAGTATAATATAATTCCGTTCAGTTAGCACGGCTAGCTAATCTTACTCCATTGCACTTTGTCTTTGGCAAGCAAATGAGCAATCAATCAGCTATGCTCTAAGTTACCAAGTCCTGCAGTAGCAAATGATATAGCAGTAGATACATAGAAATCCGTCATTTAACGTTATTTGTAATGCTTTTTCAGCATAACTTGCCAAATGTGCAGCAGCCAATAGTGCTAACTGGCTAGCCTAAGTTAGCTAACATTAGCTAGCTTATCTGACCACTGCACTCCTAAAGGACATGTTTTTATCTGCTTGTATCTGTTTTTATCTACTCTTCCAACCACTGCACCATCAACACAAGAACAGAGTATGCCTGGTTATCTATTATTCTAGACAAATGCTGAGGTCTTAATCCTTTCTAAGCAGTCATATTTCTGCTTGTAGTTTATAATACTGGAACAGGATTTTCAAAGCTAAACAGTACATTTTAGAGATATTTTTATTTATAAAAGGCTTCTTCTCGCCAAATTTCAATACTACGTATTCCTTTGGACAACATGTACCTATCATTTGGGGAGAATGCTAACCTCACAGTTAGCTCTATCCAGTCTTTCTTTTGCAGATTAGCTAGATCCAATGATCTTTACAAGGGTGTATTATTTTGATGTAATGAAACTGAAAATAAATAAAGAGGGCTACAGAACATTTTTTTATTATTTGGAGGCCATGTTCATCATGTATTGCCTTTCCTGTTTAGTAAAACAGTACTGTGTAATAAAACAGTCAAAAGTATTGATATAGTATCTACAGACTGGTGGTTCCACATTTTTTTTATTATTCATTCATTAACAATTTTTTTGTTTTCCCCATTGGACTGAACAACCAAACAGAACTCAATTACTATCTCGTAATGTACTTCACATTGTGATATACCAGATTAAACCTTATGTCCTATATTTTTTTAGATATTGCTGAAACCACCACAGCACGTCCCACCTCCACAGGTATGACAGCAAGATCTGAAAAATACTTTACTCTTCCAATACTGTGCTCATCCGGTTTGCAAAATCATGCAAAATCATGTGGCCGGCTGTGTAGTGTAATGGTTTGGGATACTGGGCTTGTAACTGAGAGGTTGCCGGTTTGATTCCCAGGTGGGGGCACTGCAGTTGTACCCTTAAGCAAGGCACTTAACCTGAATTGCTTCAGTAAAAATATCCACTTGTATAAATGGATTGTATGTAAAGAAATGTCAATTGTGTAAGTCGCTCGAATCACTTGAGATGATAAGGGAAACAATAAATAAATTAAGCAATTATACAGACAATCAGGGAACACAAAGTCCAATGCCGCCCTGGCAGAGAGCGGGAACCGTGACTTTAACAAAGCAAATTCAATCTCAGCCAGTCAGGTTTGAGTTTGTCATATCATCAGCGATGAATATGAATAATTTTAAATATATATATATATATATACTCAGTGGACACTTTATTAGGTACACCTGCACACCTGCTCATTAATGGGATTATCTAATCAGCCAATCGTATAGCAGCAACTCAATGCATAAAAGCATGCAGACATGGTCAAGAGGTTCAGTTGTTGTTCAGACCAAAAATCTGAATGGGGAAGAAATTAGATATAAGTGACTTTGACCA
Source organism: Aldrovandia affinis (assembly GCA_029706075.1). Taxonomy (NCBI): domain Eukaryota; kingdom Metazoa; phylum Chordata; class Actinopteri; order Notacanthiformes; family Halosauridae; genus Aldrovandia; species Aldrovandia affinis. The sequence continues at coordinate 2,659,358 of JAINUG010000096.1, read as the reverse complement.
TGGAATGATTGTTGGTGCCAGACGGGATGGTGTGAGTATCTCAGAAACTGTTGATCTCATGGGATCTGCAAAATGTCCCTCTAGTCAGCTAACTAAAATTACCCATTTTTTACTGAACAACCAAACAGAACTCAATTCGTATCTTTTAATGTACTTCACATTTGTGATATACCAAATTAAACCTTATGTCCTATATTTTTTTAGATATTCCTGAGACCACCACAGTACGTCCCACCTCCACAGGTATGACAGCAAGAGCTGATAAATACTTTACTCTTCCAATACTGTGCTCATCCGGTTTGCAAAATCATGTATACTTTAAGCAAAGGCATTAACAAGGCTAAATAAGCCTCAGCCAATCAGGTTTGAGTTTGTCACATCATCAGCGATGGGTATGTATATCTTCAAGTATGTATATATATATATATATATATAGATGTTTTCTTAGAAGATGTAGGTTTTTTATCCAATATTGTTTGGACAGTGTACTTTCCAAGTTCTATAGAGAAGGGAAAAAAATATCCCCAAAATGTAATTTAACTAGTTTTTATGAGGCATGGCCCATAAAAGTTCAATCCATTCAAAAAAGAAATCAATTATAAGAATACAAATTGTGATCTTATGACATGCACATTCTTTATAAAAAGCATACTTAATTCATGAAAGATTTATATTGTTTAACCAATTGCTAACATTTTAGAAATGAAGAATCTGCTATTTATGTTTTTTCCTCACCACAGTACCACCTAGGGCGGAGTACATTATTGACATTGAGGTCAACGTTGCTGATATCGCAGTGATAGATCAACTGAGGTCCCTTCTGCGCAATGCCCCTTTTCCCATTGAACTGGACAGCATGCTTAAAATCAATGATGTAAATCTTACTACCGGTAAGCACATTTTAGCACAAATGGCAATGTTCTTTCAATCATTTCAGTGGAATTTCAAAGTTTTCTGTTAAGTTGAACAACAATGCCTTTCATTATTAATTTATTTTCTTGAATATCTGTTAATGTCATTATTTTATTCACACACCATCAAAAATATGCATAAAAGCCTGGTTATTTACACCCATCAATAATAGAGTATAATGATGGCACACAAAGAGGCTAAGATAAGAGGATGTCATTTAATCTCAATTTGTTTTCCAGTGTGCTACCCAAATGGTACTGGCTTCCAGTGCAGATGTGAGGAAGGGTTTGCCTGGTCATTGGAGAACTGCCAAACTTATAGCACCTGTAGCGCCATCACTGAAAACACATGCGGATGCATCAATGCCATTCCAACTAATGGATCATTCTGTCAACCAAAAGCAGGTAACAAACCAAACTAATGTCTCAGAGCTCAATAGCAAAAATAATATACTTTAGTCAATTTGTGGGATTACCAACTATAACTTCATTCATATTACTGTATATGTAGCTTTTTAGTAACAGTAGTCTGCTAACTAAAGAGTAAGTAATTGATGCCTTCTATCATAATTGTATACTATAGAGTATACAATTTTGTTATCCATAAAATAGCCAACTCATGATGAATATATTCCCTAAAAAAGAACATTACCTCTACTTTCCAAAAAGTCAAACTTTTTTCATTATTAATTCAGAACAACTAAAGTACCACTGGATGATTGCTCTTTCACTCAATTAACTACCAGATTAGCTAGATCAGTACTGAGTAATAAAACAGTCAAAGATATTGATATAGTATCTACACACTGTGGTAGTTCCCAAAAACTATTATTATTCATTTATTAACAATTTTTTTATTTTGCCCATTTTGTAATGAACAACCAAACAGAACTCAATTAGTATCTCTTAATGTACTTCACATTGTGATATACGAAAGTAAACCTTCTGTCCCTTATTTTTTAGATATTGCTGAAACCACCACAGCACGTCCCACCTCCACAGGTATGACAGCAAGAGCTGAAAAATACTTTACTCTTCCAATACTGTGCTCATCCGGTTTGCAAAATCATGTATACTTTAAGCAAAGGCATTAACTGTCAAAAGGGGCATGGAGAGAATGGACCCAAGTGCCAGAAAACAAAACAGAGGCAGGAACCCAAAAATGAACAGATAATTTATTTAACTCAAACAACAAATTCAAGCACAGGAACTAAATAAAACACTGGACAAAAAAATCTAAATAAGAAAGATAAAAAATAAGAGCTTTGGCAGGAGAAAACCACAAAGGAACACTTAATACAAGGACACAAAACCTTTCAACAAAAATTCAAGCCTCAGCACAGAACATAACACACAGACAATTTAAATAGACCACGAAACGAGACACAGGAGGAATCACTCGAGACGATAAGGGAAACCATAAATCAATAAATCAGAGAGAGTGAACCATGACATTAACAAAGCAAATTAAATCTCAGCCAATCAGGTTTGAGTTTGTCATATCATCAGCGATGGATATGTATTACTTTAAGTATATATATATATATATATATATATATATATATATATACACACACTCAGTGGACACTTTACACCTGCTCGTTAATGCAATTATCTAATCAGCCAATCGTTTGGCAGCAACTCAATGCATAAAAGCATGCAGACATGGTCAAAAGGTTCAGTTGTTGTTCAGACTAAAAGTCAGAATGGGGAAGAAGTGTGATCTAAGTGACTTTGACCTTGTAATGATTGTTGGCGCCAGACGGGGTGGTGTGAGTATGTCAGAAACTGTTGATCTCATGGGATTTTCATGCACATCAGTCTCTAGAATTGACAGAGAATGGTGTGGAAAACTAAAAACATCCAGTGAGCGGCAGTTCTGTGAGCAAAAATGCCTTGGTAATGAGAGAGATCAGAGGAGAATGGCCAGACTGGTTCAAGCTGACAGGAAGGCGACAGTAACTCAAATAACCACGCATTACAACAGTGGTATGCAGAAGAGCATCTCTGAATGCACAACATGTCAAACCTTGAACAGGAAAGTGAGGGTACAGGGCACAGGCTCACCAAAACTGGATAGTTGAAGAATGGAAAAACTTTGCCTGGTTTGACGAATCTCGATTTCTGCTGCGACATGCAGATGGTAGGGTCAGAATTTGCGGTAAACAACATGAATCCATGCATCATCCATCATCAATCAATCAATCAATCAATCTTTATTTTTGTATAGCGCCATTTACAAACAGGTTGTCACACAGCGCTTCACAATTGGTATTTTCCAGAGGGAATCAAAAAAACAGAAAACCATTGGAGCCAATGTGGGAGACTGGAAAATTATTCCCTGACCCCTTAAAAGGCGGTCGAGATGAACTCCTAGAAAATGGTGGGATACAGAGAAAAACAACACAAATAGTCCTTGGGGCTCATGAGGCTTAAGAGAGCACCGGAAGGGCATTCTAAGTGTAGGAGTGGGGTGGACCTCATCCCTCCAGATACCAGGGCAGGGCAGGAGATGGAACCAGCAGCTAGGGTCTGGGCCAGCGGCATCCGGCTAACACATGGCAGGGGTGGGGGGTTGACTCTGGGGCAGGTGAGCTCCGGGCAGGTGCCACGAAGCCGGGGAGAAAAGAGGAAAGGTGCAATTATGACTATGATAAATATCACACCGGATCAGGGGAAAGAGTAGTGATAACACTTTTGCACCAGCAGAAGTAATCTAGGGCAGCATAACTAATTAGGTGAGTGGCACAGGGAGCACGCAGCCATGAGGGCACTCAGAGACCATCCCACCACATCATCAGCAGTCCTGATAGGGGCGGATCATCACTTATGATTGGTGACAGTAAGGATAGCTCATTGCACCAGAAGGCTCTATTGCTACGCCCCCTCAACATCTGCACCTAATGACTATAAGAGAGACTAAAGAGGTGTGTTTTTAACCTAGACTTGAAAATTGAGACCGTGTCTGACTCCTTCACAGAGACGGGTAGACTGTTCCACAGTAAAGGAGCTTTATAGGAGAAAGCTCTGCCACCTGCTGTATTTTTTGATATTCTAGGGACTGCCAAGTTGCCTGCATCTTGTGAGCGAAGTGAACGTGGGGGATTGTACGGATAAAGTAGATCCGTCAAGTAAGAGGGTGCAAGTCCATGTAACACCTTATAAGTTAAGAGGAGTACCTTATAGTCTACACGATAGTTTATAGAGAGCCAGTGAAGTGACGCTAACACAGGACTAATGTGCCTTCTGTCAATGGTTCAGGCTGGTGGTGGTGGTGTAATGGTGTGGGGAATGTTTTCTTGGCACACATTAGGCCCCTTAGTAACAATTGAGCAGCATTTAAATCACAGCCACAGCCTACATAAATCTTGTTGCTGACCATGTCCATCCCTTTATGGCCACAGTGGTTCCTTCCAGCAGGATAATGCGCCATGGCACAAAGCACACATCTCAAGCTGGTTCCATGAACATGACAATGAGTTCAATGTACTCCAATGGCCTCCACAGTCACCAGATCTCAGTCCAATACAGCACCTTTGGGGTGTGGTGGAACGGGAGATTGGCAACATGAATTTGCAGCCGACAAATCTGCAGGAACTGTGTGATGCTATCATGCCAACATGGACCAGAATCTCTGAGAAATGTTTCCAACACCTTGTTGAATCAATGCCACAAAGAATTCAGGCTGTTCTGGGGGCAAAGGGGGGGCCTACCCAGTACTAGGTATACCGAATATAGTGGCCACTGAGTGCGTATATATATATACAGTACCCTCCAGAATTATTTGCACCCTTCAAAAGGATGAGCAAAAAAGGCTATGAAAACATGTCTTTGTTGTTCATCAGCTTGATAATAACACTCAAAATATGAGAAAAATCTAAGCTTTTATTGAAGTAAAATTTTTGAAAGAAAAAAATACTAATCAAAAAATACTTTTTTTCTCAAAAACACGTGTCACAATTAATGGCAAATTCTTACGAACAAAATCTAAATTAAGTATATTCCCATTTATATTTTTTAAGTTCACCTGCGTTTTTAGGAACTCTTAAGTGACTTCCTGTTTCACCAGGGTATAAATATGAGGTGACACACAGGCCAAACTCCCGTAGTCATCCATCAACATGGGGAAGATCAGAGAATATGCGAATGAAATGAGACAAAAGGTTGCTGACCTTCATAAATTGGACAATGGTTATAAAAAATAGCTACACGCCTGAAAATACCCATATCCACTATTAGGGCAAAAAATGTGTTTAAAACAACTGGAGCTGTGATGAACCTGGCTTGAAAGGATGCAAGTGCATTTTGCCCCCACACACGGTCTAACGCAATTTTGGTAATTTCGTGACTTAGGACGATAGCGCAACTCCGGCGCAGTTGTAAAAGAGATTGGTTTAACTTTTTTAAAATACATGTGGGTGTGGTGGGGGTTTGGTTTCATAATGGCCAATCAGAACACCTATTTTCTATCCCTTTAAATACCAGTGCGCTAACCCCACATTCTAACAGGGGGCGATTCGGCGACGAGCTGCCGGAAATGCATTGATTCTCTATGAGAGGGAGCGACTTCTGGTGCTTGACCGATTGGCCGATTTATGGGCGTGGCGGCGACCCAGAAAAGTTGAAAATTCGGAACTTTCGGGCGATATCGCCTGGTAAGAGCCAATCAAATTCATGTCTTGCTCTTTTACCTCCCACTCCCAACACAACACCGAAATTTTGTTCCTAGTTCCGACACTTCAACATGAATGAGGAGAAACTGATAACAGCGGTCTGCAGTTCCGCCATACGTTATTTAATCCTAAAAGCATAAATATTTATAGCTAGCTAAACTTATATGGCCTAAATAGGCTACATCTTATTTAATGTTTGTGTTGGTTAAAAGGCAAGTTTTTATCACATGGGTACATACCCGAGACAAATTGCGAGCGGGTTTCCAGCGCAAGTAAATGGCCGCAATTGTAAAAAGCCTTCTGAGTTTGAGTTTGCGCTTCATGATTGAAGGAAACAATACTGCTAGCCAACTAATATTTATAATAAAGATTCTCAAAATCTATGATGAACTATTCGTTTACCATGCAAACATTTGGTTCCTAGTTCCGACACTTCAACATGAATGAGGAGAAACTGTTAACAGCGGTCTGCAGTATCCCCATACTTTATTTAATCCTAAAAGCATAAGTATTTATAGCTAGCTAAACTTATATGGCCTACATACATCTTATTTAATGTTTGTGTTGGTTAAAAGGCTATTTTTTATCGCATGGGTACGTTTGGAAAAATGTTTGGAAAACGTACCGGAGAGAAATTGCGAGCTGTTTCCAGCGCAAGTAAATGGCCGCCTTCTGAGTTTGAGTTTGCGGTTCATAATTGAAGGAAACAATACTGCTAGCCAACTAATATTTATAATAAAGATTCTCAAAATCTATGATGAACTATTCGTTTACCATGCAAAAATTTTGTAAGCACGTCAGAAGCATTTTTGAGGAAGCCAGTCAAGCGTGGTGAACGCCCACTGGGCGATTTATTCGCCTAGTATCGCCCCCTGTTAGAATGCGGGGTTACGATATAGCAAATTGGCAATTTCCTGACATGCCAGTTTTGTGCGGCTGCGCCAGGAGCACTTCTCAAAAGAGGAGAGAGAGGAGGTGCGGAAAAGTTGGCACGCGAATCAGAGGGGGAAAACAAGGAGCACATTAATTTGTTATTTTCATGATTTTAGTTTATATTTTGAGATCTACATTGTTAAAAGAAAGTGTTTCATTTTACCATCTCTTTTTTTTCTTATTTGTAGGCTTTCCAACTTATAAAACAACGTTTATTTTCTTCTAACTTAATGTTATTGTTAAATGGAAAGCAATAAATAACAAACTCACAAGTGCAACTACGGTTTCATTTATGTTCGTCATGCAGTAGGCCTACATGCGTCACCCTGGAGTTTGCATCACAAACCACCTGGATATTAATGGAGTGGACCCCTTCGAATTCACATAAATGAATCTGGTGACCAAATTTCAACAATTAGTTTTTTCTCTGTACGACATGCACCACTCTTCCAAACATTGAATTCACAACACAAGATCTGAGTATAAACTGGAAATCTATCATTTGAAACCAATACTTTGCTCACAATTGGTTGTAGCCACTTGGGGTTTTTTTGCCTGTAGTTTACAGTACCCAAACAGCAGCTTCAAATGGCTGTGGACCTTGTCAGTGATAAAAGCCTTCCATTGACCAAATTAAACAATTCGTCTTCCTTTGTGCCACAGGCACCACTCTTTCAACCACTGCCCTCACTACACTAGAACTGTGTATGAATTAGTTATTTATTATTTGAGGCCACAAATTCACATGTGAGGTGTTTGCTTCCACAATTATTTTCAGTGATTTCACTTTATTTTCATTGTCCTTAATATTCTTTCTTCTTTCTGCCTGCAGGCACCATGCTTCCATCCACTACACCAACAACACAAGAAATGAGTAGGAATCGGTTATTGAAAATAATTGACAAATGTTTATCTCACAATTAGTTTGAAATAGGCTTGTTTTTTTCTTGTAGTTTATAATACCCAAACAACGTTTTCAAACGTAAACAGTACATTTTAGTGACATTTTTATTCATAAAAGACTTCTTCTCACCAGATGACAATAATACATATTCCTTTGTACAATAGGTACCACTCTTCCAACTACTGAAATCACAACACAAGAACTGAGTATGAACTGGTTATCTATCATTTGAGAGAAATTCTGGGCTCACAATGAGTTCTAAACAGTTTTGTTTTTGTATGTAATTTACAATACCCAAACAGTAGTTTAAAATATATATAATACATTTTAAACAGCTTGTCGTTGAGAAATATCTTCTGGTGACCGAATTAGAATAATTTGTCTTTCTTTCTGTTTCAGGCACCACTCTTCCAACCACTGCACCAACAACACAAGAACACAGTATGTCTGGTTATCTATTATTCTAGACAAATGCTGAGGTCGTAATTCTTTCTAAGCAGTAATTTTTCTGCTTGTAGTTTATAATACTCAAAGAGGATTTACGAAGCTAAACAGTACATTTTAGAGATATTTTTATTCATAAAAGGCTTCTTCTCGCCACATTTCAATAGTACATATTCCTTTGGACAACATGTACCTATCATTTGGGGAGAATGCTAACCTCACAGTTAGCTCTATCCAGTCTTTATTTTTCATTTAATTTACAATACCCAAACAGTATTTTCAAACATAGTCAGTACATTTTAAAGATCTTGTCATTCAGAAATGTCAAGTTTTTTCTCTGTACGACATGCACCACTCTTCCAAACATTAAATTCACAACACAAGATCTGAGTATAAACTGGAAATCTATCATTTGAAACCAATGCTTTGCTCACAATTGGTTCTAGCCAGTATTGGTTTTTTTTGCCTGTAGTTCACAATACCCAAACAGCAGCTTCAAATGGCTGTGGACCTTGTCAGTGATAAAAGCCTTCCGTTTACCAAATTAAACAATTCGTCTTCTTTTGTGCCACAGGCACCACTCTTCCAACCACTGCCCTCACTACACTAGAACTGTGTATGAATTGGTTATTTATTATTTGAGGCCACAAATTCACATGTGAGGAGTTTGCTTCCACAATTATTTTCTGTGATTTCCTTTATTTTCATTGTCCTTAATATTCTTTCTTCTTTCTGCCTGCAGGCACCATGCTTCCATCCACTACACCAACAACACAAGAAATGAGTAGGAATCGGTTATTGAAAATAATTGACAAATGTTTATCTCACAATTAGTTTGAAATAGGCTTGTTTTTTGCTTGTAGTTTATAATACCCAAACAACGTTTTCAAACGTAAACAGTACATTTTAGTGACATTTTTATTCATAAAAGACTTCTTCTCACCAGATGACAATAATACATATTCCTTTGTACAATAGGTACCACTCTTCCAACTACTGAAATCACAACACAAGAACTGAGTATGAACTGGTTATCTATCATTTGAGAGAAATTCTGGGCTCACAATGAGTTCTAAACAGTTTTGTTTTTGTATGTAATTTACAATACCCAAACAGTAGTTTAACATATATATAATACATTTTAAACAGCTTGTCGTTGTGAAATATCTTCTGGTGACCGCATTAGAATAATTTGTCTTTCTTTCTGTCTCAGGCACCACTCTTCCAAGCACTGCACCAACAACACAAGAACAGAGTATGCCTCGTTATCTATTATCCAAGACAAATGCTGAGGTCGTAATTCTTTCTAAGCAGTCATTTTTCTGCTTGTAGTTTATAATACTCAAACAGGATTTTCAAAGCTAAACAGTACATTTTAGAGATATTTTTATTCATAAAAGGCTTCTTCTCGCCAAATTTCAATAGTACATATTCCTTTGGACAACATGTACCTATCATTTGGGGAGAATGCTAACCTCACAGTTAGCTCTATCCAGTCTTTATTTTTCATTTAATTTACAATACCCAAACAGTATTTTCAAACATAGTCAGTACATTTTAAAGATCTTGTCATTCAGAAATGTCTTCTGGTGACCAAATTTCAACAATTCGTTTTTTCTCTGTACGACATGCACCACTCTTCCAAACATTGAATTCACAACACAAGATCTGAGTATAAACTGGAAATCTATCATTTGAAACCAATGCTTTGCTCACAATTGGTTCTAGCCAGTATTGGGGGTTTTTTTGCCTGTAGTTCACAATACCCAAACAGCAGCTTCAAATGGCAGTGGACCTTGTCAGTGATAAAAGCCTTCCGTTTACCAAATTAAACAATTCGTCTTCCTTTGTGCCACAGGCACCACTCTTTCAACCACTGCCCTCACTACATTAGAACTGTGTATGAATTGGTTATTTATTATTTGAGGCCACAAATTCACATGTGAGGAGTTTGCTTCCACAATTATTTTCTGTGATTTCCCTTTATTTTCATTGTCCTTAATATTCTTTCTTCTTTCTGCCTGCAGGCACCATGCTTCCATCCACTACACCAACAACACAAGAAATGAGTAGGAATCGGTTATTGAAAATAATTGACAAATGTTTATCTCACAATTAGTTTGAAATAGTCTTGTTTTTTGCTTGTAGTTTATAATACCCAAACAACGTTTTCAAACGTAAACAGTACATTTTAGTGACATTTTTATTCATAAAAGACTTCTTCTCACCAGATGACAATAATACATATTCCTTTGTACAATAGGTACCACTCTTCCAACTACTGAAATCACAACACAAGAACTGAGTATGAACTGGTTATCTATCATTTGAGAGAAATTCTGGGCTCACAATGAGTTCTAAACAGTTTTGTTTTTGTATGTAATTTACAATACCCAAACAGTAGTTTAACATATATATAATACATTTTAAACAGCTTGTCGTTGTGAAATATCTTCTGGTGACCGCATTAGAATAATTTGTCTTTCTTTCTGTCTCAGGCACCACTCTTCCAAGCACTGCACCAACAACACAAGAACAGAGTATGCCTGGTTATCTATTATCCAAGACAAATGCTGAGGTCGTAATTCTTTCTAAGCAGTCATTTTTCTGCTTGTAGTTTATAATACTCAAACAGGATTTTCAAAGCTAAACAGTACATTTTAGAGATATTTTTATTCATAAAAGGCTTCTTCTCGCCAAATTTCAATAGTACATATTCCTTTGGACAACATGTACCTATCATTTGGGGAGAATGCTAACCTCACAGTTAGCTCTATCCAGTCTTTATTTTTCATTTAATTTACAATACCCAAACAGTATTTTCAAACATAGTCAGTACATTTTAAAGATCTTGTCATTCAGAAATGTCTTCTGGTGACCAAATTTCAACAATTCGTTTTTTTTCTGTACGACATGCACCACTCTTCCAAACATTGAATTCACAACACAAGATCTGAGTATAAACTGGAAATCTATCATTTGAAACCAATGCTTTGCTCACAATTGGTTCTAGCCAGTATTGGCTTTTTTTGCCTGTAGTTCACAATACCCAAACAGCAGCTTCAAATGGCAGTGGACCTTGTCAGTGATAAAAGCCTTCCGTTTACCAAATTAAACAATTCGTCTTCCTTTGTGCCACAGGCACCACTCTTTCAACCACTGCCCTCACTACACTAGAACTGAGTATGAATTGGTTATTTATTATTTGAGGCCACAAATTCACATGTGAGGAGTTTGCTTCCACAATTATTTTCTGTGATTTCCCTTTATTTTCATTGTCCTTAATATTCTTTCTTCTTTCTGCCTGCAGGCACCATGCTTCCATCCACTACACCAACAACACAAGAAATGAGTAGGAATCGGTTATTGAAAATAATTGACAAATGTTTATCTCACAATTAGTTTGAAATAGTCTTGTTTTTTGCTTGTAGTTTATAATACCCAAACAACGTTTTCAAACGTAAACAGTACATTTTAGTGACATTTTTATTCATAAAAGACTTCTTCTCACCAGATGACAATAATACATATTCCTTTGTACAATAGGTACCACTCTTCCAACTACTGAAATCACAACACAAGAACTGAGTATGAACTGGTTATCTATCATTTGAGAGAAATTCTGGGCTCACAATGAGTTCTAAACAGTTTTGTTTTTGTATGTAATTTACAATACCCAAACAGTAGTTTAACATATATATAATACATTTTAAACAGCTTGTCGTTGTGAAATATCTTCTGGTGACCGCATTAGAATAATTTGTCTTTCTTTCTGTCTCAGGCACCACTCTTCCAACCACTGCACCAACAACACAAGAACAGAGTATGCCTGGTTATCTATTATCCTAGACAAATGCTGAGGTCGTAATTCTTTCTAAGCAGTCATTTTTCTGCTTGTAGTTTATAATACTCAAACAGGATTTTCAAAGCTAAACAGTACATTTTAGAGATATTTTTATTCATAAAAGGCTTCTTCTCGCCAAATTTCAATAGTACATATTCCTTTGGACAACATGTGCCTATCATTTGGGGAGAATGGTAACCTCACAGTTTGCTTTATCCAGTCTTTATTTTGCAGATTAACTAGATCCAATGATATTTACACAGGGGTGTTATTTTGATGTAATGAATCTGAAAATAAATAAAGAGGGCTACAGAACATTTTTGTATTATTTGGAGGCCATGTTCATCACATTCGTTCAAAATGTCATTTAACTAGTTTTTATGAGGCACGGCCCATAAAAGTTTAATCCATTAAAAAAGCAATCACTTAGAAGAATTCAAATTGTGGTCTTATGACATGCACATTCTTCTGTATAAAAAACATACTTAATTCATGAAAGATTTATACTGTTTAACCAATGGCTAACATTTTAGAAATGAAGAATCTGCTATTTGTTTTTTTCTTCACCACAGTGCCACGTAGGGCGGAGTACATTATTGACATTGAGGTCAACGTTGCTGATGTCGCAGTGATAGATCAACTGAGGTCCCTTCTGCGCAATGCCCCTTTTCCCTTTGAACTCGACAGCATGCTTACAATCAATGACGTAAATCTTACTACCGGTAAGCACATTTTAGCACAAATGGCAATGTTCTTTCAATCATTTAAGTGGAATTTCTGTTAAGTTGAACAACAATATGCCTTTCATTATTAATGTATTTTCTTGAATATCTGTTAATATCATTATTTTATTCACACACCATCAAAAATATGCATAAAAGTCTGGTTATTTACACCCATCAAGAATAGAGTCTAATGATGGCACACCAAGAGGCTAAGATAAGAGGATGTAATTTAATCTCAATTTGTTTTCCAGTGTGCTACCCGAATGGCACTGGTTTCCAGTGCAGATGTGAGGAAGGGTTTGCTTTGTCATTGGAGAACTGCCAAACTTATAGCACTTGTAGCGCCATCACTGACAACACATGCGGATGCATCAATGCCATTCCAACTAATGGATCATTCTGTCAACCAAAAGCAGGTAACAAACCAAACTAATGTCTCAGAGCTCAATAGCAAAAATAATATACTTTAGTCAATTTGTGGGATTACCAACTATAACTTCATTCATATTACTGTATATGTAGCTTTTTAGTAACAGTAGTCTGATATCTAAATATTAAGTAATTGATGCCTTTTATCATAATAGTATACTATAGAGTATACAATTTTGTTATCCATAAAATAGCCAACTCATGATGAATATATTCCCTAAAAAAGAACATTACCTCTACTTTCCAAAAAGTCAAACTTTTTTCATTATTAATTCAGAACAACTAAAGTACCACTGGATGATTGCTCTTTCACTCAATTAACTACCAGATTAGCTAGATCAGTACTGAGTAATAAAACAGTCAAAGATATTGATATAGTATCTACACACTGTGGTAGTTCCCAAAAACTATTATTATTCATTTATTAACAATTTTTTTATTTTGCCCATTTTGTAATGAACAACCAAACAGAACTCAATTAGTATATCTTAATGTACTTCACATTGTGATATACCAAATTAAACCTTCTGTCCTTTATTTTTTAGATATTGCTGAAACCACCACAGCACGTCCCACCTCCACAGGTATGACAGCAAGAGCTGAAAAATACTTTACTCTTCCAATACTGTGCTCATCCGGTTTGCAAAATCATGTATACTTCAAGCAAAGGCATTAACTGTCAAAAGGGGCATGGAGAAAATGGACCCAAGTGCCATGCAAAAAACAAAACAGGCAGGAACCCAAAAATGAACAGATAATTTTTTTAACTCAAACAACAAATTCAAGCACAGGAACTAAATAAAACACTGGACAAAAAAATCTAAATAAGAAATATAAAAAATAAGAGCTCTGAATGGCAGGAGAAAACCACTAAGGAACACTTAATACAAGGACACAAAAAATTCAAGCCTCAGCACAGAACATAACACACAGACAATTTAAATTGATCACGAAACGAGACACAGGAGGAATCACTCGAGACGATAAGGGAAACAATAAATCAGAGAGCGGGAACCATGACATTAACAAAGCAAATTAAATCTCAGCCAATCAGGTTTGAGTTTGTCATATCATCAGCGATGGATATGTATTACTTTAAGTATATATATATACACACACACTCAGTGGACACTTTACACCTGCTCGTTAATGCAATTATCTAATCAGCCAATCCTTTGGCAGCAACTCAATGCATAAAAGCATGCAGACATGGTCAAGAGTTTCAGTTGTTGTTCAGACTAAAAGTCAGAATGGGGAAGAAGTGTGATTTAAGCGACTTTGACCTTGTAATTATTGTTGGTGCCAAACGGGGTGGTGTGAGTATCTCAGAAACTGTTGATCTCATGGGATTTTCATGCACTTCAGTCTCTAGAATTGACAGAGAATGGTGTGAAAAACAAAAAACATCCAGTGAGCGGCAGTTCTGTGGGCAAAAACGCCTTGGTAATGAGAGAGATCAGAGGAGAATGGCCAGACTGGTTCAAGCTGACAGGAAGGCGACAGTAACTCAAATAACCATGCATTACAACAGTGGTATGCAGAAGAGCATCTCTGAATGCACAACATGTCAAACCTTGAACAGGAAAGTGAGGGTACAGGGCACAGGCTCACCAAAACTGGACAGTTGAAGAATGGAAAAACGTTGCCTGGTCTGACGAATCTCGATTTCTGCTGCGACATGCAGATGGTAGGGGCAGAATTTGTGGTAAACAACATGAATCCATGCATCCATCATGCCTTCTGTCAATGGTTCAGGCTGGTGGTGGTGGTGTAATGGTGTGGGGAATGTTTTCTTGGCACACATTAGGCCCCTTAGTAACGATTGAGCAGCGTTTAAATCACAGCCACAGCCTACATAAATCTTGTTGCTGAGCATGTCCATCCCTTTATGGCCACAGTGGTTCCTTCCAGCACGATAATGCGCCATGGCACAAAGCACACATCTCAAGCTGGTTCCATGAACATTTCAATGAGTTCAATGTACTCCAATGGCCTCCACAGTCACCAGATCTCAGTCCAATACAGCACCTTTGGGGTGTGGTGGAACGGGAGATTGGCAACATGAATTTGCAGCCGACAAATCTGCAGGAACTGTGTGATGCTATCATGCCAACATGGACCAGAATCTCTGAGAAATGTTTCCAACACCTTGTTGAATCAATGCCACAAAGAATTCAGGCTGTTCTGGGGGCAAAGGGGGGGCCTACCCAGTACTAGGTATACCGAATATAGTGGCCACTGAGTGCGTATATATATATACAGTACCCTCCAGAATTATTTGCACCCTTCAAAAGGATGAGCAAAAAAGGCTATGAAAACATGTCTTTGTTGTTCATCAGCTTGATAATAACACTCAAAATATGAGAAAAATCTAAGCTTTTATTGAAGTAAAATTTTTGAAAGAAAAAAATACTAATCAAAAAATACTTTTTTTCTCAAAAACACGTGTCACAATTAATGGCAAATTCTTACGAACAAAATCTAAATTAAGTATATTCCCATTTATATTTTTAAGTTCACCTGCGTTTTTAGGAACTCTTAAGTGACTTCCTGTTTCACCAGGGTATAAATATGAGGTGACACACAGGCCAAACTCCCGTAGTCATCCATCAACATGGGGAAGATCAGAGAATATGCGAGACAAAAGGTTGCTGACCTTCATAAATCGGACAATGGTTATAAAAAATAGCTACACGCCTGAAAATACCCATATCCACTATTAGGGCAAAAAATTCGTTTAAAACAACTGGAGCTGTGATGAACCTGGCTTGAAGAGGATACAAGTGCATTTTGCCCCCACACACAGTGAGGAGGATGGTTTGAGAGGCAAACATTTATCCAAGGATCACATTTGGAGAATTGCAGATGTTGGTTGCATCTTGCTGTCATCAAACCACAAAAGTAAGCGTGGAACCGGCTTCTATGGTCAGATGGGACAAAAATAGAACATTTTGGCAACAAACACCAGGGGCCCTATTTTGGTGAATTAGGACGGTGTCGGTAACGCAGACGCAAAGCGAAGACGGTGGCGCTTTAGGGCGTGTCTAACGCAATTTGGGTAATTTCGTGACTTAGGACGATTGCGCAACTCCGGCGCAGTTGTAAAAGAGGTTGGTTTAACTTTTTAAAAATACATGTGTCTGGTGACCAAATTTCAACAATTCGTTTTTTCTCTGTACGACATGCACCACTCTTCCAAACATTGAATTCACAACACAAGATCTGAGTATAAACTGGAAATCTATCATTTGAAACCAATGCTTTGCTCACAATTGGTTCTAGCCAGTATTGGGGTTTTTTTTGCCTGTCGTTCACAATACCCAAACAGCAGCTTCAAATGGCAGTGGACCTTGTCAGTGATAAAAGCTTTCCGTTTACCAAATTAAACAATTCGTCTTCCTTTGTGCCACAGGCACCACTCTTTCAACCACTGCCCTCACTACACTAGAACTGAGTATGAATTGGTTATTTATTATTTGAGGCCACAAATTCACATGTGAGGAGTTTGCTTCCACAATTATTTTCTGTGATTTCCCTTTATTTTCATTGTCCTTAATATTCTTTCTTCTTTCTACCTGCAGGCACCATGCTTCCATCCACTACACCAACAACACAAGAAATGAGTAGGAATCGGTTATCGAAAATAATTGACAAATGTTTATCTCACAATTAGTTTGAAATAGTCTTGTTTTTTGCTTGTAGTTTATAATACCCAAACAACGTTTTCAAACGTAAACAGTACATTTTAGTGACATTTTTATTCATAAAAGACTTCTTCTCACCAGATGACAATAATACATATTCCTTTGTACAATAGGTACCACTCTTCCAACTACTGAAATCACAACACAAGAACTGAGTATGAACTGGTTATCTATCATTTGAGAGAAATTCTGGGCTCACAATGAGTTCTAAACAGTTTTGTTTTTGTATGTAATTTACAATACCCAAACAGTAGTTTAACATATATATAATACATTTTAAACAGCTTGTCGTTGTGAAATATCTTCTGGTGACCGCATTAGAATAATTTGTCTTTCTTTCTGTCTCAGGCACCACTCTTCCAAGCACTGCACCAACAACACAAGAACAGAGTATGCCTGGTTATCTATTATCCTAGACAAATGCTGAGGTCGTAATTCTTTCTAAGCAGTCATTTTTCTGCTTGTAGTTTATAATACTCAAACAGGATTTTCAAAGCTAAACAGTACATTTTAGAGATATTTTTATTCATAAAAGGCTTCTTCTCGCCAAATTTCAATAGTACATATTCCTTTGGACAACATGTACCTATCATTTGGGGAGAATGCTAACCTCACAGTTAGCTCTATCCAGTCTTTATTTTTCATTTAATTTACAATACCCAAACAGTATTTTCAAACATAGTCAGTACATTTTAAAGATCTTGTCATTCAGAAATGTCTTCTGGTGACCAAATTTCAACAATTTGTTTTTTCTCTGTATGACATGCACCACTCTTCCAAACATTGAATTCACGACACAATATCTGAGTATAAACTGGAAATCTATCATTTGAAACCAATGCTTTGCTCACAATTGGTTCTAGCCAGTATTGGGTTTTTTTGCCTGTAGTTCACAATACCCAAACAGCAGCTTCAAATGGCAGTGGACCTTGTCAGTGATAAAAGTATTCCGTTTACCAAATTAAACAATTAGTCTTCCTTTGTGCCACAGGCAACACTCTTTCAACCACTGCCCTCACTACACTAGAACTGAGTATGAATTGGTTATTTATTATTTGAGACCACAAATTCACATGTGAGGTGTTTGCTTCCACAATTATTTTCAGTGTTTTCCCTTTATTTTCATTGTCCTTAATATTCTTTCTTCTTTCTGCCTGCAGGCACCATGCTTCCATCCACTACACCAACAACACAAGAAATGAGTAGGAATCGGTTATCGAAAATAATTGACAAATGTTTATCTCACAATTAGTTTGAAATAGTCTTGTTTTTTGCTTGTAGTTTATAATACCCAAACAACGTTTTCAAACGTAAACAGTACATTTTAGTGACATTTTTATTCATAAAAGGCTTCTTCTCACCAGATGACAATAATACATATTCCTTTGTACAATAGGTACCACTCTTCCAACTACTGAAATCACAACACAAGAACTGAGTATGAACTGGTTATCTATCATTTGAGAGAAATTCTGGGCTCACAATGAGTTCTAAATAGTTTTGTTTTTGTATGTAATTTACAATACCCAAACAGTAGTTTAACATATATATAATACATTTTAAACAGCTTGTCGTTGTGAAATATCTTCTGGTGACCGCATTAGAATAATTTGTCTTTCTTTCTGTCTCAGGCACCATTCTTCCAAGCACTGCACCAACAACACAAGAACAGAGTATGCCTGGTTATCTATTATCCTAGACAAATGCTGAGGTCGTAATTCTTTCTAAGCAGTCATTTTTCTGCTTGTAGTTTATAATACTCAAACAGGATTTTCAAAGCTAAACAGTACATTTTAGAGATATTTTTATTCATAAAAGGCTTATTTTCGCCAAATTTCAATGGTACATATTCCTTTGGACAACATGTACCTATCATTTGGGGAGAATGCTAACCTCACAGTTAGCTCTATCCAGTCTTTATTTTTCATTTAATTTACATTACCCAAACAGTATTTTCAAACATAGTCAGTACATTTTAAAGATCTTGTCATTCAGAAATGTCTTCCTGTGACCAAATTTCAACAATTCGTTTTTTCTCTGTACGACATGCACCACTCTTCCAAACTTTGAATTCACAACACAAGATCTGAGTATAAACTGGAAATCTATCATTTGAAACCAATGCTTTGCTCACAATTGGTTCTAGCCAGTATTGGGGTTTTTTTGCCTGTCGTTCACAATACCCAAACAGCAGCTTCAAATGGCAGTGGACCTTGTCAGTGATAAAAGTCTTCCGTTTACCAAATTAAACAATTCGTCTTCCTTTGTGCCACAGGCACCACTCTTTCAACCACTGCCCTCACTACACTAGAACTGTGTATGAATTGGTTATTTATTATTTGAGGCCACAAATTCACATGTGAGGAGTTTTCTTCCACAATTATTTTCTGTGATTTCCCTTTATTTTCATTGTCCTTAATATTCTTTCTTCTTTCTGCCTGCAGGCACCATGCTTCCATCCACTACACCAACAACACAAGAAATGAGTAGGAATCGGTTATTGAAAATAATTGACAAATGTTTATCTCACAATTAGTTTGAAATAGGCTTGTTTTTTGCTTGTAGTTTATAATACCCAAACAACGTTTTCAAACGTAAACAGTACATTTTAGTGACATTTTTATTCATAAAAGACTTCTTCTCACCAGATGACAATAATACATATTCCTTTGTACAATAGGTACCACTCTTCCAACTACTGAAATCACAACACAAGAACTGAGTATGAACTGGTTATCTATCATTTGAGAGAAATTCTGGGCTCACAATGAGTTCTAAACAGTTTCATTTTTGTATGTAATTTTCCAATACCCAAACAGTAGTTTAACATATATAAAATACATTTTAAACAGCTTGACGTTGTGAAATATCTTCTGGTGACCGCATTAGAATAATTTGTCTTTCTTTCTGTCTCAGGCACCACTCTTGCAACCACTGCACCAACAACACAAGAACAGAGTATGCCTGGTTATCTATTATTCTAGACAAATGCTGAGGTCGTAATTCTTTCTAAGCAGTCATTTTTCTGCTTGTAGTTTATAATACTCAAACAGGATTTTCAAAGCTAAACAGTACATTTTAGAGATATTTTTATTCATAAAAGGCTTCTTCTCGCCAAATTTCAATAGTACATATTCCTTTGGACAACATGTGCCTATCTTTTGGGGAGAATGGTAACCTCACAGTTTGCTTTATCCAGTCTTTATTTTGCAGATTAACTAGATCCAATTATCTTTACACAGGGGTGTTATTTTGATGTAATGAAACTGAAAATAAATAAAGAGGGACAGAACATTTTTGTATTATTTGGAGGCCATGTTCATCACATTCGTTCAAAATTTCATTTAACTAGTTTTTATGAGGCACAGCCCATAAAAGTTTAATCCATTAAAAAAGCAATCACTTAGAAGAATTCAAATTGTGATCTTATGACATGCACATTCTTCTGTATAAAAAGCATACTTAATTCATGAAAGATTTATATTGTTTAACCAATGGCTAACATTTTAGAAATGAAGAATCTGCTATTTGTTTTTTTCCTCACCACAGTGCCACGTAGGGCGGAGTACTTTATTGACATTGAGGTCAACGTTACTGATATCGCAGTGATAGATCAACTGAGGTCACTTCTGCGCAATGCCCCTTTTCCCTTTGAACTCGACAGCATGCTTACAATCAATGACGTAAATCTTACTACCGGTAAGCACATTTTAGCACAAATGGCAATGTTCTTTCAATCATTTAAGTGGAATTTCAAAGTTTTCTGTTAAGTTGAACAACAATATGCCTTTCATTATTAATGTATTTTCTTGAATATCTGTTAATATCATTATTTTATTCACACACCATCAAAAATATGCATAAAAGTCTGGTTATTTACACCCATCAAGAATAGAGTCTAATGATGGCACACCAAGAGGCTAAGATAAGAGGATGTAATTGAATCTCAATTTGTTTTCCAGTGTGCTACCCGAATGGCACTGGTTTCCAGTGCAGATGTGAGGAAGGGTTTGCTTTGTCATTGGAGA
The DNA here is from genome assembly GCA_029706075.1 of Aldrovandia affinis. Classification (NCBI taxonomy): domain Eukaryota; kingdom Metazoa; phylum Chordata; class Actinopteri; order Notacanthiformes; family Halosauridae; genus Aldrovandia; species Aldrovandia affinis. Next base: position 2,638,763 of record JAINUG010000096.1, on the reverse strand, counting down.
ACTGCCAAACTTATAGCACTTGTAGCGCCATCACTGAAAACACATGCGGATGCATCAATGCCATTCCAACTAATGGATCATTCTGTCAACCAAAACCAGGTAGCAAACCAAGCTAATGTCTCAGAGCTCAATAGCAAAAATAATATACTTCAGTCAATTTGTGGGATTACCAACTATAACTTCATTCATATTACTGTATATGTAGCTTTTTAGTAACAGTAGTCTGCTAACTAAAGAGTAAGTAATTGATGCCTTCTATCATAATAGTATACTATAGAGTATACAATTTTGTTATCCATAAAATAGCCAACTCATGATGAATATATTCTGTAAAAAAGAACATTACCTCTACTTTCCAAAAAGTCAAATTTTTTCATTATTAATTCAGAACAACTAAAGTACCACTGGATGATTGCTCTTTCACTCAATTAACTACCAGATTAGCTAGATCCAACGTAATTCTTTCTAAGCAGTCATTTTTCTGCTTGTAGTTTATAATACTCAAACAGGATTTTCAAAGCTAAACAGTACATTTTAGAGATATTTTTATTCATAAAAGGCTTATTTTCGCCAAATTTCAATAGTACATACAGTATTCCTTTGGACAACATGTACCTATCATTTGGGGAGAATGCTAACCTCACAGTTAGCTCTATCCAGTCTTTATTTTTCATTTAATTTACATTACCCAAACAGTATTTTCAAACATAGTCAGTACATTTTAAAGATCTTGTCATTCAGAAATGTCTTCCTGTGACCAAATTTCAACAATTCGTTTTTTTCTCTGTACGACATGCACCACTCTTCCAAACATTGAATTCACAACACAAGATCTGAGTATAAACTGGAAATCTATCATTTGAAACCAATGCTTTGCTCACAATTGGTTCTAGCCAGTATATTGGTTTTTTTTTGCCTGTAGTTCACAATACCCAAACAGCAGCTTCAAATGGCAGTGGACCTTGTCAGTGATAAAAGCCTTCCGTTTACCAAATTAAACAATTCGTCTTCCTTTGTGCCACAGGCACCACTCTTTCAACCACTGCCCTCACTACACTAGAACTGTGTATGAATTGGTTATTTATTATTTGAGGCCACAAATTCACATGTGAGGAGTTTGCTTCCACAATTATTTTCTGTGATTTCCCTTTATTTTCATTGTCCTTAATATTCTTTCTTCTTTCTGCCTGCAGGCACCATGCTTCCATCCACTACACCAACAACACAAGAAATGAGTAGGAATCGGTTATTGAAAATAATTGACAAATGTTTATCTCACAATTAGTTTGAAATAGTCTTGTTTTTTGCTTGTAGTTTATAATACCCAAACAACGTTTTCAAACGTAAACAGTACATTTTAGTGACATTTTTATTCATAAAAGACTTCTCCTCACCAGATGACAATAATACATATTCCTTTGTACAATAGGTACCACTCTTCCAACTACTGAAATCACAACACAAGAACTGAGTATGAACTGGTTATCTATCATTTGAGAGAAATTCTGGGCTCACAATGAGTTTTAAACAGTTTTGTTTTTGTATGTAATTTACAATTCCCAAAAAGTAGTTTAACATATATATAATACATTTTAAACAGCTTGTCGTTGTGAAATATCTTCTGGTGACCGCATTAGAATAATTTGTCTTTCTTTCTGTCTTAGGCACCACTCTTCCAAGCACTGCACCAACAACACAAGAACAGAGTATGCCTGGTTATCTATTATCCTAGACAAATGCTGAGGTCGTAATTCTTTCTAAGCAGTCATTTTTCTGCTTGTAGTTTATAATACTCAAACAGGATTTTCAAAGCTAAACAGTACATTTTAGAGATATTTTTATTTATAAAAGGCTTCTTCTCGCCAAATTTCAATAGTACATATTCCTTTGGACAACATGTACCTATCATTTGGGGAGAATGCTAACCTCACAGTTAGCTCTATCTAGTCTTTATTTTTCATTTAATTTACAATACCCAAACAGTATTTTTAAACATAGTCAGTACATTTTAAAGATCTTGTCATTCAGAAATGTCTTCTGGTGACCAAATTTCAACAATTTGTTTTTTCTCTGTTCGACATGCACCACTCTTCCAAACATTGAATTCACGACACAATATCTGAGTATAAACTGGAAATCTATCATTTGAAACCAATGCTTTGCTCACAATTGGTTCTAGCCAGTATTGGGTTTTTTTTGCCTGTAGTTCACAATTCCCAAACAGCAGCTTCAAATGGCAGTGGACCTTGTCAGTGATAAAAAGCCTTCCGTTTACCAAATTAAACAATTCGTCTTCCTTTGTGCCACAGGCACCACTCTTTCAACCACTGCCCTCACTACACTAGAACTGAGTATGAATTGGTTATTTATTATTTGAGACCAAAAAAATTCACATGTGAGGTGTTTGCTTCCACAATTATTTTCAGTGATTTCCCTTTATTTTCATTGTCCTTAATATTCTTTCTTCTTTCTGCCTGCAGGCACCATGCTTCCATCCACTACACCAACAACACAAGAAATGAGTAGGAATCGGTTATCGAAAATAATTGACAAATGTTTATCTCACAATTAGTTTGAAATAGTCTTGTTTTTGCTTGTAGTTTATAATACCCAAACAACGTTTTCAAACGTAAACAGTACATTTTAGTGACATTTTTATTCATAAAAGGCTTCTTCTCACCAGATGACAATAATACATATTCCTTTGTACAATAGGTACCACTCTTCCAACTACTGAAATCACAACACAAGAACTGAGTATGAACTGGTTATCTATCATTTGAGAGAAATTCTGGGCTCACAATGAGTTCTAAACAGTTTTGTTTTTGTATGTAATTTACAATACCCAAACAGTAGTTTAACATATATATAATACATTTTAAACAGCTTGTCGTTGTGAAATATCTTCTGGTGACCGCATTAGAATAATTTGTCTTTCTTTCTGTCTCAGGCACCACTCTTCCAACCACTGCACCAACAACACAAGAACAGAGTATGCCTGGTTATCTATTATCCTAGACAAATGCTGAGGTCGTAATTCTTTCTAAGCAGTCATTTTTCTGCTTGTAGTTTATAATACTCAAACAGGATTTTCAAAGCTAAACAGTACATTTTAGAGATATTTTTATTCATAAAAGGCTTCTTCTCGCCAAATTTCAATAGTACATATTCCTTTGGACAACATGTACCTATCATTTGGGGAGAATGCTAACCTCACAGTTAGCTCTATCCAGTCTTTATTTTGCATATAATTTACAATACCCAAACAGTATTTTCAAACATAGTCAGTACATTTTAAAGATCTTGTCATTCAGAAATGTCTTCTGGTGACCAAATTTCAACAATTCGTTTTTTCTCTGTACGACATGCACCACTCTTCCAAACATTGAATTCACAACACAAGATCTGAGTATAAACTGGAAATCTATCATTTGAAACCAATGCTTTGCTCACAATTGGTTCTAGCCAGTATTGTTTTTTTTGCCTGTAGTTCACAATACCCAAACAGCAGCTTCAAATGGCAGTGGACCTTGTCAGTGATAAAAGCTTTCCGTTTACCAAATTAAACAATTCGTCTTCCTTTGTGCCACAGGCACCACTCTTTCAACCACTGCCCTCACTACACTAGAACTGAGTATGAATTGGTTATTTATTATTTGAGGCCACAAATTCACATGTGAGGAGTTTGCTTCCACAATTATTTTCTGTGATTTCCCTTTATTTTCATTGTCCTTAATATTATTTCTTCTTTCTACCTGCAGGCACCATGCTTCCATCCACTACACCAACAACACAAGAAATGAGTAGGAATCGCTTATCAAAAATAATTGACAAATGTTTATGTCACAATTAGTTTGAAATAGTCTTGTTTTTTGCTTGTAGTTTATAATACCCAAACGTTTTCAAACGTAAACAGTACATTTTAGTGACATTTTTATTCATAAAAGACTTCTTCTCACCAGATGACAATAATACATATTCCTTTGTACAATAGGTACCACTCTTCCAACTACTGAAATCACAACACAAGAACTGAGTATGAACTGGTTATCTATCATTTGAGAGAAATTCTTGGCTCACAATGAGTTCTAAACAGTTTTGTTTTTGTATGTAATTTACAATACCCAAACAGTAGTTTAACATATATAAAATACATTTTATACAGCATGACATTGTGAAATATCTTCTGGTGACCGCATTAGAATAATTTGTCTTTCTTTCTGTCTCAGGCACCACTCTTCCAACCACTGCACCAACAACACAAGAACAGAGTATGCCCAGTTATCTATTATTCTAGACAAATGCTGAGGTCGTAAATCTTTCTAAGCAGTCATATTTCTACTTGTACTTTATAATACTTAAACAGGATTTTCAAAACTAAACAGTACATTTTAGAGATATTTTTATTCATAAAAGGCTTCTTCTCGCCAAATTTCAATAGTACATATTCCTTTGGACAACATGTACCTATCATTTGGGGAGAATGCTAACCTCACAGTTAGCTCTATCCAGTCTTTATTTTGCATATAATTTACAATACCCAAACAGTATTTTCAAACATAGTCAGTACATTTTAAAGATCTTGTCATTCAGAAATGTCTTCTGGTGACCAAATTTCAACAATTCGTTTTTTTCTCTGTACGACATGCACCACTCTTCCAAACATTGAATTCACAACACAAGATCTGAGTATAAACTGGAAATCTATCATTTGAAACCAATGCTTTGCTCACAATTGGTTCTAGCCAGTATTGGGTTTTTTTGCCTGTAGTTCACAATACCCAAACAGCAGCTTCAAATGGCAGTGGACCTTGTCAGTGATAAAAGCCTTCCGTTTACCAAATTAAACAATTCGTCTTCCTTTGTGCCACAGGCACCACTCTTTCAACCACTGCCCTCACTACACTAGAACTGAGTATGAATTGGTTATTTATTATTTGAGGCCACAAATTCACATGTGAGGAGTTTGCTTCCACAATTATTTTCTGTGATTTCCTTTATTTTCATTGTCCTTAATATTCTTTCTTCTTTCTACCTGCAGGCACCATGCTTCCATCCACTACACCAACAACACAAGAAATGAGTAGGAATCGGTTATCAAAAATAATTGACAAATGTTTATCTCACAATTAGTTTGAAATAGTCTTGTTTTTTGCTTGTAGTTTATAATACCCAAACAACGTTTTCAAACGTAAACAGTACATTTTAGTGACATTTTTATTCATAAAAGACTTCTTCTCACCAGATGACAATAATACATATTCCTTTGTACAATAGGTACCACTCTTCCAACTACTGAAATCACAACACAAGAACTGAGTATGAACTGGTTATCTATCATTTGAGAGAAATTCTGGGCTCACAATGAGTTCTAAACAGTTTTGTTTTTGTATGTAATTTACAATACCCAAACAGTAGTTTAACATATATAAAATACATTTTAAACAGCTTGACGTTGTGAAATATCTTCTGGTGACCGCATTAGAATAATTTGTCTTTCTTTCTGTCTCAGGCACCACTCTTCCAACCACTGCACCAACAACACAAGAACAGAGTATGCCCAGTTATCTATTATTCTAGACAAATGCTGAGGTCGTAAATCTTTCTAAGCAGTCATATTTCTACTTGTACTTTATAATACTTAAACAGGATTTTCAAAACTAAACTTTATATTTTAGAGATATCTTTATTCCTAAAAGGCTTCTTCTCGCCAAATTTCAATAGTACATATTCCTTTGGACAACATGTACCTATCATTTGGGGAGAATGCTAACCTCACAGTTTGCTCTATCCAGTCTTTATTTTGCAGATTAACTAGATACAATGATCTTTACAAGGGTGTATTATTTTGATGTAATGAAACAGAAAATAAATAAAGAGGGCTACAGAACATTTTTGTATTATTTTGAGGGCATGTTCATCATGTATTGCCTTTCCTGTTAAGTAAAACAGTACTGAGTTATAAAACAGCCAAAAATATTGATATAGTATCTACACACTGTGGTAGTTCCCAAAAATTATTATTATTCATTTATTAATAATTTTTTTCTTTTCGCCCATTTTGTAATGAACAACCAAACCGAACTCAATTAGTATCTCTTAATGTACTTCACATTGTGATATACAAAATGTAACCTTCTGTCCTTTATTTTTTAGATATTGCTGAAACCACCACAGCACGTCCCACCTCCACAGGTATGACAGCAAGAGCTGAAAAATACTTTACTCTTCCAATACTGTGCTCATCCGGTTTGCAAAATCATGTATACGTCAAGCAAAGGCATTAACTGTCAAAAGGGGCATGGAGAAAATGGACCAGTGCCAGAAAACAAAATAGAGGCAGGAACCCAAAAATGAACAGATAATTTATTTAACTCAAACAACAAATTCAAGCACAGGAACTAAATAAAACACTGGACAAAAAAATCTAAATAAGAAAGACAAGGACACAAAACCTTTCAACAGAAATTCAACTCTCAGCATGGAACATAACATACAGAAAATTTAAATAGACCACAAAACGAGACACAGGAGGAATCACTCGAGACGATAAGGGAAACAATAAATCAATAAATCAGAGAGCGTGAACCATGACATTAACAAAGCAAATTAAATCTCAGCCAATCAGGTTTGAGTTTGGCATATCATCAGCGATGGATATGTATTACTTTAAGTATATATATATATATATATATATATACACACACACTCAGTGGACACTTTACACCTGCTTGTTAATGCAATTATCTAATCAGCCAATCCTTTGGCAGCAACTCAATGCATAAAAGCATGCAGACATGGTCAAGAGGTTCAGTTGTTGTTCAGACTAAAAGTCAAAATGGGGAAGAAGTGTGATCTAAGTGACTTTGACCATGTAATGATTGTTGGTGCCAGACGGGGTGGTGTGAGTATGTCAGAAACTGCTGATCTCATGGGATTTTCATGCACATCAGTCTCTAGAATTGACAGAGACATGCTGCGACATGCAGATGGTAGGGTCAGAATTTGTGGTAAACAACATGAATCCATGCATCCATCATGCCTTGTGTCAACGGTTCAGGCTGGTGGTGGTGGTGTAATGGTGTGGGGAATGTTTTCTTGGCACACATTAGGCCGCTTAGTACCAATTGAGCAGCGTTTAAATGCCACAGCCTACATAAATCTTGTTGCTGACCATGTCCATCCCTTTATGGCCACAGTGGTTCCTTCCAGCAGGATAATGCGCCATGGCACAAAGCACACATCTCCAGCTGGTTCCATGAACATGACAATGAGTTCAATGTACTCCAATGGCCTCCACAGTCACCAGATCTCAGTTCAATACAGCCCCTTTGGGGTTTGGTGGAACGGGAGATTCGCAACATGAATTTGCAGCCGACAAATCTGCAGGAACTGTGTGATGCTATCATGCCAACATGGACCAGAATCTCAGAGGAATGTTTCCAACACCTTGTTGAATTAATGGCACAAAGAATTCCGGCTGTTCTCGGGGCAAAGGGTGTACTACCCAGTACTAGGTGTACTGTAATATAGTGGCCACTGAGTGCGTATATATATATACAGTACCCTCCAGAATTATTTGCACCCTTCATAAGGATGAGCAATAAAGGCTACGAAAAAATGTATTTGTTCTTCATCAGCTTGATATTACACTGAAAATATGAGAAAAATCTAAGCTTTTATTGAAGTTACATTTTTGAAAGAAAAAAATCCTAATCAAAAAAGATTTTTTTTTCTCAAAAACACGTGTCACAATTATTGGCAAATTCTTACGAACAAAATCTAAATTAAGTATATTCCCATTTATATTTTTTAAGTTCACCTGAGTTTTTAGGAACTCTTAAGTGACTTCCTGTTTCACCAGGGTATAAATATGAGGTGACACACAGGCCAAACTCCCGTAGTCATCCATCAACATGGGGAAGATCAGAGAATATGCGAATGAAATGAGACAAAAGGTTGCTGACCTTCATAAATCGGACAATGGTTATAAAAAATAGCTACACGCCTGAAAATACCCATATCCACTATTAGGGCAAAAAATTCATTTAAAACAACTGGAGCTGTGATGAACCTGGCTTGAAGATGACACAAGTGCATTTTGCCCCCACACACAGTGAGGAGGATGGTTTGAGAGGCAAACATTTATCCAAGGATCACATTTGGATTAGTGCAGAAGTTGGTTGCATCTTGCTATCATCAAACCACAAACGTAAGCGTGGAACCGGCTTCTATGGTCAGATGGGACAAAATAGAACCTTTTGGCAACAAACACCAGGGGCCCTATTTTGGTGAATTAGGACGGTGTCGGTAACGCAGACGCAAAGCGAAGACAGTGGCGCTTTAGGGCGTGTCTAACGCAATTTTGGTAATTTCGCGATTTAGGATGATAGCGCAACTCTGGCGCAGTTGTAAAGGAGGTTGGATTAACTTTAAAAAAATACATGTGGGTGTGGTGGGGGTTTGGTTTCATAATGGCCAATCAGAACACCTATTTTCTATCCCTTTAAATACCAGTGTGCTAACGCTATAGCAAATTAGCAATTTCCTGACATGACAGTTTTGCGCAGCTGCGCCAGGAGCACTTCTCAAAAGAGGAGAGAGAGGATTTGGCGCTTTTACTTCCAAAGGCTCTGGGAACCTTGTAAGGATACATGGCATCATGGACTCCATCAAGTACCAGGAGATTTTAGATCAAAATCTAGCTGCTTTTGCCAGGAGGCTAAAACTAGGATGTGGTTGGTTCTTTCAGCAGGACAGTGATCCAAAGCATACCTCCAAATCCACACAAAAATGGTTCACAGACCACATAATCAAGCTTTTGCTATGGCCATCCCAGTCCCCTGACCTAAACTCAATTGAAAGCCTGTGGGGTGAGCCGAAGAGGAGAGTCCACAAGCGAGGACCTCCTGTATGGAGGAATGGTCTCAGATCCTTTGCTATGTGTTCTCCCACCTTTAAAAGGATCATAGGAGAAGACTGCTGTTATCTTAGCAAGGGGAGGGTGCACAAAGTACTAAATGCAGGGGTGCGAATAATTGTGACACATGTTTTTGATAATAATGTTTATTTCTTGATAAGCATTTATTTTTCTTTGAATAATTTCACTTCGATTAAAGGTTAGATTTCTCTCATATTATATATCTCATATAGTGCAAGATCAAGCCGATGAACAACAAAGAAATTTTTTCATAACCTTTTTTGCTCCTCTTTACCTAGGGTGCCAATAATTCTGGAGGGAACTGTATATATATATATGTATATATATGTTTTCTTAGAAGAGTTATGTTTTTTATCCAGTATGGCTTGGAGCAGGAGTTTTTTAATTCATGCTGCCAATGCAAAAAAAAATTTTGGTTGAACTCAGTACACCTTAACCTTCACCCCCTATTTTTGACATTTCCTCCTATTTAAACATACCCAAATATAACAGTTCATTGTTAAAGGCATTGTATCGTTTTATTGTGTGGAAACTCGTGTTTGAAAAGCAATAAGGGAATCACATTTCATGATAGATCTATGGATTTTTGTGCATGTCTTGTACAATATGTCAATTCTGTGCAAAAAACCTAAACCCAATGGTTCACTAACTAGAGGCCATTTAGTGAGTTGTTTTCACTGGTGGTCTCCAAGTATCCCAAAACATATCCAAGGTGATCAAATGATTTCTATTAACTTCTGTGACACTGGAAAACTTACTAAACATTTTGATTACTATAAAACCTGTTTCTATCACCAAAATGATTATGGATGACATTATGTATTATGGATGACATTATGTATTATGGATGACATTATATCCCTTAATGTCTCTAAGTGGCCCAATTCATTTTATGACCCGGATAATCACACTACAACATGTTATTGCCTATGAGACACAAACATCAAAGTCAAACCAAAGAATTGGATAGCAAAGAAATGTAAAAAATTACCATTAACAACTTTTTTAAAAAAATTGTCTGCCCTTGTTGCACAGAACTATATACAGTGTTTTTTAGTGTTCTTTACTTAAGGCAACACAGAAAAGGCTATAGAGGACTTGCAGTCATGTGACGCATACGCCATGCTGGACGGCAAAAAGCAGAGCGCGATACATGCAAGAGATGTTTTGGCAAAATTAGTGGTCTGTTAGTATGTAGGGCTTTCTAAGAAAGTGGAACATTTGGACAATGAACAAAAAGCACGATGTGTTACAAAAAGTTAAATTGTTGGAGTGCAGGATCCTTATAATTTGCCCTCAACCATGCTTCAGCCAGTACAGAACTACCAGGCAGGCGATCTGCCTGACATAGCATACCACAACCTGTACAACTGCTTGGTTAATCAGCAGTAATATTTCACGGGGAAACCTTTAAAGGCATTTAAATGTATCGAGGCTTACAAATACTTTGTGGCCGGTTGGGTGACTGGAATCGATCTGTGGAAGGTGCCCAACAAGTCCTTGTACTTTCATATCCCTTGTCATTAACTTGCTAGCTTCATTTTACTAGCCTGGATCCAGCCCCCTGAATCGCCCACTTTTTCCCTTTTTTCAAAATTCTGTATAATATAATTCCGTTCAGTTAGCACCACTAGCTAATCTTACTCCATTGCACTTGAGCAATCAATCAGCTATGCTCTAAGTTACCAAGTCCTGCAGTAGCAAATGATATAGCCGTAGATACATTGAAATTGAGGGGTCAGGACTGAGAAGAGACGAGACCGTGAGGAGCGGCTGCCGGGCGACCAGAGGGATGGGACAGTCAGTTTGCCAGAAGAGGCGGAGCAGAGTGGTCTGGCTGGGGTGTAGGGTGCTATGAGGTCTTTAGGTAAGGGGGAGCAGTTCCTCTAGCCCAGGGGTGGGCAATTCTGGGTCTCAGAAGGAGAGAAAGAGTTGAGTGTCATCGACATAACAGTGATAAGAAAAACCATGAGCAGAGATGATAGAACTGAGTGATTTGGTGTACACCCATGGCCAAAAGTTTTGAGAATGACACAAATATAAATTTTCACAAAGTCTGCTGCCTCAGTTTTTATGATGGCAATTTGCATATACTCCAGAATGTTATGAAGAGTGATCAGATGAATTGCAATTAATTGCAAAGTCCCTCTTTGCCATGAAAATGAACTTAATCCCCCAAAAAACATTTACACTGCATTTCAGCCCTGCCACAAAAGGAATAGCAGACATCATGTCAGTGATTCTCTTGTTAACACAGGTGAGAGTGTTGATGAGGACAAGGCTGGAGATCACTCTGTCATGCTGATTGAGTTAGAATAACAGACTGGAAGCTTTAAAAGGAGGGTGGTGCTCTGTTAACCATGGTTACCTGCAAGGAAACACGTGCAGTCATCATTGCTTTGCACAAAAAGGGCTTCACAGGCAAGGATATTGCTGCTATTAAGATTGCACTTAAATCAACCATTTATCGGATCATCAAGAACTTCAAGGAGAGAGGTTCAATTGTTGTGAAGAAGGCTTCAGGGCGCCCAAGAAAGTCCAGCAAGTGCCGGGACCGTCTCCTAAAGTTAATTCAGCTGCGGGATCGGGACACCACCAGTGCAGAGCTTGCTCAGGATTGGCAGCAGGCAGGTGTGAGTGCATCTGCACGCACAGTGAGGCGAAGACTTTTGGAGGATGGCCTGGTGTCAAGAAGGGCAGCAAAGAAGCCACTTCTCTCCAGGAAAAACATCAGGGACAGACTGATATTCTGCAAAAGGTACAGGGATTGGACTGCTGAGGACTGGGGTAAAGTCATTTTCTCTGATGAATCCCCTTTCCGATTATTTGGGGCATCCGGAAAAAAGCTTGTCCGGAGAAGAAAAGGTGAGCGCTACCATCAGTCCTGTGTCATGCCAACAGTAAAGCATCCTGAGACCATTCATGTGTGGGGTTGCTTCTCAGCCAAGGGAGTGGGCTCACTCACAATTTTGCCTAAGAACACAGCCATGAATAAAGAATGGTACCACAAAACATCCTCCGAGAGCAACTTCTCCCAACCATCCAAGAACAGTTTGGTGACGAACAATGCCTTTTCCAGCATGATGGAGCACCTTGCCATAAGGCAAAAGTGATAACTAAGGGGCTCGGGGAACAAAACATCGACATTTTGGGTCCATGGCCAGGAAACTCCCCAGACCTTAATCCCATTGAGAACTTGTGGTCAATCCTCAAGTGGCAGGTGGACAAACAAAAACCCACAAATTCTGACAAACTCCAAGTATTGATTATGCAAGAATGGGCTGCCATCAGTCCGGATGTGGCCCAGAAGTTAATTGGCAGCATGCCAGGGCGAATTGCAGAAGTCTTTAAAAAGAAGGGTCAACACTGCAAGTATTGACTCTTTGCATAAACTTAATGTAATTGTCAATAAAAGCCTTTGACACTTGTGAAATGCTTGTAATTATACTTCAGTATACCATCTGACAAAAAGATCTAAAAACACTGAAGTAGCAAACTTTGTGAAAACCAATACTTGTGTCATTCTCAAAACCTTTGGCCACGGCTGTAGAGAGAATTTACCAGTCCCTGTGGGACTCCGGTGGAGAGGGTGTGGGGAAAGGAGAGGGATCCTCTCCAGGCCATCTGGTAGGACTGGTCAGCCAGGTATGACTTGAACCATGTCAGTGCAGATCCAGAGATTCCCATCTCAGCGAGAGATAAGAGCAGGATCTGGTGATCCACGGTGTCAAATGCAGCTGACAGGTCGAGGAGGAGGAGGACAGGACTTTTGTAGAGGCCAATTGTAGTAGAGCAGTCTCTGTGGAGTGGCCTGCCTTGAACCCAGATTGGTTGGGATCAAGCAGGTTGTTCTGTAGGAGATAGGCAGACAGTTGGTTATTTACAGTCCGCTCTAGTGTTTCGGAAAGGAATAAGAGGAGAGAGACAGGTCGGTCGTTAGAAATGACAGCAGGATTCAGAGAGGGTTTTTTGAGGAGGGGCATGACATGGGCCCTTTTGAGGGGAGAGGGGACAGAGCCAGAGGAAAGAAAGGAGTCCATAACATTGGAGACAAAGGGGAGGATGTCCATAGCGATGGACTGGAAAAGGGGGGAAGGGATGGGATCGAGTGTTAGGACGGTGGGAGTGAACGAGTTGAAGGATGTCACAGTCGGGGAGGGGTGAGAGGTTTAGATAGCGAGATGGGTGAGGGAGGGTTAGGTGCAGGAGGGGATGGGGGAAAGGAGTTGCGAATGTCATTGACCTCCTTGCGAAAGAAGGATGCAAAGTAATCCGTGGTTAGAGAGGAGGGAGATGGGGCATGTTTTTGATCTTATGGCAAAAAGATGAAAAACATGGAGACTTCTCTGACTGACACCTCTGACTGGGTCGCTATCCTGGAGGCCCGCTGTGACAGGCTCGCCACCGAAAATGAGAAACTTAAGCTGGGGTTGGATGACCAGGAGAACCGGGCGCACAGATAGAACCTCTGGGTGGTAGGCATAACTGAGGGAGCGGAAGGTCACAACCCCACCAAGTATTCGGCGCAGACACCCTGGGTGGATCCCCTGTCATCGACAGAGCGCATCGCACGTTAACCGCAAAACCAACACCCGGAAAAACCCCCATTGTCATGTTGGTAGACCTCACTTCTTTCAAAAAGAACATTCTCTGGATATCATGTGAACAGGGGCCATATCTTCCCGGATTATTGAGCAGTTATCGAAAAGGGCTGCATTCAAAGAGGTGAAGTCACACTTGCATATGGCGGGGGTTAAATTCCATATGATGCACCCAGCCAGATTGAAGCTGAGCTTCCACGGAACCAGCTACACATTTGAAGACCACTGGGTAGTGCTCACCTTCTATCAGGATAAGATCCACCCAACCACACATCAACCAGAGATCTCCTGAATGGACACTACTGGGCTGGCGCAGCGACCATCTCCCCTGCCTCTGATAGGGCTGACCGGCCGGCGTTAGCTGGCTGGCATGCTATAATGCAGCCTACTGTGAGTAATCTCAGCCCTTAATTTCATTTTTTTTAAATAATGTACATATTCATTTCATATTCAAAAAACATGGAACATTTGTTGTCAACGAGTTGGTCCGACGTCACCTACCAAGTTTGTTCTGTTTTACTGGCTCCGAAGACGTGGGTTAACAGCCACTCTGTGCAAGTCGCCAACTCTGGATCCAGCAAAAGAGCCCCAGACCATCACGCTTCCTCCTCCATGTTTGACAGTTGGTGTCACACACTGAGGAACCATCCTTTCGCCTACTCGACAGCTTACAAAAACCTTTCAAAATTTCGGTCCATAAGACCTTCTTCCAGTCTTCAGTAGTCCACTGGTGGTGCTTCATGGCCCAGGCAAGCCTTTTTTTCTTATTTTGCAATCTTAGCAATGGCTTTCTTACTGCCACTTGACCTGACAAACCTGCAGCTCAAAGTCTTCTCTTCACAGTTGAAACTGAGACTTCCTTACTTCGACCAGTGTTAAGCTGTGCTTGAAGCTGTTGTCCTGTGAGCTGCCTATCACGCAAGCTGTTGACTCTCAGAAACTCAGATTTTGTTGTGGCTTTGGGTCTGCCAGACCTCTGCCTGTCAGAGTTTCCTCCAGTTTCCAAGTGCCTTTTGATGGTGTAGGAAACTACTCACTGCCAAAAAATGTACATTATTTTTTTGTTTTTGGTAACCTAAACTTTTTTTTTAAACCTCTGGCAGTTTACCGCTTACCTTTGTAGCATTTCAGGTTATTCACTGGACTTGAACTGTTTAAATTTCAGTAAAAACTAATATTTCTTTAGTTTAATTTACAAAAGTTACCAAATTACCTTATTTACGGACAGATGTTCATGAGTTTGAGGCGTTAAATTCACTGTCATACTAAAACCTTGGCCTCTCAGGCTATTCGCCTTTTGGCCTTAGATTGTAACACATATTTTTGTTTAGACAAGTGAAGGGACATCTGCATATTATTATTATTATTTTATTTGTATATGTGGTACCGTACTGTTAGACATGTATTACATCTTAGTACCAAACAAGCATGAATACAACATTTAAAGCCATGACATGGAATATAAGAGGTAGTGGGAATGTGGTTCTAACATTCTTAAAGAAGGAGAGGGTATCACTAGCCATATTACAGGAGACACACCTTCCTCTTCCAGCTGTGATTGCCTCAACCACACCAAGTCTCACAACGACAGAGCCAATATCAACATCTAGTAAGTTTTGTCAATACTAATGAATTGCATTTATATAGCAGCTTCCAGAAACCCAAAGCACTTTACACTAAAATGGGGAAACTCAACTCAACCATTACCACTGTGTAGCACCCACCTTACTTGTAAGGAGGAGGATGTTTAGCTTTTTGGTGGAAGCTATATTTCATTCACAAATAAGTAGTTATTTGTAAGGTAATGCCTCAAGGAAATGTCTACACATATATTAAACAGTGTAATCTCTAGTTTTGAAAACACACAGAATTAAATTTATATAAACACATTTTCATTTGCTCATGTCTGCAGACTGTTGTCATCATTGCAAGCCTCCTAACAACAAAATCACTTTTCAAAATTCATTGACACCAGCATTTTGCTATTTTGATTAATGTTTTGGTGAAAATTTGTTACGGATTAAAAAAAAAGACAAATATCTCCCTTATGAACACAGCAGCAAGACTTTTTTTTTTAAAGAATTTGTTTCAGATTTTCTCCCATTTTCTCCCAATTTAGTAGCCAATTACACCCTCTATTTGTCATGTCAATCCCCCCCTCTTATTGCGAGTTCGCTGCAGTAGCCCTGTGACCGGCAGTGACAGAGGCAAAGTATCGTCTCCTCCGAGACGGCACTCGCAAAGCCTGTCGACCGTAACTCCGGTACTCCAGAGCCACTCCAATACGCAGCGGACTCATGTCGGCTTCCCTCCCCCTCCCTGGGGTGGACAGCCAATTGCCCCCCGCTAGTGGCACTTCCGGCCAGAGCCAACTCTGGCGCGACCGGTGGAATTCAACCCTGGTCACAGTGGCCAGCTTTGAACATTGTAACCACTAGACCACCTGGGAGTCCTGCAGCACCAACACTTTTGACCCCAATTTTGGGGGTAAAAAAAGTTATTTTGGTCTGGTTGATAGCATATGATTTTATAATATATTTTCTGTTATAAAAGGCCTTCTAGGGATGGGTGTTAAAAATGTGGGTAAGCTACAAACACTGGTGCAACAGGTCTGATAAATGTGTTTTCAATTTGTCAATGTGCATTTGTATCTGTGTCTATCAAATAAACCATAAATAAATAAACAGTGCTTTTATTCCTCTTCCAGCTGTGATTGCCTCAACCACACCAAGTCTCACAACGACAGAGCCAATATTAACATCTAGTAAGTTTTGTCAATACTAATGAATCGCATTTATGTAGCAGCTTCCATAAACCCAAAGCACTTTACACTAAAATGGGGAAACTCACCTCAACCATTACCACTGTGTAGCACCCACCTTACTTGTAAGGAAGAGGATGTTTAGCTTTTTGGTTGAAGCTATATTTCATTCACAAATAAGTAGTTATTTGTAAGGTAATGCCTCAAGGAAATGTCTACACATATATTAAACAGTGTAATCTCTAGTTTTGAAAACACACAGAATTAAATTTATATAAACACATTTTCATTTGCTCATGTCTGCAGACTGTTGTCATCATTGCAAGCCTCCTAACAACAAAATCACTTTTCAAAATTCATTGACACCAGCATTTTGCTATTTTGATTAATGTTTTGGTGAAATTTTGTTATTGATTTAAAAAAAAAAGACAAATATCTCCCTTATGAACACAGCACCAAGACTTTTTTAAAGAATTTGTTTCAGATTTTATCCCATTTTCTCCCAATTTAGTAGCCAATTACACCCTCTATTTGTCATGTCAATCCCCCCCTCGTATTGCGAGTTCGCTGCAGTAGCCCTGTGACCGGCAGTGACAGAGGCAAAGTATCGTCTCCTCCGAGACGGCACTCGCAAAGCCTGTCGACCGTAACTCCGGTACTCCAGAGCCACTCCAATACGCAGCGGACTCATGTCGGCTTCCCTCCCCCTCCCTGGGGTGGACAGCCAATTGCCCCCCGCTAGTGGCACTTCAACCCTGGTCACAGTGGCCAGCTTTGAACATTGTAACCACTAGACCACCTGGGAGTCCTGCAGCACCAACACTTTTGACCCCAATTTTGGGGGTAAAAAAAGTTATTTTGGTCTGGTTGATAGCATATGATTTTATAATATATTTTCTGTTATAAAAGGCCTTCTAGGGACGGGTGTTAAAAATGTGGGTAAGCTACAAACACTGGTGCAACAGGTCTGATAAATGTGTTTTCAATTTGTCAATGTGCATTTGTATCTGTGTCTATCAAATAAACCATAAATAAATAAACAGTGCTTTTATTCCTCTTCCAGCTGTGACTGCCTCAACCACACCAAGTCTCACAACGACAGAGCCAATATCAACATCTAGTAAGTTTTGTCAATACTAATGAATCGCATTTATGTAGCAGCTTCCAGAAACCCAAAGCACTTTACACTAAAATGGGGAAACTCAACTCAACCATTACCACTGTGTAGCACCCACCTTACTTGTAAGGAAGAGGATGTTTAGCTTTTTGGTGGAAGCTATATTTCATTCACAAATAAGTCTTTATTTGTAAGGTAATGCCTCAAGGAAATGTCTACACATATATTAAACAGTGTAATCTCTAGTTTTGAAAACACACAGAATTAAATTTATATAAACACATTTTCATTTGCTCATGTCTGCAGACTGTTGTCATCATTGCAAGCCTCCTAACAACAAAATCACTTTTCAAAATTCATTGACACCAGCATTTTGCTATTTTGATTAATGTTTTGGTGAAAATTTGTTATTGATTTTTAAAAAAGACAAATATCTCCCTTATGAACACAGCAGCAAGACTTTTTTTTAAAGAATTTGTTTCAGATTTTCTCCCATTTTCTCCCAATTTAGTAGCCAATTACACCCTCTATTTGTCATGTCAATCCCCCCCTCGTATTGCGAGTTCGCTGCAGTAGCCCTGTGACCGGCAGTGACAGAGGCGAAGTATCGTCTCCTCCGAGACGGCACTCACAAAGCCTGTCGACCGTAACTCCGGTACTCCAGAGCCACTCCAATACGCAGCGGACTCATGTCAGCTTCCTCCCCTCCCTGGGGTGGACAGCCAATTGCCCCCCGCTAGTGGCACTTCCGGCCAGAGCCAACTCTGGCGCGACCGGTGGAATTCAACCCTGGTCACAGTGGCCAGCTTTGAACATTGTAACCACTAGACCACCTGGGAGTCCTGCAGCACCAACACTTTTGACCCCAATTTTGGGGGTAAAAAAAGTTATTTTGGTCTGGTTGATAGCATATGATTTTATAATATATTTTCTGTTATAAAAGGCCTTCTAGGGACGGGTGTTAAAAATGTGGGTAAGCTACAAACACTGGTGCAACAGGTCTGATAAATGTGTTTTCAATTTGTCAATGTGCATTTGTATCTGTGTCTATCAAATAAACCATAAATAAATAAACAGTGCTTTTATTCCTCTTCCAGCTGTGATTGCCTCAACCACACCAAGTCTCACAACGACAGAGCCAATATCAACATCTAGTAAGTTTTGTCAATACTAATGAATCGCATTTATGTAGCAGCTTCCAGAAACCCAAAGCACTTTACACTAAAATGGGGAAACTCACCTCAACCATTACCACTGTGTAGCACCCACTTTACTTGTAAGGAAGAGGGTGTTTAACTTTTTGGTGGAAGCTATATTTCATTCACAAATAAGTAGTTATTTGTAAGGTAATGCCTCAAGGAAATGTCTACACATATATTAAACAGTGTAATCTCTAGTTTTGAAAACACACAGAATTAAATTTATATAAACACATTTTCATTTGCTCATGTCTGCAGACTGTTGTCATCATTGCAAGCCTCCTAACAACAAAATCACTTTTCAAAATTCATTGACACCAGCATTTTGCTATTTTGATTAATGTTTTGGTGAAAATTTGTTACAGATTTTAAAAAAAAAACAAAATATCTCCCTTATGAACACAGCAGCAAGACTTTTTTTAAAGAATTTGTTTCAGATTTTCTCCCATTTTCTCCCAATTTAGTAGCCAATTACACCCTGTCTTTTAATGTCAATCCCCCCCTCGTATTGCGAGTTCGCTGCAGTAGCCCTGTGACCGGCAGTGACAGAGGCAAAGTATCGTCTCCTCCGAGACGGCACTCACAAAGCCTGTCGACCGTAACTCCGGTACTCCAGAGCCACTCCAATACGCAGCGGACTCATGTCGGCTTCCCTCCCCCCCTGGGGTGGACAGCCAATTGCCCCCCGCTAGTGGCACTTCCGGCCAGAGCCAACTCTGGCGCGACCGGTGGAATTCAACCCTGGTCACAGTGGCCAGCTTTGAACATTGTAACCACTAGACCACCTGGGAGTCCTGCAGCACCAACACTTTTGACCCCAATTTTGGGGGTAAAAAAGTTATTTTGGTCTGGTTGATAGCATATGATTTTATAATATATTTTCTGTTATAAAAGGCCTTCTAGGGACGGGTGTTAAAAATGTGGGTAAGCTACAAACACTGGTGCAACAGGTCTGATAAATGTGTTTTCAATTTGTCAATGTGCATTTGTATCTGTGTCTATCAAATAAACCATAAATAAATAAACAGTGCTTTTATTCCTCTTCCAGCTGTGACTGCCTCAACCACACCAAGTCTCACAACGACAGAGCCAATATCAACATCTAGTAAGTTTTGTCAATACTAATGAATCGCATTTATGTAGCAGCTTCCAGAAACCCAAAGCACTTTACACTAAAATGGGGAAACTCAACTCAACCATTACCACTGTGTAGCACCCACCTTACTTGTAAGGAGGAGGATGTTTAACTTTTTGGTGGAAGCTATATTTCATTCACAAATAAGTAGTTATTTGTAAGGTAATGCCTCAAGGAAATGTCTACACATATATTAAACAGTGTAATCTCTAGTTTTGAAAACACACAGAATTAAATTTATATAAACACATTTTCATTTGCTCATGTCTGCAGACTGTTGTCATCATTGCAAGCCTCCTAACAACAAAATCATTTTTCAAAATTCATTGACACCAGCATTTTGCTATTTTGATTAATGTTTTGGTGAAAATTTGTTACGGATTTAAAAAAAAAGACAAATATCTCCCTTATGAACACAGCAGCAAGACTTTTTTTAAAGAATTTGTTTCAGATTTTCTCCCATTTTCTCCCAATTTAGTAGCCAATTACACCCTCTATTTGTCATGTCAATCCCCCCCTCGTATTGCGAGTTCGCTGCAGTAGCCCTGTGACCGGCAGTGACAGAGGCGAAGTATCGTCTCCTCCGAGACGGCACTCACAAAGCCTGTCGACCGTAACTCCGGTACTCCAGAGCCACTCCAATACGCAGCGGACTCATGTCGGCTTCCCTCCCCCTCCCTGGGGTGGACAGCCAATTGCCCCCCGCTAGTGGCACTTCCGGCCAGAGCCAACTCTGGCGCGACCGGTGGAATTCAACCCTGGTCACAGTGGCCAGCTTTGAACATTGTAACCACTAGACCACCTGGGAGTCCTGCAGCACCAACACTTTTGACCCCAATTTTGGGGGTAAAAAAAGTTATTTTGGTCTGGTTGATAGCATATGATTTTATAATATATTTTCTGTTATAAAAGGCCTTCTAGGGACGGGTGTTAAAAATGTGGGTAAGCTACAAACACTGGTGCAACAGGTCTGATAAATGTGTTTTCAATTTGTCAATGTGCATTTGTATCTGTGTCTATCAAATAAACCATAAATAAATTAACAGTGCTTTTATTCCTCTTCCAGCTGTGACTGCCTCAACCACACCAAGTCTCACAACGACAGAGCCAATATCAACATCTAGTAAGTTTTGTCAATACTAATGAATCGCATTTATGTAGCAGCTTCCAGAAACCCAAAGCACTTTACACTAAAATGGGGAAACTCACCTCAACCATTACCACTGTGTAGCACCCACCTTACTTGTAAGGAAGAGGATGTTTAACTTTTTGGTGGAAGCTATATTTCGTTCACAAATAAGTAGTTATTTGTAAGGTAATGCCTCAAGGAAATGTCTACACATATATTAAACAGTGTAATCTCTAGTTTGAACAGGTCTGATAAATGTGTTTTCAATTTGTCAATGTGCATTTGTATCTGTGTCTATCAAATAAACCATAAATAAATAAACAGTGCTTTTATTCCTCTTCCAGCTGTGACTGCCTCAACCACACCAAGTCTCACAACGACAGAGCCAATATCAACATCTAGTAAGTTTTGTCAATAATTCATATAATAATAATATATTTCATTTATATAGTGCATTTTAAGAACCCAAAGCACTTTACAGCGAATGGGGTAACCTCACTTCACCCACCTCTATTGTGTAGCATACCCATACCCCCAGAGTGATGCATGGCAGCCATTTTGTACCAGACCGTTCACCACACATCAGCTGAGGTATAGAGGGAGGGAATTATCCAGCCAATAAAC
This sequence comes from Aldrovandia affinis, assembly GCA_029706075.1. Lineage (NCBI taxonomy): Eukaryota > Metazoa > Chordata > Actinopteri > Notacanthiformes > Halosauridae > Aldrovandia > Aldrovandia affinis. Next base: position 2,617,256 of record JAINUG010000096.1, on the reverse strand, counting down.
TGGGGGATGATTAGGTAGCAGATTGAAAGAACCATGTTGGGATACCAGGAGAACCCGCTACTCTTAGCAATAAGTACCATGGGAGCTTTAATGACCACAGTGAGTCAGAATCTCGATTTAACATCTCATCCGATCTGATTTTGTTCTTGATTTTTCAAAAAAGGACAAATGTATCCCATATGTCCAATGAGTGCTTTGAGCGATTTCTCACTGATTTCTCAAGCCTTGTCTGGCGAATATAAATGAGGAGTGCATCTGACACAAAATACCTTCCCCTAGATCCTCTGAAATTTCTTCTCCTATGTCTTCCTCCCATAGAGTTTTTATAGTGTTCAGAGGTCTCAGACGTAAAGAGTGGATTTAATAATAAATATATGAAATCATGCCCTTCACGACAGGTATAGGTGTTAGGAAGGAGTCGATAGAAGTGTCATCTCAAAGGGCATCCCTGCCAAGTGGAACAATACAAAGGGAAATAAAATAGAGTTGGTGTTGTTAGTCCTGACTGAGGCCTGGGGAGAGGAACAGAGTAATTTCACCCAAGTAACAAACTTTTTGCCACAGCTAAATTTCTTTAGAATTTAAAAAAGAGCCCCACTCCACACGGTCGACTTCTCTGCATCCAGTGAGATCATAGCTTCTGGTACAGTGGAGGTTGTGTATTACATTAAAAAGTTAATACACAAGTCTAAGATTGAAGAAGGAATGTCTTACTGATGAACACTGTTTGGTCTGAGGATGATAGATGAAATATGATGATAAATGATGATAAATGATAGATGGTATAGATTCCAAACACATGGCTAGCAGCTTAGACAACAGCTTTACATCCATATTTAGCAAAGTAATTGTATGAAAGGAAGTGCAGTCTACGGGGTCATTATTCATTTATTTTTAAATCAAGGAAATTGAAACCTGAGTGAGTGTTTGAGGTAGACTAAGCAACTCGAATTATGAATTGAACATTGAACAATTGAACTAATTTGTGTAAGAATTGAGTCAGAATCGACAGTAGGCATAGAAACCGAAACTGTTGAAAGCAGAAGCAGAAAACTGTTGCATATGTCAGTGGCCTGCACAGACGCATACAAGGAAACAATACTAATAAATAATAAATAAAATAATAATAATAATAAATTGGTTATTAATGTGTTTAAAGTCTATTGTTAATCCTGGGGGTATTTGAATCTGGGGAATCTGATGAGAGGATGATTCCTGTCATAGCTGGTGAGCTATCAGCCTATTTTCATTTTCACAATGTTCATAATGTGTGTATCTACACTACTGGTCAAAAGTGTTAGAACACCTCAATTTTTCCAGTTTTTATTTAAATTTACACAGTTGAATGTTTCATTGTACTCTGAAATTAAAGCATAGAACAAATAAACAATTGGAGATAAAAAATAAATCATGGAATTGTTTTGTTTAACAAAATTGTATATACATTTTTGACTCATCAAAGTAGCCACCTTTTGCAGATATAACAGCCGAACACACTCATGGTATTCTTTCTACAATGTAAATCAAATATTGTTCGGAAAGTTCTTCCCAACACTGTTGCAGAAGTTCCCACAAATGTGTTGCACTTGTAGGTTGCTTTGCTTTCACCCTTCTGTCCAGTTCATCCCAAACCAGCTCGATGGGGTTTAAGTCTGGAGACTGTGCTGGCCATTCCATGATTTGAAGCCTACTGTCTTGTTCTTTTCTTCGAAGGTAGTTCTGACATAGCCTGGAGGTATGTTTTGGGTCATTATCTTGCTGTAGGATGAACCCCTGACCAACTAGGCATAGAGCAGAGGGTATTCCATGGCGCTGGAAAATGCTGTGGTAGCCCTTTTGGTTCAGGGTGCCAGTCACTCTGTGCAAGTCGCCGACTCTGGATCCAGCAAAAGACCCCCAGACCATCATGCTTCCTTCTCCATGTTTGACAGTTGGTGTCACACACTGAGGGACCATCCGTTCGCCTACTCGACGGCGTACAAAAACCCTTCGTGATGAACCAAAGATTTCAAATTTTGATTCATCGGTCCATAAACCTTCTTCCAGTCTTCAGTAGTGCACTGGCTGTGCTTCATGGCCCAGGCAAGCCTCTTTTTCATATTTTGCCATCTTAGCAATTTCATCTGATTTCGTCTTTGAGTTGGCCAGACCTCTTCCTGTCAGAGTTTCCTCCAGTTTCCAAGTGCCTTTTGATGGTGTAGGAAACTGTACTCACTGACACCTTGGCCTTCTTTGCAATTTCTCTAAAGGAAAGACCTACACTTTTAAGGGTTATAATGGTCTGTCTGTCTTCCTTTGTTAATTGCCTTTTTCTCACCATTATGATAGCAATATACTACTTCCTGCAGTGCAATATTGTCCAAATAATGCTTCAGAGGGTGTAGTAACACAGTCTGTTCCAACATTGCTTTTATACAGACAGAGGGTTTGTAAGTAATCAACAAAAGTTGGGACACCTGAAGGAATTGTTTGCATCTTTCAAGGCTTAATTTACTTCCATTGTAAGTTGTTAGCCCATTACTTGTTTCCTGAAAAGGGCCTTTTTTTATAACTGAAATTTACATTATTTGTAGTTTTTTGGTAACCTAAACATTTTTTTAAATCTCTGGCAGTTTACCGCTTACCTTTGTAGCATTTCAGGGTGAGGGTGAGGGTGTTCTAAAACGTTTGACCGGTAGTGTAGATCTGAGCAGCAGGTCCTATAATAATAATAAGAATATATGCCACTTAGCAGATGCTTTTATTCAAGCGACTTACAGTAGTGAATGCATACATTTTTCAGTATATGTGGTCCCAGTGGGAATTGAACCCACAACCTAAGCGTTGCCAATGCCATGCTCTACCTACTGAGCCACACAGAACCTCTGCATTACCTGTTGAGAGAATATCAAACTAGGGTGCTTGTAATGAGAGCCGCTCCTTATGTATGTCTGGGGATGGGGAGGTAGCATAGATGTTATCAAACTGAGTAATTTGCTGTTAGCTCAGAATGCTTTTTCTTCTTAATCTTTTTCTCATAACCAATGTATGAAATAATCTCTCCTCTAATGAATGCCTTCCAAGTCTCCCAAAGAACTGATGCAAAAACATCCAGTCTTGTTAACAGCTATAAAAAAGTTAATTTGATGGGGTACAAAATTCACAAAGTCCTCATTTGACAGCATATGAACATTGAGGCATTATGGTGAGGGTATGTTATCAACCACATCAAAGTGTACATCCATTGTGCCTGGTGCATGATTGGATATAACAATAGTGTTATATGAACATGAAATCACCTCCCAGAATAAGGAAATGTGAGAACAATAGCCTAAAGAGAGTATCATTGCCCCATCATTGGGAAAATGAACATTGGCGAGAAGCACAATGAGTATTATAAATCTTCCCAGTAACAATGGTTATATACAATGATATACCTCCCATTAATTAATTCTAAAAATAGATTTAGAAGGGTAGAATGTTTTTTTTTTGCCTGTAGTTCACAATACCCAAACAGTAGTTTAAAATATATATAATACATTTTAAAGAGCTTATCATTGAAACATTTATTCTGGTGACCGAATTAGAATAATTTGTATTTTTTCTGCTTCAGGCACCACTCTTCCAACCACTGCACCAACAACACAAGAACAGAGTATGCCCGGTTATCTATTATTCTAGACAAATGCTGAGGTCGTGATTCTTTCTAAGCAGTCATATTTCTGCTTGTAGTTTGTAAAACTCAAACAGGATTTTCATAGCTAAACAGTACAATTTAGAGATATTGGTATTCATAAATTTTTTCTTCTTTCTGGCTTCTTCAAATCAAATCAAATTTCAATTTTGAGTGCATATTCCTTTGGACAACATGTACCTGTCATTTGGGGAGAATGCTAACCTCACAGTTAGCTCTATCCAGTCTTGATTTTGCATATAATTTACAATACCCAAACAGTATTTTCAAACATAGTCAGTACATTTTAAAGATCTTGTCATTCAGAAATGTCTTCTGGTGACCAAATTTCAACAATTCGTTTTTTATTTGTATGACAGGCATCACTCTTCCAAACATTGCATTTACAACACAAGACCTGAATATTAACTGGAGATCTATCATTTGAAACCAATGCTTAGCTCACAATTCATTTTTGCCAGTATTGGGTTTTTTTTGCCTATAGTTCACAATACCCAAACAGCAGCTTCAAATGGCAGTGGACCTTGTCAGTGATAAAAGTCTTCCATTGACCAAATTTCAACAATTCATCTTCCTTTGTGCCACAGGCACCACTTTTCAACCACTGCCCTCACTACACTAGAACTGTGTATGAATTGGTTATTTATTATTTGAGGCCACAAATTCACATGTGAGGAGTTTGCTTCCACAATTATTTTCAGTGATTTCCCTTTATTTTCATTGTCCTTTATATTATTTCTTCTTTCTGCCTGCAGGTACCATGCTTCCATCCACTACACCAACAACTCAAGAAATGAGTAGGAATCGGTTATCAAAAATAATTGACAAATGTTTATCTCACAATTAGTTTGAAATAGTCTTGTTTTTTGCTTGTAGTTTATAATACCCAAACAACGTTTTCAAACGTAAACAGTACATTTTAGTGACATTTTTATTCATAAAAGACTTCTTCTCACCAGATGACAATAATACATTTCCTTTGTACAATAGGTACCACTCTTCCAACTACTGAAATCACAACACAAGAACTGAGTATGAACTGGTTATCTATCATTTGAAAGAAAATCTGGGCTCACAATGAGTTCTAAACATTTTTGTTTTTGTATGTAATTTACAATACCCAAACAGTAGTTTAAAATATATATAATACATTTTGAACAGCTTGTCGTTGAGAAATATCTTCTGGTGACCGAATTAGAATAATTTGTCTGTCTTTCTGTCTCAGGCACCACTCTTCCAACCACTGCACCAACAACACAAGAACAGAGTATGTCTGGTATACTAGACAAATGCTGAGGTTGTAATTCTTTCTAAGCAGTCATATTTCTGCTTGTAGTTTATAATACTGAAACAGGATTTTCAAAGCTAAACAGTACATTTTAGAGATATTTTTATTTGTAAAAGGCTTCTTCTCGCCAAATTTCAATAGTGCATATTCCTTTGGACAACATCCAACATCATTTGGGGAGAATGCTAACCTCACCATCAGTTCTATCCAGTCTTGACCTGACAGTCTGATTATTAAAACACGGTAGCCTACTTGTTTATGTTTTTTCTGTCAGAGATTCATTTATATAAAATGCAAATTGTGCATAGGCTACAGTTGTTTATCTGTGTTGATTTATACAACAATTTGTCATGTTTCTGATTTCAACTGAACCAATCACTTTACGTCTTGAAAAGATGAACCTAGTTCACCCACTCTGGCGCGGCTCTGAATAAGACTCAGAATAAAGAATATGAAGTTTTACAAATAGGCTACAATTACTAGCAAGCTAAAATGACTAATATGACCAAATCTAGCAATGTTATTTGAGCAGCTGTTCAGTTTGTTATCTTTGGATCTTTGTAATCCTGATCCCGTATTCCCCCAAATGATCTTGCCGTGTCATACCTAACAAACTACGTAATCATGCCACAAGTAGGATCTGGCTACCAAAAAAACTAAACAAAAAAGAAAACCTGCTGCCACCAGATAGCATTCGCCAATTAGATAATTCACTAATGGTTACTCATAATAAGCAGATTAAATAAAAACCCTAAAAGATAAATATTCAATCAGAGAGAAACAAACCAAAAGGGGAAACTACTGTAAATATGTCCATTTATTTCTTGTAATCCATAGAGTGGGCAGGAGGTAGCTCCAGAAGTTATCAAAATGTAAAAACATGTCTCCTCATGATGCTGATGTGATGAGGGCTGAGATTTATCTGAAATATGTCAGCATGTAGTGACATATAGTTAACTAAGAATGAAAGATATTTGTGAAAAATAAGGTGATGTATTCATTTTATGTTTCAATGCTAACATGAAAAGGGGAGGAGCATTGTATCCTATATATGCAGCATTTTGCACATACTTTGAAAACCAAGAAGTGAAATTCATTGGGTAGTCAAAATGTCCAAATATCTGGACATGAAAGTTCAATCCTAACATACTGTATGATTTTGTTAAAACAGCTTCCACAACACCGACCCCAGCAAGAGAGCCTCGTAAGTATTGTTAGTCACATACTAATTCACAATTTACACTAATTATCAGTAGTACATTTTAAGCTTGCTACATATCCTCTTTTTATCATTACTTGATTGCCAAAAGAATCCCCACAAACAAAGGGAGAGGTTTCGAAAATGTCTGCAAGGTCTAAATTAGGGATGTGCATGATAGGATAAAATCAGCATCAAATAATTCATTCATGACATGAGTATGCTATGAAATGGAATTACACCAACGATACCGTTTGAGAAGATTGCAATTGAAACACGACTGCACCATTCCGGCCCTGGCTGGGAGCCCCGATTGGGGGCAGTGATTGGCTCTCCGCCCCAGGGGTTGGGGGGAGGGTGAGCTGGCACGAGCTCGCCGAGAAGCTAGAAATTAGGTGGGCAAGTTCCATCTCGGAGGAGTTGGATCATTGCCAGCCTCAGGAATTAGCTTGCCCCGTGTCGACGGGCGGCGGCGAGTTTGTGGGAGGGAGGGCGAATCGAAAGAAATAGTTTCTCTCATAGTTACCTAAGAATGAAAAATATTTTTGAAAAATTTGGTGATGTATTCATTTTATGTTTCAATGCTAACATGAAAAGGGAGGAGCATTGTATCCTATATATGCAGCATTTTGCACATACTTTGAAAACAACCAAGCATTGTGGTGCAAAGAGGTGAAATTCATTGGGTAGTCAAAATATCCAAATATCTGGACATGAAAGTTCAATCCTAACATACTGTGATTTTGTTAAAACAGCTTCCACAACACCGACCCCAGCAACAGAGCCTCGTAAGTATTGTTAGTCACATACTAATTCACAATTTACACTAATTATCAGTAGTGCATTTTAAGCTTGCTACATATCCTCTTTTATCATTACTTGATTGCCAAAATAATCCCCACAAACAAAGGGAGAGGTTTCTAAAATGTCTGCAAGGTCTAATTTAGGGATTTGCATGATAGGATAAAATCAGCAAATAATTCAAATAATTCATTCATGACATTTGAGTATGGATAGCATGAAATGCAAGAAGGTCTCGGGGGTTACACCAACGCATGTTCTCCCGTGTCCGCGTGGGTTTCCCGTTTGACATGAAGATTGCAATTGAAATGGTGTGTGCCCTGCGATGGATTGGCGACCTGTCCAGGGTGTATTCCTGCCTCTCGCCCGGCACTGCACCATTCCGTTTGAGAAGATTGCAATTGAAACACGACTGCACCATTCCGCCCTGGCTGGGAGCCCCGATTGGGGGCAGTGATTGGCTCTCCGCCCCAGGGGTTGGGGAGGGGGCGAGCTGGCACGAGCTCGCCGAGAAGCTAGAAATTAGGTGGGCAAGTTCTATCTTGGAGGAGGTGGATCATTGCCAGCCTCAGGAATTAGCTTGCCCCGTAGTGACGGGCGGCGAGTTTGTGGGGGAGGGTGAATCGAAATAAATAGTTTCCTCTCATAGTTACCTAAGAATGAAAAATATTTTTGAAAAATTAGGTGATGTATTCATTTTATATTTCAATGCTAACATTAAAAGGGGAGGAGCATTGTATCCTATATATGCAGCATTTTGCACATACTTTGAAAACAACCAAGCATTGTGGTGCAAAGAGGTGAAATTCATTGGGTAGTCAAAATATCCAAATATCTGGACATGAAAGTTAAATCCTAACATACTGTATGATTTTGTTAAAACAACTTCCACAGCACCGACCCCACCAAGAGAGCCTCGTAAGTATTGTTCGTCACATACTAATTCACAATTTAGACTAATTATCAGTAGTACATTTTAAGCTTGCTACATATCCCCTTTTATCATTACTTGATTGCCAAAATAATCCCCACAAACAAAGGGAGAGGTTTCTAAAATGTCTGCAAGGTCTAAATTAGGGATGTGCATGATAGGATAAAATCAGCATCAAATAATTCATTCATGACATGAGTATGCTTTGAAATGGAATTACACCAACGATACCATTTGAGGCGGCACGGTGGTGCAGTGGATAGCACTGTCGCCTCACAGCAAGAAGGTCTCGGGTTCGAATCCAGGCCGGGGGCCTTTCTGTGTGGAGTTTGCATGTTCTCCCCGTGTCCGCGTGGGTTTCCTCCGGGTACTCCGGTTTCTTCCCACAGTCCAAAGACATGCACGTTAGGCTAATTGGAGAGTCTAAATTGCCCGTAGGTATGAGTGTGTGAGTGAATGGTGTGTGTGCCCTGCGATGGATTGGCGACCTGTCCAGGGTGTATTCCTGCCTCTCGCCCGGAACGCATGCTGGGATAGGCTCCAGCCCCCCCCGCGACCCTGACCAGGAATAAGCGGCTTAGATAATGGATGGATGGATTGGTGGATGGATACCGTTTGAGAAGATTGCAATTGAAACACGACTGCACCATTCCGGCCCTGGCTAGGAGCTCCGATTGGGGGCAGTGATTGGCTCTCCGCCCCAGGGGTTGGGGGGAGGGTGAGCTCGCCGAGAAGCTAGAAATTAGGTGGGCAAGTTCCATCTTGGAGGAGGTGGATCATTGCCAGCCTCAGGAATTAGCTTGCCCCGTAGTGATGGGCGGCGAGTTTGTGGGGGAGGGCGAATCGAAATAAATAGTTTCCTCTCATAGTTACCTAAGAATGAAAAATATTTTTGAAAAATGAGGTGATGTTTTCATTTTATGTTTCAATGCTAACATTAAAAGGGGAGGAGCATTGTATCCTAGATATGCAGCATTTTGCACATACTTTGAAAACAACCAAGCATTGTGGTGCAAAGAGGTGAAATTTATTGGGTAGTCAAAATATCCAAATATCTGGACATGAAAGTTAAATCCTAACATACTGTATGATTTTGTTAAAACAGCTTCCACAACACCGACCCCAGCAACAGAGCCTCGTAAGTATTGTTAGTCACATACAATGGGGGAAATAAGTATTGAACACATCAACATTTTTCCCAGTAAATGTATTTCTAATGAGGCCATTCAAGTGAAATTTGCACCAGACTTTGGTATTAACTCAAGAAATCCAGACAAAAAATCTAAACATTAAAGTCCATATGTAAATAAAGTTATGTGTAATAAAGTGGAATGACATAGGAAAAAAGTATTGAACACACTAACTGAAATTAATTCAAAACTTAGTGGAGAAGCCTTTGTTTGTAATGACATCTTCAAGGCGCTTTCTGTATGAAGTAACGAATCGCCCGCAGTATTCAGGTGTGATTTTGGCCAATTCCTCTACACAGATTGTCTTTAAATCTTGAAGATTGTGGGGGGCCCTCTTGTGAATCTGGATCTTCAGATGCTTCCACAAATGTTCAATTGGGTTTAAGTCAGGTGATTGACTGGGCCATTCCAACAAGTTGATTTTCTTTCTCTGAAACCAATTGCGAGTTTCCTTTGCTGTATGCTTTGGATCGTTGTCCTGCTGGAAGGTCCACCCACGTCTCATCCTCAGCATCCTGGTGGATGGCAGCAGGTTCATCTCAAGAATCTCTCTGTACATGACTCCATTCATTGTTCCTTCAATGATATGAAGTCTGCCAGTACCACGAGAGGAGAAACAGCCCCACATCCACCTCCAAACTTCACTGTTGGTATAGTGTTATTCGGGTGATGTGCAGTGCTATTTCTCCTCCAAACATGGTGTGTTGTGTGACAGCCAAAAGTTCAATTTTGGTCTCATTTGACCAGAGTACATGCTCCCAGTAGTTCACTGGCTTGTCCAAATGTTGTTTGGCAAACTTTAAACGAACTTCAACATGTCTTTTTTCAGTAGTGGAGTCTTGCAGGCTGAGCGTGCACAGAGGCCATGGCGGTGGAGTGCATTGCCTACTGTCCTTTCTGTCACAGTTGTACCTGCTGCCTCCAAGTCTTTCTGGAGCTCTTTCCTAGTGGTCCTTGGCTCTTTGGCTACTCTTCTAAGTATCCTTCTGACTCCCTGATCAGAAATCTTGCAAGGAGCTCTTGTGCATGGCCGGTTGATGGTGGAGTGATGTTGCTTCCACTTACGGATAATGCCCCCAATGGTGCTTACTGGAAGATTCAGAAGTTGTGAAATACGTCTGTAGCCAATTCCATTTTCATGTTTTGCAACAATCTGGTTGCAAAGGTCTTGAGAGAGCTCTTTGCTTTTACCCATCATTAGATGTTTCTTGTGTGGCACCTTGGTAACAAAACAAAAACCTTTTATAGCCCATCAATATACATGCTAACCCAGCTGACATTAATTAGCACAGATTGGAGGTAGAGTTGCCTCCTCATTAGTTATGGTTTTCAGCTGGTTCCTTGCCTTTCCTTGCTATGGTGTACTGCTTTTTCTTAGTGTGTTCAATACTTTTTTCCTGTTTCATTCCACTTTATTACACATAACTTTATTTACATATGGACTTTAATGTTTAGATTTTTGTCTGGATTTTTTGAGTTGATACTATAATTAATATAGTAATATATAATATATAATTAATACTATAGTTAATATATAAGTCTGGTGCAAATTTCACTTGAATAGGCTCATTGGAAATACATTTACTGGACAAAATGTTGGTGTTCAATACTTATTTCCCCCATTGTACTAATTCACAATTTAGACTAATTATCAGTAGTACATTTTAAGCTTGCTACATATCCTCTTTTTATCATTACTTGATTGCCAAAAGAATCCCCACAAACAAAGGGAGAGGTTTCGAAAATGTCTGCAAGGTCTAAATTAGGGATGTGCATGATAGGATAAAATCAGCATCAAATAATTCATTCATGACATGAGTATGCTATGAAATGGAATTACACCAACGATACCGTTTGAGAAGATTGCAATTGAAACACGACTGCACCATTCCGGCCCTGGCTGGGAGCCCCGATTGGGGGCAGTGATTGGCTCTCCGCCCCAGGGGTTGGGGGGAGGGTGAGCTGGCACGAGCTCGCCGAGAAGCTAGAAATTAGGTGGGCAAGTTCCATCTCGGAGGAGTTGGATCATTGCCAGCCTCAGGAATTAGCTTGCCCCGTATCGACGGGCGGCGAGTTTGTGGGAGGGAGGGCGAATCGAAAGAAATAGTTTCCTCTCATAGTTACCTAAGAATGAAAAATATTTTTGAAAAATTTGGTGATGTGTTCATTTTATGTTTCAATGCTAACATGAAAAGGGGAGGAGCATTGTATCCTATATATGCAGCATTTTGCACATACTTTGAAAACAACCAAGCATTGTGGTGCAAAGAGGTGAAATTCATTGGGTAGTCAAAATATCCAAATATCTGGACATGAAAGTTCAATCCTAACATACTGTATGATTTTGTTAAAACAGCTTCCACAACACCGACCCCAGCAACAGAGCCTCGTAAGTATTGTTAGTCACATACTAATTCACAATTTACACTAATTATCAGTAGTGCATTTTAAGCTTGCTACATATCCTCTTTTTATCATTACTTGATTGCCAAAAGAATCCCCACAAACAAAGGGAGAGGTTTCTAAAATGTCTGCAAGGTCTAATTTAGGGATTTGCATGATAGGATAAAATCAGCATCAAATAATTCATTCATGACATGAGTATGCTATGAAATGGAATTACACCAACGATACCGTTTGAGAAGATTGCAATTGAAACACGACTGCACCATTCCGGCCCTGGCTGGGAGCCCCGATTGGGGGCAGTGATTGGCTCTCCGCCCCAGGGGTTGGCGGGAGGGCGAGCTGGCACGAGCTCGCCGAGAAGCTAGAAATTAGGTGGGCAAGTTCTATCTCGGAGGAGGTGGATCATTGCCAGCCTCAGGAATTAGCTTGCCCCGTAGTGACGGGCGGCGAGTTTGTGGGGGAGGGTGAATCGAAAGAAATAGTTTCCTCTCATAGTTACCTAAGAATGAAAAATATTTTTGAAAAATTAGGTGATGTATTCATTTTATATTTCAATGCTAACATTAAAAGGGGAGGAGCATTGTATCCTATATATGCAGCATTTTGCACATACTTTGAAAACAACCAAGCATTGTGGTGCAAAGAGGTGAAATTCATTGGGTAGTCAAAATGTCCAAATATCTGGACATGAAAGTTCAATCCTAACATACTGTATGATTTTGTTAAAACAACTTCCACAGCACCGACCCCACCAAGAGAGCCTCGTAAGTATTGTTCGTCACATACTAATTCACAATTTAGACTAATTATCAGTAGTACATTTTAAGCTTGCTACATATCCCCTTTTTATCATTACTTGATTGCCAAAATAATCCCCACAAACAAAGGGAGAGGTTTCTAAAATGTCTGCAAGGTCTAAATTAGGGATGTGCATGATAGGATAAAATCAGCATCAAATAATTCATTCATGACATGAGTATGCTTTGAAATGGAATTACACCAACGATACCATTTGAGGCGGCACGGTGGTGCAGTGGATAGCACTGTCGCCTCACAGCAAGAAGGTCTCGGGTTCGAATCCAGGCCGGGGGCCTTTCTGTGTGGAGTTTGCATGTTCTCCCCGTGTCCGCGTGGGTTTCCTCCGGGTACTCCGGTTTCTTCCCACAGTCCAAAGACATGCACGTTAGGCTAATTGGAGAGTCTAAATTGCCCGTAGGTATGAGTGTGAGTGAATGGTGTGTGTGCCCTGCGATGGATTGGCGACCTGTCCAGGGTGTATTCCTGCCTCTCGCCCGGAACGCATGCTGGGATAGGCTCCAGCCCCCCCCGCGACCCTGACCAGGAATAAGCGGCTTAGATAATGGATGGATGGATTGGTGGATGGATACCGTTTGAGAAGATTGCAATTGAAACACGACTGCACCATTCCGGCCCTGGCTAGGAGCTCCGATTGGGGGCAGTGATTGGCTCTCCGCCCCAGGGGTTGGGGGGAGGGTGAGCTCGCCGAGAAGCTAGAAATTAGGTGGGCAAGTTCCATCTTGGAGGAGGTGGATCATTGCCAGCCTCAGGAATTAGCTTGCCCCGTAGTGATGGGCGGCGAGTTTGTGGGGGAGGGCGAATCGAAATAAATAGTTTCCTCTCATAGTTACCTAAGAATGAAAAATATTTTTGAAAAATGAGGTGATGTTTTCATTTTATGTTTCAATGCTAACATTAAAAGGGGAGGAGCATTGTATCCTAGATATGCAGCATTTTGCACATACTTTGAAAACAACCAAGCATTGTGGTGCAAAGAGGTGAAATTTATTGGGTAGTCAAAATATCCAAATATCTGGACATGAAAGTTAAATCCTAACATACTGTATGATTTTGTTAAAACAGCTTCCACAACACCGACCCCAGCAACAGAGCCTCGTAAGTATTGTTAGTCACATACAATGGGGGAAATAAGTATTGAACACATCAACATTTTTCCCAGTAAATGTATTTCTAATGAGGCCATTCAAGTGAAATTTGCACCAGACTTTGGTATTAACTCAAGAAATCCAGACAAAAATCTAAACATTAAAGTCCATATGTAAATAAAGTTATGTGTAATAAAGTGGAATGACATAGGAAAAAAGTATTGAACACACTAACTGAAATTAATTCAAAACTTAGTGGAGAAGCCTTTGTTTGTAATGACATCTTCAAGGCGCTTTCTGTATGAAGTAACGAATCGCCCGCAGTATTCAGGTGTGATTTTGGCCAATTCCTCTACACAGATTGTCTTTAAATCTTGAAGATTGTGGGGGGCCCTCTTGTGAATCTGGATCTTCAGATGCTTCCACAAATGTTCAATTGGGTTTAAGTCAGGTGATTGACTGGGCCATTCCAACAAGTTGATTTTCTTTCTCTGAAACCAATTGCGAGTTTCCTTTGCTGTATGCTTTGGATCGTTGTCCTGCTGGAAGGTCCACCCACGTCTCATCCTCAGCATCCTGGTGGATGGCAGCAGGTTCATCTCAAGAATCTCTCTGTACATGACTCCATTCATTGTTCCTTCAATGATATGAAGTCTGCCAGTACCACGAGAGGAGAAACAGCCCCACATCCACCTCCAAACTTCACTGTTGGTATAGTGTTATTCGGGTGATGTGCAGTGCTATTTCTCCTCCAAACATGGTGTGTTGTGTGACAGCCAAAAGTTCAATTTTGGTCTCATTTGACCAGAGTACATGCTCCCAGTAGTTCACTGGCTTGTCCAAATGTTGTTTGGCAAACTTTAAACGAACTTCAACATGTCTTTTTTCAGTAGTGGAGTCTTGCAGGCTGAGCGTGCACAGAGGCCATGGCGGTGGAGTGCATTGCCTACTGTCCTTTCTGTCACAGTTGTACCTGCTGCCTCCAAGTCTTTCTGGAGCTCTTTCCTAGTGGTCCTTGGCTCTTTGGCTACTCTTCTAAGTATCCTTCTGACTCCCTGATCAGAAATCTTGCAAGGAGCTCTTGTGCATGGCCGGTTGATGGTGGAGTGATGTTGCTTCCACTTACGGATAATGCCCCCAATGGTGCTTACTGGAAGATTCAGAAGTTGTGAAATACGTCGGTAGCCAATTCCATTTTCATGTTTTGCAACAATCTGGTTGCAAAGGTCTTGAGAGAGCTCTTTGCTTTTACCCATCATTAGATGTTTCTTGTGTGGCACCTTGGTAACAAAACAAAAACCTTTTATAGCCCATCAATATACATGCTAACCCAGCTGACATTAATTAGCACAGATTGGAGGTAGAGTTGCCTCCTCATTAGTTATGGTTTTCAGCTGGTTCCTTGCCTTTCCTTGCTATGGTGTACTGCTTTTTCTTAGTGTGTTCAATACTTTTTTCCTGTTTCATTCCACTTTATTACACATAACTTTATTTACATATGGACTTTAATGTTTAGATTTTTTGTCTGGATTTTTTGAGTTGATACTATAATGAATATAGTAATATATAATTAATACTATAGTTAATATATAAGTCTGGTGCAAATTTCACTTGAATAGGCTCATTGGAAATACATTTACTGGACAAAATGTTGGTGTTCAATACTTATTTCCCCCATTGTACTAATTCACAATTTAGACTAATTATCAGTAGTACATTTTAAGCTTGCTACATATCCTCTTTTTATCATTACTTGATTGCCAAAAGAATCCCCACAAACAAAGGGAGAGGTTTCGAAAATGTCTGCAAGGTCTAAATTAGGGATGTGCATGATAGGATAAAATCAGCATCAAATAATTCATTCATGACATGAGTATGCTATGAAATGGAATTACACCAACGATACCGTTTGAGAAGATTGCAATTGAAACACGACTGCACCATTCCGGCCCTGGCTGGGAGCCCCGATTGGGGGCAGTGATTGGCTCTCCGCCCCAGGGGTTGGGGGGAGGGTGAGCTGGCACGAGCTCGCCGAGAAGCTAGAAATTAGGTGGGCAAGTTCCATCTCGGAGGAGTTGGATCATTGCCAGCCTCAGGAATTAGCTTGCCCCGTATCGACGGGCGGCGAGTTTGTGGGAGGGAGGGCGAATCGAAAGAAATAGTTTCCTCTCATAGTTACCTAAGAATGAAAAATATTTTTGAAAAATTTGGTGATGTGTTCATTTTATGTTTCAATGCTAACATGAAAAGGGGAGGAGCATTGTATCCTATATATGCAGCATTTTGCACATACTTTGAAAACAACCAAGCATTGTGGTGCAAAGAGGTGAAATTCATTGGGTAGTCAAAATATCCAAATATCTGGACATGAAAGTTCAATCCTAACATACTGTATGATTTTGTTAAAACAGCTTCCACAACACCGACCCCAGCAACAGAGCCTCGTAAGTATTGTTAGTCACATACTAATTCACAATTTACACTAATTATCAGTAGTGCATTTTAAGCTTGCTACATATCCTCTTTTTATCATTACTTGATTGCCAAAAGAATCCCCACAAACAAAGGGAGAGGTTTCTAAAATGTCTGCAAGGTCTAATTTAGGGATTTGCATGATAGGATAAAATCAGCATCAAATAATTCATTCATGACATGAGTATGCTATGAAATGGAATTACACCAACGATACCGTTTGAGAAGATTGCAATTGAAACACGACTGCACCATTCCGGCCCTGGCTGGGAGCCCCGATTGGGGGCAGTGATTGGCTCTCCGCCCCAGGGGTTGGCGGGAGGGCGAGCTGGCACGAGCTCGCCCCCCCGAGAAGCTAGAAATTAGGTGGGCAAGTTCTATCTCGGAGGAGGTGGATCATTGCCAGCCTCAGGAATTAGCTTGCCCCGTAGTGACGGGCGGCGAGTTTGTGGGGGAGGGTGAATCGAAAGAAATAGTTTCCTCTCATAGTTACCTAAGAATGAAAAATATTTTTGAAAAATTAGGTGATGTATTCATTTTATATTTCAATGCTAACATTAAAAGGGGAGGAGCATTGTATCCTATATATGCAGCATTTTGCACATACTTTGAAAACAACCAAGCATTGTGGTGCAAAGAGGTGAAATTCATTGGGTAGTCAAAATGTCCAAATATCTGGACATGAAAGTTAAATCCTAACATACTGTATGATTTTGTTAAAACAGCTTCCACAACACCGACCCCAGCAACAGAGCCTCGTAAGTATTGTTCGTCACATACTAATTCACAATTTAGACTAATTATCAGTAGTACATTTTAAGCTTGCTACATATCCCCTTTTTATCATTACTTGATTGCCAAAATAATCCCCACAAACAAAGGGAGAGGTTTCTAAAATGTCTGCAAGGTCTAAATTAGGGATGTGCATGATAGGATAAAATCAGCATCAAATAATTCATTCATGACATGAGTATGCTTTGAAATGGAATTACACCAACGATACCATTTGAGGCGGCACGGTGGTGCAGTGGATAGCACTGTCGCCTCACAGCAAGAAGGTCTCGGGTTCGAATCCAGGGCGGGGGCCTTTCTGTGTGGAGTTTGCATGTTCTCCCCGTGTCCGCGTGGGTTTCCTCCGGGTACTCCGGTTTCTTCCCACAGTCCAAAGACATGCACGTTAGGCTAATTGGAGAGTCTAAATTGCCCGTAGGTATGAGTGTGTGAGTGAATGGTGTGTGTGCCCTGCGATGGATTGGCGACCTGTCCAGGGTGTATTCCTGCCTCTCCCCGGAACGCATGCTGGGATAGGCTCCAGCCCCCCCGCGACCCTGACCAGGAATAAGCGGCTTAGATAATGGATGGATGGATTGGTGGATGGATACCGTTTGAGAAGATTGCAATTGAAACACGACTGCACCATTCCGGCCCTGGCTAGGAGCTCCGATTGGGGGCAGTGATTGGCTCTCCGCCCCAGGGGTTGGGGGGAGGGTGAGCTCGCCGAGAAGCTAGAAATTAGGTGGGCAAGTTCCATCTTGGAGGAGGTGGATCATTGCCAGCCTCAGGAATTAGCTTGCCCCGTAGTGATGGGCGGCGAGTTTGTGGGGGAGGGCGAATCGAAATAAATAGTTTCCTCTCATAGTTACCTAAGAATGAAAAATATTTTTGAAAAATGAGGTGATGTTTTCATTTTATGTTTCAATGCTAACATTAAAAGGAGGAGCATTGTATCCTAGATATGCAGCATTTTGCACATACTTTGAAAACAACCAAGCATTGTGGTGCAAAGAGGTGAAATTTATTGGGTAGTCAAAATATCCAAATATCTGGACATGAAAGTTAAATCCTAACATACTGTATGATTTTGTTAAAACAGCTTCCACAACACCGACCCCAGCAACAGAGCCTCGTAAGTATTGTTAGTCACATACAATGGGGGAAATAAGTATTGAACACATCAACATTTTTCCCAGTAAATGTATTTCTAATGAGGCCATTCAAGTGAAATTTGCACCAGACTTTGGTATTAACTCAAGAAATCCAGACAAAAAATCTAAACATTAAAGTCCATATGTAAATAAAGTTATGTGTAATAAAGTGGAATGACATAGGAAAAAAGTATTGAACACACTAACTGAAATTAATTCAAAACTTAGTGGAGAAGCCTTTGTTTGTAATGACATCTTCAAGGCGCTTTCTGTATGAAGTAACGAATCGCCCGCAGTATTCAGGTGTGATTTTGGCCAATTCCTCTACACAGATTGTCTTTAAATCTTGAAGATTGTGGGGGGCCCTCTTGTGAATCTGGATCTTCAGATGCTTCCACAAATGTTCAATTGGGTTTAAGTCAGGTGATTGACTGGGCCATTCCAACAAGTTGATTTTCTTTCTCTGAAACCAATTGCGAGTTTCCTTTGCTGTATGCTTTGGATCGTTGTCCTGCTGGAAGGTCCACCCACGTCTCATCCTCAGCATCCTGGTGGATGGCAGCAGGTTCATCTCAAGAATCTCTCTGTACATGACTCCATTCATTGTTCCTTCAATGATATGAAGTCTGCCAGTACCACGAGAGGAGAAACAGCCCCACATCCACCTCCAAACTTCACTGTTGGTATAGTGTTATTCGGGTGATGTGCAGTGCTATTTCTCCTCCAAACATGGTGTGTTGTGTGACAGCCAAAAAGTTCAATTTTGGTCTCATTTGACCAGAGTACATGCTCCCAGTAGTTCACTGGCTTGTCCAAATGTTGTTTGGCAAACTTTAAACGAACTTCAACATGTCTTTTTTTCAGTAGTGGAGTCTTGCAGGCTGAGCGTGCACAGAGGCCATGGCGGTGGAGTGCATTGCCTACTGTCCTTTCTGTCACAGTTGTACCTGCTGCCTCCAAGTCTTTCTGGAGCTCTTTCCTAGTGGTCCTTGGCTCTTTGGCTACTCTTCTAAGTATCCTTCTGACTCCCTGATCAGAAATCTTGCAAGGAGCTCTTGTGCATGGCCGGTTGATGGTGGAGTGATGTTGCTTCCACTTACGGATAATGCCCCCAATGGTGCTTACTGGAAGATTCAGAAGTTGTGAAATACGTCTGTAGCCAATTCCATTTTCATGTTTTGCAACAATCTGGTTGCAAAGGTCTTGAGAGAGCTCTTTGCTTTTACCCATCATTAGATGTTTCTTGTGTGGCACCTTGGTAACAAAACAAAAACCTTTTATAGCCCATCAATATACATGCTAACCCAGCTGACATTAATTAGCACAGATTGGAGGTAGAGTTGCCTCCTCATTAGTTATGGTTTTCAGCTGGTTCCTTGCCTTTCCTTGCTATGGTGTACTGCTTTTTCTTAGTGTGTTCAATACTTTTTTCCTGTTTCATTCCACTTTATTACACATAACTTTATTTACATATGGACTTTAATGTTTAGATTTTTTGTCTGGATTTTTTGAGTTGATACTATAATTAATATAGTAATATATAATATATAATTAATACTATAGTTAATATATAAGTCTGGTGCAAATTTCACTTGAATAGGCTCATTGGAAATACATTTACTGGACAAAATGTTGGTGTTCAATACTTATTTCCCCCATTGTACTAATTCACAATTTAGACTAATTATCAGTAGTACATTTTAAGCTTGCTACATATCCTCTTTTTATCATTACTTGATTGCCAAAAGAATCCCCACAAACAAAGGGAGAGGTTTCTAAAATGTCTGCAAGGTCTAAATTAGGGATGTGCATGATAGGATAAAATCAGCATCAAATAATTCATTCATGACATGAGTATGCTATGAAATGGAATTACACCAACGATACCGTTTGAGAAGATTGCAATTGAAACACGACTGCACCATTCCGGCCCTGGCTGGGAGCCCCGATTGGGGGCAGTGATTGGCTCTCCGCCCCAGGGGTTGGGGGAGGGTGAGCTGGCACGAGCTCGCCGAGAAGCTAGAAATTAGGTGGGCAAGTTCCATCTCGGAGGAGTTGGATCATTGCCAGCCTCAGGAATTAGCTTGCCCCGTAGTGACGGGCGGCGAGTTTGTGGGGGAGGGCGAATCGAAAGAAATAGTTTCCTCTCATAGTTACCTAAGAATGAAAAATATTTTTGAAAAATTAGGTGATGTATTCATTTTATGTTTCAATGCTAACATGAAAAGGGAGGAGCATTGTATCCTATATATGCAGCATTTTGCACATACTTTGAAAACAACCAAGCATTGTGGTGCAAAGAGGTGAAATTCATTGGGTAGTCAAAATATCCAAATATCTGGACATGAAAGTTCAATCCTAACATACTGTATGATTTTGTTAAAACAGCTTCCACAACACCGACCCCAGCAACAGAGCCTCGTGTCTGCAGTATTGTTAGTCACATACTAATTCACAATTTACACTAATTATCAGTAGTGCATTTTAAGCTTGCTACATATCCTCTTTTTATCATTACTTGATTGCCAAAAGAATCCCCACAAACAAAGGGAGAGGTTTCTAAAATGTCTGCAAGGTCTAAATTAGGGATGTGCATGATAGGATAAAATCAGCATCAAATAATTCATTCATGACATGAGTATGCTTTGAAATGGAATTACACCAACGATACCGTTTGAGAAGATTGCAATTGAAACACGACTGCACCATTCCGGCCCTGGCTGGGAGCCCCGATTGGGGGCAGTGATTGGCTCTCCGCCCCAGGGGTTGGGGGGAGGGTGAGCTGGCACGAGCTCGCTGAGAAGCTAGAAATTAGGTGGGCAAGTTCCATCTCGGAGGAGGTGGATCATTGCCAGCCTCAGGAATTAGCTTGCCCCGTAGTGACGGGCGGCGAGTTTGTGGGGGAGGGCGAATCGAAAGAAATAGTTTCCTCTCATAGTTACCTAAGAATGAAAAATATTTTTGAAAAATTAGGTGATGTATTCATTTTATGTTTCAATGCTAACATGAAAAGGGGAGGAGCATTGTATCCTATATATGCAGCATTTTGCACATACTTTGAAAACAACCAAGCATTGTGGTGCAAAGAGGTGAAATTCATTGGGTAGTCAAAATGTCCAAATATCTGGACATGAAAGTTCAATCCTAACATACTGTATGATTTTGTTAAAACAACTTCCACAGCACCGACCCCACCAAGAGAGCCTCGTAAGTATTGTTTGTCACATACTAATTCACAATTTACACTAATTATCAGTAGTACATTTTAAGCTTGCTACATATCCTCTTTTATCATTACTTGATTGCCAAAATAATCCCCACAAACAAAGGGAGAGGTTTCTAAAATGTCTGCAAGGTCTAAATTAGGGATGTGCATGATAGGATAAAATCAGCATCAAATAATTCATTCATGACATGAGTATGCTTTGAAATGGAATTACACCAACGATACCATTTGAGGCGGCACGGTGGTGCAGTGGATAGCACTGTCGCCTCACAGCAAGAAGGTCTCGGGTTCGAATCCAGGCCGGGGCCTTTCTGTGTGGAGTTTGCATGTTCTCCCCGTGTCCGCATGGGTTTCCTCCGGGTACTCCGGTTTCTTCCCACAGTCCAAAGACATGCACGTTAGGCTAATTGGAGAGTCTAAATTGCCCGTAGGTATGAGTGTGTGAGTGAATGGTGTGTGTGCCCTGCGATGGATTGGCGACCTGTCCAGGGTGTATTCCTGCCTCTCGCCCGGAACGCATGCTGGGATAGGCTCCAGCCCCCCCGCGACCCTGACCAGGAATAAGCGGCTTAGATAATGGATGGATGGATTGGTGGATAGATACCGTTTGAGAAGATTGCAATTGAAACACGACTGCACCATTCCGGCCCTGGCTAGGAGCTCCGATTGGGGGCAGTGATTGGCTCTCCGCCCCAGGGGTTGGGGGGAGGGTGAGCTGGCACGAGCTCGCCGAGAAGCTAGAAATTAGGTGGGCAAGTTCCATCTCGGAGGAGGTGGATCATTGCCAGCCTCAGGAATTAGCTTGCCCCGTAGTGACGGGCGGCGAGTTTGTGGGGAGGGCGAATCGAAAGAAATAGTTTCCTCTCATAGTTACCTAAGAATGAAAAATATTTTAGAAAAATTAGGTGATGTATTCATTTTATGTTTCAATGCTAACATGAAAAGGGGAGGAGCATTGTATCCTATATATGCAGCATTTTGCACATACTTTGAAAACAACCAAGCATTGTGGTGCAAAGAGGTGAAATTCATTGGGTAGTCAAAATGTCCAAATATCTGGACATGAAAGTGAAATCCTAACATACTGTATGATTTTGTTAAAACAGCTTCCATAGCACCGACCCCAGCAAGAGAGCCTCGTAAGTATTGTTAGTCACATACTAATTCACAATTTACACTAATTATCAGTAGTACATTTTAAGCTTGCTACATATCCTCTTTTTATCATTACTTGATTGCCAAAAGAATCCCCACAAACAAAGGGAGAGGTTTCTAAAATGTCTGCAAGGTCTAAATTAGGGATGTGCATGATAGGATAAAATCAGCATCAAATAATTCATTCATGACATGAGTATGCTTTGAAATGGAATTACACCAACGATACCGTTTGAGAAGATTGCAATTGAAACACGACTGCACCATTCCGGCCCTGGCTGGGAGCCCCGATTGGGGGCAGTGATTGGCTCTCCGCCCCAGGGGTTGGGGGGAGGGTGAGCTGGCACGAGCTCGCCGAGAAGCTAGAAATTAGGTGGGCAAGTTCCATCTCAGAGTAGGTGGATCATTGCCAGCCTCAGGAATTAGCCTGGCCCGTAGTGACGGGCGGCGAGTTTGTGGGGGAGGGCGAAACGAAATAAATAGTTTCCTCTAATAGTTACCTAAGAATGAAAAATATTTTAGAAAAATTAGGTGATGTATTCATTTTATGTTTCAATGCTAACATGAAAAGGGGAGGAGCATTGTATCCTATATATGCAGCATTTTGCACATACTTTGAAAACAACCAAGCATTGTGGTGCAAAGAGGTGAAATTCATTGGGTAGTCAAAATGTCCAAATATCTGGACATGAAAGTTAAATCCTAACATACTTTATGATTTTGTTAAAACAGCTTCCATAGCACCGACCCCAGCAAGAGAGCCTCGTAAGTATTGTTAGTCACATACTAATTCACAATTTACACTAATTATCAGTAGTACATTTTAAGCTTGCTACATATCCTCTTTTTATCATTACTTGATTGCCAAAAGAATCCCCACAAACAAAGGGAGAGGTTTCTAAAATGTCTGCAAGGTCTAAATTAGGGATGTGCATGATAGGATAAAATCAGCATCAAATAATTCATTCATGACATGAGTATGCTATGAAATGGAATTACACCAACGATACCGTTTGAGAAGATTGCAATTGAAACACGACTGCACCATTCCGGCCCTGGCTGGGAGCCCCGATTGGGGGCAGTGATTGGCTCTCCGCCCCAGCTGTTGGGGGGAGGGTGAGCTGGCACGAGCTCGCCGAGAAGCTAGAAATTAGGTGGGCAAGTTCCATCTCGGAGGAGGTGGATCATTGCCAGCCTCAGGAATTAGCTTGCCCCGTAGTGACGGGCGGCGAGTTTGTGGGGGAGGGCGAATCGAAAGAAATAGAAGGTGTAATTGGCTACCAAATTCAGAGAAAAACTGTGAAAAAATCTAAAAACAAACAAAAAAAAGCACAAATGACAAAATCTCCCATAACATAACAGGTTAGATCCTCCAATCTAAACTCTGGATTTACAGAGAAGTCTTTATCTTGTAGCAAGTTGTTTTTCTCGCTTTTTAAATAATTCTCCCCACATAATCTACATACAGCACATCTTGGATCAGTTTGAATGGTTTTTCCTGTCATGAAGCCATTTTGGAACAGCTAGATTACTGCTTTTTACAGCTTGTCATTTCCTAGTCTAAAGAATATCCAATACTGTATCAAGTCTGCACTTGAAGTGTTTATACCTCAACTACCTGACCTGGCAAGCTGTTCCAGGCATTGACAACTCTGTGTGAAACAAAACTTCCTGATATGCCATGTGGTTTTGGGTCCTTTTTATGGGTGCACCCTACTGCAAATTGCTAATAAGGGCATTTAATTTCTTTGATTGCTTAATTAGAACCAGTCTTAGTAAATTGGCCGTTAATGTGTATTTGCGACTGCAAAATAGCCGCAACAAAATACAGACCGTCTTTGCACTGCAACTATCTTAATAAATCTGGCCCTGAACATCTTATGTCTATCCTCTTAACTTTTATCTTTCATACCAGGTGCCAATTTAGTTGCCAGTTTGGGCTCTGTATGCCAGCACAATGGATTTGAAATGAAACAATCAAGATGTGCTTTAAGTGTGAACTTTCAGCTTTAATTTAAGGGTTTTGTCAAAAATATTGTATGAACCGTGTAGGAATTACAACCATTTTTATACATAGCCCCACAATTTTAGGGGCTGAAAAGACAAACTAACATAATCATAAATGAAATGGTCATTTTTAATACTTGGTTGCAAATTCTTTGCGGTCAATGACTGCCTGAAGTCTGGAACCCATAGACATCACCAGACGCTGGGTTTCTTCCCTGGTGATGCTCTGCCAAGCCTTTACAGCCGCCGTCTTCAGTTCCTGCTTGTTCTTGGGGTGTTTTGGCTCCAGTTTTGCCTTCAGCAAGTGAAATGCTTCACAGATGAGGTGGTATGCTTCAAATTATGAGCAGTTCCTTTACTTCTCCATACTCTTCTCTTCCCATCATTCGGGTACAAGTTGATCTTTGTCTCATCTGTCCTTAGGATGTTGTTCCAGAACTGTACTGATGATGCCTAATGATGGCTTGCTACACAGGCAGTGACAGCTTTTTGGACTTCATATTGAGAGTTAACAGCAACAGATTCCAAATGCAAATGTCACACTTGAAATCAACTCTAATCAACTCTAGACATTTTATCTGCTTACTTGTAAATGAAATAATGAGGGAATAACACACAACTGGCCATGGAATAGCTGAGCAGCCAATTGTCCAATTAATTTTGGTCCCTTAAAAGGGGGGGGGACCATATATAAAAAGTGCTGAAATTCCTACACCGCTCACCCGATTTGGATGTAAATACCCTCAAATTAATGATTTCATTTCAACTCCAATATGCTCTGGTAGACAGCTAAAATAAAAATAACTTTGTCAATGTCCAAATATTTATGGACCTGACTGTATATCCCAGTATCCTGTTAGCCTTTTTCACAGCTGCCACACACTGCTTAGATGCGGCTGGACATTCATCAACTACAACTCTACAAGTCTTTTTCAAATTGACCACCTTCTAATTTTGTCCTCCCATAAAATACCCATCTTACATTTTCACTTCCCACATGCACAGCTTTACATTTAGCAATATTGAATGTCATCTGGCATGTTTCTGCTCATTTTTGGATTTTGTTTTAAATCATCTTGGATTACCTGTAAGATTGATCGAAGCAGATGTGACCCTGCATTTGCACAAGCACATTCTTGATTTTCCCGGTTGAATTGCTGCCTCCACCAGGCTGCTACTACCGATGCCGTGTACTTTTTTCCTACCCATTACATATTCCTGCTTTTCCTGTTTTTTTTTACATAATTTGCGGGAGTTTGGAGGAAATTCACTAACCAATTTACAGGCATAATGTTCTTCCCTTATATGTAAATATTAAGACATTTTTATCTTATATAATCAAATTTTATCTTAAAATATCTTAAAGTGTCACAATGTTAAGCTCTTGATTTTTCTGACTGAAATATTTTAAGATTTAAAACCTTGCTTCAGTTGTGCATGTTCTTTGTTTTAGATCTCTAGTTGGTTACATGTTACCTAAAATTAAACTGCAAAGTTCTTGTTAGCTAGCTATCCAGTTAGCTAGCTATTGCTCTGTCCATTTGATTAACAAATATATCAATACATATGACGTACTAGCAGTACATGCCATATTTTACTATGGTAGAAAAATATAATAAAATTGGAAAAAAATTCACCACAGGGTTATGAGCACAAGCATAAATACATTAAAACCCTAACAGAAAAATCACATGAATTTCACATGTAAAATGTGAAAAAAAACTCTTGGATACATGTGAATACCTGTGAAATCACATGTGAAATGTCCATAAAACATATATGATTCACATATGAAGAATTCATGTTAGTTTACGTAAGCGAATGGACACCAAATAGTAGTGTGAACCAGTTATCACTTAACAAAATGCCCATGTACACGATTATTTAAATATTTGGAATCATCCCCTTAAATGCACCTCTTACTTTCCAACAACTTTTTCCTAGAGTTATGTTTGTAGACAAATACTGATGTAATTAAGAAGAGTAGGAAAGAATCAAGCTAAGAAAATGAAAGTTAAACAGTGATATTTAGTTGTGTTGAGTGAAACCATTATAATTTCTTTGTATTTTTGTGGGGTTTTTTTACAGAGTTTGTGCTGCATATGTCTTTTCGTAGTAACGAAGAGTTTACAGAGAGTTTAAGCGATTCTTCTTCTAGTGACTTTATAAACTTGGAAAGAATTTTCAGAACAGCAGTAAGTATATCTTTTTTGAATTGCCAAGTAGGGTATTGATCAGAGTTAATCAAAACCTTTCAGAAACCCAATTCTTGTTGAGTTTTTTAATTTTTTATTATTACAGTTTAGGTCTTAGTGGTTACTTAAAAACATAGATTCGTTTTCTACAAATTGTAAACTCTTAATTTTTTTATATTATATTTTACTGTAATAGTGGTATCAAATATGAAATGAAATTAAGATATTCACATGTCTTACTTAATTTAAATTATGCTAGTTAAAATAACTTTCATGTTGCACATTTTGAAAATCCCTTATTTACTGAAGCATGTTTTCCTGATTACTGATTCCTCATGTTTATATAGACTCAAATTAAATAGGTTCTACAGGACATACAGGGCCTCATTCCTTCCATTTATAAGTAAAAAATAAGTTTTGGGATTAGTAATGCAGATGACTCCAGTCATCAACCTTGAACACTGTTTCCAACTTTTGTAGAAGAGTAGAATCATTTTTTGTAAATAGACATTGCTAGAAAATGGACTGGGTGCTTTCTCAAGACAATTTTAGTTTATTTATGCATATTTCCCGCATCACTGGGCGCTGATGTGATGGACACTTAAACAGCATGTGTTTTTATGATGACTTAAAGATGAGCATGTAGCAGCTTTATATGTAAACATCACTTTGTATAAATGATCTCTAGATCTGGTTACTAAGACAATAAATAGGCTATATTTAATTTGAGAAATTTGAGTCATGTCAATACAGCTGCAATTAGTCTAATATTCTAAAGTCTATAGTCTAATAGTCTAAAGATCGTGACGATAATTGCACATGTCAAAGTTATCATCCTCTGGTCTAGGCAGTTTTTGCTATAAAAACAATTGTTTTAACACCAGTGATTACCCATGTACTGCTATGTGTTTTGTTGATCAGATCTGATGGATATCTACATTATTGTCTCATACAGATTGATAGAGCCTACAGAGACACCATGAGGGGTTACATTGAAGTGACAAATGTCCGTTTTGGGTAAGTAAAGTAGAAAATGTTGTTCATTATCCAATGACTTACTTGGATATTACATTTTAACATGTTCAAATTGTCTGACATTAACAGTGTTCATTAATTAGCCATAAAAAATAATAATGTACAGGTAACTGCCAAAATAAATGAATCACCTACCTAAAGTGTCTAAATAGAGCGTTGGGTCAACAAGAGCTGCCAGAACAGCTTCAAAACACCTTGCCATAGATTCTACAAGTGTCTGAAACTCTATTGGAGGGATGCAACACCATTCTTCCATGCAAAATTTCATAATTTGGTGTTTTGTTGATGGTGGTGGAAAATGTTGTCTCAGGGGCTGCTCCAGAATCTCCCATAAGTGTTGAAATTAGGTCAAGATCTGGTGACTGGGATGGCCATGGCATGTGGTTTACATTGTTTCCATGCTCATAAAACCATTCAGTGACCACTCGTGCCCTTTGGATGTAGCATTGTCATCCTGGAAGAGACTACCCTCATCAGGATAGAAATGCTTCACCATAGGATGAGGGTGATCACTCAGAATGGCTTTGTATTTGTTGCTGTTTACCTTGTCCTCTTAGGGGTTGAGTGAACCTAAACCATGCCAGGAAATTGCCCCCCACACTATCACAGAGCCACCAGAACCCTTAATTTACTCAAATGTTTCTTTTATTTTTGCAGTTATCTCTATGTGATGACGTGAATACCTGTGAAGTAAATGTGACAACATGTAATAGCATGTATCATACAGTAAAAGTAGATGGGTGAAAGTAAGTTGAACACAGTTAGGTTGTTTCCTGGACAATAATTATACTAGTATCTACCATTACTTGTGGACACAAATATACTTTTAGGCTATCCTACTTTTCTTATTTGTTTATTAGATGCCATACATTTGTTTTTCATGGCAGCAGAAAGCTTCTGTAATTTTTATTTGTTATTCACTATTTTTCTGTTCTTATAAACAGGAGTGGCAGTGTGATTACACTTTTTGACATAAATACAGACAATGTTAGCTCCCCTATCATCAAGGCCGCAAACGAAGAAGTTGCAAATATTCTTGTGGAACAGAAGTTTGACGTTGTTAGAGACTCCTTCAGAGCATCTCTTATGGGTAAGCTCACAAACACAAACACTGGTCAGGATTCAATCTAATGAATTTAGACTAAATAAGGACAAATGCAATTCAATCAAATCAAACTAAACCTTCTTGGATTAAACCAGGTGCCATATTTCAATAAAGTCTGTTTAACGTGCCATATCTCTCTACAGTGTTTTGTAGTAAGAGGTTGTAGCCAATTAAATGGTTGCCATGGGTTGCCTCTGATTGGTCAAGCAGTCCTAAAAATATCTGCCTTTTCATGCTTTTCTGTTTGGGTAACACTTTTTTGGGTTGATCCTGCATACTTCATCTAGGTCTGTGTTTAAGTATCTGGGATACAGCATTAGGAATATATTACATCATGGGAAAATAGATTGTTTCTACTTCAAAATGATTTTCCACCGTCCTGATAATGTAATAAAAAAATGTATTAATGCATGCATGCATATACAGTATAAGTTAATATAAATAAAGTGATTATTTCCCTCCTATTCATTTTTACATAAAATACTACATATTGTATGCCACAAAGAGACAAAAGTAGGGAAACAACTGCATTAGTTACAGTTGCTTTATCCCTAAAATGCTGAATTAATCAAGTATAATGATATTCCTTCATTTAACCTTTTGTCATACTCGTTAATTTAATTTAATCAGCGGGGAGAGACGAATTAAAGACAGACGAGCATCGCTTGCTCTTTAAAAAAAGCCTCCTGACCAGGAACCTCAGATTTCAGGCCACCTGCTTTCTGGACTTTCAGACTTTATGAGCATAAGGTGGATCCTTAGGTTGGTCTGATTGAATCCGGATTACATTTTTTAAAAGTCTTGTCAAATTGAATTGCATTTGTCCTTATGTAAGCTAAATCTGTTCGATTGAATCCTGGCCTGTAATTTCTTCATTCATAAAGTTTATTTTATTTGTCACAATACTGGAGAATCGTATATTTCAAGCAAAATTGCAGAAAAGAGTCGATACAACTGGTTTGTTCCTTTACTCTATTTCTGGTATTGGACAACATTCATGTGGGATTAAGGAAGTTTGTAGGGTTAAATCCCACTTTTGACCCTTTAGAGAGGCACTTAAT